>JAWDJE010000005.1:94722500-95922500 GCA_035047345.1 Bradypodion ventrale | reverse complement strand
TTTCCCCATCCCTGTTTCGAAAGCAGCTCTCGAAACAGTGATGGGGAAAAGGAGAGATGACAGTCAGGCTGCACCCAGGGTAGGGTGTCCCTTAAAAATCAACATTTGAATTTTCAACTGCAACCTTTTAAAAAGTTTCCTTTAGGCATTTATACCACACTCTAAAAATCTGTGCATGATTGGTTCATATTTACCTGTGCCACGAGCGAGTCATATGTTTACTATTGGAAATAATAACATGAAATGGTTTTACACACTACTGTATGCAACCTCTGGCCTCATTCATTCATTCATTCATTCATTCATTCATTGGACTTGTATGCCACCCCACTCGCATATTAGTGTTGCAAAATGCAGCCAAATAAATCATTATGAAAGCAGCTATATCTTATAGGCCACAGCTGTATTGAGTTTACGGGTGCCCGGCTTCCATCTTGCCTGCAAATCTTACATTACCTGTTACACTGAATGCACCAGCCTGGACACAGTAACATATCATCAGCACCTGCAAGTGCCCAAGTGGTGGATGTTTTGATGGAGTTTTGGGATGTTTTTGATGCACTATTTGTTATAATTAGCTGAAGTAGTGTTGAGATCTTGCCAGAGTTACTCAGAGCAGATAAGAGTCAGAGAGAATCAGAGAAAGAAAAGTTCCTAAGCGGAGAGCCAGCTCTGTTAGGAAGAATTATAGACAGGAGATAGAGAAGTGAAATGAAACACACAGCTGCAGTCTTAGTGCTCAACAAAGGAATAATAATGTCGGCCGCTCATCACGGCTTTATTTCTAGAGTATAAGATTACAATACGTCACACACCCATCAGCCTATCAGAATCTCAGACCCATATAGAGAGAGTGAATCAGCATTTTTCCACACTGTCTGCGCATATATTTATGATCTGCATTGCAGGCGCACCCCCCAATAACGGACACAGACAACATTGAAAGTGGATAACAGCATCGGGCCACATTTATTGATTCAATGCCCTAGTCCGAATTATAAATTTGTATTGGTAAAACGACCAATCATAATTCTTAAGGCAAGCAGGCCGAAGTAACACTGGTAAGGTACCACCCCAAAATTGCCAACGGCAATTGGTTACAATGTATCAATTTGTATCAATTTGTTTGTTGACGACAAACAAATTGTTGACCGTAGTCAATATCTAACTCATGACCCCACCCTCTGACGCGTATCCGTGAAATCACGGGGTGATGCATGCTGGTTAGCTATCGTCATCACCCCGTCGCCTGGTTCGTCGTTGACCGGACAACGTTTAACTAATTTATTCCTGTCTAGTGTTGTCCAGTCAATTGCGAACCTGCCGGATACCTGTGGGTCATACTGTTTACCTTACCAGTGCTACCCGCCAATGTGACCAAAGTCAACATTAGGAACATAAGAAAGACCCCTATATCAAACCATAGCAACAGTGTGGGATGGGCAAAAAAGCCAGGACCCGGAAGCCAATGTGGGTCCCAGCCAAAAATTCCCACCCGGCCCCGAAGCGACCAAAATATCACACTGTTAACTAGGGAGGGGGTGGAGGGGAAAAGACTTCTCCGCTCCGTCGCTGAGGTAAAATGGCAGCTCAGCTGCCTCGTGGCCACCCATTTATAAGGGAGCTGGCCACGCCCCTAACTACCCGGATTCTCTGTCCTGTGGGGGGGCCCGCAAAGAGCGCGGCGGCCATTTTGGCGCCGCGCTTGCATTGCAGGCGCACCCCCCAATAACGGACACAGACAACATTGAAAGTGGATAACAGCATCGGGCCACATTTATTGATTCAATGCCCTAGTCCGAATTATAAATTTGTATTGGTAAAACGACCAATCATAATTCTTAAGGCAAGCAGGCCGAAGTAACACTGGTAAGGTACCACCCCAAAATTGCCAACGGCAATTGGTTACAATGTATCAATTTGTATCAATTTGTTTGTTGACGACAAACAAATTGTTGACCGTACTCAATATCTAACTCATGACCCCACCCTCTGACGCGTATCCGTGAAATCACAGGGGTGATGCATGCTGGTTAGCAATCGTCATCACCCCGTCGCCTGGTTCGTCGTTGACCGGACAACGTTTAACTAATTTATTCCTGTCTAGTGTTGTCCAGTCAATTGCGAACCTGCCGGATACCTGTGGGTCATACTGTTTACCTTACCAGTGCTACCCGCCACACGGAGGGGCTTCAAAGAAGGCCTGACCCCCCCCCCCCCCCGACCGTCAGCTCGGTCAACAGGCCTGCTCGCCAATCACCCAACAGGAGGTCCATACCTCCTCGCGACAGATGGACCCCATCCCCTGCGTACAAGTCATAATTTTGTAGGCTAATAGCGGGGTGATGACTGACCCGTCCCCAAGCCCTGTCGGCAAGAAACCGCGCCACCGCCCTATTGACCGTGCGCCTAGCGCGGTCAAGGGCCAGGAGGTTAACGCCCCCTCTATAAGAATGGCGCGGGACAATGTCCGACCAAACCAGGGTTGTGGCAGGCCAGACATAATGCAAGTAGGCGAGGTCCTCGCAAATCGCATGCTTGAGCGATAAGCCGGTGACCTGGCCCAAATCATTGCCCCCCAGGTGGATGATGAGAATGTCAGGCGGGTCAGCACCCAGGCCAGAAAAAAGGAAAGGCCGCAGCTCCCGCCATAACATCCCAGGCTTACCATGCCATGTGAGACTGGCGTGTTCACCCAGTCCCAGTCGGGGTCCCCACTCTGTCGCCGCAGCGTAACGCGCTGCCCTGTGCACATAGCTGTGGCCCACCAGCCATACTGTCACCGGTGTAATACGACACCCAGGGTCTGTAAGAAAATTGAGAAAAAAGGCGGTAAGGTGACTGGATTGGTACTCATGGCGGGAGTGGGCGCACATAAAACTGAAAACATTGCGAGCTCCACCTCCCCATGCTACGTATGTCAGCCCCAGAGTACCCAAAAGCAGCTGCTGTAGAGGCTGCACCAATACGGAATGAATGTGTGCCATAACGGGCACCTGGTAGGCCCACCCTGGTGAGGGCTCTGCCTGTCACCTTCCAAAACTGAAATTTAGTAAGGGGAGACCCATCTTGGTGACAGAAAAACGGGCCGTGGTGCATGCCACGCAGTGCCAGGAACTCCTGTAGGGCACCAACCGGACAGATGTCTGCCAAAGAACACCGTAGCAGTCTTACACCACTGCCTACGCCATGCTGATCTGTCTTAGAGGAGCGTATCCTCAACTGGGCCCAGTCTTTGGCAACATAGACATCTTCGAGTTCCAGTGCCCTACAACTTGCATCCGCCTTAGACAGCATCACAAGTTCGCTGATGCGGAGCGCTCCAAAAAATGCCACCGTTGTGGCTGCATGGAAAAGGGCTGCCTCATAATGATCAAAACAGAGGCCTGGCCAGCCCCGGGCCAACTGGGTAAGAACCCCTGGGGAAATAGGGTGCCGGTCGTCCGGGCAACGCCCGCGCTCGCGCACCCACCCCTCCAAAACATGTCTCACACGGAAGTCAGAGGTGGTGTCCACATGACCTCCCACTTTGGCCATAAAAGCCAACGCCGAGAGCTTGGATGCTATGGTGCGAGGTGCGAGGCCCTGTGCATGCAGGTGAACCATGAACCGCAGAACATGGTCCACCGGGATAGGCCAGGTCTCTGGCAGGTGAAATTGAGCAGAAAATGCTCTGTAAGAATTGAATGCTTGTTGATACGCCTTATGCGTGCGTGGCGCTAGTGACAGGCCAATCGCCCGGTTCACCTCTCCTTGCCAATAGTCCACATCTCGTCCGGGAGTGGCAAGGGAAATTCCTCCGCATCCGGGGCCAAGGCGCGGAACCGGGAGATCTGCAGGCGGGACAAAGCGTCAGCAATATCATTATTAATCCCAGGAACATGCCTGGCCCTGAACAAGACGTTGAGGCGCAGGCAGCGCAGCACAAAATGGCGCACTAGTTCCATAACCCTGGGCGATTTGGAAGTCCGTGCATTGACAATGTGGACAACAGCAGCATTGTCACACCAGAAATGCACAACCGAGTTAGCCCACTGCTCGCCCCATAGCATCAAAGCCCCCAGAATAGGGAAAAATTCCAGGTATGTGAGATCCCGCAGGCGACCCGTGCCTGCCCAGGCCGGTGGCCACCCACCATAGGCCCACTTCCCATTGAAGTACATCCCATAACCCAGGGATCCTGAGGCATCAGACTGGATCTGAAAATTGGGGGATGCCAGGAGGTCAGACCTCCAAAATGAGACCCCATTGAACTCCCTCAGGAATTGCAACCAGACAAACATGTCTGCCCTGATACCCCGGGTAAGCCTAACTCTATGGTGGGGCCTGGATAACCCTGCCATGGTGTCGCATAAGCGCCGGGCAAAAGCTCTGCCCGGTGCGACCACCCTGCAAGCGAAATTGAGGTGACCATGTAGCACCTGCAGTTCCCTCAGTGATGCCTTGCGCTTGGCCAGCAAATCCGAGATAAGGGCCACTATCCTGGACACCTTATCGCCCGGTAACCTAGAAGCCTGCGCTACTGTGTCAATCTCCACCCCCAGGAATACTAGCTTGGTAGATGGGCCCTCGGTCTTTTCGGGCGCTAAAGGGACACCGAGTTCCTCCATTAGCGTCTGAAATGTGTTGAGGAGACGTGTGCACGTGTCCCAGCCCCGTTCACCCCCGAATAAAAAGTCATCCAGGTAATGGGCTACAGACCGGGACCCTGACCTGCGGACGAAAGCCTACTCTAGGAAGGTACTAAAACGCTCGAAGGCCGAGCATGATATGGAGCAGCCAAAAGGCATGGCCTTATCAAAATAATATTCACCCTTAAATTTGAAACCCAGCAACTCAAAGTCGCCCGGATGCACCGGCAAGAGGCGAAAAGCCGACTTAATGTCGCACTTGGCCAGCAGGGCACCCGGGCCACACGAGCGCACCATGCGCAGCGCATGGTCAAACGATGTATACCTGACTGAACAAAGGTCATCAGGGATAGCATCATTGACCGATCGGCCGGCTGGGTAGGACAAATGATGAATAAGGCGAAACTCGCCTAGAGACTTTTTGGGGACCAAGCCCAGTGGTGACACCTTAAGATTGGGAAACGGGGGTGCAGGGAAGGGTCCAGCGACCCTGCCCGCATCTAACTCCTTTTTAATGCTGGCCGCAGCCACCTCCTCCCTCCCTCTGAGGGATAAAAGGTTGGGGGCATCCTGAGGGGACCTATCACCCATGAAAGGGATACGGAATCCCTGCTTAAAACCCTGAAGGAGATACTCCCCATCCTCCCCCTTCGGGTACGATGCGAGCCAACGCTCCAGCATGTCCACATTAATTGGGAGGGGGCCTTTTGGAGAACCAGCTCCATCCGTGGCAGTCTTGCCAGCCCACTGTCCGCCCCTCCCTCTGCCCCGTGTCCCTCCAGGCCTGGGACAGGCGGAGGCTGCGTGGGGGCCCGAACATGTGGGACACTCATGCCTATACTTGCAATTCTTCCTATTGCAGGAACCATTGGACGAGAAAGTCCAGCACAGCAGCCGGGCGGGGAGAGGCCAGCCAGCCGCCCCAATGCGAGCCCTTCCGAGCCGGTCCCCACCATCTCCAGCTGGGCAGGCAAGGGAGGAGGAAGACCAGCCGGGCGGGGAGAGGCCAGCCAGTCGCCCCAACGCGAGCCCTTTGGGCAGGCAAGGGAGGAGGAAGACCAGCCGGGCGGGGAGAGGCCAGCCAGTCGCCCCAACGCGAGCCCTTCCGAGCCGGTCCCCACCATCTCCAGCCGGGCCGGTGAGGGAGGAGGAAGACCAGCCGGGCGGGGAGAGGCCAGCCAGCCGCCCCAACGCGAGCCCTCCTAAGCCGGTCCCCACCATTTCCAGCAGGGCAGGTGAGGGAGGAGGAAGACCAGCCGGGCGGGGAGAGGCCAGCCAGTCGCCCCAACGCGAGCCCTTTGGGCAGGCAAGGGAGGAGGAAGACCAGCCGGGCGGGGAGAGGCCAGCCAGCCGCCCCAACGCGAGCCCTCCTAAGCCGGTCCCCACCATTTCCAGCAGGGCAGGTGAGGGAGGAGGAAGACCAGCCGGGCGGGGAGAGGCCAGCCAGTCGCCCCAACGCGAGCCCTTCCGAGCCGGTCCCCACCATCTCCAGCCGGGCCGGTGAGGGAGGAGGAAGACCAGCCGGGCGGGGAGAGGCCAGCCAGTCGCCCCGACGAGAGCCTTTTCCAAGCCCTGAAAACAACCAAGCGCCGAAGGAGAGGTCCAATTGGCAGAAGGGAAGAAGGCAAAGGAGTTAAACCAGGGGGTGAGACTCAGAGCCCCATACAAAGGATAAGTAGTTAAATATGCAGAAATGTTGATGACTTAATATAGTAACTCACATAAAGACTTTAAAATGACTTAATATAGCAACTGACATAGAGACTGTGCTTTAAAGTGTGATAATATGCATGATAATATGTTGTCTTAAATGTTTTTAAACTTTTAAAAACTGTGATAAAATGTATGAGGAGAGAAAAATGGCGCAGACACCGGCAACCACGCCATAAATCTTGCCAAGAGAACCCTATTGACCAAAACAAAAGGCAAAACAAAAGGGCAGGCTAGGTGATACAGGATGCTTAACACCACAGAGTGGAGGAAGGGGAGGGACAGGAAAGGGGGAGGGGAAATGCAATGTTGTAAGGAGCAATACTGCATAGGGACATGGAATGTGAGATCAATGAACCAAGGTAAACTGGAAGTGGTAAAAAATGAGATGGAAAGAATAAGCATTGACATCTTGGGCATCAGTGAGCTAAAATGGACAGGGATGGGTGAATTCAGCTCTGGAAACCATCATATCTACTATTGTGGACAAGAAAACCTTAGAAGGCATGGAGTAGCCATAATTGTCAATAAGAGAGTAAGAAAAGCAGTAATGGGATATAACCTCAAAAATGACAGAATGATGTCAGTCAGAATTCAAGGCAAACCTTTCAATATCACCGTAATCCAAGTCTATGCACCAACCACTAGTGCAGATGAAGCCACAGTGGACCAGTTCTATGAGGACCTAGAACACCTCATAGAACAGACACCAAGAAATGATGTCCAAATTATATTAGGAGACTGGAATGCCAAAGTAGGAAATCAAAAAGTGGAGGGAATAACAGGCAAGTTTGGTCTTGGAGTACAGAACGAAGCAGGGCAAAGATTGATAGAGTTCTGCCAAGAGAACGCACTGGTCATAGCAAACACTCTCTTCCAGCAACACAAGAGGCGACTTTACACATGGACATCACCAGATGGCCAACACCGAAACCAAATTGACTACATACTCTGCAGCCAAAGATGGAGAACCTCCATACAATCAGCAAAAACAAGACCTGGAGCAGACTGTGGCTCAGATCACAACCTACTGATCGCAAAATTCAGGTTAAGACTAAAGAAAATAGGGAAAACAAGAAGACCAGACAGATATCACCTAGACAGCATCCCTAAAGAATACACGGTGGAGGTGATGAACAGATATAATGGCCTGGACGCAATAGACAGAGTGCCAGAAGAATTATGGACAGAGATAAAGGACATCATGCAGGAAGCGGCAAAGAAAACCATACCAAAAGAAAAGAAGCGTAAGAAAGCAAAATGGTTGTCTGATGAGGCTCTTAAAATAGCAGAGGAAAGAAGGAAGGCAAAAGTCAAAAGAGAAAGGAAAAAATACAACCTTCTGAACACAGAATTTCAAAGAAAAGCAAGGAGAGATAAGGAAAACTACCTAAAAGAACAGTGCAAAGAAATGGAGGAAAACAACAAAAGAGGCAGGACTAGAGATCTCTTCAGAAAAATCGGGGAAATAAAGGGAACATTTAAAGCAAAAATGACCATGATAAGGGACAAAGACGGAAAAGAGCTAGCTGATGCAGAAGAGATTAAGAAAAGATGGAAAGAGTACACAGAGGAACTCTACAAAAAGGACCTCAACACTCCTGATAACCACAATGATGAAAAAACTGAACTCGAGCCAGACATCCTGGAGAGCGAAGTTATAAAGGCCCTAAAGAGCACTGCAAACAACAAAGCTAGTGGATATGATGGTATCCCAGTCGAATTTTTCAAAGCGCTAAAAGATGATGGCGTCAAATTACTACACTCAATATGCCAGCAAATCTGGAAAACAAAACAGTGGCCACAGGATTGGAAAAGATCAGTATACGTCCCAATCCCAAAAAAGGGCAATGCCAAAGAATGCTCAAATTACTGAACAATTGCACTCATCCCACACGCCAGCAAGGTGATGCTCAAGATAATACAGGACAGACTTCAGCAGCATGTGGAGAGAGAACTACCAGAGGTGCAGGCCGGTTTCAGAAGAGGCAGGGGGACTAGAGACCACATTGCCAACATACGTTGGATCATGGAGAAAACAAAGGAATACCAGAAACAAGTTTACTTTTGTTTCATTGATTACACTAAGGCATTTGACTGTGTGGACCACAACAAGATGTGGCAAGTAATTAAAGAGATGGGAATACCAGAGCACATCATATGCCTCCTGAGAAATCTGTACATGAACCAAGAAGCAACAGTTAGGACAGAACATGGAATGACAGAGTGGTTTGGAATAGGAAAAGGAGTAAGACAAGGCTGCATTTTATCACCCTGCTTATTCAATCTATACACAGAGCACATAATGCGAAATGCAGGGATGGAGGAATCACAATATGGGATTAAAATTGCTGGGAGAAACATAAACAATCTGAGATATGCAGACGATTCCACCCTAATGGCAGAAAGTGAGGAAGACCTAAAGAACCTCTTGATTGGGCTGAAGGAGGAGAGTGCAAAAGCTGGTTTGAGACTCAATATCAAGAAAACCAAGGTAATGGCAACAGGCCCAATCAGTTCCTGGAAAATAGATGGGGAAGAAGTAGAAGCAGTGACAGATTTTACTTTCCTGGGATCAAAGATCACGGCAGATGGGGATTGCAGCCATGAAATAAAAAGGCGACTGATTCTTGGGAGACAAGCCATGAGAAACCTGGGGAACATAGTGAAAAGCAGAGACATCACATTGCAAACAAAAATTAGAATAGTCAAAGCAATGGTATTCCCAGTGGTAATGTACGGATGTGAGAGCTGGACAATTAGGAAAGCTGAACGCAGAAGAATAGATGCCTTTGAAATGTGGTGTTGGAGGAGAGTTTTGAGAGTACCCTGGACAGCGAGGAGAACAAATAGGTCAATCTTAGAAGAAATCAACACTGACTGCTCATTGGAAGGGCTAACAGTAAAGACAAAGCTAAAGTATTTTGGACATCAAATGAGAAGGGAGGATTCACTTGAGAAGGCCCTGATGTTGGGAAAGGTGGAGGGCAAAAGAAGAAGGGGGAGGCCAAAGATGAGATGGCTAGATGGTATTGTAGACACAACGGGCACAGAACTGGGAGTGCTGAGGGGGATGGTGGAGGACAGAGGTGCCTGGAGAACAATGGTCCATAGGGTCGCAAAGGGTCGGAACCGACTGTGCGACTGAACAACAACAAAGAACAAGTACCCACCCCAGTGCCCAGGGTGGCAGTCGTCGTCGCCGGGTGGGGTGCCGACAGCGTGGCCCCCGTACCACCCGCGCGAGGCCAAGGCCATTGAAAAGCCCCCCCCCCATATTGGGAATGTGTGTGGATGTACTCGCTTGCACCGTATACTCACATGCTGCACCCCCGCGGGCCGCCCCCACCGGGGGTTCCGGCCCACTGGGGGCGTCGGAGCTCACGACCGACGTAGAGCTCATCACCGGGGCCTGACACGCACCTGGCTGCTGGCTGGGGAGCTGCGAGGAAGTGGCCGAAACCGCGCCACGCGCCTGCAGCAGCTCAACCCTCCCTGTCGGCTGTTGTCCTCCTGCCGACAGCGCCTCAAAAGGGACCCCAAAGGGGGCCCCCGCCTGACTGGCCCGAGCCAACGACGCTTCAAGGGCCGCAATGCGGGCCAGTAAGGCTTCCACGTTGACCTGGGGCCAAGGGCCGGCCGGCCCGCCCGATCCAGGCATGGGTACAGGTCCCTGTACCCCAGGACCCGAATATGGCCATTGGCCAGCACCGAAGCCCGGCAGGGTCGGTGGAGAAACCTGCCAAGGCAGGGGGCCGCACCACCCCCCAAGGCTAGAGGGCCCAGGGGGAGGCTGCGACCCAAGAGCAGCAGGCCCAACAGGGTGGGCAGGTGCAGGAGCGGTGTCCACCGCTCGCGGGCCGCGGGCCGGAGCCCCTTCCGCGCCCGCACTCTGGTCGCCCGCTCCGGGCCAAGGGGCAATAGACCCCATTCCGCCGGTCCCGGCAGGGGCCTGCAAAGGCGGCTGCTGAGGAGGCGGCACCGCGGTCCTCCGACCTGGGTTGCGCCTCCTAACAGCTCGAGCCGCACTCGAAACTGCCTTCTTCTTCGAAGGCATCTCCACCGAAGCAAAGGGAAGCCGAAAAGGAAGAATCGCTACCCAAAGGCTTCCCGGTAAGCTAAAGAGCGACGGAGACACAGGGGAAAAGACTTCTCCGCTCCGTCGCTGAGGTAAAATGGCAGCTCGGCTGCCTCGTGGCCACCCCTTTATAAGGGAGCTGGCCACGCCCCTAACTACCCGGATTCTCTGTCCTGTGGGGGGGGCCCGCAAAGAGCGCGGCGGCCATTTTGGCGCCGCGCTTGCATTCTCTCACGTCATCACAGAGGGACCTTTGTTTACAAAATGTGGGGAATTCAGGCAGGAAGAATACAGGCAGACAGAGCAGTTTTAAACCAGATAGATTCCCACAAAGTAGTGCTCAAGGTTGTCTTTTAGACCACTGTTGCCATCTCTTCTGGGCTGGAAATCACATTTTTTACACCTATCCAAGACAAATTGATGGAAATTGATCACGCCAAGTTCACCACTGATCTCCAGGATGAGAAAGCAGAACCTTTCCTGACACACAAGGCAACGTCACTGCTTCATTTCATAGACACAAGGCTCAGAGTAAGTATTAAGCCATTGCAAACTTTTCACACATTTTTCTTTCAGTTCAGAACTCACCCGTAACTTTTTTCTTATTAGGAGGGTCACAGCTGTGGAGACTACCAAGAACATCTGGAGCTTAGCTGTATATACCTCGGAGGTTGCCCTACCATGCGAGGCTTCAATTTTTCTAAACCAGGGGCTATCCATGATGCTCGATTTATGTCCAGAGCTATTTACTCCTTGAAAATCTCTCTTTTCAAGGAACAGTTCAAATTGACAACAAGAGAGGAAACTGGTCTCAGAGACATGTGTTTGTTTGTTGTTCTCTGCTATGTTAAATATTGGTTCACTGCTACTTGTGCTGTCAGTGCACTTCATAATGACCTTTTGTTTATGAAAGAATTGATGGATTATGCGAACCTGAACAAGAAAGTTTCTGAGTTTCTACCAAAACATCTTCTGGACACTTGTGGTACTTGTCAGAGCAACTTGCTGGTTTAGGATTGTTAGATTCTAATGTCCCATTTGATTGCAAGAGGGGGAGGATTGAAAAAATTAGGTCAAAGCCAGCAGCTATGGCGAATGTTCGGGACCAATGCCCTAAAGTGCAAAATCCACAATCTTTGAAATTAAAAGATTGTCCCATTTCATGGGACTCCATACTCTATACTTGTTTCAAAGGTTTGATCTGGAATGTACTTTTGTTGATCATCCTCCAGAGACCTGGGATGCCTGTGATGATTTCCAGAGAGCCTGCCAACATTTTTCAGACATATTTATTTATTTAATTTATATCCCACCCTTCTGGTGGGAAACACCACTCAGGGCGGCTAACAACAAAAGAGGAAAGAGGAAAAAGGGAAAACAAAAATAAAAATAGAATACAATATAAAACAATTAAAAACATTCACAGCTAAAAACCCCAGCTAAAATCCACATTAAAACACATAAAACCTATGTAAACATTCAAAAAACAACCCTCACCACCTACCACTCACAATTAAAACTGAGATCCAAGACAGGACAGGTCTGTTTCCCCGGCTAGACAAGCCTGAGAGGTGGGGGCACTCATGCCCCACCCATGCTGAAACAACCATGTCTTCAGCATCTTCCTAAAGGGGAGTAGCAAAGCACATGGAACAGCTCTTAGGCAGAATACCTGGCAAATGTGAAAGCTGAGGAAAATATGCAAAATATATTAATTGTAGCCCATAATACCAAGAAAAAAACCAAAATGTGCACCAAAAAATCTATGTCTGTGAACCTGTACTCCAACTAAAATTACAAAATGTACATGCCCGTCTGCTAGATTTATTAAATAAATGAAAAGTGAGAGGCTAGCAATTTCTTTTGAATTTCCTTACTTTTCTCCGGTGAACAAACATTCAACATATTTGTGGCAGAGGTAAATATTGCTCGATTTCATCCAAACTTCTGTTTCCAATTACTAATGGTAAAAGGAAACCTTTTAAAAAGGTTGCAGTCAGATATTCCAAAAAATTTATCTGCACTGATCTGTGTGTCACCCAATTATTTTGCACAGCTACTGGTGCAAAATAAATCCCCCCAGGTTGTTTAAAATAACCTGCTTGGGGCCAGAATAATGTGGGCTACCCTAAGTGCCAAATGATCTAGTTAATGGTGAACTGATTTCCACATGTTCATCATGAGAACGTTGATCTTTAAATCAATCTCACCAGTACTAAATTCAGTACAATGCAGGTTTTTTTTAAAGCATGGAACCACATCCTCTTACTTGTGACAAACCTTTCCAGGGTTGCCAATGTACAGAATGTGCAGAAGTGGATTATTATTATTATTATTATTATTATTATTATTATTATTATTATTATTATTATTATTATTATTATTATTATTATTATTATTATTATTATTATGGAACTGTGCAGCTTTCCCTTAACTACGCAGACAAGCTATTCACCTGGGACACACAGTGGGGGACTAAAGCCCAACCTATGGTTCTGTAACCAAATATCTAACTCACAACCAGTTGTAATTCCTCTTACTTTCCTTTTAAACATCAACAAGATCTTAGCCTTAGACATTAAGGCTAAAATCTAGTTTGTTGGCATGTAACATAAAGCTACACAGGCATAATTTTGTTGGGTGTTGTGCCAGGCAATGTATGTTGCACAATTTGTTTGCACAATTCATCACACAGTCCCTGGTTTGACTGATTATTCAGTGCACTGCCAAAATTGCTTCATGGATAGCATTTCTGCCTTGCAGCTACTGTGAACATGATGTTAAGTTATGCCTCCATAGGTATACAATAGCTTCCATCCTGTTTATTGATTTTATTATATAGGGATTTTTCATTTTCTAGTAACCATTACGACAGCTAAGAAAAACCACTAACCCCCCCCCCCCCCCCAGTTATCTGTGTGTGAGAGGCAGACAGACAGACAAGCAGACATCATGGAGATTAAACTAGTGTCTCTCTGCCTGTAGGCCTATCACTGAATTTGCTAAGATTTCATTTATTCTCTTCTGGGAATTGCAATAAAAGGAACATCCATTTTAAATGTGAATAGAAAGGTAAATTCACCCACCAGCTATTTTATTTTTGCCTTTTAAGTGCCAGGTGCTGCATTAGCAAGTTGGCTGATAAAGAAAACGTTTAATCTTTTGTGAAGTTTTGTGAATTAGTGTGCAGATTAGTTAACCCATATTGAAAAGTAATTCATTGTGAAGAGGATGGGGGGAATCTTTATTTTCCTTCAGTTTCCTTCCCAGAAAATGAGTCTCTACATAGTTTGTCTCTATTCTTCAGACTTTGTTATAGAGGCCCATTTGAGATTTTAAAAATGCAAACAACAGAAACAATATTTCATAAATGAATCACCAGAGATGATTGACCAGAAGTTCACCATTGCTTCTACATTTCAAGTGGGGAAGTCTGCATCTTCACTTACGATTTATGGTACAGGAACAGAAGTAGAATAAATTCATTGTCCACTAGCATTGTTTTCATCATATTGCAAAAAGGTTTAAGAAGTTATAGATTATACCTTGTGTATATTATATCATATGTAGCAGAAATGTTGGACTGAAAGGAGGAGTGAGAGAAGCAAGCATTGTTGGACTTTTAGTTGCACAAAAATCTGGGAGATTATCAGAGTGTTTTATTTGAGGGATCTTTCACAACCAAAGGTTGTAAAGAAAACTACCTGAAGCACATTATTGACTTCTTCTATTCAAACCCAACTTCTCACATTTGAGATGAGAAAGCTTTCATTTTCCAAACACATCCTCATTTTTTCCCTCTTGTTTTCTAGCTTCTCATAAATGTGGCATTGGGATATCACAGTAAGTCTTTGTTAAATGTTAGAAAAAAGAGAGTGCTCTTCATCAAGCTTGTATTCTCCACTATTTGCAATGAGGATAAGAGGTTGAAGGTGTCTGAGTCTGTCTTAGATTGATTGCAGCTTAATTGTGTCCTCTGAATTAGTAATTTTAACTAAGGGTAGTGAAAGTATTATTCAGAGTTAAAATTAACCACAACAATTTGGTTTGCATGTGGTGAATGAGAATAGAAATGAATATGTCCAACTTCTCTAGCCCCAAAGGATCATTGCCTTGCTATGATGTGAGGGCTTGTGTGGTTTGATGAGGCTATGGACTATACTGTGTAGGGCCAACCAAGGTCACGGCAGCAAATTCAGAATAAAAGCAATCCACTGGAGAAGGAACTGCCATCCCACTCCAGTATTCTTGCTAAGACTGAATATTGACATCCTGGGAATCAGTGAATTAAAGAGGATGGGGATGGATAAATTTAATCCAGCTGATTATCATTTATATAACTAAAATTGAGGTGTCACACCGTATGTTACCAATACACAGCCCTACGCCTGCACCCCAAGCCCTGGAAATGGTGCCACTGTCTACCTCACACTACTGGGGTGGCTGGAGCAGGGGACTGGCAGACCATTTTGGGGTCTTTCACCCCAAAAACTGGCCATAAATGCCCCCCCCCACTGGCAGCATGAAATGGTAAGGAGGTGGTAATATGCATGCGCCATAATTCACGCAGGTGCAGAAGCCTGTGCAGAGTTTCCAGGCGGTGCCTGGAACTCTGGGCAGGCTTTTGTGCCTGCGTGGATTATGGTGCATGCGTATTACTGCCTCCCTGGTTGGGAGGATCCACTGGCTGGCTGCTATTTCAGCCAGTGGATGGTGGGCGGCCCTTCTCCAGAAGGCATGAGAGACAGGGGGGAGAGGGAGAAAGAGAGAGGGAGGGAGGGAGAGAGAGGATGGATGTGTGTGTGGGAGAGGATGCGTGGATGGAGGCCACACTCCAACTCAACCCCTGGAGGTAGGACAGACCCCCAAACCCCGCCTGCACGAAGCCTGGCACCCCTGCTAGTATTTACTATTGTAGGCAAGAATTCCTCAAATGGAGTGGCACTTATAACCAATAAAAGAGTGAGGAAAGCAGAAATAGTATCAAACAGGCCATATTGATCTCAGTCTGAATCCAAGGCAAACCATTCAACATCACAATAATCCAAGTCTATACCCCAACCAATTATGCAAAAGAGGTTGAAAACAATCAGTTCCCTGAAAACTTACAATATCTTCTAGAACTGACACCCAAAAAAAGATGTACTTATCATCATTTATGACTTATATGATTTCGTAATGTTTACCTGTTCTGTGAGCCACTCAGAGTCCAGCAATCTAGTGGGGCAGCATATAAATATGAAAATGAAAATGAAAATGAAAATGAAAATGAAAATAATAATAATAATAATAATAATAATAATAATAATAATAATAATAATAATAATAATAATAATAATAATAATAATAATAATAATAATAATAATAATAATAATAATAATAATAATAATAGAAGATTGTAATGCCAAAGTATGAAGCCAAATGGTAACTGAAATAGCAGGCGAGATTGACCTTGGAGTAAAAAATGAAGCTGGGAAAAGGAGTTTTGTCATGAACCTCAATCCATTGTTCTTCAGGCATTCTGACTATCAAATCTAATCCCTTAATCTATTCTTCAGTTTCACTGTATAGTCATAGCATTGCATTGATCATAGCAAACACTCTTTTTCCAACAACCTAAGAGGCAACTCTACACATGTACATCACTAGATGGCCAACATCAACATCAGATTGATTATGTACTCTGCAGTCAAAAATAGAGAAGCTCTATGCTGTCAATAAAAATGAGACATGGAACTGACTGTACCTCAGATCATGAGCTACTGATTGCCAAATTCAGGCTTAGAAAAGAAAGTAGGAAAAACCATTAGGCCATTCAGGCATGACCTAGATCAGGGGAGGCCAATCTTTTTTCTGCCATGGGCCAGTCACACATCCCTCACACAAGTGAGCCGGAGGCGTGGTTTCTCCCGCCGCTTCCAGCACTTCAAGTTTCTGTGGGTGCAATCACAGCATTTTGGCTGCTTTTGCAGCCTCTGCCACTTCCCATGGTGGCAGGAGGGAGGGCACAACATTTCTGCAACATTTTTGTAATTTTTTCATTGCATTTTTGCAGTGAAAATGCTGTGTTTTGGCACTTCTAGTTTCCATGGTGGTGGGTGCAATCATGACAGTTTTTGGCTGCTTTTGCAGCCTCCACTGCTTTCTGTGGCAGCAGGAGGGAGGGCAGAACATTTTCGCAGCATTTTTGTAATTTTTTTGCCACATTTTTGTGGCAACAATGCAGCACTTTAGCACTTCTTGTGGCAGTGGGGAGCTTCTGGTGGTGTCTAGGTCCTTACTGTGGGCTGGACCCTATCCGTGGGCAGTAGGTTGGGAACTCCTGTCCTAGACCATATCCCATATGACTATACAGTGAAGCTGAAGAATAAATTTAAGGGATTACATTTGATAGACAGAATGCCTGAAGAACAATGAACTGAGGTTCATGACATTGTACAGGAGGTAGCAATTAGAATCATCACAAAGAAAAAGAAATGCAAATAAGTGAAGTGGCTATCTGATGTGACTTTAGAAATAGCTGAAGAAAGAAAGAAACTGAAAGGCAAACGTAAAAGAGAAAAATTTGCCCAGCTGAATGCAGATTTACAAAGAAGAGCAAGGAGAGTTAAGCTGGCCTTCTTAAATGACCAATGCAAAGTAATAGAGGAAAATAATAGAAGAGGAAGGACTAGAAATCTCTTTAAGAAAATTGGAGAAATTAAGGGAACGTTGTGAGCAAAAATGGTCATGTTAAAGAACAAAGTAAGACATTGGGGAAAGGTGGCAAAAATACAGAGTAGAACTATGCAAGGAGGACATTTATGTCCCTTACAACCACAATGGTGTGATCACTGCTCTTGAACCAGACACCCTAGAATGTGAAGTCAAGCTGGCCCTAGAAAGCATTACTTACAACAAAGCCAGTGGCAATGACAATATTCAATTGAACTATTTAAAGCCCTAAAGAATGATGATGTTAAAGTACTGCATTAAATATGCCAGCAAATTTGTGGTGACCCCTACGTGATATTCTTTGAGAAGCACAGCGTGACACGATCCCCAGCCAGAGACCACAACCACGCAACAAGGAGGGCAACGCAACCGCAAGCTCGGCGGCACCCAGAGCATCATAGGAACAGACACATTCCACATCAGGGTGAACTGTGAACCCTGACATTCATCGGCAGAGTCCATAGGATGCCCGTGGCAGCGAGAAGCCATGAACCTACTCAGACCCAAGGCCACATACTGTGCACCACATCATCCAACTTACTGCCTGAGGTGCGCTGACTCATCCCGCGAGGGAACCTCCGATCAGGTAGTATGGGGGCTTGCTTGGGGGGGCAAGATTCATCCATTAGGCGAAGAGCTCATGGGGCTGAGCTCAAGTGCCTGGTCAGGCTAAATCATGTCATTCATAGCAGAAGCTTAACGGAACTCATGGTGCAGCTGGGGGAGCATTTTTTGCTCTGTCCAGAAGCAGGCATGCTAGGAGTAGCTTGGGAGAGGGTAGGGGACTGCCAAAGAGAACCCCGAGCACCCACTAGAATCATAGGGACATGGAGCAAGTGTAGACTGATCATTTCAGCAGTTAGTCCAGTCCAGGTAAAGACCAAAAATCCACCAGTTTATGCCCCAGTATGTCTCTACCGGATCATCAAAGACCATCAGCATGGGGGCTGGGAGGACTTAGGAAGGCCAGGCAGTTCAAGGGCAGCAGAGGTCCTTCCCAACAAAGGAGTGAGGCAGAAGTATGCAAGAGGAAATTGCCAGCAGCAGAATTAGAGGAAAAGCAGTTAATGTGTCCAGCCTGCCTAGAGGCAGACACAATTCTGGGCAGACAGACCATCGCCCACATGCTCACCCTGTGCAAGCTGCTCACAGAGACCCACAAAACCACAGGGCTCCAGAGCAGATCCGTTAGGGAACACAGGGGCAGAGCAGCACAAAAACCCAAAGGTGCTTGCTATCAGTGCGGGAAGATGGGACACCTTAAAAGAGAGTGCCGATCTAAACCAGGCAGCAAAGGAAGAGGTGACCCCCGCTAAAGGGGGAGGCAGCTCCTCAAAGGGCCATCCGGACAAGCCAGCTACCAAGTGCCCACAATGCCATCATGGCTTTCATTAGGCCAGGCAGTGTCCACCCCACTCTGGAAGCACCAGAAGAAAAATCCTGGCAATAATTACCCCAAGCATTTCTGAGGCGCAGGCAGAAACCAAGGGCAGCGCAGGATTAGACCTAGAATGCCAGGCAGACGTTACATGCAACCTGCCAGGCACTGCCCATTTAGTTAACTCCCAGTACAAGAACCACTGCCAAAAAGCACAGAGGGACTTGTCTTGCCTCAAAGTAGTGCAAAAAAACTCACTCCCAAGCAGAGAAGCCCAGAGTGACTGGAACCAGCCATCTGCGAACAGCAAAAAATCTGGCAGCGTGGAATCATCTCCTCATGGGTTAGAGCAAAACACTGCAGACCTGGGGAGGGAAAGATCACCCAGGTAGGAATGTGGATTCATATCCAAAAAAAGACGTGAATGAGAATGCATGCGTGGTGCACCAATTATGATTGAGAGATTGAAGGTTGCTATGTGTTCGAATGACTGTGTTATAATGTTGCAACATTAAATGTACAATACCAGGTATTGTGTTCTAGACAGTTACCTCTGTTCATGTGCTAGATACATTCCTTTCAATGGCCACTAAAAGGTTGCCCCAGTCCTGATCCATTCCAGGAGCAGGATGGAGAGAAACTATGAGAAAGGGCATTGAGCCAAAACTTCCCTGGTCCCTGGCTGCCTGCTTAGCAGCTTAAGCACCAGGGATGAGGGAGGAAGGAGGAGGGGGAAATCCTAGCCCGAGAAAGGGGTGAAAAGTGACCCCCCTCTCTCAGTCAAACCTGTTCACAAATGAGCAAGGGAGGTTTTTTTCTTCTTCAAAGAATTAAGCTGTAACTTCCGCATTCCAAAGCCCGTTTGGCAGACAACTAATTGGAGAGTGAAAATGGGGAAAAATTGATTCACTTGAAATTTCAAGAGATTTGCGCTGGAAGAAACAATGTTTTTATGGCTTTGCGACCCAGGAAAGGATTGTTTCTGAAACTTTTCATCCAGCAAAGTGCTCCCAAAAGGAAAGGAGAAAAATCTTGTTCACCCTTATAAGTCATCTTCTTCCCTATATCTTCAAATGACATGTCTTGTTACTGGTTAAGTTTTGTCTAATATTGTCTAAATGTTTCCAGAGTGGAATGAGGTCTGATCGTATGAGATTGAAGTCTTCAACAGGCAACATCACAGGCTCAGATTTCGCATTAAGTCTGACCCTGGCACTTAAGTCAAATGGAATTTTTTATCTAGGAAAAATGTTACTAACTCTTTGCATTATGAAGAAACCTCACGGCTTGAATTTATTTCTGCAGCGCTACTACACCTATGCTTAATCTCTTTAGATGACATAAATAATGCCTTTGTTTTTGCAAACTTTTCTCCAAAGCACCACATTTCAATGGCAATTAATTTCCTTGCAGTCTTAACATGCCTGGGACCAAGTCCCAACACTTTTGTGTATGGTATAATGTTTTTTCTACTGCTACTTCAGTTAATTAACCTTTCATAGACAAGGGTTGCTATCTTTCTCGAAAGAAATTCAAGGGAGTGCTAACTGATAAGAAGTTGTTATATTCTCATTAACTGAAAAGAGGTGTTACATTCTCATTGAGAAGTTTATCTCTGACTTTTTTCATCCTCTGACTCTCTCCTTGTCATTAGAGTACATTTTATGAAATGTTTAACATGTTTCTTCATTCTAATGTTTTCAGCCAAGATTGTCTTTTTAGTTTGTTTGTCCTTCTAAAGTTTTAGTCTGTCATTTTATGGGTATTTATCGCAGTGCCCAAATTAGGCAGTGACACATTCTTTGTAGCCCCTAGAGTACACAGGGGGGAGAAAGAATTAGCCTAGCTCCTGAGATAGTGCAGAGAGTGAAGAAATCTTTTACAACACCAGTTTTGCCTAAGATCCATATTAAACACTCAGAAGAACTCCAGCAAAAGTTTTAGGGAACATTAATTATGCAAGGTCATAATTTTAAATTTACACAGGCCTCTGAGGGCCACTTTTTTCCTGCTAGCCAAAGCACATTCCGAAAGAGGCGAAGCAAGTGTTAAAGGCAGTCAGCCGCATTCTCAGCCTTCACTGGGTAGATAGGTTTAGCCAAGGGCCACATGCCCCCATCCTAAACCTGTGCATTATTAAAACAGTGACCATGTTTGCAGAAGCACTGGGTACAGACCCCGGGGGGGGGGGGGCAAAAATTGTCCCTCCACAGAAGTTGGTAGCCACAGCTATTCACCACATTTCAGGACACGATTTAGCCAAAATAATCGTGCCAATCAATAAAGGGCTTACGCCACAGCTAATGCAACAATTTAGTTTCATTGGCAGCACTGCAGAGAAGAGCTGTATGTAGCCCACATTAGCCCCAAATTGGTCTCACTTCAGACTTAGTTCAATCAAATCACAGAGAATACTGTCCCTGATTCCACTCCAAGGAGCCAAGACAGTATTCACTGATGGGAGAGTTCTCACTTGACACAAAAGCCAGGCTTTGAAAACAGATAATCAGTATGTTATTCTAATCTACTGATTTTTCCAACATTCACAGCCTTCCCCCAGACATGGAGGATTTCACAAGAATTCCTTCTTTCTGGACCTAACATTCTTACTTTCTAGCAGGAATCAGGAAGTTCTGTGTTTCAGTGGCATTTTTACAATGTCAGGTCAAGCAATTGTGGAATGAGTTAACCTACACTGTCTTTTCTTTTAGATAAAAAAGAAGGGGGGAAAGCCCCCCCCCCCGGTATTCACCCGGTCTTCAGCCGGATCCTTAGCTAAGACCTATAATCACAAAAACTAAACTAACTCTCTCAGACCTTTTTATTTCCAAGGCTGCACTCGCAGTCAGTTTAATTCCTATGCAGGTCCATTTATGGAGATGCCAGAACCAAGCTCCAACCCCAGGAGGCCAGACTTTGATGTCAGCAGCCAAGCTAAATGTAGCAAGCGCAGAAACCAGCCAAAAATTACATCAGCCATTAATTTTGTCCATTTCTAGATGATTTTGGCATGCCTTTTACTCAAGGGGGGGGGGATTTGGGACACTGCACACACATGCATACACACAAGGATGCTCAATGTTATTTCAAAGGACAATGTTCTCAGTTAAGCACACGACCTTGCTTTACTTGGACTGCCACAAATACTGACTCTTCCAATTATCAATGGACATGATTGAGTGATACCAAAGGACTTTCATAAGAGAAGCAGCTGAATGTTTATGTTTCGTTGCTATTGCTTATATTGTCTTTTCACTGAATTCATTGCATGCCTTTGTACAATGCTTCAGGTAGAACTTTCAAGGGTCATATGAACCAGATTGTGAAATCTTGCACACACAGGATTGCATATTGCCCTCACATCTGCCACCCCAACAACCCATGTTGTTAGGAGAATATGTCTTTGCCGTGGGTGGGAGAAGAAGCCAAGCTGGGCCACATCCTACAAAGGTTGAGCATCCTGTAGCACATAAATCCCTGCCTATTGTGACTAATTTAATTACCTATTGTTCGCTTTTATCTGTGTCAATCACACCTCCTCTAGGTGTGATAAGACATTTGCATAATTTCAAGAGACATCACCATTACCTGAGCCCCGGGAAAGAGACTTGGAAATGTAACCAGCCAGAGATTGCACGTTCTATGTATGCTAATGTCATTTTGCCCACAGGATGTTTTTTTACTTGTAACCAATGGACGTGGAACTACATTCCAGCTAATATATCTGACTCATACTGTTGTTTGAGTCGCTTGACACTGGTACTCCCCAAAAGGGAAATGATCACCACAAACCCAGTCACCCCAAGACCAGCACTGTCCGTAAGGGTGACCCGGTTAGATGAGACATGTGACAGCAATATCAGATTGCTTAGCAAGGCAGAGTATGTCTCTTTAGCAGTCAGCATTTTGTGGGTGCCCGGGTTGGCAGTGGGAAATGCACAAAGAATTGGCCAGTTGGCGTGTGCGCTAGCTAAGGCTATCAATCACACCTCATAGCAATTGCAATGCTTAATCGAAAGCAGGCTGAATTGAGACATGCAGTTTTGGATAATAGAGCAGCAATTGATTATTTGTTGCTTTTGCACCATGTGGGCTGTGAATCAGTCCACAATATGTGCTGTTTTAACCTCACAGATAATTCACGCAAGGTCCAAAGTCAGATCACCAAACTGGACACCTTCGTGAAACATATCCAGCAGAACGCCAACTGGGAGTGGTGGGACAAGCTCTGGTCATGGTCGCCATGGAAATGGGTACAAGCAATGCTCAAAGCTACTGCTGGCATTGTGGTAGTGGGGATTATGCTTTGCTGTTTTGCACAATGCATCCCTTCACTTCTTTCCATGTGTACCTCATGGCAGAGACCTCAAGAGACCCTCACACCTAGACAGATAATGCAAGCGCGGCGCCAAAATGGCCGCCGCGCTCTTTGCGGGGGCCCCACCCACCCAGACTCAGACATCCGGGTTAGTTAGGGGGCGTGGCCACCCTCTTTAAAAGGGGTGTCCACGAGGCAGCCTGGCTGCCATTTTAGAAGCGACGGAGTGGAGGTTTCCTCCGTCGCTTCCTCCCCTGCTTGCCTCTTTTGGAGGCTCCTTTTGCTAAAGATTTCCAGGAGAGAGACATTTACGTGTCTCTCTCTTTTAAAATCCCTTGATAGGAGGTTTCCCTTCCTCCGAATAGCACCAGACTGCAGTGGCTCAGGTGGCTAAGATGCTGACTGGGAGGCAGAAGGTGAGCAGTTCGATTCCTGAGTACAGCAGGACAGGATACGCTTTACTCAGGCGGCCCCCATGGTCGTGCCGGGGGGGGGGCCTCAGCCAACCCCCTCTACTTTTCGGTAGTGCCCCCAGGCCAGGGGGCTCAGACGGCACCCCCGCAGGTGGGTGGTGGGGTCATTAGACACACTGCCACCAATGAGCCCAGGCTGAAGGCTCAGGCGGTGGGCGGCACAGGCCTGCTCCACTGGGGTTCTTACCCCCGCTGCTTCTTTGCCCCCCTTGGGGCATAGCGGCCCACTTGGGCATGGTGCGGATTTCCACCCGACCGTCATTCCTGCACTTCATGGGCCGGATTACTGGGCATGCCCCTGTTCTGGCCAGTGATTACCACATGGGTTTATCCCACATCAAATACCCGGTGGGGCCATCCGGCCCATCCGGCCCACCTTGTCCTGGTGGGTTAGATGCTGTGAATGCTCCCCTGCCCGCAATTCGGCACTGGAGGCATCAATGGACATTGCTCCACCACCTTCGGATGGTGGGCGTGCAAACTCGGCGGTTCCGGCCCACATGCCGGCCATAGCTGCACAGCGGGCTGCCAACAGGGTTGAGCTGCTGGAGGCCATCAGGCCAGCCCAGGCTGGCCCCTCACGGCTCCCCATCTGGCCTGGACACACAGGAACACAGAGCTCAAGGGCCATCGTGAGCTCCGACGCCCACCACGGGCCGGAATCCCCAGTGGGGGTGGCTTGTGGGGGTGCACCGAGTGAGTATCCTGGTCAAATCAGCACACCTGTGACACTAGCTCATCACGCTGGGGGGGGTATAGTGGCCATGGTCGTAACAGGCCAATTACACCCTGGTTCTTACTGGGGTGACCGCCCCTATGCTTTTAGTTAATTTCTCTGGGGCCCGAAGGGCTGATTATGTGTTTACTCACTCCAATCCATGCCAACGGTGGTTCTGCTGATGGCCGGTTACTCTATACCCCTGGGTGACCATTTGTCTCGGGCTATTAGCAAGACTATGGGGCTTGGGGAATATATTCACATTTTCCCCCTCCTGCAACGTGAACACACTGATGAGGGCATTGAGGGGCAGGACGACAGGGACAAGTAGTTGCCCCATTGCCGCAAGCTGCCTCCCTATGGGGCCAATTGGTTACCGGCCTATTGGGCATCCATGGCAGGATATATAAGGGCCCGTCCTGATTTGGCCATCCCAATGGTCCAGTGCTTGGACAATGATTACCGGGCTGTGGTGGTTTTCCTTGGCCCGTCATGGTTAGCTTAGGTCAAGACCTTAGGATTAGGGAGGCCTTCACCCTGAGATGCCAGCGATGAGCCCTGCTAGCACTTGTAGTTAATATATATGACTCCTACATGGCAGCGCTTATGCTCCGTGTGGAGGGCCTACTTTCGGGCAACCACATTTGTCTGTTGATCTGGAGCTCTCAGATTAAGTTAGCTGCTGCCATCTTCAACAGGGGACATGTTTTGCAGGGCACTTGAAATAGATTATGTGTTGCTCGATTAGGAGTGGGCTCTGTCGAGGCTTCGCTCCTCAAGGCCGATTAGCCGGAAGAGGGTACTAGCCTGGTGCTGCCATATGTCCGGTTGCTTCCCCACAGGTGTTTGTGGCAGCGCGTGGTTCATGCCCTGGCCTGTTGTCTGCTACCAAGCCGGGTCTACCCTTACTGAACTAGAATTGGTACCCATTCCTTCTGGTTAGGCGCCGCATCAACTGCGGCTGCGTTTGGGTGCCTGGAGCCTGACATATGTTGCATGGGCAAGTGGGGATTTGCCCAATTTTTTTCTGTCTGTCCGACCCTTCACTGAATGAGTGCCTCGTTCTGCCCTCTATTCCTCCTCCTGATTTTACAGACCCTGTGTGTTTCCGCACACTGGTAGTAGTGTGGCTTGTGGGCCACAATTCTGTGCACTGGGGCGGCACAGTATGCTGCTTTGTCAAAATGGGGACCCCATCTCGGGATATGTGTACCCGCACGTATGAAGTGGTATGGTGTGCATGGCATTTAGGTGGCGGGAACTGTTGACATTCCTGATATCCATTGGGGATGCTGGGCTGCCACATGTTTTAATTCTGCACCTCGGAGGTGGTGATCTTGCACGGATTGCTGGCCTGGATTTATAGACTTCCGAGTGCAGTGACCTGGCGTTTCTTGGCCATTTATGGCCATCTACATGATTGCTATGGTCATACATCATGCCGAGGCAATATCATAGGTGAGACTTTGACCCAGCGGTCGGACCATGCCCGATGGTCAGGGGACAGGGCTGTTGCCTGGTTCCTTGTCTAGAATGGCTTGGGGACAGCCATTTGTCATCTGGGGATAGGGTTACAGGAATTTGGCCTGTATTCTGGAGAAGGGGTTCACCGGTCAACAAGTGGATGCACCTCTCTTTTGAATAATGTGCAAGAGGGTCAGGTGACCGAATTGTCGGTCAAGGGGAGTGGCCCCTGCTGCAATGTGGCACTGTTGCCAAGTGGAAGGTCCCTCTCCGAGAGTCGCAGGTGATGCATGGCCACTTCAACTTCGCCTGCAGAGTGGTAACACCAGGCAGTGCTTTTGCCTAGTGTCTCGGACACACTATGACGGGTCTCGATAAACGACACCACAGGGTATGGCTGATTAGGGGTTTACGAGCGGACCTGTTGGTTTGGCTCACATTCCGCAGGACTTTCATGCTGTCTCATTTTGGAGGTCTGAGCTTCTGGTCAGCCCCAGTTCCGACTACAGTCGGATGCCTCCAGCTCCTTGGGGTGGGGGGATTTATTTAAGGACAGTGTGCCTATGGTCATTGGCCCCAGGGATGGCAGGGTACGGATCGCTTACGGGATCTTACGTTTCTGAAACATTTTTCTCAATTCTGGGTACCCTTTAGGCTCTGGGGGGGGGGACAGATGGCTTAATTCTGTGCCTTGCTGTTGGTGTGGCAATGCTGCGGTATGCATATTGTCAGTGCCCAAACGTCTAAATCCACCGGAGTCATGGCCTTAGCTCGCCTATTGTTCTTGGGTCCGTGCGCTTTAAGGTGCTCCTTAGGTCCAAACATGTGCCAGGCATTAATAATGATAATGCTGATGCTTTATCCCGCCTGCAGATCTCCCAGTTCCGTGACTGTGCTCCAAACGCTTTGGAACTACCCGCTCCACTCCTGGCTGAGATATGGTCATTTGGCAAGGAGACGTGAACCGGGCGAGTGGCATGCCTTGGCAACTTGCACGCGCATGGCACATCAGCATCCACTCCTTCACTTTAGAGTATTTTGTGGGCAAAGGCAATTGCCCAAAAATGTGGCCGCCATTGGTCACTTAGGTTTTATAATGTATCGTCCGCCCTTATGATCTGGGGTTGGCTTCTCGCACCATAGCCACCAGGCTTTACGCCTTGATTTTCATAGGCAGGGCATGGGGTTTTCCTGACTATGCAAGGGTCTTCTCCATACACCATTTATTCGACGGGTGGACACATGTACGTGGCCGCCGCCCGGACACACGTCACCCTATTCTCACAGATATTATGACCCACCTTGCACGAGGTTGGCATAGATGATGTTGCAGTAGGTAGGAGGAGTCTCTTTTCATGCAGCTACCACTGTAGCTTTTTTTCTGGAGCTCAACGACTCAGCGAGCTGGTCCCATGGTCGAAGGGGGACGTGTTTTGTAGGGCACTGGAACTCGAAGATGTTTTTAGCAACCAGGAGTGGGCTCGGTTGAGGATTTGTTCCTCAAAGGCCAATCAGCATGGAGTAGGCAGTGGTGTAGACTGCTATGATGTACATTTGCTGACATCTGTCTGGTTGGTGCCCTACATACAGTTTTGACAGTGCCTGCTGTGCGCCCTGGCCTGTTTTTTCTGCCACCAGAATGGGTCTCCCCTTACCAAACTTAAGTTCTGTAGGGTGACCAGTACCGTGCTTCACATTGTGGAGCCCGTTATGGCACCCATTCATTCAGGATAGGCATCGTATTGACCGCGGCTGCGTTTGGGTACTCAGAGGCTGATATGTGTGGGCACGTGGGGGTTTGCGCTTATTTTCCTTATATGTACGTCCCCTTACTGTATGAGTACCTAGTTATGTCCTTACTTCCTTTTCTTCTTTTACAGACCCTGTGTGTCTCCACACACCGGTGGCAGTGGGGCTGGTGGGCCGCAGCTATGTACACTGGGCGGCAGAATATGCTGCGGTGACAGAGTGTGGACCCCAGCTCAGGCTGCATACATCCGCATGTATGCGGTGGTATGGTATGCGCGGCATGGAAGGGTGGGAACTGTTGCCATTCCTGATGTCCATCAGGGATGCTGGACCACCTGATGTTCTTATTCTGCACCTTGGCGGCGATGATCTCACACGGATCACTGACCTTTCCTTAAACTGTCGAGGTGCAGTGACCTGGCATTTTTACATCATTTATGGCCGTACACATGGTTCCTATGGTCAAACATCGTGCTGAGACACCGTTTTAGAGGAGACATGATCCTCCGTGGTTTGGACTGTCCCCGGCAGTCAGTGGACAAGGCTGTTGCCCGGATCCTTGCTGAGAATGGCTTGGGACAGCCAGTAGACATCCGAGGATAGGCTTGCAAAAAGTTTGACCTATAGGCAGGAAATGGGGTCCACCTGTCGGCCAGAGGTATGAACCTCTTTCGGGAAGATGTGCAAGCAGGCCTGGTGACCGAGCTGACGGTTTGGGGGGTGGTGAGTCATCATGGACTCCTCCCTGTGTGGCGGGTAGCACTGGGTAAGGTAAAGGTTTATGACACATAGGTATCCGGCAGGTTCGCAATTGACTAGCCAACACGTAGATAGGTACAGGGGAAACAGGTTTGGCCGGTGAAGGGCGAACTATGAAAGGGGTGATGTCAGGAGCTTCACAGCCTGCATCACCTTGATATTTGAACGGATACACGTCATAGGGTGGGGTCAGTAGATAGTATATTGACTCCGGTCAACAATTTGTTTGTGTCAACAAACAAATTGATACAAATTGATACATGTAGCCAATTTCCATTGGCATTTAGGGTGGAACCTTACCAGTGCTACTGCGGCCTGCTTGCCTTAAAGAATTACAATTGGATGATACACCAATTGAAAGTGATAATTCGGACTAGGGCATTATTCAATAAAAGTGGCCCGATGCCTTTAATCCAATACCGGTGTCTGAGTCTTTATTTGGGTGGGTGCGCCTGCAATGCCCTATATCTACCAAGCCCTCAGCCAGGCTGATTTAAACAATGAGATAAGGGGGAATGTAGTATGCCCGTGTGCCTAGATTGGACATTACTCTTCCCGATGCATTCGCTCGCTAACGCACATGGCTTGAGAACCAACACGGGTGTTGGAAGAGAAATTGGGATGCGGGTTAGATTAATTGGCATGAATGATATTGCCTTGGCTGGAGGCTCTGAGAACAGCAGGGCAAGAATTAACAGCTGTTGGCTCCAGGGTTGAGCTCACTCTTCCCCTTCTGACCCAAGATAAGCACACTGAGTCAGCACTAAGGAAGTTAGTCCCAGGGACAGTTTACATGTGCTACTAGATAAGGTGAAGAACAATGGGGTTTCGTCCATCCTGTTGCCAGGGTAACTTCCAAGAGCTGGTGCATGCAACTTCGTCAGCAAAGTGCCATGTTTGCATTAGGCTTCTGTAACAGTGTCACGTGTTCCTTTAGCATGGAACATGGTAATAAATATCCCACCCGACTGAGATTGGGACTGGACTTTCACCTCACACTTCGTCTCACGTGCCTTCCTTGTGGCCAGCCATTCCGGCCTCCATGGGCCATTGCAACAAATTTGGAAACTCCAGCATTGGCCTCAGGATTGGAAAAGGTAAATTTAGGTTCCAAATGCAAAGAAAGGCAATACCAAAGAATTTTCAAACTATCATAAAAATGCACTCTTTTCACACACTAGCAAGGTTATGCTCAAAATCCTACAAGCTAGGCTTCAGCAATATGTGTACTCTTTATGTGGATCGAGAACTACCAGAAATCCAAGCTGGGTTCCAAAGAGGCAGGGGAAGTAGAGACCAATTGTGGAGAAAGCAAGGCAGTACCAGAAAAAAAGTCTACTTCTGCTTCATTGACTACACCAAAACCTCTTTTCTGTGTGTGGATCATAACCAACTGTGGAAATCACAGGTGAAACTCAGAAAATTAGAATATCATGCAAATGTTCATTCAGTTCAGTAATGCAATTTAAAAGGTTGAAACAAATATATGAGATAGACTCATTACATGCAAAGCGAGATCATTCAAGCCTTACTTTGTTATAATATTGATGCTTATGGCTTACAGCTTATGAGAACCCCAACCCCCCAATCTCATGTATCCCATAATCATCACATAATCTCATGTACACTGTACATCACAATTATAACGAATTATGGCTTGGCATATCTCGCTTTGCATGCAGTGAGTCTATCTCATGTATTTGTTTCACCTTTTAAGTGAAATGACTGGACATTTGCACAATATTCTAATTTTCAGAGTTTCACCATTAGTTAAAGAGATGGGAGTACCAGTCCACCTTACCTGTCTTTTGAAAAACCTATATGTGGGTCAAGAAGTAACAGTTGAGACTGGTTTTCTAACAACTGATTGGTTTTTCATTGTAAAGTTGTATCACATGGCTGTATATTGTCACCCTGTTTATTTAACTTATATGGATAGCACATCATGCATAACGCAGGGTTGGATGAATCACAAGGTGGAATTAAGTTTGCTGGGGGAAATATCAACAACCTCAAATATGTAGATGGCACCACCCTAATGGCAGAATGTGAAGAAGATCTAAGGAGCCTCTTAGTGAGGTTGAAAGAGGAGAGTGCAAAAGTTGGCTTGAAACTCAACATCCGGCCCCATCCCTCACTGGCAAATAGAAGAAGAAATGGAAGCAATGATGGACTTTACTGTCTTGGGATCTAACATGACTACAGCCATAAAATGAAAAGACACTTACACCTTGGGAGGCAAGCTATGGGAAACCTAGGCAGCATTAAAAACAGTAGAGACATCTCTGCTGACAAAAGTCCACATAGTTAAAGTGATGGAGAATGGAGCAAAATACAGAGGCATAATTATTAGCATTCCAGAATGACAGACCTCAAGATAGCTAAACTAGCTAGACTATATATACTCAGATCTGGGTGAAAATATTCTGGTATAAGTACAGTGTACATCTCTTCCTGGCAGAGCAAGAAAAAATATAGCAATTAGGGAGCCTGGAATGAAACTCCTATACCTGCGAAAAACTCCAGTTCCAGTAATTATTGTGTATGCTGTACAGACCCTTGATAAAGGCCATGAAATGAGCAAGGTGATATGTGAAGGTAGAAACTCACTGAGGCTGTCAGTGTTTCATTAAAGACAAGGAACTATATATGGATGTATGAGATATGAACATACCAAAATGTTTTATTATCAGCCTTGGATTCCTATGTTCAAAATGTAATGTGGTATGTTTGTTCGCAGTGGCTCAAATGGCTAAGATGCTGACTGGGAGGCGGAAGGTCAGCAGTTTGATTCTCGAGTGCTGCAGGACAGAATGAGCTCCCGTCTTTGTCCCAACTCCTGCCAACGTAGCAGTTCGAAAGCAAGAAATTGCAAGTAGATAAATAGGGACCACTTTGTTGGGAAGGTAACATCATTCCATGCGCTCCGGTGTCTAGTCATGCCTGCCACATGACCACGGAAATGTCTGCAGAAGCAGACAACTCAGGCTATTCAGCTTTGAAACAGAGATGAGCACTGAACCCTAGAGTCAGATACGACTGGCTTTTGAGCAAGGGAAACCTTTATGTTTGTTCACACTCCACAGTTATTCTGTAAATTCTGTTGTGTATGGACATGTTATTGTTATCAATTATATGCTTTATACAGAAACATTTTATATTGCAATTGTATTGAGTAACATAGAGTTTTTCTCAGGTATAGAAATGACATCAAAAAATGTCAAGGCAGACAGCAGCATCCAGCCAACATTCTTTGTAAGAGGCAATCTTGGTTCATGGGCAATGCACCTCCTCCTGAGTAGGACATAACCAGCTCATTAACTCACTAGTTTCATTTTATGCCTTTATAGACAATGTGTTTAATACGTTTAATATTTATTATATTTTATTTTATTTAACTTATATCCCACCCTACTGATGTAAACATCTCTCTGAGCCGCTCACAGACATTACAAAATGTAATTTAATTTAATTTAATTTAATTCTCACATAGACAATAATTATACCATATTCATCCTAAAAAAACACATATCATAATATAAAACAATACAATAGTACAACGACCTCTCCACTCCGGCCGCAGGCGAGACCAACATAATATAGCAAGCCTCCGCAGCTATTTCAGGGTATTTTTGTAGCTTCTCAATACCAAATCTAGAACATTTTTGCTGGGGGGGAAACCAGACTAGAAATCCTTTGCTAGGCTTGCAACCTGGCCAGGAATTGTTTGAACTCCTACTTTCTCAGGGGAACTGTCCTGGGAGTCATTCTGCTCACAAATCTAACAATTCCTTTTTTTAAAAGGCTAGAGCAGTTAAATAATTGGCAGCCCTGAGACTGGGCCTATTAGTGAGGTGCAGGTTTATAATAATCCTGACTTCACAAAGACATCTTGCTGCTCTGACACAACAACAGACTGATCTATCATCCAACAGGAAAATATGTGTAGAAATATTAAACCCAACAAAGTTATTTAGATACTTGAAGGGAAAAAAATCTGACAATCATTTTTTCTTCTCCCCTGGCAATCAAAATACAAGAAGAGCAAAGAGATAAATAGCAATTGGTTTCCTATTCATGACACTCCAACTTTGTTGTCTGACATAGCAGCCTCACTCTGCCTAGTGGTAAAGCCAGCTCTGGATTTCCCTGATAACTGCCAGACTTTAAAAGTATTTGCATGAACTGGGGGATAAGAGTTTCAGACCTTCAGCTCCCATGTGAACAGACCTTTGAATGTACATTTCCAGAATCAGAGGACTGAATGATTGGGTTCCTCTCAAATATTTGAAGAATGATTCAAAGCCCTAACTGAAATTGAGCCCTCATTAACTGATTAATGCTCTTGGTTCATTGACATAATAGCTTCAACAAAATAAGCTGCAATCAATAATCAAATATTGTTGATAGTTGATTACTTTAATAATATAATTTGAAAGAAATTAATTAGCAACTAAGTTTTGGTTATGTATTGTTTGAGAGGATTTATTAAGCACTGATCACTCTATCTTTCATGCCCTGATCAAATCCTGGACTGCCGAAATAAAGCCATCCCATCCCCCGTGCTTTGTCATTGCCCAAACCCAAGCCCTCATTGATGCATGTATCTGGCAGCAATCAGCAGACCAGTAAATGAGCTGGATTCTGTGTCTCTCCACCTTCACACAGCATGTTGCTGTCTGCCAGCAGGCCCCATGTGATCATGTTGGTCTTGCATTTAGGGACTCCAACCCTCAGCCTATTAAGGGCTCTCCAAATGATGTAGGGGAGGTTGAGATCTTTAGCTACATCCTCCTTTAAAGTTGTTCCTTGTCCAGCAAGCTCCTTCCTCCCACTTATAATTTGGTTTTGCTCTTGTACTCAAGAGTGTTTGTTCTTTCCATAAAGCTCTTCCTGGATCTGAGCCGGCGGACCTGAGGCTCATATCCATTCAGAGGGTGTAGAAGGTCATTCTCTTGCTTAGTTCTCTGTGTCCACTGCTACTTCTTTCCTGATCTTAGTTAGAGCAATACCAACAGGAGGATATATTTTCTCAACTGGTGTATGCTTGAGGCATCCTGTCACTATACACATGGCTTCATTAATAGTGAAGTACTGTAAACCTGTTTTGCATGTGTGGATGCACTCATACCTGTCAACCGTGGCTCTGGCGAATCCGGGACCTGCGCAGACCGGGTCTGTGCAGGTCACATTGTACACATGCTCGTGGAAGGCTATGCCACTTGCGTAGCCTTCTACGCAGGCGGCGTAGCCTTCTGCGCATGCAGCATAGCCTTCTGCGCATGCATGGAAGGGAGCTATGGAAGTGTAGAGCCCTTACACGCATGTGTGCAACACGACCTGCGCAGACGGGCTGTGCAGTGCCTCCTTTCCCCCACTGCAAAATTATGGGGGTTTGGCAGCGCGGGTCAGGAAATGGCGCAAATCAGCACCGAATTACGGGGTAATCCTGGCCAAATTGGGATGGTTGACAGGTATGGATGCACTCCATACTGGAGAAGCTGCAGAGGCACTTAGGACCAAAGCTGATGTGAGCAGTGATGGTTGAATTCCCCATTTATACTTAGTGAGTTTCCTGATTATGTTGTTCCTTGTACTAACTTTGGTTTTGATATTCAGGCAGTGCTGCCTAAAAGATAGTGTCTGGCCAAGCATCACACAGAGGTATTTTGGTGCTGAACAATGCTGTAATCAGTTCCCTTACCACATAACATTCAACTCAGTCCTTGCTTCTCGGTTTTGAAGGTGGAAATCACATACTTGGGTCTTGCTTGGATTAGGCTTCAAATGGTTGATGTTGTAATACTGTCCTAATTTTTCAAGTGGCCCAGTAAGTTGTCTTGCTACCTCATCAAATCTTGATGCTTGAACAGCCATTGCTGTGTCGTCCGCATAGATGAACAATTTCGTATTGTCAGGAACTGGTTGATCTTTGTATATATAATATATTATACAGTGCTGAAGACAATACTCTTCCTTGGAGCAGTCCATTCTTCTGTAACCTCCATCAGCTGTTCTTTTCATTCATCATCACATAGAATCTCCAGTTCTGGAGGAAGCTGCCAATGACCCTAGTAAGCTTGTTATCTATGGTAAGATTATTTATTTTATGGAGCAGAATCCTATGATTGACAGTAGCCTATGCTGCAGTTAAACCAATGAAAGCTACTCCCAAATTTGCTTTCTTTTGAAGCCATCTTCAATGTGTTCTGTAAGGTTAAGGATTTGACCACAACATGACCTGCCTGGCCTGAATCCTGGAGATGCGATTGTGGATCTCCATTCCAGTGCCTTATAAAGATGGCAAAGGAGTGACACTGGCTGATAGCTTTTTGGGTCATCTGGGTCCTTGTCAGGTTTCAATAAAGCAATAACTCTAGCCTATCTCCCCTTAAGTTAGGAACCTTAAGTTCATCTATACAGTTGTTCATTAATTGCAGGAGCCATTCCAAAGTATGGGGACCAAACTGCTTTATCTGCTCTGTTCTTATGTCATAAATGTCTGCTGCTTTATTTGGTTTAATTCTGTTTAAAACTTCCTCCAATACAGAGGCCGGAAAGAGGCTATTAAGTAACACCTCCTTGTTCCTCTAGCTATATAGCTTTCCCCCGTATCTTTTTACCTTGCGTTTTTCCATTCTTTAGCAACTGACTAGCTATTTGGTCTGATTAAGTACTGATGGAACTTACATGGATAAATTCCAAAGTCCATAGTGTGGTGATATATTTTTAAACCAAAATTTTAACCAAAAATGATTAAAACCTGTGCAGAGGCACAAAGAGAGTACAGGTTTTTGGAAATAACTTTTCCCTATCAGGTAAAATGTTAACAGCAAACCACACAGGGATCAAGACCTGGAAATATGGAGAGACTGATCATAAGTCTTTCTCATTTGCATGTTGTTACAGTGTGAGAGGAACGAAAAATGTAACAGTCAAAGGAACGGGTTTCATCAACTGAAAAAAGTTCTGAAAGGTAACCATAGGCTCAGAGAGCATTGGAAAGTTAAAAACTGTAAATCCTCTATCTTAAATAATATGAATCCCTCACTCATGTCAATAAACTCATCAACAAACTTATACAGATGAAAGGAATTTGATTCTCTTTTCTAATCTGTTACATTCTTCAATCCGAGAGCATATTCTTTGATTATACTCTAGGATTCAAAAATGTCTGCAAAAGATCATTTTTTCTTAATTAAATAAGATTAACAGGTATAAGGTCATGCATTCTTAGTTCAAGAAAAAACTATAATACACCCTTTTCCTCCCATAGTTTTGTAATCATTTTCATTATGAAATTACTGTATTTTAAAAACTGAATATGTGATTGACTACATAACAGTTATACATATTGATTTAGCCACTACAACATATTGAGTTTATAGGCCTAGGTCTTAGGAGCAAATCATGATTTTAAAAATGCATTTAGGTCACTTTTAATGACTCAGGAGAACATATTTATTAAAAATGATCTTTTTGTGCATAGTTTTTGACAGTTTCTTAGTTATAATTGCCACCTTGCAGAGATTTTAAAAAATGAAGACTTCATAAGGTAGGGTTCATTTGCTCATGAAAAGAAGTGGTAAAAGAGGAACAAATGTGGTTCATGTCTCCATTTTTCAGGCACCTATATTTAACATAGTGAGTTTAAAAGCTATAATCAAGCAAATCTTAGCTGAAAATAGTGTGGAAACATGGAGCCATCCAGATAGCCTGTAAATCCCAGACAGGCTTCTCACCTGTAAGAGGCTGGAGAGCCACCATCAGATTCATGACTTAATAGGGTTTGCATTGGCCTGATATGAACTGTAGCTTTCATCAGTGGAAGGCTTTCTTTCTTTCTTTCTTTCTTTCTTTCTTTCTTTCCATCATAATTCCTAGAATATGAAATACAGTGGAACCTCAGTTATCAAATGGCTTGGTTAACATAAAAAATGCATAACAAAAGGAAATCCATAGAAAAAATGGCTCGGTTTACAGAATTTTTTTCAGAACGGATTAATTGGTTTTCAGTGCATTCCTATGGGAAACTGTGTTTCGGTTAAAGTATTTTGGTTTTCAGTGCATTCCTATGGGAAATTTGTTTAAAGTAATTTTCACTGTAAGAAAAGTCCCAGAGAATGCATTAATTATGTTAACTGAGGTTCCACTGTATTTCTTCGTATTGGCTTGGAGATTCTGCTTGTTACATTTTTTTTAAAAAAAAAGCCTTATCCATGCCCTTCTATGAATACACCAGTTCTTCTGGCATTTCTACATATAATTTTTCCCCACTGGTGTCATTTAGAAGAAAATGGGAGGGAGAGCAATTCTAGACCCAGAAAAGGAAAGCCACCTCACACCCTACCTGAGCTAAGGAGGTGAGCTTCTGCAGTGGCTGCTCCTCTCAGGACATGGTAACAGAACAGACCCTACAGACCCTTTGCCTTTCTGCTTGAAGTACAGAAATGAGGTTGCTGATTAAAGACCAAGGCAGAAAAAATTGGAAAATATAAAAAAAGAAGTATCATTTAGATTATTTGTATTCCGTGCAGAAGAGTAAACTGATTTACAGTTCCTAGCTCTGACAGATTAATTTTATTACGTGAAGTGAGATCCTAAAATCCTATTAACCTCAGAGGCTGCATGACTACTCATAATTTGTGGGAAATATAGCTTTCCAAGTAACCTTACCAAAGCAAGTTGGAGATAGTTGAGCCACTACAGAATGCAAGAGATGAACTAATATTCTGTTTTTATTAACTTTACCCAGTTTTTACATGGAATTGAGGTTTTTTTAAAAAAACTTGACACACCTAGTTTAAGCATTGTGGGGGATAATAGGGACAACTAGTGGTGTTGGGAGATCTACAGTTCTATGATGGGGGAAGAAATAAGAAAGTATTTTGGAATATTTTATCTAAAGCTGGAAACTCAGAACAGAAATCCTTGTAGAATTCCCACAGACATACAGTGGTTGACAATGTACAGGAAAATGTTTGGTGAAAATTCTTTTTTACAAGGTTCTGCTAAATTTCTACTTATTTCAGAAAGATTTTTATTTGAGGCGACAAACAGGAGAAAACAAAGAAAGGCAACAAACACATAGAACTCAATATACTGCCATTCATACTTAATTGGAACACCTAATATAGTTCAGCAGAGTCTTTGGTTTTAGAACACCAACAGAGTACATTGCAAAATAGAAAAGCACACCTTAGCCTCCCTTAGCCTTAGGAAACTTCATGGAATAAGCAAGCTGTTATGGTCTTTAGACTCTGAATTCAAGAAAGCTAAGAGACTCTCATGTAAATGACAAGGAATGACATTTTCCATGTGTAAAGCATTGGTCCAACCAGCATATCACAGTTGTCCACCTACTTCTTGTTTAAGATTCTGTTGTGTTAACTTGAAAGAGCTGATCATTTGAAACATTCTTTTTTTAAAAAAAAATGCACATGTTTGACTTTGATGTACATGCAAAGAGAAAGAGCATGATGATTCCTCAACATTTCACCAAAGTACCATATATTCTACAGAATACTGCAGAGCTATATATGAATAAAAATGTTAATTGTATGCAGCCATTCCACATCACTGGCTATTATGCAATAGGATTAGAGATTAAACCTCTGATGTGATTTAGTTGCCTGTAACCGAGGGCAATCTTTTTCCAGTGAGTACTTGCTTGCCATTGGCTAATTTTGTAAGTTCATTGATGCCCTCACTGGGGGAATGTGTTGACTTTAGGAAAAATAGAATATCCTTAATTTTACTTTAATCTTTCAATCACGTCCAAGTAAAATAAACAGGTGCTTTTTTCTGTTTCAGTGCAGTTGGAAATTGGTTCCCCCCAAACCCTGTAAAGTATCCCTGCCTTAGATCCCAAAATCTCTGTCAGCCAATACACTTGCTCTACTACATTGATCACCACAAATTCCTACACTGAAAGCTTCTTGTAAAGGTCAGTGGTAGGGCCCACAAGATCACATAGGTTCCAGATCACAAATACCCTCTTACTACCACCTTTGCAGGCACACACCCCCAAAGAAAGACTCAGACACCGATATTAGATTAAAGGCATCGGGACACTTTTATTGAATAATGCCCTAGTCCGAATTATCACTTTGAATTGGTGTATCATCCAATTGTAATTCATTAAGGCAAGCAGGCCGCAGTAACACTGGTAAGGTTCCTCCCAAAATGCCAATGTAAATTGGCTACATGTATCTATTTGTATCAATTTGTTTGTTGACACAAACAAATTGTTGACCGGAGTCAATATACTATCTACTGACCCCACCCTATGACGTGTATCCGTTAAATCTCAAGGTGATGCAGGCTGTGAAGCTCCTAATATCACCCCTTGCATGGTTCACCCTTGACCGGCCAATCCTATTTCCCCTGTACCTATCTACGTGTTGGCCAGTCAATTGCGAACCTGCCGGATACCTATGGGTCATAAATCTTTACCTTACCAGTGCTACCCACCAAAAGTGACCAAAGTCAACTTACCCCGTATCTCAAACACTAGCGACAGTGTGGGATGGGTGAAAAAGCCAAGAACCAAAGAGCCAATTGTAGGTACAAGCAAAAATTCCCACCCGGCCCCGAAGCGACCAGAAAATCACACTGTCCACTAGGGAGGGGGTGGAGGGAAAAACTTCTCCGCTCCGTCGCTTCCAAAATGGCAGTGTGGCTGCCGCGTGGCCACCCCTTTTAAAGAGGGTGGCCATGCCCCCTAACTCACCCGGATGTCTGAGTCCGGGTGGGGGGGCCGCAAAGAGTGTGGCGGCCATTTTGGCATTGCGCTTGCATTGCAGGCGCACCCCCCAAAGAAAGACTCAGACACCGGTATTGGATTAAAGGCATCAGGCCACTTTTATTGAATAATGCCCTAGTCCGAATTATCACTTTCAATTGGTATATCATCCAATTGTAATTCTTTAAGGCAAGCAGGCCGCAGTAACACTGGTAAGGTTCCTCCCAAAATGCTAATGGAAATTGGCTACATGTATCTATTTGTATCAATTTGTTTGTTGACACAAACAAATTGTTGACCGGAGTCAATATACTATCTACTGACCCCACCCTATGATGTGTATCTGTTCAATATCAAGGTGATGCAGGCTGTGAAGCTCCTGACATAAACCCTTGCATGGTTTGCCCTTGACCGGCCAATCCTATTTCCCCTGTACCTATCTACATGTTGGCCAGTCAATTGCAAACCTGCCGGATACCTATGGGTCATAAATCTTTACCTTACCAGTGCTACCCGCCACACGGGGAGGCGTCCGTGATGACTCACTGCCCCCCCCCCCAGACCGTCAGCTCAGTCACCAGGCCTGCTTGCACATCCTCAAGAAAGAGGTTCATACCTGTGGCCGTCAGATGGACCCCATCTCCTGCATATAGATCAAAATCCTGCAAGCCTATCCTAGGATGTCAAATGGCTGTGCCAAAGCCATTATCCACAAGGAACCGGGCAACGGCCCTGTTCACTGACCATCGAGCGTGGTCCAAACCACGGAGGTCAATGCCTCCCCTGTAACACTGTCTCGGCACAATGTCAGACCATAGCAGCCGCGTGTACGGCCATAAGTGATGTAAAAAGGCTATTTCGCTGCACACCAACATTTTAAAGGAAAGGCCAGTGATCTGTGCGAGATCATTGCCGCCGAGGTGCAGAACCAGGAAATCAGGCGGTCCAGCATCCCTGATGGACATCAGGAATGGCAACAGTTCCCGCCATCTCATGCCGCACATACCATACCATTGCATACGTGCGGCTGCACGTACCCCGAGATGGGGTCCCCACTCTGTTGCCGCAGCATACTGCACTGCCCAGTGCACAAAACTGTGGCCCGCCAGCCATACTGCCACCGGTGTGCGTGGACACACAGGGTCTGTAAAAGAAGGAAAAGGAATTAAGGACATAACTGGCACTCATGCAGTGAGGGGGCGTACATATAAAGAAAAAAGCCCGGACCTCCACCTGCCCATGCGACGTATATCAGTATCAGAGTACCCAAACACAGCCGCAGTTGAAGCGGCGCCTATCCTGAATGAATGGGTGGCGTAACGAGCCCCTGGGAGGCCAACACTGTGAAGTGCCATACCGGTCACCTTCCAAAACTGGAATTTGGTAAGGGGAGACCCATCCTGGTGGCAGAAAAACGGGCCAAGGTGCGTGCCATGCACTGCCAAAAACACATGTAGGGCACCAACCGGACAGATGTCAGCAATTGTACATCGTAGCAGTCTGACACCACTGCCTACTCCGTGCTGATCGGCCTTTGAGGAGCGAATCCTCAACTGGGCCCACTCCTGGTTGATAAAGACATCATCGAGTTCCAGTGCCCTACGAGACACGTCCCCTTTTGACAATGGGACCAGCTCACTGATACGGAGTGCTCCAAAGAAAGCTACGGTGGTAGCTGCATGAAAGATAGCCTCCTCATACCTATCGTAACACAAGCTATGCCAACCTCGTGCAAGGTGGGTCAGAACCTCTGGTGAAACGGGGTGACATGTGTCCAGGCAGCAGCCACGTTCACGTGTCCACCCTTCTAAGACGTGGCGTATGCGGAAGTCATTCACGCAGTCAGTGAAGCCCCGTGCCTTGGCCATAAACGCCAATGCTGAGAGCCTAGTGGCGATGGTGTGAGGGGCTAACTTTAGATCGTGAAGGTAAACCATATACTGTAAAATCAGGTCGTCCGGTATTGGCCACACTTCGGGCAACTGCCTATGCCCACAAAAGGTCCTAAACTGGAGGAGTGCATGTACATACGTCTTACGCATGCGAGGTGCCAAAGACATGCCGATCGCCCGGTTCACCTCTCCTCGCCAAATGTCCAGATCTCGGCCGGGAGTGGAGAGGGAAGTTCCTCTGCATCTGGAGCCAAGGCACGGAACCGGGAGATCTGCAGGCGGGATAAAGCGTCAGCAATATCATTATCAATGCCTGGCACATGTCTGGCCCTGAAAAGCACATTAAGGCACAAGGACTCAAGACAAATTGGCGAACTAAGGCCATAACTCTGGGGGATTTGGATGTCTGGGCGTTGACAATGTGCACCACTGCAGCATTGTCACACCAAAAGTGAACTACCCAATTAGCCCACCTATCCCCCCAGAGCATTAGGGCCCCCAAGATGGGAAAAAACTCCAGGAAAGTAAGATCGCGTAAACGATCCGTGCCTTGCCATGTCTGAGGCCATTGACCATAGGACCACCTTCCCTCAAAGTTAATCACATAACCCAGGGAGCCGGAGGCATTCGACTGCACTTGGAAATGCGAGCTGAGCATAAGCTCCAATCTCCAGAAGGAGATGCCATTAAAGTCCTGTAGGAATGTGAGCCAAACTGTAAGGTCTGCCCGTAAACCTCTAGTCAGCCATACCCTGTGGTGACGTTTCAAAAGGCCCGCCATGGCATCACACAGATGCCTGCCAAAGGCTCTGCCCGGTGTTACTACCCTACAGGCGAAGTTGAGGTGGCCGTGAAGCACCTGCAACTGTCGGAGAGAAACCTTACGCCTTACAAGCATTGCCAGAATCGCATCAGAGATCCGAGTCACCTTTTCCATGGGCAACCTGGATGTCTGGGCAACGGTGTCAATATCAATACCTAAAAAGGTGAGAGTGGTGGCTGGTCCCTCAGTCTTTTCAGGTGCTAGGGGAACACCCAGTTCCCGCATAAGCGCCTGAAAAGTGGTGAGGAGATGAGCACATGAGTCCGTGCCGTGTTCCCCTCCGAACAAAAAATCGTCGAGGTAGTGGGCTACAGACCAGGACTCTGATCTACAAACAAAAGCCCAGTGAAGGAAGGTGCTAAATCGTTTGAAAGCTGAACATGAGATAGAGCAGCCAAAAGGTATGGCCTTGTCTACATAAAAATTACCCCAAAAACGAAAACCTAACAGGTCAAAGTCGTCCGGGTGCACTGGCAACAATCGGAATGCCGATTTGATATCACACTTTGCCAGTAGCGCCCCTGGGCCACACGAGCATACCATCTGCAAGGCCTGGTCAAAGGACGTATACCTGACCGAGCAAAGGTCATCAGGTATCGCATCATTGACCGAAGAGCTCGCAGGGTAAGAAAGGTGATGAATTAGTCGAAATTCACCCGGGGACTTCTTAGGGACTAAACCCAAAGGTGACACTTTTAAGTTTGGGAATGGTGGGTCAGAAAATGGCCCAGCCACCCTCATTGCGGTGACCTCCTTGGCTATATATTGGGCAGCAATATCCTCATTACCCCTGAGAGAAAGTCAGTTCGGGGCATCCTGAGGCCCGCGTACACCCTGAAATGGTATGCGGAAGCCAAACTGAAAACCCTCAAGTAGGTACCTTGCATCATCCTGTCTAGGATAAGCGGCAAGCCAACGTTCCAGCACCTGGACATTAATTGGGGAGGGGGCCTTTATGATGGGTAGCACCGTCAGAGGGAGCTCTCACCGCCCCCTGCCCACCCCTTCCTCTGCCTCGTGACCCACCAGCCCGTGGGCACGCAGAGGCGGCATGAGGGCCAGAACAAGAGGAGCACTCGTGCCAGAACCGACACTGACACTTGTTGCACACTCCGCTGGCAGAGAAGCTCCAACACAGCAGGCGGGCTGGAACCCCCCTGCCCCACCGCCTAGCGGGGAGTCTGTGTTTTAGCAGCCCGCTGAACGGCATGGCCACAGTGGTACCAGTCACCCGGTGCTGGCTGCGTGGGGGTCATGTACAGCAGCCACAACTGCTGGCAGGGTTCATCCCACCTCATCTCAGGATGGAGGGCCACTCTCATCCTAAACTCTTCATCATAAGCCAACCATGATGGGCCAGGGAAATCCACCACAGCCCGATAAATATTATCCAGATATTGGACCATCGGGATGGCCAGGTCAGGACGTGCCCTCAGGTATACCGCCATATAAATCAGATAGGCCGGTAACCAATTGACCCATGTGCGAGGTGGCTTACAACGATGGGACAACTCCTTGTCCCTATCGTCCTGCCCCTCCCTCTCCTCCTTGGCGGGTTCACAGTTCAGGAGGGAGAAAATGTCCACATATTCCCCCCGCCAAATCTTCTCCCTCATGGCCTGAGAGAGATGATCACCCAGTGGTAAGGAATAACCGGCCATCGGCAGGGCCACCGTTGGCACGGATTGAATTGGGGGTACATGCAGTGGGCCCTGAATAACCCCTGACACATTGGGCATGCCCACAGGGGCAGTCACCCCTGTCATAACCGGGGGGTAATTGGACAACCAAGAATTAACGGGACTGTGTGGATACAACTGCCCTCCTACAGTAAACTGTCGTGGCCATGGCCACTGAACACCCCCCCACGGCGGGCGTCGGAGCTCACGATGGATATCGAGCTCTGTGTGCCGCTGCACCCCTGCCATGCAGGACTGGTCCCTGGAGGAAAGCCCCGAAGTGATGTTCTGGTGGGGAGCTGCGAGGCACCAGCTTGGGCTGGCCTGATGGCCTCAAGCAGCTCGACCCTGCTAGCAGCCCGTTGGACAGTCGTGGCCGACGAGTGGGCCAGAACCGGAGGGTTTGCAAGCCCACCATCCGGAGGTGGTGGGGCAATGCCCATTGATGCCTCCAGCACAGCAATGCGTGCAAGGATGGCATCAACGGTCTCAGACCCCCCTGGATAAGGTGGGCTGGATGGGCTGGATGGCCCACTGGGCAATTGTTGTGGGATAAACCCAGCTGGGGATCCCTGGCCCGAATAGGGCCATGCCCAGTAGTCTGGCCCATGAGGGGCCGGAAGAATGGTGGGGCGGAAACCCGCACCAGGCCCAAGTGGGCCACCCTGCCCCAAACTGGGCAAAGGCATAGCCGGGGTTGTAACCCCAGAGGGGCAGGCGGATGCCTGACCCGCATTGGTGGCAGTGGGCATGCTAACCCTGCCACCTGCTTGAGGGGGTGCCACCCGAGCCCTCCGGCCCGGTGGCGGCCCCCGAGATGTTGGGGTGGGTGGGCAGAGCCCTCCCCCTCAGCTGTGGCTTCGAAGCCGGTGCCTTGCGCTTGGGAGCCATGTCTCCCAAGCAATAGAATCAGCAAAAGAAGAAAATCACCTTCAGCAAAGATCGGGGCGAAAGCCGGGGAGAAAGCGATGGAGCAAACTTCTCTGCTCCGTCGCTTCCAAAATGGCAGTGCAGCTGCCTCGTGGCCACCCCTTTTAAAGAGGGTGGCCATGCCCCCTAACTCACCCAGATGTCTGAGTCCGGGTGGGGGGCCCCCGCAAAGAGCGCAGCGGCCATTTTGGTGCCGCATTTGCATACAAGAAATTTTTTCTCCTGAATTATCCTTACCACCAAACTAGGACAACAGCCAACAGTCCTTTTTATGCTGCTTCTCAAGCACTTCCACAGCTAAAGGCTGACTTTGCACTGCTCTTTTATATGAGGGAGGAGTGTTTCTTGTCAAATATAAAATACTTTTATTTGATGGCACTATATAAATCATGTGTCTTGGCACTGACCAGCAATAAACATGGCATATTATTATCTTCAAGAATAATAAATAGGATTTGTACATTGACAAGAAGATTCATTTTAAGAATTCACACAGACACAAAAAGATTCAGTTGGTGGTAGCAATAAAACTACAAGAATGACGTTCAAGTTGTCAAGTTCTTTATCATATAGTTGCAAAACTTTATTTCTCATTCTTATGATACAAAAATTTGCAGCTCTTTATATATGCATATATAGATGCTTTGTTTTAAAATAGTATTATTTCTTAAAACAGATCCTACTCAGTTCTTAGTGACAACATTAATCTTAATGCACAGCTTTTCTAAATCTAGTTCATTCATAACTAATACAAGAGAAGCACGGCGGCAAGACTATGGCTACCGCGCTCTTTGCTTGCCCCACCCCATAGAGCCGGGCACTGAAGCTGGGCGAGGGGTGGAGCCGAGCTCCTTTTTAAAAGCGGCCAGCTCTGCAAAGCCTCGCCGGTAATTTGCAAGATCGGCTGGGCGAAGCGCGCGTTTGGCTTCACCGCCCAGCCGATCCAGGCTGGGCCACGTGCTATGGCGCTGCTTGGGGGACAGTCATGGTGATCCGCCATGGCTCTGCAGCGTGCTTGCCCCAGCCTTCACCGGCATGGCCTCGCCGTTGGGCGCACCCCTCTTTGGAGCCATGCTTTTTTCTGTGGCCCTCGGCGGTGGCCCCTGCGGCCTTCCAGGGGCCTGGTTCTTGGCCTCACTGCGGTGATCTGCTGCGGCCTTGTGGTGGGCTTGTCCAGCCTTTGCCAGCACGGCCTTGCCTCTTTCTGGGCATTGGGCTTGGCCCTCTTTCGAGACGCACTTTTACTGTGGCGCTCAGCCGCAGCCCCTGCGGCCTTCCAGGGGCCTGGTCTTTGGCCTCACTCCCACGGCCTTTGCTCAATTTATTGAGTGGTGGCTGCCGGCCCCATGGCTGACCCCTTCTTTTGGGCCTGACTTTGTGACATGGTGGGGCTGGGGGGCGGGCCTGCGGGGTTCCATGTGGGCCCCTCGCGTGTGTTGGGCAGCAGCCAAGGCCGCGGTGGCTCAAGTGGCTAACACGGTGACTGGGAGGTGGAGGGTCAGCAGTTCTATTCCCAAGTGCTGCAGGTGGAGTGAGCTCCTGTCTTTGTCCCAGGTCCTGCCGACCTAGCATTTCGAAGGCAGGAGATTGTGGGTAGATAGATAGGGACCGCTTCGGTGGGAAGGTAACAGCGTTCCGTGTGTTCTGGTGTCTGGTCATGCTGGCCACATGGCCACGAAAATGTCTGCACCAGCAGACATTGCTGACATCTTCGGCTTTGAAACAGAGATGGGCGCTGCACCCTAGAGTCGGATACAACTGGCTTTCAAGCAAGGGACTACCTTTATGCCCGCGCCCGGTTTGGCCTGCCGGCCTGAGCTGCTGCCCTTGAGAGAGCTGTGGGTTTGGACGCCACGCTGGCTGCCCTGCAGCAGGCGAGCCACTCAGTCCATCGAGATGTTGGAACACAGCTCCCCGATGCTGTGGGTGCATCTGGTGAGTATGTTTGTCAAATGAATTCACATCATGCATTGCCCATATTCAATGATGCTGTGGTATCTGTCAAGCTTCTCATATTTTGCTAGCCCTTGGGACGAGTCTGGCCAGTTACTTGGGTTACCTACAGTACACTCCACTATCCTGCCTCTGGTGGCCATCACCATTGTGGTCATGCTGGGTGGTGGCTCGGCCCACTGCATTCCCCCCCACCCCGAAAAAACAACAACAACACACTTCGGCTTTACTCCAGGCTGGATGGGAGGCACCCGATCATTTCTAGGTCACCAAGTGGCCAATAAAATGTGGCTAACTCTGTCGGTATACATCCTATATGCAGGCATAGGTGGGGGAAGTCCGGGGGTGAGAATAATTTGTCATTGGCGATGGAGTTTCTGAACTCGACCAGCGCTTTGCTTTCGGGCAGCGTGGATGGTTTATGTGGGGCTCCCAATATCTGCATTATAGTTTGATTGGGTTACTTCGCCACGGGAGGGGCTGGCTGATGATGTCTGCCAATACAGTTGTGAACTGACGCGATTGCCCTGGCCCCTGTAACTTTCTGCATTAAAAAAAGGGGGGACACCAATGTATGCCCATAGTAAAATTAATTGACCACTTCCCCATTATCTGCGTAATTGTTTCCAGGATGGGAACAGCCACGACACACGTTCACAACCCTGGTCAATCTTTAAAAATCATGCTGAACTGGGCATACCATGCAAAATCCTTCCAGTATCGTCATGCTTCACAGGTTTTCAAAACAATCTCTAGATATAGGCTTTGCCAGGAAATCTGCTGCCATCTATGCAGTGGATCATCTGGATGGTTGCTTTCTCAGCCAAGTGGTATCTCATGCCAATGTGTACTTTTATCTTTTTATTTTGTGACAGTTTGATGCAGCTCTGATTGCTTTCTGTCATCTGGATTGGCATCTCTTCATATATTCAATAATTCATTAACAACTTTTTAAACCATAGCAGCTCTTTGCATGTTTCTCCTGAAGAAATGAGCTCTGATCTGTTGAAGACAAAGTTACAATATGTTCTTTAAGAGAAGCCCATGAAACAGGCTCATCACTGGTGGATTTGTAATCTGTGGTATGCTCTGCCCAGTCTACACCAGTGTATACTGCAAGCTTTGGGTTAATGGTAGCTGAAATGCCTAATTTAAAGTTCATAGTTCAAGTATCTTGCTGTCAACCTGTGTTGGTGAACTAACCTTTCTGTTCAGTATCCCTACAGTAATACCTATGTCAGGTCAAGTTGTGATTGTTTGCTACAAATGCTTTTCTTTAGTTGTTTTGTATTCACTGTTATGTGGAAAAAGTCTGGTCATCTAAAGCTAAAGCACTTAACATGTGTTGCAGACAGTATTTAACATATTGATGGAGATTTTGACAAGAAGGCTTTTGACAAGGTCCCACACCAAAGGCTCTTGAATAAACTTACCAGTCATGGAATAAAGGGACAGGTCTTGTCCTGGATCAGCAACTGGCTAAGGGACAGGAAACAGAGGGTAGCACTAAATGGACACTTCTCCAAGTGGAGGGAAGTAAAGAGTGGGGTCCCCCAAGGTTCAGTACTGGGACCCCTGCTTTTCAACCTCTTCATAAATGATCTAGAGGTAGGAGTAAAAAGCAAGGTAGCCAAATTTGCTGATGACACAAAATTATACAGGGTAGTGAAAACTGTGAGAGATTGTGAGGAGCTCCAGAGGGATCTCTTGACACTGGGGGAGTGGGCAAAACAGTGGCAAATCAGCTTCAACATTAGTAAGTGCAGAGTGATGCATGTTGGGGCAAAGAACCCCAATTACATTTATAAACTGATGGGGTCTGAACTCTCTGCGACAAACCAGGAAAGGGACCTTGGTGTCCTGGTGGACAACTCAATGAAGATGTCAACCCAGTGTGCCTCAGCAGTGAAAAAGGCAAACTCAATGCTAGGGATCATTAGGAAGGGTATAGAAAATAAGTCAGCAAGTGTCATTTTGCCTCTTTATAAATCTATGGTGAGGCCCCATCTGGAATACTGTGTACAGTTCTGGTCGCCATACCTCCAGAAGGATATTATGGAGCTGGAAAAAGTGCAGAGGAGGGCAACCAGAATGATTAGGGGACTGGAACACCTTCCTTACCATCTGAGGCTGCAACAGTTGGGCCTCTTCACTCTTGAACGACGACGTCTAAGAGGTGACCTGATTGAAGTTTATAAAATCATGCACGGTGTGGACAAAGTAGATAAGGAAAAACTGTTTTCCCTATCGCATAACACTAGAACTAGGGGACACTCCATGAAACTTTTGGGTACTAGTTCTCAAACAAATAAGAGAAAGTACTTTTTCACCCAGAGGATTACTGGTCTATGGAACTCCCTGCCAGAAGAAGTGGTGACAGCTGTCAGTCTTGACAGCTTTAAGAAAGGATTAGACAAGTTCATGGAGGACAAGGGTATCAATGGCTATAATTATGGATACTTAAGGACAACCTCCGGGTTGGAGAGATAGGCAGGATATCTCTCAATGCCATTTCCAGGGAATCCTAAGCAGGTGAAGGCATCTCCTTGGGAATACCCTGAAGGAAATGGTGAGCCACTGTGTGAGACAGAATGCTGGACTGGATGGGCTGTGGCCTGTTCCAGCAAGGCTGTTCTTATGTTCTTATGTTCTTATGATTTCATTGGACAATTCTCACTGCAAGACATCTTGCAACAATGATCCACTCAGTTGATTTTTGTTCAGAATTATAGTGCAAGCTCTTTGTTAAAAGCCTTGTTAGCTTCACCCATTTCTCTCTCATAAAATCAGTTGCCACAAGCTTCTCTTGTTCTTTTGTCTCAAAACTGGTTTTGCTATCCTTGCTTGAAATATCTGTGGGCCAAATAGTCCTTCACGCGACAATTCCAGCATTAAAGAACGTGCGACAGCAAGAATGGGCTGACGCATGCTTTGCCGGCCCCGCCCCATGAGAGATGGCACAGGGCCAGCAGAGGGGTGGGGGTTGGGCCCTCCTTTAAAAGGGGAGGCCTGGACTGCCCCGATGGCAGTTGGAGTCAACTGGGCCTGGAAACATTTGGCGTTCCGACCCAGCCGACTAAGCATCCACATGGCCTCTGGGCTCTGCACCGCCGCATGGCTCCTTTTTGCAGTGTTTGGGCACAGCATTCTTTAGAGACTCCCGGCTCTGCCAGGCGCCTTTGCTCTTGCCTCCTCTGGTTGGGTTTACCATGCCCCCGATCCCCCGGGCTTCATGGCACCTGGTAGAAGGGCCGGCAAAGCCCCAGGGTGCGCGGGACTGGGCCATGGGGTATGGCACCCCCCCATGCGGGGGTAGGGCCCGCCCCAGGCCCGGGACCTCAACTCCCCCGCCAGGCCCTCCTCTGAGCCATAGGCCTCGCACAAGGGCCACAGCTGCAGCCCCCAGTGGGGCTGCTGTAGTCGCTCAGGCACAGGCCCAGTCTGGGCCAACTTTGCCTGCAGCCCGGCGTGTGGCCCACGAGGGCTGGGCTCATGATGCGGCATTGTTGGTCAGGATTGAGGCCCTGGAAAGGGCCGCAGGCCTGGGGTCAGCATTGCCTGTGTGCGGGCCAGGCGGGGGGCCTTTGACTGCGGGCTCTAGCCAGATGGAGGCTGAGGGGCCTTGGCTATTGGCCCTGCTGGACAGCAGGGTTGAACAGCTTGAGGCCGCCCTCGCCTCAGGCACCAAGCGAGCAGATGACCGGGAGGCAGATGGGTCTTTGATGGCTGGCGTGGTGGGCTCCGATTCAGTCGGGAGCCCCGACGCTCGATGGCAGCTGGAACCCCTGGTGGGGGCAGCAGCCGCAGGCGCACCTGGTGAGTATCCAGGTCAAGTTAATACACTTGGCCCTGGGTCCTTGCCCCCGGTTGCGACCGGGCAATGGCCCTGGCCTCATCAGTTCAACATGGGCGGTCAAGTGCCACAGCTGCCTGCAGTGAGTTTGGGGATTGCACAAGTACCTATTGCCCCTCAGAACAATGCCTGGCGTGCACCTTATCCTCCTTTACCACCCAGTGTTTTGTAGGTGGGACCCAACGTGCCATACCCGATATGGCCATATGGTCTGCCTGTGAACACTGCATACCATACTGTCCCGCTGTCGGCCATTCCGACTACTGGTAGGTCCCTCCCATTAGGTGATCACTTGTTGCTGGCTACTAGGGACAAAATCTGGCAGATGGAATATGTAGATATCTTTAGACTCCTGAATAGGGAAGCCACCAAGGAGGAGAAGGAGAGGGAGGACGAACGGGACAAAGAGTTGGCCCGACATCACAAACCTCTGAGGACCTGGGCCAATTGGTTGCTGGCTTACTTAATTTACACTTTGGCTGCTCGATATCATGTTCGGCCTTTGAATACTTTAGTTCCTTTTTACATTGGGCATTTGTTCGCAGATCCGGCTTTAACACGGTGGCCCATTACCTGGATGATTTTTGGTTTGGGGGAGCTGGCCGGTCCGGGATGTGTGAATAAATGCTCTCCACTTTTAAGGATCTTATGGCTGAACTAGGGGTACCTTTAGCCCCAGAGAAGACAGAGGGCCTGGCTATGGCCCTGACTTTCCTGGGCATCGAAATTGACACGGTTGGGAAACCTTCCAGGCTCCCCATTGATAAGGTTGCCCGCATATCGGAGGTGATTTCAGCCATGTTAGCTAGGCGTAAAGTGTCCCTTCATGACCTGCAGATGCTTCATGGATACCTCAAATTCGCATGCAGGGTGATCGCACCCAGCAGGGCCTTTGCTAGGCGCCTGTGCGACGCCATGCACCATAGGGTATGGATCACAGGCAGATTGTGGGCTGACCTTCAGGTGTGGCTCACATTTCTGGCCGATTTTAACGGGATTTCCTTTTGGTGCCAAGAGCTCGCTGTCATCCCTAGATTTCAAGTTCATTCTGATGCCTCGGGGGCCATGGGTTATGGCATCTACTTTGATGGGCATTGGTCCTGCGGCCGCTGGCCCGAGGCTTGGCAGGGCACTGAGATTCTCCAGGACTTGACCTTCTTGGAGTTCTTTCCCATTCTCGGGGCTCTCATGCTATGGGGGCATATGTGGAGGGATTCTGTAGTCCACTTTTGGTGTGACAACGCAGCCATCATGCAAATTGTCAATGTGCAGACGTCCCGATCGCCCAGGGTAATGTCACTCATGCACCAGTTTGTGTTGCGCTCTTTGTGCGATAACATTCTCTTCAGGGCCAGGCATATCCCGAGTATTGACAATAGTATCACTGACTCTTTGTCCCGCCTACAGATACCCCAGTTTCGGGCACTGGCACCAGGGGCCGACAAATTTCCCTCTCTGCTGCCCAGCGAGGTGTGGGCGTTTGGTGATGTGAAGTGTCCCGGGCGATAGGCCTGTCCCTTGCCGACCATACATGCAGGGCGTATCTCGGTGCTTATCAGTCCTTCCTGGCCTTTCGCCTGACCGTGTCTCTTCCTGACCTGTGTCCTGTGCCAGTGAATCATCTTTTACAATATATAGTTCATCTGCACGATAGTGGGTTGTCACCTCGTACTATAGCTGCGCGCCTGTCTGCTTTGGCGTTTGTGGCCAAGGCAGGGCGCTACAAGGACAACACGAGTGATTTCAGGGTGCATAGGGTACTTGAGGGTTGGGCCAGGGAACATGGCCCTCACCCGGATACTGGTCAGCCAGTTTCCCCGGCCCTCCTTTCCAGTTTGGCACAGGTTTGGTCGTCCCTTTGTCACGACCGGTATGAGGCACTCCTTTTCCATGCAGCCACCACTGTGGCCTTCTTTGGGGCATTGCGGGTCATTGAGTTAGTTCCCCTTTCCCGGAATGACAGGTCCCACAGGTGTCTTGAATTGGCCGACGTCACCCTGACACAAAGTTCTGTGCAGTTGCACATTCGTTGTTCCAAGTCGGACCAGCAGGCCAAGGGTTGTGTGGTGTCCCTCCTTAGCTGCAGTGTCACAGTGATTTGCCCAGTTGCAGCCCTAACGGCATTCATGGCGATCCGTGGCACGGCCCATGACCCACTTTTTTGCCACCAGGACGGGTGGCCACTTACCAAGTACCAATTCTGGAGGGTGACAGGGGCGGCGCTTGCGGACCTCGGCCTCCCCGGGGCCAGGTACGGCACACACTCTTTTCGGATTGGCACTGCATCAACTGCCGCCCTTTTTGGTTATTTGGATGATGATATCCAGTGGATGGGTCAGTGTGGTTCTGCCCATTTTAGACTGTATGTTCGCCCCATGTTGCATTGAACACTACGTAGGTGCAATTTTTCTTTTCTTTTCTTTCAGCTCCTGTACCATTTCAAGCCGTGGTGCGCGTTTGGCTTGTGGGCCGCAGCTATGTGTTTTGGGTGGCCCAACACGTGGCGACATCCCATTTGGGTCCTCATCTTGGGCTACAGGACGTGGCACACCTTGGCTGGCATGGCGTTCGTGGGATGCGATGGCACCAGTTCATCCCTTTCCTGTTTTCCATAGGGGACGTTTCCCCTCCTGATGTTATATTGATGCATTTGGGTGGAAATGATTTGGGCCAGATTACTAGTTTGGGCTTAATCATTGCCATATGGAGGGATTTGGATCTTGTAAAGGCACCGATGGCCAGGGGTGCAATTGGTTGTGATCTTACATTATCCCAAGATCCCTTTTTCCGGGGGGGTCGGTGACCCACGCCGCATTGACCGGGCACGGCGGTCTGTCAATCAGGCCATAGCTCAATTTTTTGGTGAACACGGCTTGGGCACCATGGTGGAACACCCTGCGATACGGGTACAGGATCACAGTTTATATCACAGGGATGGAGTCCATCTTTCTATGAGAGGCATGGACAGGTTTTTGGCGTCCCTGCAGGTGGGCCTGGTGACCGAGTTGGTGGTCAGGGGGGTGGTGAGTCATGGTAGACTCCTCCCTGTGTGGCAGCTAGCACTGGTAAGGAGGTACTGGATGACCCCTACGAGTCCGGCAGGTACGCACTTGGTTGGCCACATGAAGGATAAGATATACAGAAACTCGGGGTGGCCAATCAAGTGTCGAGCAGGAACAAGGTGATGCTATGCTATACACAGCTTACAAAACCTTACAGTTCACCGGACATGCATCAGAAGCAGAGGTTAACCATTTGCACTTCTGTTTTGGGTCAATCATAATTTGTTAATTATATAAACAAAAGAGATACATTGTATCTGATTAATATTCAAAAAGAACCATTAATCCTCACCAGTGCTATTTCGGCCCGCTTGCATTATTAAGTTATGATTCAATAAAGTGGCCCAGTTTTAAAATCCAGCACAGTTGTCCATCTCTTTATTGGGGAGTGGGGAATGTGTTTTGCTCCAGGGAGTAGTTCTTCCCATTCACTAAGTAATTTGAGCCATTTTGGTCTGAAATCATCTCAAGAAAGTTCCTTTGTCTATGCATTTCTGCCTGAGGTAATTTAGAGCTTCTTCTAAGCTTCATTGTTTTTCTACAGTCCAGAACAGATAGAAAAATATCATTTTTTCATCCAGTATTCTTGCAAGATCAGTGAAGATAACTGCTAAAAGACATAGTAACAGAATACCTGATGAACAAATTAAGCTGAGCTGGACATGTTGCACGCACAAGTGACAATAGACGGATGCCAGAATAACGAATTGGTACCTGAGAAATTGCAAAGACCTAGGGGAAGACCACATCGCAGATGGAAATATTTTTTCAAGAAAAATGTTGGACCAACATGGAAAAGAACTGCCAGGTACAGATCTTTATGGGCAGAAGTTGTGTGGAATGTCATTATGGAGACATCTACTCATACAAGGACGACTCGCCAAATAACGACTCCAAGTTTTCCAAGGTAAGGTTCTCGCAAGAGAGCCTACTTTTTATTTACCATATTTTCACAGTCATTTTGATTGAGTTCCTAGTAATAAGAGTTCCCTGATACTGACAGCTCATGAATTAAAGCTGGTAAAGCCACAGGATTTTTCCAGGATATTTAACATGTCTTTGACAGATTCACATCTCTTTATGTATACAAGATTTGATGGTCTGATAAGATATCACAGATCACTATCTTTGATATGGAACCATTCTTTCTCCAAGTTATCCTAGCTCTTGCTTCTGTTTCTGTCTCTCCTATTTCATAATTTTCAACATAATCATGGACTTGTAGGGCCATTAATTTAATTTACAATTTCATTGAGGGGCAAATAGCAGAAGTTAGCCTGGGGAAAAATCTGTTCCGATGAAAACATTATTGTATATCTGAGTGAATTTGGTTACCCATCTCAGAAAAAAAAAATTTTTTTTAAAAAAAGGAACAAACAAATCTTTCTCTTCAGCTAGTGTGCAATTTAGATGGAGTGCATGGGGGCAGGGGTAGAGAGAAATTGCAATACATAGAAAGCAATAAAACCCCAAAATATTAATCATATTAAACATATCTATATTAAACGTATCTATCTCAGCCAAGCTACTCAGTCTGGGCCCATAACCTATTGGGGAAAAATTATTTTCATCATGTCCTCTAGTAACCAGAGTAGGAGGTAGAAAACCAGCAGGATAGAAACATAAACAGAGTCCCATCTCACACACACCTGTTTGCACACCAACTAGCACTTTGTATGATAAAATCACTTTAGAAACATTTATAGTAGAAAATGGTACTTACAGTAACCCTCTATAGTTAGAATCAGAAGGGAAAAAATTTAGTAAGAACACTCTCTCCCTCTTTTAATCTCTTTTAATCTGTAGGGGTCAGAGTAATTTTTGGTAGCAGTTTTAATGGGCTTTTTATTGGTTTTTAAAATGTGATTGGTTTTATTTTCTGTGAGCCACCCAGAGTCTTCAGAGTTGGCCGGCAATATAAATCAGAAAAATAAATAAATAAATACAAATGGAGTATCTAGCATGCAGACAAGACCCTCCATGCCTGTTGCTTGGAGGAAATCAGAGGAAGAAGAGATGCTATCAGCAAAATAATGGAAGAAGAAGAAAAATACGGGAAGATATGACAGGAGATTGCTTCAAATGCCAGAGGTGGGGAAAGAAATGTACCAATCAAGTGAGTAGCAAAGACAATCACTTTGTGCTATAAAGCCTCCTTGCACTGTTATCTAGTATTAGTGCATGAGAGATCACTATTGTCCCAACAGCGATACTCTTTAATGTAATACCATTCAAGTTATATATTCACTTACCTTTCTTTGTGTATCTGGATTTTAATAAAGATGTTTGAATTTTCTAATACACGTGACCTCATTTCAATTAATAAGCAAAAAATGGGAGACAAAAAAATTACTTGAAGGGCTTCTGGTTCTATTGAACAAAATTTCTGTTCAATTAGTACTGCTGGCATATACTTTCGCTCCTCCCTCTATGTACCTCTACCTCACTAGAGGTACATTTTAAGCAATTCAGCAAGTCCAATGTAACTGCTAATATCATGTGACAAAATAAATATGAAGGAAATTAATATTTTTAAAATGTAGTTTATCTACAATATGGATATAATGAATTTTGATATGACTTAGGTGCTTCCAATTGCAGATTTTGACATCTCAAGTGCTAAGCAATAAGCATGCTTTTTAAGTCTGAATATGCCTGAGGCAGTGGATTTGCAGTACATGTGGGGTTGCTTTGTAGTGTAGTGAAGAAATGTGTTTGTTTTTTGCTTTCCCTTGTTTAAGTTTAACTCAATTAAATTTTTTCCTTGCTGGCAAATAATTTTCATTTTTTTAGAAGGTTTGTTAATTTTCTCTTTAGGTTTAGTGGCCATTCTTTTTGTTTTCGTACTTTGGATTGATAATTCAGCATTTTGTGAAGTAGGCATTATGGAACAGAGTTAAAGGAAAATGTCGGGAGTTTATATTTCAGTTTGAGTTCCCAGGTGAGGGTGACTCTTGTGTTATCTGGGTTTTCATATTGATAAGACAAGAAAGGATTATTTTGGAGCTACAATTCACAGAATCCCTCAGCCGGACTGTGAGATATTGGGAACTAGCACCAAAATTCTTAGGAAGTCTCTGCATAAATCGTCAATCTAAGAAGCAAAGCTTGATAAAACTGGCATCCTTTTTTGAGAGACAGAGAGAGAATACTGTTGCTTAGAAGATGCTCACAGACAGTGAGAGAGAGAGAGAGAGAGAGAATACTGTTGCTTAGAAGATGCTCACCCTTTAATATTCTAGCTCTATTTGAACAAAGAGTGAAAACATTATATATTCTATTGTGTAATAGAACTATTTGTTAAAATCTGAAGAATAATTGACATGATTTAAGGATATAGACTACGCAATGACAACAGTTTTACCTAGTTAGTTAGTTAATTAGGTAGGTAGGTAGGTAGGTAGGTAGATAGATAGACAGATAGATAGATAGATAGATAGGTAGGTAGGTAGGTAGGTAGGTAGGTAGGTAGGTAGGTAGGTAGGTAGATAGATAGATAGATAGATAGATAGATAGATAGATAGATAGATAGATAGATAGATAGATAGATAGATAATCACTGATAAGACTAAAATGAAACCATGTTTTCTCAAAATCCAGTTTGTAATCTATGGAGAGTGCAAGGAGTTAAGACATGGGTTTCCTTTTAAGCAGTCTTTCAGTTACTGGTGTGTGTTTTTCTTTAAATTCTCAATGGGAAAAGAAATACAAACAATTGCAGTTGGCCTTGCCTGTAATGATGATTGTCAGTATTTGTTTATTAACTTGTTATGTTCTCTCATTTACCTCACCCTCTGAAAAAATGCCAATATTGAGAAGCTGCCAATTAATAAATTGGCAGGAATTTAGGCAGGCAGGTTTACGACATTCTGGAAATGGGGTTCTACATGTGTTCTACTGAACTGCTAAGAAAATTACAGCTGTTTTGATTTCAGTTATTTTAGGTGTCCATATGTGCAAACTCATATTATAGCAGCAAATATATTTATTATCCTATCCTCTTGGCTCAGGCCAAAATAGGCTTTAAAGAAAAAAACTGATTACTTTCTGTTGTCAGTTTTGTGATGTCTCAAAATTCAATCAGATTAAAATATTTTACTTTTGCTCAAAATATAGCATCATAGACTGGTAAATTTGAAATATTAACATGTTTCAGAAATGCATCTGATCTATGATGTGAAGTATGGAAAGGCAATTGATTCTAAAATGTAAGAACATGAGTCAAAATGTTAACTTTTAAAATATGCTGGAAGTCATAGGGCATTGCAAGTAGATGCCAGGATACTCAGGAAATGACTGTTTTGTATTGGGTTTATGGAGTGAAGATAAATCTAATCCCAATCCCTGCCACAATAGCATTACCAAGGAGAATGTTAGAGCACAGACTTCAGCTCCCAAAAGGTACCATAACAAGCCTAGGGTCTCTTGAGTTCTAGTTCTGATTATCGGACAATTCTGCCATTTGGATTTTAAATTTTTAGATTTTAGATTTAGAAATCTGAACAGGAATATGCAGTCCTATCAACATTGAGCGCATTAATTTCATAAGAGTCCATATGTGAACCCATTTTTATGAGCAGTGATTCTCCATTGGGGAATACAGTTTCATGCCCAGATCTCCCATACTAGAGCAAACTAAAAATCTTCACTTTTGTGGTTCATGGTCAGGAAATACAAAAACTGTCCATTTTGTGACATGGACACAGCTTGTAAAAGTTCCAGGATCCCCAATTTCGTTGAATGCCTTTGGTACTTTTCAAACCTCTGCACTATTCTGTGCCTTTGAATGACACTAAATGTGGGATTTTCTGCAGGATACAAAATTGCAACCTAATTAACAAATGTCATTTTGTAGTGCTGCCACTGCAAGTTTCTCAGCCAAGTATACAACAGATGGTGACAAGATGTGGAGCTACACCTTGGAATGAGGTCTTAGAAAAACAATTTTCATATAGGATAAAGTCAAGTAAGTTTTGAATTAGTATTTCCTACTAAGATTGCCCATATCTTCATCCATTTCCCCTTTCATTTTAGCACTTGTCTCTGCAATAAAGCACTTAACATGCAAGGTGTATTATATTTCTGTATCTTTCCCTTTGTCTTTCCTTTCACTGTTACAATCTTGTAATCAATATTTAACTTGGAAGGACATTCAAAATATGATGCCCCCACCTGAAGTGGTACAGCAGACCAATATCCTTCCTTCTTCTGCTGCATGTATAACCTATACTAGTTTGTTTTCTTGAATTGCTACACCCACAATCCTTCAGAACTATCAAGGACATCTAGGTCCAAAGGCTGTACATTTTCTACAATATGAACTCAATTTAGACAATCTGATCCCATCTGACTATCTGAAAAAGCATAACCTACAGGAAATCAGTGTGTGAAAATACCCTTAATAATGGGATGGAGGACAAAGTGCTTCAGAACACAATGCTAGGTAACATAGCTTACCTGGACCACACTTTTCCTGAAGCAAATAAATGTTTTTCTAAAGTTGGATAAATGTTTATTGAGAAGATAACATTTTTGATTTTCAGCTCCTAATTTCCAGTATGCTGCAATGGCAAAGGTAGAAGCATCAGTTTTATCACATAAGTAAAGCATTTTTCAAAACCCACTGAGAGCAATGAATAGCATTTCTTTTCCATGCTGCAGAACGGATAGTATGAATTCCAGAAAATGAAATTGCCACTGTTGAATTTCAGAAAGCTATCTTTGGGAGGGAAAAAATAGGAAAGGTCTTCAAAAGGGGGAAAAAAAGAGAGGAAGATTATGTGTATATACATGAACAGGTGAAATAATTATAATAGTAAAAGAAAACAGCTGAAATCTTAAAATTGTACTCTGTATATGATGTCGCTGCTACATCATGGAAGCTTCAGGGAAAAACAGTACAATTATAGCTACTTCATCTTCTCTTCTTCTTTACTTTCTCTTTTAGCACTTTGGGTGTCAAAGAATATACAAGGTTCCTGTTCTTTAACTTCTAGCAGCCTCCACTGGTGGGTATATTTTTTTAGTTGTGATATCTTTTTGATGCTCTCTCCCATCTTCCTCTGGGCCTGCCTTGTGTTCTTTGTCGTTCTCCTCTTTTCATATATGTCTTGTACGATATGGAATTCTGAGACAGTTATAGCTACTAGTAATGCTGTGACAGGACAAGATGCTGTCAGACTATCACTTCGGACTCCTCATGCCAAACCTTGCTGTTGCCAAGTTTTCCTCAGAATGTTCATAATTCAACCACAGTCTCTTCTTCTCTCCATCCTCTGCTTGATAGCAGCACCTAGAGATTGGAAGTAATACAGATCCATCACTAAATAAGTGGTTACTTTTTAAGAAAAAGGATGTAAATGAAGTTTCATATAAAATGAACATAATGGATAGGATCTAAGTTATCTTGTTGATTTAACAAGCAATGTTTTATAGTTACTCCAACGTGCTGTTTCTAAAGGCCATTCAAACACATTTGTAGCCAGATATTTTTCAGGTTTTATGCCATTCTTTTTTTACCCATTAGTTTAGTGGCAAAGGAGGAGGAGGAGGAGGAGGAGGAGGTGAGTTGATTCAATAAAGTAATCTATAGCCATTAGCTCCCAAAATGTGAGCAAAACTGACTGAAAAAGAAAATATTACTGAGAGAAGTGACATAAGACGATAATGCAACCTAAAATGAAATGATGTTGGTTTGCAAAATCTGAGCAGAGATTTTAATGATAGGACCTTTGGGATGTCAACAAATATCAGAAGAGATTAGTTGGTATATAGCATCTTTGGAGGATTACTCCTTAATTCCAAAACAGTTGTATAGTGACAAGATGGTAATAGACACCAAAGACTTTGAAAGGATATAGGCACCAAATCTCTGCTAACATCAAGTAAGACCATATCCAGACACAAAGGAACACCCCCCCCCCAAAAAAAAACAACAACAACAACAGTAAATTTCACAGCTGAAATGAATGAGATTCTGAATATTTGTTCCGGATAGATTTTAAGATATGAAAATATTTTTGTAATAAGAAATATGATCTCTTTATAATGCCTGTTTGGCTAGGAAGGAGTTTAAAAATTTTATTTGTAAATATCAGCTAATTTTGTAAATATCAGCTAATTTTGTCAAGATCAAAAGTTCAGATTGTCCCAGAGTTCAGTGAACTTGCAAGGATGTATTAATACTGTGGAATATTCCCTGCTGGCAAGCCTTTTTAATGCAGTTTATAATGGTCACTTTTTTACTTTTTGATAGACCTCTTTGAAAAATAAATATTTCAACCACTGTAGGTGGGATTCTGTCTAAAAAAAAAAAAAGAGCAGGTACAGTGATACCTCATAGAATGTCCAAACTTGGTTCCACAAGTTTGGACTTTATATGGATTTGGACTTTGTATGAGGCATGCAAAATCCTAGCTGTGATGCCTCATACAACATCCAAATCCTTGCCACTGCCTCGTACAACGTCATTTCCATAGAGATACATTGTACTGTAACAGCACAGACTTTAGGGCAAAGTCAAGGAAACAGACAAGGAAACTGACAGAACTTTAAGAAATCATTGATTGTCTAAAGGCTAAATATATTACAAAAACATGTCAAACAACCCTGATTGTCCAAGAACCTGAAGAATGCTGCAAAAATCCCAGGAATGCTTCTAAAAATTCTGACGAAAAAATTCAAAAAAATCCAAAGTCGTGCTCAAAACCACTCATAAACATTCTTTGGCTTGTGCAAAACCCACAAGAGCAATGCACATGTCTCCTGCCTTTTATACTGCCCAGGCACAATGCAACCTGGGAAAAACCCCAATACCTCATACACAGTCGCAGCGACTGTGTATGAGGCAACTTTTTTCAAGGAATTAGGCTAAGGTCACTTTAGAAAAACTGTTTCCCCTTGCTAAGATATTTGTTCTTTACATGCATATTTATGTACATTTAATTTATTTCTTGGTTCAATAACATTGATTAAAATACTTGTAGTGACATCCAGGTTTCATGTTTCTGACACATTCCACCCACATCAGATATTTCAAACATCACTCTGTATAAGGACAGACTTATGGCACTTTTGCCTGGGACAGCAAGACCAAAATGATTTTAGACCTTTAGGTGCAACCACACTGGCCCTTTTGGTATTAGCTGTGCAGTCTATGTAGAGTTGTTTTAGGTTGGGGAAGGAGCAATATTCCATTTGGTATGATCCTTACATCCAAGTGGCATACTAACCCCAAGCAATTATTTTGGAAATGGCATGGGAAGTGAAATTATTTTTGTTTTGTCTTTGCTAGACCCTAGCTGTTGTGCTGAACCTCTTGGATTAAATTTCTTTGCCGTTGTGTTATTAAAACTATGGCTGTGTGCATTTTCTTGATTGGGACTATATATTAGGCAAGGAAAATATTGTTAAAAATTATTCTAAGTGGTTTAGCACTTTAACAAATGCAGACAAAAATTACTTCCTTCTCCTTTCTGGAGAGGAGCAAGGGAAGTGTTTATTTTGCCAATATCCTGAACTGGCGAGTTTTTAAAGTAATTTCATTATACCAGAAACTGAGTGAAAGAGCCTTAGAAGCTTTGACAGCTGCAAAGGTCAATTTTGCTCCATTCCCAAAGATGCTGAAGCTGGGAAAAGCTCCTGACAGGGGCTCAAAATGTGTGAGTAGGGGATAGATTGGTCTGCTCTAGTGATCAGGTTGTCAGATCACTGGAAAAAGGTGCAAAACAACCCACACCCTCAGATAACCAAACAACAGAACACAAGCCCATCTGATCATGATCTACATTATTTGCCCAGGAACCTGATTAGTGGTACTGTATGTCACCATCAGCAATATATTGAAATCATTTAATACATTTAGCACAAATTTCAATCTATTTTTCTTTTAATCAAAAATTCATAGCCTGTAATTACATTTAATTAGTTGGATAGACTAGCATGATGTTTAGAAGATTCTTTTTCCGTACATGTATGTGTGTTCTTTAAAGTCTGGATTAAGTATCTTTTCCCTTGGGGTTTTGCATAATTTTATAGCTTAACTTCCTTTGATGAGCTAGGCATCTACATTTACTTGCTTGTCGCTTTGTTCCTGAGGAGATTAAATATTTCTCTGTTCTTGGAAATGTGTGGGATGTGGAGAACACTGCTAAACATAGAGAAAGAAATGGAAGGATGTTGCTTCAGAAAGCCTATGCATCTGGTATTCAACAGTCGAGTTCTATCCACCTGAAGTAATTATCTCAGTGTTCTTAAAATCAATGGCACCAGAAGCTCTGTCTGTGTCATACACTGTCTTAATCGGATTTGAGATATTAGATTTTAAGTACAGACAAGATCATCTCCCTAATTGAAGCAGCCGTTCTTTCCTGCTGCGTGACAAAAAGTGAATGCAGACAACCATAAAGCAACTTTCCATAACAAAACTATTCTTGTTAAAGACTGTAATAAGTTGAATAACTAGCAATTCATTGCTCTTTCATGAGACTCCATATCTACTGCCTGAGTCTACTATGTCATCCTCTCTCATAACAAAGTCAACTGATTTGCAGAGGGCAAGATTTCAGCCAGGTTTAAAAGCTATGATTATGTATAGCAGTCAATATGAGGTCTATGATCATACAAGGACTTTGGTCCATGACTTGGGTTCCACTGATTTTTAGATACTTACAATGAACATTTTGAAACAAACAGGACTTTTAGAAGATGTCAGAACAAAGGCAGAGTTAAAGTAAAACATATACAGTATATAGAACAAACAAATACGATTGAGGAGACAACCCAGCATTTGCTGAAAAACAAATCATTTTCATATGCTAATAGTAGAACTTCAGGAATGAGGCCAGGAGTATCTCCCAGACTCAGGAAATAAATAACATAGGCATTGTAGTGTGGAAAGCCTTTTCTTGTGTTTTCCCTAGTTGAATTTTATTGGATAGCAGTCTGATCTGTACTTTACCTAGTGGTTGGAGGATAAGACATTTCCACTGAACGGCAATTGCACAACAAGCTTCTTCCTACAATAGTAGTGTTTGTCCCAGTCAGCTATGGCCTTGTCCAACGATATATTTCCCTAAACTTACCACTTTAATCTAATGGATAGATCACAGGGTTTCATTTTATCCTGTTTGCTTGACAAAGCTTTCTGTAAAACTTGGAAGCTCATCTTATTTGTCATTTTTAGTGATGCAGTACAGAGATTAAACAGCATAGAACTTTATTTTATGGGTAGATTCAGGTTACTTTTTCTGTTTCCTGTTGGAAGTAGTACAATCAACTATCTGAGGCAACTTCTACTGTAATAGGAAGCTATTCCATGAAGATTCTTCAGTGAGAGTTCGATCTACTCCAGTAACTAGGTTATCACCAAACAATTTTGCTGTTAATTGATTTTTAAAACATTGTGTTATATTTAAATTTGATCTCTTTTTTGTTGTCTAAAAATTGATTGTTCTGACAACACTGTTTAATCTGAATTTTGGGCATTTTTTAAAAAAAATCTTTGTTGTTGGTTATTTACTCAGGCTGTTTTTTCTTGTTGCTGTAAGTGTATGGAATGTTTTTATTGTTGATGTGAACAGCCTGGAGTAGTATTTATCAGTAGAAAGGTGGCATAGAAATGAAGTGAAGTGAAATAAATAAAACAAAACAAAGCCCTTCTACAACATTTTGCTCTCCTAAGGAAGTATGTGACCCTTTATCTTAAAATTATGCACAGGAATCTGATACAGGCTGTTGTCTGCAGAGAATGAAAGCGCGGCGCCAAAATGGCCGCCGTGCTCTTTGCATCCGGGTGAGTTAGGGGTGGCCTCGAGGCAGCCGAGCTGCCATTTTAAAAAGAGCAACGAAGAGGAGAAGTTTTCTCCGTCGCTGCTTGTTCCTCCCTTCGTCCTTCCCGGCTGGGAAGGAAGGATTTGGCATGGAGCCTTTGGCTTGCGGGCTCCTCTGTGCCTTTTCTCTGCTCTTCGATCCCTGGAAAGGGATCCTGCTCCTTCGATATGCCTCCCAAACGAAGGGCCTCGGCGATGAAGCCGCGGCCCGCGGGGAGGACTTTTGGCCCTGCGCAGCGTGGGGGCCAACCCTTGGGTCGGAGGACCAGGGCTGCGCCCACGCGCCAGGACTCTACCCCCACCGATACCGGTGGGGCGATGCAGGCTGCTTGGCCCTCGGCCGGTCAGCCTTCAGCTGGCCCTTCCGGGGCTTCGGCCCTTGGCCCGCAGATACCGGCCATGGGTCCAGGCAGTGGGGGTGGGTTCGGTGCTGGTGCACAGCACGTTCCACCTCCGGCCCCTCATGGGCCGGAGTTTTGGGCATGGCCCTATTCGGGCCCGGGCTCTCATGTCGGGGTTCCTGGTCCAATGCTTGGTGGGCCGTCCGGCCCACCCGGCCCACTCTATACTGGGGGATCTGTGGCAGTCGATGCATTGCTAACGCGTTTAGCAGTGCTCGAGGCGTCCTTAGGGATGGCACACAACCCCGTGCCTGGTGGCCCTTCATTTGCTGCGGGGGCACCTTTGGGTCCTCCGCCTGCCTCAATTGCCGCCACACTGCAGCAAGCGGCTAGCCGGGTTGAGCTGCTGGAGACGCTCTGGCCTACCCTGGCCGGTGTCTCGCAGCTCCCAGTTCGGCCAGAGATAAAGCAGGAGAGTGGTCAGGTGCGGCCCCAGAGCTCGATTCTGGTCGTGAGCTCCGACGCCCGCCGTGGGCCGGAACCCCCAGTGGGGGCGGCTCACGGGGGTGCAACTAGTGAGTATCAGGTTCAAGTTAATGCACCCACATCACAGTCCACTTCCAATGGTGGGGTTCAGTGGCCATGGCCTCGTAATGTCGAGGCGAGTGGGCATCATTTGCAACCTTATCCCAGTGCCACTTGGTTCCATACTGGTGCAACGTTGGGGGTGGGGGTTTCCGCCCCCGGGCTAGTGCCGGGCATCGCAGGGACTGTCCAGGTTCCGCTGCGCATGCCCCGGGTACCTAATGTGCCGGTGACGGCTTTGCCGACGGCTGGTTATTCGTTGCCCCTTGGTGATCATTTGTCCCAGGTCACGAGGGAAAAGATTTGGCGGGGGAGTATGTGGATATATTCTCCCTATTGAACCGTGAGCCCACTAAGGAGGAGAGAGAGGGACAGGATGACAAAGACAAAGAGCTGTCCCGCCGTCGTAAGCCACCACGCACCTGGGCCAACTGGTTGCCCGCATATCTTATTTATATGGCGGTGTATCTCAGGGCCCGGCCAGACCTGGCCATTCCTATGGTCCAATATTTGGACAATATTTACAGGGCGATGGTGGATTTTCCTGGCCCATCGTGGTTGGCTTACGATGAGGAATTCAGAATGAGGCTGCCATTGCACCCGGAGATGAGATGAGATGAGCCCTGTCAGAAATTGTGGCTATTGTACATGACCCCCACGCTTCCGGCGCCTGGGGATAGGTACCATTGTGGCCATGCCGTTCAGCGAGCTGCTCCAACGCAGGCTTCCCGCCAGCTGGCGGGGCAGGGGGTTCCAGCCCGCTTGCTGTGTTGGAGCTTCTCGGCCAGCAGTGTGTGCAATAAGCGGCAGTGCCGATACAAATATGAGTGTCCCTCTTGCGCTGGCCCCCATGCCGCCGCCGCGTGTCCGCGGGCCGGCGGGTCACGGGGCAGAGGTAGAGGTGGACAGGGAGCGGGCAGAGTGGCTGCTGAGGGAGCTAGCCAGGGAAAAGGCCCCCTCCCCAGTTAATATGTATATGTTGGAGCAATGGCTCTCAACTTATCCAAGGAGAGAGGATGCAAAGTACCTCCTTGAGGGTTTCCAGTGGGGCTTCCGAATCCCATTCAAAGGAGTGCGGGGACCCCAAGATGCACCCAAATTACTGTCCCTGAAGGGTAGAGAGGAGGTGGCTGCCCTGAGTATTGCTAAGGAGGTTGGGGCCAAGAGGGTGGCAGGCCCCTTTTCTGTGCCACCCTTTCCCAACCTGAAGGTCTCCCCTCTGGGGTTGGTACCCAAGAAGGCCCCGGGGGAATTTCGTTTAATCCACCATTTATCGTACCCGGCGGGTTATTCTGTCAATGATGCTATCCCTGATGACCTTTGTTTGGTCAGGTATACGTCCTTTGACCAAGCCCTACGGATGGTGCGCTCTTGTGGTCCGGGTACCCTCCTGGCAAAATGTGACATCAAATCGGCATTCCGATTGTTGCCAGTGCACCCTGAGGACTTTGAGCTATTGGGTTTTAGATTCCAAGGGAAGTTCTATGTAGATAAGGCCATGCCTTTTGGCTGCTCTATATCCTGTTCAGCATTTGAACGTTTTAGCACCTTCCTTCAGTGGGCCTTTGTTCCCAGGTCCGGGTCTCGGTCTGTAGCCCATTACCTCAATGACTTTTTGTTCGGGGGTGAACGGGGCTTGGACACGTGCACGTGTCTCCTCACCACATTTCAGACGCTAATGCAGGAACTGGGTGTCCCTTTAGCGCCTGAAAAGACCGAGGGCCCATCCACTACCCTCACATTTCTGGGTATCGAAATCGACACGGTTGCACAGGCATCCCGGTTACCCATTGCCAAGGTTACCCGGATCTCTGTGATGATTTTGGCCTTGCTGGCCAAAAGTAAGGTGTCACTTAGAGAGCTTCAGGTGGTTACGCCTGGCAGGGCATTTGCTCGGCGCCTGTGCGATGCCATGTCTGGCTTGACAAGGCGCCATCATAGGGTCCGACTAACCAGGGGCATGCGGGCTGACCTTTTGGTTTGGCTCTCATTCCTGCGGGACTTCAATGGAGGTCCGAACTTTTGGACCTTTTGGAGGTCCGAACTTTTAGTTTCACCTAGGTTTCAAGTGCAGTCGGATGCCTCCGGCTCCCTGGGATATGGGATTTACTTCCAGGGGAGGTGGGCTTATGGCCAATGGCCTCCAGAATGGTGGGGCACGGATCGCCTCCGCGATCTTACATTCCTTGAGTGTTTTCCAATCCTGGGAGCTTTGATGCTATGGGGCAAGGAGTGGGCCGACTCAGTGGTCCATTTTTGGTGTGACAATGCTGCAGTAGTGCACATTGTCAATGCTCAGACATCTAAATCACCCAGGGTGATGGCTTTAGTTCGCCAATTCGTGTTACGTAGCCTACGCCTTAACGTGCTTTTCAGGGCCAGACATGTACCAGGCATTGATAATGATATTGCTGATGCTTTGTCCCGCCTGCAGATCCCCCGGTTCCGCACCTTGGCTCCGGACGCAGAGGAATTCCCCTCGCCACTTCCGGCCGAGATTTGGACATTTGGCAAGGAGAGGTGAACCGGGCGATTGGCATGTCCTTGGCGCCCCGCACGCGTAAGGCGTATCATCATGCTTTCGTTCAATTTAATAGCTTTCGTGTGCAACTTTAGTTGCCAGAGGTGTGACCCATTCCAGTGGAACAGGTTTTACAATTCATGGTTCATTTACACAGTCAGGGCCTCGCTCCCCGCACTATAGCATCAAGGCTGTTAGCATTGGCATTTGTTGCCAAGGTGGGGGTTTTTGCTGACAGCATGAATGATTTTCGCATACGGCATGTTTTGGAGGGGTGGACACGGGAACGTGGCCGCCGCCCGGACACTCGGCATCCAATTTCACCAGGGGTGCTCACACACCTTGCACGAGGCTGGCCTAACCTATGTTTTGACAGGTATGAGGCAGCTCTTTTTCATGCGGCTACCACGGTGGCCTTCTTTGGAGCGCTCCGCATCAGTGAGTTGGTACTACTGTCTAAGGCGGATGCGACTCGTAGGGCACTGGAACTCGACGATGTCTATGTTTCTAATGAGTGGGCTCAGTTGAGGATACGGTCCTCAAAAGTTGATCAGCACGGCGTAGGCAGTGGAGTTAGACTGCTACGATGTTCCATTGAAGACATCTGTCCGGTTGGTGCCCTACAGGAGTTCTTGGCAGTGCGTGGCGCTCACCCTGGCCCGTTTTTCTGCCACCAGGATGGGTCTCCCCTTACTAAGTTTCAATTTTGGAAGGTGACCGGTATGGCACTTTCCATTGTTGGCCTCCCTGGGGCTTGTTACGGCACCCATTCATTTAGAATAGGTGCTGCTTCAACTGCAGCTGCATTTGGGTACTCTGAGGCTGATATACGCCGTATGGGAAGATGGGGATCTATGTGTTTTGCATTGTATGTTCGTCCTCTTCAGACATGAGTACCATTTAAGTCACTGTTCTCTTTTTTCTCTTACAGACCCTGTGTGTCCCCGCACACCGGTGGCAGTATGGCTGGTGGGTCACAGTTACGTGCACTGGGCAGCTCAGTATGCTGCGGCGACAGAGTGGGGACCCCAGCTTGGACTGCGTGCGGCCGCATGCATACGTTGGTACGGTAAGTGTGGAATGAGATGGCGGGAACTGTTGCCATTCCTTTTCTCCATTAGGGATGCTGAACCACCTGATGTCCTTGTACTGCACCTCGGGGGCAATGACCTAGGCCAGGTCACTGGCCTTTCTTTAAAATTCGCAATTTGCAGAGACTTAGCTTATTTGCACTATGTGTGGCCGTTCACCAGGCTGCTATGGTCGGACATCATACCACGTCACGCTTACAGGGGAGGTATTGACCTCCGTGCCCTTGACCGCGCTCGTCGCTCGGTGAACAGGGCTGTTGCCCGGTTCGTGACAGACAAGGGTTTGGGGATGGTCGTCCGACACCCCACCATTAGTTTACAAAATTACGATCTGTATGCAGGGGATGGGGTCCACCTGTCGGATAGAGGTATGAACCTCTTTTTGGAAGATTTGCAAGCAGGCCTGTTGACCGAGCTGACGGTCTGGGGGGGGGGGGGCGGTGAGTCTTCATTGAAGCCTCCCCGTGTGGCGGGTAGCACTGGTAAGGTAAGATTTATGACCCATAGGTATCCGGCAGGTTCGCAATTGACTGGCCAACACTTAGACAGGTACAGGTGTAATAACGTTGACCGGTCAACGACGAACCAGGGAAGGGGTGATGGCAGGAGCTTTTCAGCATGCATCACCCTGTGATTTGACGGATACACCTCAGAGGGTGGGGTCAGTAGATAGTTTATTGACTACGGTCAACAATTTGTTTGTGTCAACAAACAAATTGATACAAAATGGATATATTGTAGCCAATTGCCGTTGGCAATTTTGGGAGGAACCTTACCAGTGTTACTGCGGCCTGCTTGCCTTAAAGAATTATAATTGGATGAGTACCAATTGAAAGTTATAATTCGGACTAGGGCATTATTCACTAAAAGTGGCCCAATGCCTTTATCCATATACCGGTGTCTGAGTCTTTCTTTGGGGGGTGCGCCTGCAAAGGAGAAATTGCAAGTGGATATCTGCAAAACATTGCTGGCAGTCTCATGTCAAAAGCCACGGGCATCATGTCTAGACAAAATGTGAAACTATTATTTTATGGCATCTTTGCTTGACAGAGTTCTGGAGAACTTGAAAGTTTACCTTATTTTTAAAGGTGCTATCCTACCCAAAACTAGAAAGTCTTGGCTCATTGCATCAAAAATTGTCTAAGTACTCAATAGCAGAAATTCTATTACATAACTACAGTATATAGGTCAGTTTGATATTCGGTTGAAGTAGCTACAACTGAGGCATGAAGGAAGTGCTATCCACAAAGTGGTTACACTGGCACATTGTGCAATTGATCAAGATAAGATCTGCATGACCAATTACACAATCAAGTTTACACAGCTATATTTGCCAGACTAGAATGTCTGTTACATTACATTACAAGTGATGAAGTTAAGGGTGTCCATGCCAAAAAAATGTAATAAAGGTTTGATGGCCAGCATAAAAGGGCCAAACACAACTTTATTGTAAGCAAACCGAACATGAACAGCAATGGTGCAACAGCTCTTTATATACATTGTACAATGGATACATTTGGTCGGGAAACAATATGATTGGTTAGGAGAGGAGTGGGGTGATTGTGGGGTTACCGGACCTGAGTGAAGACTTTGTGTGTTTTGTTAGAAAGGGTGGGAGCGCAAGTCCCGCAATAGTTCAGTACCAAGAAGAAGACAAAATGCAGGACCGTCCCGATCCCATAATAACAATTACACAACATTACAGAAATAATCAAAGTTACATACACAACAAAAGGTCTCTACTAGACATCCAGCACTTTCAGCTGTAGCTGCCAGGCTCTGGAATGATTTGCCATATTAGCACTGTTTATTTTTTTAGCTGCTTTATATGTTGATTTGTTAATATACTATACCATGATTACTCAGATTAATTGAACCTGCATATTTTTATACAGTAATTTGTTTTTCTCTGGTCTCCTGTCTTATTATTTGCTCTGTTTTTTAATACTATGGTATTTTTATTTTTATTTAATCACATTTATATCCCATTCATCTGGTAAAAATACCACTCTTGGCACTTACAAACAGTTAAAACAAATTGGTAATACAGTACAACAAAAAATTTATATCATTGATCACCATATTCCACATGTCTTTGTACTATTCTTCTAATTATATATATATATATATATATATATATATATATATATATATATATATATATATATATATATATATATATATATATATATATATATATATATATATATATATATATATATATATATATATATATATATATATATATATATATATGTGTGTGTGTGTGTGTGTGTGTGTGTGTGTGTGTGTGTGTGTGTGTGTGTGTGTATAAAACTTTCCAAAGGCAGTCATCATGTAATGTTAAACCTGCTCTTAAGAGAAGAAGTGCATCTGCAACTGTAATTAGGCCTGCATTTGTCAGAAGTAGACAAATTTAGAGTGCCAATATATAGGTCCCCAAGGCCTCGAAAGGTATGGGGATGTCAAAGTGACCTGTGAAATTGGTCATCACCACACCAGAGAGCAGCATGGGATGATAACTATGTCCAAGTGGCTCATCAGCCTTCAAAGGGATCTTTCTATTCCAGACCCTCAATCTCATATGGTCTTCTTAGTCCATCCAGGATGGTTCAGTTTCACTCTCCTGTTCTTTCCTCAAGGTGGTTCATGTAGTCATTAGACTTCCAGTGCCCTAGTCCATTTAGCTGCTTCTTTTTAGCTTGTGGGTCTCAATGCACCTGGCAGAGTCTCTTAAACTGTCACTGCAAATGCAGCCACCAGGGTCACAATTGGACTGGAGTTGGCATTTGTACAGGTAATAGGGTTGGGCTAGACACTACGGGAGCAGGCAAAGGCAAATTTAGCGGGATTTCTATCCAGCCACAGTGAAACTATCAGGAGCTGCACCCCAAGGAGGACATCCTTGGCAAACCCAGCGTAGTCAAAATAGGAGAGGACCTCCACATGCCATATAGTCCCAAGGTAGTCCAAATGTTCACCTGTCTTACTGCCTTGAGTCACTTACAGTTCTGTCATGAACACTACCATCAGTGTGGCCCCAACTGAGAGCTAGGTCCACCATGTGTAGAGTATCATTGAAAGACGCCACCACACATAGCTCTCATTCCTTCCTCCAATAGACACTTTGCAGTGTTGTGGAGGATACTGAATCACCTCTAGCTCTAGGCCAATGTCTGCCCTCTCACCGCCATTATAATGTGGGCTGATGCAGTCCTGATTGCAGCCATCATCTATATAAGAGCAAAGTGAAGCTTAGACTTCATAGAGCATGCATGCACACACAGACACTGAACAAAATGTCCCATTAGGGCAGCCACATATTCAGAGAAGACAGTCCTCTGTCTGAAGGTATCTTAAGGACACTCCTTTGCTCGATAAGCTTTAAAGTTTAGATGTGACAGGCTTTAAGGAAAAGAGATGGGAGTAACTTTGAAACTAGCCATCAACAGTTAACACTCTAAAAGACAGTCTGTCCATGTTCTTCTCATTTACATTATAATATAATGGACTATGTACTGTTAAAAATTCATCATAAATGCACATAAGTACATCTGTTAGTGTGTACAAATTTTTACTGAAATAGGTAGACAATATTGGTTGCCAACTGAGTATCTTTAAGAGGGAAAAATAGTTTCAGCTGTGCTTCAGTTAACAGACTCCATAGCTCTATGCAGGTAATGTTCCTGAAAGCGTATATGATTAAAGATATCATAGTGGTGTGGGGATGCAAGTAACATATTTTCCCACCTCAAATGATAGTCAGGCAGACCATCACATGCTCTCTGTAAGTCTGTGTAAGCACTTGTAAGTATATTCAGCTCAATGCTCTTCCAGCTTTTCCAGGACTGAGAATTCTCATAAGACACAGCTTCATTTGCAGTATCCCTATGTTTTGGAGCTTCAGTGAGCTTTGGTTAAATGAAAGATTTCATATGCATTACCTGAATATTCATAAAAGCTGCAAGTAGCAAAATGCTTTCTTAAACTTGGAGGGGCTCCTTCCTCCTGTTGTCTCTAAACATAGGGTTCAGTATAGTATTTTGAATCTCGCTCAATGGCTAGGAGGGGAAATCAGATAATTGAATTTTAGCAGAACTCCACTTTGTCAAGATCTCAAGCATTTGAAAACAATTTGTTGGCATGGAAACATCAGTTTAATTAAAAATGGATTAAACTAATTAACTTGAAATACATTGCACTATGGATTGTGTTCCTTTGGAAGAAATCTAAAGCAGTGGAAATATTAGAATACAGTATTTTAAATGTTCATTTTTGTTTTTCTCTGGGCTGCAAATGTGCTTCATTTCCTAAAGCGTCCCACAGGTTTATGCATCCGGAAGAAGTACTGGCCATGACTAGGAGAACAGATGGTGTTGTTAATGATGACACTGTTGCTAGCAAATTATCTGTTTTTGCAACAATCTATATTGTGTACATCATGTGCTGCTTTAGGCATTTCTGCATTTTTGATCTAAATGACAAACAAGAAAGCTCTGCTGACATACGTAATTGGTTTTACTGTAGTTTAAGTTGATTAATCTATCAAAGTTTAACTAACAGACCAGCCAGAGTAAACATTAATCACTATGGATCAATTATAATTGGTGATCATAAGAACATGCTCTGCAAATCAGTCCTTTTACCAGAAAGTAAATGTCACTATATTCAGAGGGGATTTCTTCATCGTACACAAGGAAGTTCATATTAATACATTGACAAAGGTTGGTTAATATTTGTGTCTTATTATAACAGGGAATGAAAAACAAAATATTTTCTTTGAATAATCAAAGGCATCTCTTTTTCTGATGCATTGTTACATTACTGCATTTACCTTCAGCATCAGAAACAGTCACTTCAAGTAGGTAATATGTATTTATTGCTTCTAAATTGATTACAAATTGAAGTGTTGGATATAAATCTCTTAAATTTATAGGCCAGCATCCTGTGGTGTAGCTTCTGAAATGTTTTGCCAGTGCACTAATATGGGATCATCCTTCTTGCACATATGAAGAAAAGTTGCCCTCTCCAGCCTCAATAGCTATTCTTGTGCAAGTAGTACAATACTATCCTGGCAGGGTTTTTTGTTCAATGAAAGCTCAGTAGGGTGCTAGCTGACAATGGCCATAAGCCCAACATTGGACAGCCAATGACAAGAGTTTGTGAGAGTTTTAGTAGAAATTGTCTGGATAGCCAATTGTTTTTCACTCTTACTCAAATAAATAAATATTTTTTCATTGACTAGCACAGACCTTTATCCCTGCATAGACATAAATGTCAGTTGACAATTGCAAAAATAACTATTTAATGTTGTGCTTAAAAGCATCCCAAGCAAAGGGACGCATTATCTTCAGTTTGTAGAAAACCCAACATTCCATCTGGTTGTACAGCATTTGAGGGATGAGGCCCAGGATTATAGCATTGGCTGATTCCTGGGATGAAACCTTTAAGAGCTGATCTTGGTGGGGAAACTCCCCTTCTGGTCCACCATAGAGTTCATGTAGAATTTACTTCAGGGAAGGAGGGGCGGCAAACATCGCCAAAAGATAACAGTTAGATTCACCAACTCCCATCACTGTTTGAGCATTTTTAAACCCCCCTTGTCTCAGCAAGGACAGACCTCCACCCAGGGGCAAGAAAAGACAGAGGAAAAGTACCCCTGGCTTAACCGTACACACTCCAAACAGAAGGCATGGGAACAGCAAGAAAGAAGAAAAGGGAGAAAAAGCAAATCAGAATGGAACTCTTTCTCCAAGAACACAAGCAGGAGCCATCTGGATAAGGGAGTAATAGTTTTTAAAAAAAATCTTATCACTGCCCTGCCACAAGAAACAATCCAAAAAGATAAAGCAATCTCTCCAGATAAGTATTCACTTGTCATCACAGAGAAATCTAAACAACAGCAACAGCTGGAAATTATCAGAAAACAACTATGATATGCATGCCTGATCTCTGCAGAATCGCTCCTTGTGATATTTGACTGCCTCAACAAAGTTCAAGAGCAGATACAAACTCTATCTCTCAACTTTTTTCAACTCCCAGACAAGCTACAGCAAAGAGCTAACAGCATGTCTAAATTGTGATAAACCTTCCCAGCAAAGATGTTTATCTATGGTCAATTGAAAGCAAAATTGCTTTTTCCCTTACACAGTTCCTCAGATCTCTAATCCAGCCAGCCAAGATCAAAACTTCCACATTCCCCCCTCACTGCAAAACCACAAAAGGATCTTCCTGACTTTCAGATCAAAAGAAATCTCTTCTAGGCTTCTCCAGAGGTCAGCACATCTGCTTACCTGGCCATCCAACATGTCTTTAGAGATCCAGAAATTGCAAAGATGCAAATTAGTGCACATCCTCAAAATGTTGGAGTAAATATATATATCAGATATGCTGCATTCCTCTACAAGGTCTCCTTGTAATCAACAACCAGATGACTTCACAGTACTTTAAGGGCAAACCACCCAACCTTTGGACAATCTGTCTTTCATGATACAGCCAGCAACAAATGAGGATCTGGGGACGCCTCTCCACCCAAAATCCTCACCCAAATGCCTTCTAAAAGTTAACCCAGCAGAATTCTGCAGAGATCCTGACAGTGACTCTGAATCTGATGTGGAATCTGATATGGATGCAGACCTGGAGACTAGGGAAGGCCCTTGGTCAAAGGAGGAGGAAGACACCAACAAAACACAACAACCCAACATCAGTCACCCTCATTCCCTTTATCCAATGGTGGTGGTAGCTAACTCCACAGACCTAAGGCCTTGAGCTATTTTTGCCACAGACCCAAACTTTGATAAGTTCACTGCCCTTCTACTGCATCAATGCCAGATCTTACCAACATGTCCCCTTCCAAATCTGACACCACTGGGCACAACACACACCCCACCAGCATACTCAGACAACTTGCAAGAACAGAGATGTGACCTAGACCCCCATGATGAGAAGAAACCCCAACCTACAACAAGTCTGCAGCAGACACCCCTGCTGAGGCAATAAGGCTTGAGAGTCATCCTGGAGAAGAGGAATGGAGAGTGGGTGCCATAAACTCTGACATGCCACAAGACTCAACTCAGGGGCTGATCTCAAGGGAACTGGTAGAGACTGAGTGTGTCCCTATCACAGCTGACACACCCCTACCCACCTATTGACAGTTTACCAACCAGCATAGGATGTAAATCCTCTCCCTCAATGTCACAGGATGGCACTGCCAATGGGAAACACACTCCCTAAAGTTCAACTCTCTGTTTGACATCATACTAGCACCAGAAACTTGGACAAGGACAGTTTTCTCTCTAAATCGATATCACTCGCATGCAATAGAGACATCTGCAGGAATGTGGCAAGGATGTCTCAAAGGCGGACTGGGATTACTAATCTCCATATCTCTGCATGCAACCACCACACTACTTAGCCCTCTCAACCAACTGGCAATGGCTGCCAAAATCCAAATAGGAGCCATCATACTACTAGTAATGAACATATACCAACCTCCACAATGCAAGAAATTGAAAAGCAATAACATGTGGATCAAACTTGAAAACCATGGTTCAACAAGGACTGCATGGAGGCCAAGTAAAAGTTTACTGCAGCCTATCTCTCACACAGAGGCAACATTGGCCCTTCCACTGTACAGTCCATTTACTGCTTCCTAAGCCTCAAAAAGGACTACAAACAACCATTAACTCACAAGAAAAAAGAGACACTGAGGGCCACCTGGTTCAGCTTGTTCAGATAGTCAGATAAAAAGATTCAGCCCTGTTCTGTCTTGCAATAGTATCAGCACCAACTCAATCCCATTAAAGTTAAGTTAACCACCACCACCACCACCCCAAAACATGAGAGAATGACTACAGGCTACTTTAGCATGGAAACAGACCTCCTGACTACCGACCTAGAAAAGCCTTCCCAACTGACCACCAGAATCAAACTTGGAAACTGACTCCATTATCACCCAACTCAACCCAGGCATGGCCCCAGGGGAGGGGCCACACAAATGTTAAAAATAATGAGTGGTGGTCCCCACTTCTGGCCTCATCGTTCACCCACATTGACAGCAGTGGACAAATCCCCAAGGATTGGGGATCAGCAGTCACTGTGGCCATATTTAAGAAAGGATAAAAGTACGACTCTGGGAAAGCCGCGGGGAAGTGGGAGCAGCTGTGCCATGGTTCCACAGCTATAAGAACTCACCACTGCCACGGCCACTGCACTGGACTCCTTCCCCCAGCCCAGCCGGCTGTGGGGAAATGCGAGCAGCTGTGCCATAGCTCTGCAGCTATAAGAACTTGCCGCTGCCACAGCCACCACACCAGGCTCCTTCCCCAGCCTGGCCGGCTACAGGGGAGTGGGAGCAGCTGTGCCGCAACTCCTGCAGCCATGGAGCCACTGGTGCTGCTGGAGCCAAGGCTCTTGATTTTTCCCTCAGCTTGTTGGCCTGGAGGGAGTGGACTTAGTGGTGGGGGGCTGGGTCTGAATTTTTGTATAACTGGATACATTGTTTTTGATATGTTTTGCTGCTGTATTGTTGTGGGGTGATCAAACTTTGTATATTGTATCACTGTGAACCTTATTGTATTGCATCTTTGTGTTTGTTATAATGATTATATTGTATTTTTATATATATTTTTGTATTATGGTGTATTTACTTTGTACATTGGTGATTTATGTCGTGATTATTGTGAGCTGCCCTGAGTTGGCGTATGCTGAGTGGGTGGCATACAAAATGAATCAATCAATCAATCAATCAATCAATCAATCAAGTACAGGCCAAGCAACCTACTCAACATCATCAGCAAACTCTATACCAGGGGTCCTCAACCTTTTAAAGCAAGACCGGGTAATGCTCCCTCAGATTGTTGAGGGGCTGGAATGGTGGTCCCACCTCCAACCTGAGCCCACCACACACCCCAAAATCCCCCACCACCACTCTCCTGCTTACTGGCCTGGAGGAGCTGTATCACGTGGCCCACCACAGCTGCCAGAAACACAAACAAAAATCTGCTGGCAGTCGCTTCCGCCGCTGCTTCCACTGCCACCACCTCAATCGTCTCCTCTGCTTAGCTTGGCATGTCCCTAACAGCATTCCATAGCAGGGCAGATGTTATAAGCTTATAACATCCACCCTGCTATGGAACGCCATTAGGGACACGGCAAGCCAAGAGGAGGAGACAACGATTGAGGCAGCGGTGGCCATGGCTGGAACGAGGGCCCAAGCAGGATGATCTGGTGCCATGGGCCAGATCTGGCCCACAAGCCATAGTTTGAGTATCCCTGCTCTACACCAATCAACTTCTTCATCAATCATATAGTTTACCACCTAAGAAGCCCTGCCTTCCACCCTCCCAAACTTGCTGATAAACTCATAGACATACAGTCAAACCCTGATTTACATATGCTTCTATTTACATAAAAATTGAGTTACGTAAGGTTTGTTTTTGTGTAAATTGGTGTCCCAATTTATGCAAAAAAAATTGAGTTACATAAGTGGTTTCACTGTCTTGTAATTCTAAGATGGTGCCACTGCCATCTTAGAATTACAAATTCCACCCTGCACCACTCGCCCCCACCCCACTGCCAGAAGTTGCAATAAATTGCTTACTGTGGTGACAGCGGATGAAGCGGCAGCAGTTGTGGCAACTTTGCCATGTTTTCCAGAGTCCCTGCTGCTTCTACTGGGATTCCACTCTTCACCCAATGCTCCTCCGGGCTGCGGTTTGCCTGGAGACGAGTTTCGGAGGTAAATTGCTCGATCCAGGTCTTTGCCCAGTGCTTCTCTGGGTGTGACTTGCCTGGGGACGAGCTTCGGAGGGTGCACGCTTTATTTGAGAGCTTAAAAGGTGTGTTTGTGTGTGGGAGGGGGATTTGCCTGTCATTACTAGATATGGCCACTAGTGGCGCAAAGCAGGGATGCATTGAACATCAATTTCAAGCCTTTTTCTATTTTTCAATGCATCCATTTGGAGATGCATCGATGTACATAAAACCCCTATTTATGTAAGAAGCTACAGGATGGACTTTTTATGTAAATCGGTATTTTACTGTACTAATAGCTGATGGTGCCGTAATTCTTTCTAGGACCTCAATAGGTCTCAGAAGAGTGCTGGTATCTCTGGCTGATTACTGAAACAACAACCAATTAGAAATCAGCGGGGGCGTGACTAAGATGGCCGCCGATTAACATCTAGTTTCGGATGCTCGCGCCTAACAAAGTGGTAATTAATGTGACTGAGTGAATTGGAGAAGTTTTAAAGTGGTAAACTCTAAAGATAAGAACCTTGCCTGTCTTCCTGGAAAGTTTTACGATCTTTTGAGGCTGGATGGTCGAAGTTCGGGAGGCTTCTTTGTGCGGTTGAAGTTGTGACGGTAGTCGCGGCTTCTCTGCCGAGGAGCCGAGAACGGGGGCCAGCGTGACTGTGCAGAAGGCTTTGGAAGGCTGGAATTGGCAAAGTGCTGCTTGATTTGGAAGCAGGCTGCATGTAAGTGCACGAGTGGAACTTTAAATCTTTAAAACTGGCTGGGGTTCCTTACTAAATGAGCCTGGACTTTGAAATGTAAGCGGGTGGAAGTGGATGAGAGAAAGTGGTGGTTTCGCTAATGGCGGCTGGTCCTGGAAAAAGAAAGTGATCAGCGAGACTGTGAGGGAAGTTTCGGAGCTGGCAAGAAGTTGTTTGGCACGAAAACAGCTGCATGTAAGTGCTTGAATGGAGTACTAAAGGTTAAATTCAGCTGGAGATCTTGATCAATGAGCCCTGGCTTTGAAATGGAAATGGGTGGAAGCAGCTGAAAACAAGTGATTGTTTTGTTAATGGTGGTGATTCTGGAAAAGGAAAGTGATCGTGTTTGGGCTATGGTTTTTTTCCACACACCAGGAGACAGCGCTATGTTTTGACGACAACAAAGTGGATTAATTATTCATGTCTGGGCTTTAATATTGGAAGTTGACCAGGAGTTCCCCGCTTAAACAGCTGGAGAAAGTTTTTTTTTTTTTTGTTTCTCAGAAGAAGAAGGGGGGTTTTTTTTTTACCCAAAAGTTAAGGCAGCTGCTGGAAAATGGTGCTTTGACTGTCCGCTTCAAGAGAAGGAGTAGCTGGCTTTTGTTTTTGGTTCCTTCACCGTGTGGATTACAAATACTGTTTCTTTACTGTGGAATATATTGCCCCTTACCTTCTCTTTTTGCTGGTTGGATTTTGGGCTTTTCCCCCTTCTGATCTCCCCCCTCCTTTTTTTTTTTCTTCTTCTTTTTTCTGGTGGCTTGGTTGTTTTAAAGGAGAAGCTTGGGCTGACTGTTCCCCTGAAGCCTTTTTACTGCAGTGGGAAGAAGACTGATTGGATTATTTGCTTTGGGGAAACGGACCTGTTGTGGATCAACATTTTTTGCTTTTCCTATTTCTTTTAAGCTGCCTGTTGGGAGAGTCGTTTCCTTCTGTTTTATCTCAGTGGATTACAGTAACTCGTTCATTTTTTGCTTGCATATAAATTTCTCTATTGGATCTGTGGAACCAGCGGCTGCAGTGCTACAAGCTTTATTTCAGTGACTAACTTCTACAACGAACTGCGGCACTGGGCTTTTTATACATCACACTGTCATGGATAAAGGTACAAGAGGGAAAGCAAAGGAAGAAGAACCAGTTGTAAAGCCTAAGAAGGGAGGAAAAGCACCAATGGAAGAACCCGCTCAGTCATCATCCCCGCCCACAGTGTCATATGATCAGACTCAAATAATGGTGGAAATTGGCAAGCTGTCCCAAAAAATGGAGAGAAATGAAGATTCAAGGGTGAAAGATAAAAATGAAATGATGAAAAAACAGGATAAGATGATGTTATCATTGGCAGACCTTACAAAAAAGGTGGACCTAAATTTTAAAAAATTTGAGGGAAATTTGAAATTGGTTCAAACAGAGGTAGATGCCATAAGGAAGGAAGTAAAAGGGACTCAGGAGGTGGTGCGGGAGAATAAGTTGAAATTGGAAGAACAAGAGAGAAAGATTGATGCTGTGGAAGATCTGATGAGAAAGCAGAACATTGTGATCCGTCAGGTGGTGGAACGCACACCGGATTTGTTAAGAGAGAGGGTGGTTCAGTGGTTAAATGGTCTGAATATGGGGAAAGAATTTGTTCAGGAGGATCTTGTAAGTGTATTTAGGGTGGGTCCAAGAAGAGGGAGTGTGGTTCAAAGAAATGTGCTGGTTAAATTTGCGAATTGGGCAGATAAGTTAAAAGTAATGGCTCATCTGAAACGAGTTGGTTCTGCTGCGTTGAAATTTGATGGTTCTGATGTTGAAGTTTATAATGATATTTCACTAAAATAAAGAACATGGAGGTACAAGATGAGACCTGTTACTAAACTACTGATGAGTAAAAACATAAGGTATAATTGGAGATTTCCGCAACAATTGCGTTTTTTCTATGATAAGAGAATGCGAGTTATTGATGAAGGTACTAATCCATTGGAATATCTGAGTATGTTGGAATTGGTAAGGGCAGATTCGGAAGAATGGAAAAATCTTAAGAAGGAACTGATGGACTCTGGAGCTTTGGGGAGGGAATATGAGGGGGGGGAGCCGGTGGGGCTACAGGTGGAACACCACAGCGGGGAGAGGAGGAGGAGGAGCCGTCTTTGATCATGGTGGAGGAGGAGGTAGGTAAGGAGCAATGAGTATTAGATTGTACTGATTTTAAAGAGCTAATAGAGGTAGAATAGGTAAAAGCGCGTAACACCGACAGTAGGGCGCATCTTGCATGTCCCCCCTCTCCCCTCTTTGGTTGACAGAGGCGGCTTTTTGTAGGAAGGTGGGGAGAGTGAAAGTGTGTGTTTTATGTAGTGGGTATAGTGGTAAGGTTGTTGGTGGCACGCCCGATGGAGAGTTTAAAATTGGAAGAAGAACTTGGTTATGGGAAGTATTAAAATAATATTGTGGAATGTAAAAGGTACAGGTTCTGTTCTTAAGAGACGTAGATTGGAATTGGCGCTGAAAAAGGATAGACCAGATATATTGTTTTTACAGGAAACACATCAGAAGTCAAAAGATACAAATAAGCTTTACTTGGGATGGATGCAACACTATGAGATGGCGTTCGGTACTTCGAAAGCAAGAGGGGTGGCGATTATGATTTCAAGAAAGTTGGGATTTGAAATTACAAAAAAGATTGCGGATCAAGAGGGTAGATATTTGTTGTTAAGAGGAAAATTGGAGGATGAGGAAATTATGTTTGTAAATATTTATGCTCCGAATGACCGCCAAGCAGAGTTTTTGGAAAAAATCCGGAAAATAGTGGAGTTGGAAAATGTTGCAAAAATTATTGTGGCTGGTGATTTTAATTTGATAAGGTCAGGATTAGATTGTACAAATATAGCTAGAAGTGGAATTGGTGTGAAAGGGAAGGTGTTGGACAATTGGATGAAGGTTATGGGTTTGAAGGATTCGTGGAGAGAGTATAAGGGCTCAGAAAGGGCATATTCTTTTTTTTCACACGTCCATGGGACCTACTCAAGAATAGATTATGTTTTTCTTTCGGAAAATTTAATTGGGGATATAGAAGGTGTGGAAATGGGGATTATTAAGGAATCGGACCATGCTAAAGTATATTTGGAACTAAAAGCACAAAAAAATATACGAAGAGCAAGAAATTGGAGGTACGATCCTAATTTGTTTAAAGATCAAAAAAGTAAAGAGGTAATTATGGAAAGTTGGAAAGAAAGCTGGCAGTGGAACGACAATAATGAGGTTAATTTTAATGTTGTATGGGATACCATGAAGTCAGTTTTTAGGGGGGAGAGTATAAAATTGGCAAGCTTCAAATATAAAAAATACAAAGCAGAACAGATAGAAAAAGAAAGAGAAATAAAACAATTACAGGAGGAGCATGTGAAAAACAAGGATAAAAAAACCTTTATGAAATTACAAGGACTTAAGGCAGAAGTAATGGGTAAGGATATTGATAAAGTTAAACGGGATTTGATTTACCTAAAAAGAGAATATTTTGAATTTAGTAATAAGAATTCAAAATTATTAGCAAGAGCAGCCAAGGTTAAAAGGGAAAAAAGAGAAATTGGTGTACTGGTTGATAAGCAAGGCTTAAGATGTAATAAGAATAGGGATAAATGTAAAATTGTCAGGGAATTTTATCAGGTACTATATGCAAAAAAGGAAGTAGATTTGGAAAAGCTTAAAAAGATATTGGAGAAACAGTTAGGGAGTGGGATAAAACAAGAGCATAGGGAGAAAATGGAGGAAAAGATATCTGATAAAGAGGTTAAGGAGGTAATAAGCAGATTGAAGATAGGGAAAGCCCCTGGGGACGATGGATTATCGACAGAGTTTTATAAAGAATTTAAGGAGGTGGTGGTCCCGAAATTGGTGAAGTTATATAATTATATACTAGATGGAGGATCAATTCCAACTTCATGGTATAATACTACAATTGTTCTTCTGCCAAAACCTGGTAAGAATTTGGAAAGAGTGGATTCGCACAGACCAATTTCACTTATAAATCAAGATGCGAAAATCTTTACAGCAATATTGGCTAACCGTCTAAATAGTTTTATGGGAGAATATATAAATGTTGATCAAGTAGGGTTTTTAAAAGGACGACATATGGCGGATTTGACTAGAAGGGTATTAGATTTAATAGATAATGTAAATCAAACAAAGGAAAAGGTGGGACTATTATCATTGGATATCTTCAAGGCATTTGACTCATTGCAGTGGTCCTCAATCAAGGAAATAGTTAAAAAATATGGATTTGGGGATAAATTTAATAGGGTTATAGATTTACTATATCAAAAAGGAAATGCTAGGGTTAGAGTAAATGAGGAGCTTACGGATGTGGTAAATTTAGAAGCTGGTACGAGGCAGGGCTGTCCATTATCTCCTATTCTGTTTATTATGGCAATGGAAATCTTAGCTAAAAGTATAAGGGAGGATTTAAATATAGAAGGGATCATGGGTAATAAAGTGAGTATGTACGCAGATGATACATTGCTTATGGTAAAGCACCCGGAGTTAGTAATGGACAGGATTAAAGATCATTTACAGATATTTCAGGATATAACTGGGTTAAAGATAAACTGGGATAAATCAGAATTGATGTTGTGTAATTTGAAACCAAGTGAGATGGGTAGGACAGTGTTGACACTTAATATACAAATTAAGGATAAGTTGAAATACTTGGGGATAATTATTTCAAACAAATTAGAAGAACTTAAACGATTGAACTATGACAGCTTGAAAGTAGAATTTAAGAACAAAATACAAGAGCTTCAGAAGTTAAAGCTGTCATGGTTCGGAAGGATTGCTATGTGTAAAATGATATTGTTGCCAAAGCTTAACTTTTTATTTGATACACTAGCGATCCATTTGAAAGAGAAAGAAATTAATGAGTTTCAAAAGATGTTCAATGGTTTTTGTAATGGAGGTAAAAAATCTAGGCTTCCAAAGAAGTTATGGTATTTGTCTCAAAAAAAGGGGGGTTTGGGATTGCCAAACTTGCTAGCATATTACCGGGCTTTTCAAGTTAAGAATGTTGTGAAGATTTTGGCAAGAGAAAAAACAATTTGGGAGCAATTGGAGATGAAAGAATATAGAAATATTGGAAATTTGATTTTTCTAGGAATAAAGGATAAAGTGAGAAGACCAAATAATACTATGATGAGAGGTCTCGTGGAGGTGTGGAAGAAGGTAAAAAAGGATATGGTCCCAAATCTCTCTCCAGTTTTAGAACTGACTGATATGATGTGTTTCCCAATAAAGTTAGATAAGGAAAAAATGGAAATATTGGATAAAAAAGGGATTCTCTTATTGAAGGATTGGTTAAAAATATGTGAGTCTCTTGTTGAGCGGAAAAAAATATTTGAGATATTAAATTTGAATTGGTTTCAGAGGTTGAAGGTGGAAAATTGGAACAAAAAATATGGAAAAGAAGTAGGGCTAGATAGAATACATACAGAATTTGAGGAGTTGGTATGGAGAATTAGAAAAGGGGAAAATAGTATAAAAGGTCTTGTGAGTAAGCTTTACAATATACTGAATAGAGGGGTAGACCCACATGAGGATTTGAGACGGAAGTGGGAACAAAGTTTTAATATAACAATTGGGGAGTTGGAGTGGAAAAACAAATGGAAAAAGAGGATTATGAGAACAATGTCTGTGAGAATTAAAGAACATAATTTTAAAATGTTGTGGCAATGGTACTTGATGCCATTAAGACTTAACCAGATGGATAATAAAAGAGATAAGTTATGTTGGAGATGTAGAGAATTTGATGGAACATACGAACATATGTGGTGGAGTTGTAAAAAAATAAGGGATTTCTGGGGGAGAATAGAAGCTGAGTTTGGTGTAATAATGGGTAGAAGTGTTAAGCTGGTGTCAAATATCATTCTTTTAACGAATGTGGAAGGTTTGGGTTTAAACAAAGATGAAAAGGAATTACTGGAAATTGTATTGACAACAGGCAGACAATGTATAGCTAGAAACTGGAAAAATGACATAGAAATACAGATTGGAGAGTGGTATAAAGAAATGTGGAGTTTAGCATTGAATGATAAACTGACATGGGAGATTAAAGTGAAAAGGGATAACTTAAAAGAGAATAGATTTTGGAATATATGGAAACCATTTGTGGACCATTCTTGTACGGCAAATGATAGTTCAGGACCAGTACCATCACAAAGAAGTTTTTGGAGCTGAGTAGCAAATAAACTCTCCGGGCATTGTATATATTCACAGGGTGTTTATTATTCATCTAAAGATTAATGGTAGCACAGAAAGTTCTTATTATTTTGGATTTTGAAACAATGGTTTTTTTTTTCCTTAATATTTTGTGGTTATATAGTAAATAATTAGTTTAGATATTGTCATGTGCTAACATTTAGTAATGTTTGTTAGGATGATACTATGGATTTGTTTATGTATTGTATTGTTAGTCATTGTTTTCTTTTCTTTTTTGTATGTCTTTGAAAAATTCAATTAAAAAAAAGAAAAAAAAGAAATCAGCTATCAGAAAACTAAAGTTATCATTATCAGCTGCTACTCATATTCAAGCATACATTTTTCCTGGAAGTCATTTTCATAGTTGATGGATGTGTTTCTGGTGACTCAATAAACCAATCTGGGCATGAAACATGCAACCACACACATGACATTGAATAGATGGTGGAGGGAGTGGTTGAGTTTGTCAAAGCTTTTGTGCTTGTCATTTAGCCTCTTCATGTCTGTGGCATTCTCCTTTGAAGTGATTGGTAGCAGCAGAGATTGTTTGGCACCAAGGTGGGTGATCTATGGCTGCTGTCTCCCAGGTTTGTGGTTTTATATCTGACACCTATATGGTTTGTTTCAGCTGGCCCTTATAATGCTTCAATGGAGCTCCACGAGCTTTTGTACTGGAACTACATTCCCCATAAAGAATTTGACAAGGAAATCTGGAAGCATCCATACTGTGGACATGCCCTAGCCATCTAAGACAATAGCCTATAATGGAAGCTTCAATGGTATTTGCATGTGCCTTCTCAAGAACTGTGATGTTGATGACATAGTCATCCCACTTGATGTTTAAGGTGGACCTTAGCTTCTGGTTGGTGAAAGCGCTCAAACTTTTTGATGTCTTGGTGATAGAGGGTCCATGCTTCACAGCCATACAATAATGTTGATGTAACAACAGCTTGGTATACCATGAGCTTCGTATGAATTGTTAAATCTCTGTTCAGTGTGATAGAGGATCAAAGGCAGAATGGGCAGCACCAAATCTCTTCACCACATCCTGTTCACTGGTGCAGATTTTAGACAGGATGCTACCAAAGTAATAAAACTGGTCAGAATCCCTACTTATATCTCATTACCTCACCCATCATCTGCCAATGACTGTACCTCAGGTGCAACATCTGTTCCTCCTGCAGATCCCCCCCCCCCCGCTCTTGGTCACTTCCATATTCCCTTTGAATCCCCCCCCCCTGTTTCAATCAAAGCTTTCCTTAATGCCCTCCACTTTCAAGATGACGTCTTGACCAATCCAATATGACACAAGTAATCCAGCGGATCTGTTTCAGCATCCATCATGTGCATTTTTATCATAAAAAAACCTTAACTGTTGGGGGAATCTTCAATGATAGTCAATTGATCGCTCTCTAAGCAATTTCGTCACAGGATTCATCTTATAACACCATGCCCTTTCATCAACTGATATATCGTTATAGATTTCAACATCACACCCATCAATTTTTAAAACACCGGACCCAGCCTATTTTATAAATGTCATCACCTTCAATTTATCTGCCCAATTTGCAAATTTTACGAAAACATTTCTTTGAATTTTTTTACCCTTCCTTGCCTCCAATCTAAAAACACTTGCAATATCTTCGTTTGCAAAATCTTTCCCCATCATCAAATGATTTAACCAATCAACAATTCTTTCTTTCAGCTTGTCTGGCGTTTTCCCCTCTAAATTACGAATCACCACATTTTGTTTCCTCATCACCTCTTCCACCATATCTGAACTTTTCCCCTGTGATTCAACTTTTAATTTAATTTATTTTTGTTCCTCATGCAACTCTCTCATATCATCTTGCATCAATTTCATATCAGTTTGTACCATACTCAAAACTTTATCCATTTTCTGATAATTAGCCTCAACTTTTGTAGATAAATCATTAAACTGTGAAACCAGCTTTTTTTGACTTTCCATTATTTCCTTCTTATCCTTTACCATCTCTTCTTTAATTTCACAAAAACCCTTCGTATTTGCCTCCTCCATCCTATCAAATTTCTTAAACAATTTTCTCAACTCCACCATTATTTGTATTTGATCTATGGGTTCATGTTCTGTTGCTCCATTTGGTGGTGCCTCCGTCATAGCAGATTTATCTTTCTTCTCCTCCTTTCTTGAATCAGTCCTCTTAGGCTTTACCACCTCCTCTTCCTTCTTCTTTTCCATGTTTTCAATAATGTTCTCAAATAATACTTTTAAAAGCTGAGGCACAATGGACATGATTTTTTTTGTGAAAGACAATTTCCGGAAAAATGCAGAGAACAACACAATCTGCTCTTTTTAGTATTTTATGACCTAGAAAAGGCTTTTGAATCTGTCCCAAGATCTGCTATGTGGGCTGTGCTGAAATGCTTTGATTGTCCTTAGCGTTTTGTAGAACTGGTCCAGGCACTTCATGATGGCATGTCTGGGAGGGTTCACATCAAAAGAGCATCTCAGATGCCTTCCCAATCACCCACGGATTGAAGCAGTGTTGTGTGCTTGCTCCAACACTTTTTGCCCTTAATTTGGCTGCCACGCAGTATGAAACATCTAATATATACGAATATATTATATATACTGCACAAAAGAGGAAGCACCTATTGAGATCATGGTTGTCATGCAGTAGCTTAAGGTATTGAAAGAATGTCAACAATAATTAACAGGATTGCCAGTCTGTGAAACTGCCCAGGATGAAAATAATGGAATAGAACAGAATGGAATGGAAATAAGAAATCATGAAATTGTCTAAACTGCAGATCAGTCCAGGTCATTCTCAACAGAATGCTGCAGTACCTTGATGATCTCTAGCAACAGAATAAAAGAAGATTTAACAATCTGGAAACAGAGATAACTGACTTTAGAGAACTAATATATAGTATACTTGTAGCTAAAAGACTAACCAAACAATTTGTAGCTGAATGGAGGCTAGGAAACTTCTTTTAGCCAAAATGTTGTAAGTTCATGTAAAGGGAGAACAGCCTTGTGCAGTTTTCATCCTTCTCTCAATCATTTATTTTATTTTTTACCATTTTCTACTCAATTCCTCTCCTATTGAAATTAAATAGAGCCCACTGAAACCAGTGAAAACAAATTTCTCAACTAGTTTCAGTGCTGATGCAGACATGCATCAGCATTTATGGGGGCATGGGCAGTGACCACAACTCCATTCGAATCCATAACACTTTCCACATGAAAATCTGAGTCAGGGCTTGGTCTTTATTCCACTTGTCAGGTCTCCCCAACTGGTTTCCTGCCTTCCAAATGGGAAGTAACCAGACAAAAGCAGTAGGGACCCATCTGATTATTGTAGATTGAGAAACCATCTTATCTCTCTGCCAACCAACTTCAGACATTTTTAAGAAGAGAGTTCTCATCATGCTCAGAATTATCATTTCCCACTGGAATCAAATAGTCTCATCCCTGGCAAGCAATGGTGGCTCTAAGTACAGTAAAACCCCAGGTTATGACAGAGGTCCATTCCAACAGCCTCTGTTGTAACCCAAAAACATTGTAAACATCCATAGGGATACATTGAAAAATAAAAAAATGGTCCTGAACCTAAAAAAATACATTAGAAATTATGTAAACCGGGATGACATTTCCATAGGATTTTCAATTGTAAAACACAGCAAATGTAAACCAAGGCAGTTGTAACTTGGGGTTTTACTGTATAACTTAGAAAAGTTCTGGAGATGACTTGCTTGCTAGCTTGTCAAGAAGGATGTCAAAGAAAAGTGTCAAAATCTGGCAGAACATGGAAATTTGTGTAATTCTACAAGATAGTTTAAGATGACCAAGGATCAGTTAACATACACTTACTAATTACCATGATGTTTTTCTCTTGCGTTTGGAGGTTAGAAATTTGGGGTGGTATGGCATCAGGTGCTGTAGCGAAAGAATAGAGACTGTCAACTGAAGCCCTAGTGAAAGCCAAATTGCCCCCTGAAAGTTCTAGTCATTGGAGAGATCTCAAACTGGCCCTACAGGACTCTATATCCTCATCAACCCAATCAAGCAACCAACAGCTTTAAGAAATGATTAGACAAGTTCATGGAGGACAAGGGTATCAATGGCTATAATTATGGATACCTAAGGACAACCTCCGGGTTAGAGAGATAGGCAGGATATCTCTCAATGCCATTTCCAGGAAATCCTAAGCAGGTGAAGCCATCTGCTTGGGAATACCCTGAAGCAAATGGTGAGCCACTGTGTGAGACAGAATGCTGGACTGGATGGGCTGTGCCCTGTTCCAACAAGGCTGTTCTTATGTTCCTAATTTACATCTGGGTACGGCAAAACAAGGGTACCACTTTACTCAGTAGACTGTGTTTGAGTGTCTTCTTTAATTTTCATTTTAGATACCTACATTGAATCTACACTTAGGGTTATGTGTGTGCAAATGTGGGATAGAGAACTGTCTGTTTCCCACCCTACTCGCACATCTCTACTTGTCAGTAAGTTTAAACTTCTCACTTTTGATTACCCTCTGCCAGCCAGCCAATATATGAGAGACTATCTCTTCACATGTGCATGTGTTCTGATTTTCCTGTGAAGGCCTATGCCATCTAGGTTTAGTGAACTTACCTGATATGTACTGACAAAAGCCTTCAGGTTATTCACATTTTTGCACCCAGCAAGTAAGAGTTGTTGCTGGATGCCACAATTTGTTATCATTAGTTTTCTTCAAGTTAAATTAGGTCAGAGCACTTACTTTTTTTGGATCACAACTCCCAGAATCTGAAGCTAAGGGGAAAGGAAGCAATTCCATGTTCTGAATTAGTTCTATACTGAATTTTTGTGAGACTCAAGAAAGGTAGTGTTTATTTCCTTCAAATGGCACTAGTTTTCACTATGAAATTGCAACCAATCCCCTTCTTCATGACAAACCATTTCCCAGGAGATAGTATGGATAATGTTGCAGATAGCCTTCTCTAAAGTGGACAAACACTGCCCTTGTTGGTGTCCAAAAATCACTGAAATGTGTGAATCCTTTGTATGGGGAGATAAAATGCTTTGTCAATACATCCTTGACTTTTTTTTAAAAAAACTGACCACTGATTAAAGAAGGTTACCAATAAAACAAATTCAATTTTAAGAGCAGGCTGCATTCTCTGTGCTAGTTTCATTGCCACGCAACAGCAGTCTTTGAAAAAGGAACTCGTGTAATCCTTACAGCAGCTTCCTGTACATTTTGACTACAGAGCTCAGATAATGTCAAAAAATGTCATAGATATCAGTAGTGTGCAGAAAGACTACAAATGTGTCAGAACAAATGAAGGAGAGAAACCACTGCTGGCTACAAAAGGAGGTTTTCATTCTTCCTATTTTGTTTTGAGGAAGAAGAAAGGGCAATGAGGTGAAGGGTAGAAGAAGCCACATTGGTGTTCACCATGTGTAAATATTTCAGGAGTCTCTAAGGCAGTAAACGATGCTTGTCCTAAAACACTCCATGTGTCATTCATATCAATACCTGTATATGAAAGGGCTTGCCTTTATTCTACCCTTCTGTGTCGGATTTGCTATTCAGTTGTTAGTGTACCATGTGGTTAAAAGTCGCAGTGCCTAGCAGGTGGCCTGAGGGTTCTCTGTCAGCACATTTGTCATGCCGTAGAGGAACACTCAAGCACCATTCATAGAATTTTGATGCTCGGAACACTTGAATATTGCTTTATGGCTCCACACAGCATATAAATAGCAGTGACCTTTTCAGGAAAAGGAACTTTGTAAATATGCACGCACTCCTACATGCCTTTGTTCCATCAGCCAAATGAGGCAGATGCGCTAAATGTATTTGAGCCTAATGGCTCTTCTTGGTGTTCTGAGAGTCATTCTGTAACAGGAAGGACTCAAGTTGGCAGATGCATCATTAATGAAGGAACAAACAAAATAAACAACTGTTGAATCTAAAACATTCTGAGAAAATAACTTTTAAGAGGTATATTGGATTTTCTTGTTGTTTTAACTTTTACATTACAATAAACAGTAAAGTTTGCAAATAAAAAGTGTGGTTGATATAAATCAGGGTGGTTGATGGGAAATCAGATCAGTTTTTATTTTAATGGTGAGATTTTAGTCAAGATTAGACTGGAGTTCAGACAGTCTTGTACAAATGGTAGATGGGTGTTTTCCATTCTACTGTTACCCACTTCTGGAACTTTAGGAGGCAGTCTGAAGTGTAGATAGAGGCATGCTTTATGCTGGCAGTTAAAGTGTAGCATAAAGAATATAATACTCTGTTCATAGAGAAAAGGAAGAACACCAGATTTTTGCTGTTGGTTTTTTTTTTACCTTGTGTGGAATGGAAAATGTGGAAGACGTCACATCTAACTTATGAGGTGCCAGTCACATGCTAACTTTGACCAACATGCAAATGGAATTTTGTCAACTGACCATAGTAACTTCCATGAATTTCACTCTCATGAGGAACAACATGAAATAAAGAATACTCCAACTTGCTTTATGAGGAAAGATCCTTGGGAAGAGAGGCCCTGGATGTAGGTGGACTTCATGGCTGAAGAACCTGAGAGACTGGTGGTGCATGTCCTCGTAAGAACTGTTCCAATGAGTTAAGAACAGGAAGACTATCACTATGGTGATAGCCAATATTTGGAATGGATATGGGCTGAAGAAGAAGAAGTATAGTAAAAAGCCATAGGAATGTAGCTGAAGTATTTACATCTAGCTAAGATTGGCATAAACATCTAGGACATAGATTCTCAACCTGCGGCCCATGGGCCAGATGCAGGCCATGGTGACATTTCATGTCGCCCACCACCACCACACCAGGAAGTGCCATGTGGTGGAGGAAGGTCAAAATGGCCATCTGGGCCCCAAAGATGTCTGAGTTAGCATGACCCGGCTCCCTGCTTAGAAAGGTTGAGAACTCATGATCTAGGAAATGTAGGCATTTTCCAAGGTCCACACATTTTTTCTGGCCTTGCCTGAGCAGTTAATGCCGGTTTGTCTTTGGTGCAAGAGCTTTAAATCTTTGTCTCATCTTTATATTCAAGGATAGGCATTAGACAACCACAAAATTAGATTTCACACCATGCAAGAGGGTGATGTATACCATGGGATCTCAACAAGCAAACATTTTGTCAAGTAAAAATTAAGAAAAACTGTGCAAATAAGCATTTAATGAAAATAATGTAAATTGTGTTTGAGGAATATATTAGAAGCATTTGCATCTTTTTAACAGCCAGATTTTCGCTCGTTTGAGGCCACCTAAATGAATGTAAGTGAAGAATTAGCAGCATTTTTTGCATCCCTACCTTGTGCCACTACTGCTATCTGCCCCTCTTACTCAAATATTCACAAATTAGTGGACTCTCAAAGTGCAGTTATCCCCATGATTAAATCTGCCACCCCGCCTCCCTTTTGGGTTTGCTACTCCTCTTAATCAGACTTATATGACAGCACAATAATATATGGAAGAACAATCAGCTGTTCAGCAACATCACAACACTAATGCCATATAAGCCTACTTGCTCTCAAGAGTTGAGGTGTGAGGGAGGGAAAGGCTAAAGACTTCACTAGTGGTGAAGCTAGGGAAAACAGATGTCCAGAACAGATAAATTCAGTGTTTTCCAACATTTTTACTACCAATATCTACCACAAGATGACTACATAATTTGATTCACCACTGAGGGAATGCTAATCAGAATCCAGCATTACCCTTCAGCATTAAGGGTTAGACTGTCTTTCACTAATATAAAGTATAAGTGGCAGGAAGGGGATCTTTAGGTGGGGGGAATGTGCTCCAGAGCACTGCAGCAGGGGGAGGATCATGGAGCGGATCAATGACATTTAGCTACAGCCTTGTTACTCAGAACAATTTTGCTAATCGCCAAATGCATGTCAGGGGAAGAATTGAGATACGGGGCACATTGCTCTTTTAAATTCCACAAACAACAGTGGAGACATGACATGGTTGCCCGGAGCAATTTGTGCATTGTCAAGAGAAATATATCATTTTGCATCCACACTAAAAAACAACAACAACCAGTAAGCTTGTTGTTGCAAAGCTAAAGGACCTTGAGTCAGGTTGATAAACTGGTTGATAAAATGCCACTGGATGAACACATCATGTCTTGTCCACAGCTTTCTTTTCAGGGCACTTCCTTCAACAGTTTCAAGTACTGTTTAGCTACATTGCTATTTCTCCCACAGTATTTCTCAAGAGCCTCTTTCCTCTTTGTACAAGAAAAAACTAAGACAGAATTATCACAGACTACATGAGAAAAATAAAATACTGGTCTGCTGGCCTTGCTCACTCTAAACAGTATTTGCATTTTAACACCACAAATCTTGTTTATAAATGTGTATCATATTCCTCTGTGGTCTAATCCTCTGTAAGTCATTTTTGCATTTTTTTGAGTGATGAGTGAATCAGGCTGTACCAATTTTGAAGTCTGATTTTGCTTTGAAGGAAAGATGAAAAATTGAGGTTATGGGATCTGATAGATTATCCATTGCTGAGCTCATACTTGGGATGGGTAAAATTTTTATTTAGGTGTGTCTTCAATAATAAGCTTGGATCACCAAATATCCAGTCACTAGTGTCCTGATTTGCAACCCAGAAAGTTCTAGAGGATGGACCACTGGCCTCTGTGTTGATTGCCTCCCAATGGTCGCCTTTCCAGTCTGATCTGTGCCTGGGAAGTCATACCAGGAGCACAAGAGGAACCTGTTGATCAGAGAGCATAGTGGAAGAAGCCACTATGACAGAAGCTTGAAGTTTTCATTTTGGTTAGCAAAGGAAGTATAAAAGAGCCATCATCATGGCTCAGACAGGCTTCGGCTCTTCTTTGTCCATCCACGACTCTAGGTACAATATGTTGTTAAAGTATTTGTACCTGTTATTAAGGGGAGAAAAAGGAAGTTTGCATATATGTTATACACAATGTTCAAAGTGTGTCTGCCTTTGTTATGACTTCATTTGTTACAGCAAGAAGAGCAGTTTTGAGTATAGGATTAGATCCCCAGTAAGGTAGATGGATGTGTGACCCAACTGGGTGGACTAAATGTGGAAAAACATAAGAAATAGATGATGATGATGATGACAGCTGCAAGAATGTTAATAACAAAAAATTGGAAAACATACACACACACGCACACGCACACACGCGCACACGCACACACACGCACACACACACACACACACATATATATGTTTGCCGACATTTGGGGAGAATTGATTCAATTTGTTTTGGAAAAATCTAAAGGAGTTAAACCTGGATATGAATATATGACATTTTGGAAATAAGGAAAAGAATCAAGTAATTTGTATAGCTGGTTTAAGTAATTGTCATAGACAAGAGGTATTTTCCTCTGGATGATGGATTTACACTGCATTTGTACTTATGTTATGTGTTAAATGATTTCTTTTCATAGTATGTTCTTGTGTTTTAAAATAAAAAACTATTAAGAAAAACAAAATGCAATCCTGTACCTATTCAATTTTTTAAAAAAAGACCTTTATTACACTGGCTATTTTATTTTCAATCTCCTTCCAGGACAACAGTTCTCAGTTGAATGGGATTATCATGGCAATTTTAGACACGGTAACATGCCACTGGACAAGTGTCTGGTGGCGTGGTTTTGCCTCCCTCCCCCAGGTGAGGCAGAAGTTAGGCATGCCCGTGGGTGTGCTGAGCTGGGAAAGGGGAGGAGCTTGCCCAATTTTGGGCTTTTCCTCCCCGATCCCATGTCAGTCGGAGCAAAGTAGGCGAGTGAAAGACCACCTGCCCTCCCTCAAAACAGCAGTGTGGAATTAGTTGGTCGCTTCGAGGCCAAGTGGGAATTTTTGCACACGTCCCTGATTGGCTGTGGGATGGTGGTGTTTTTGCCCACTTCACACTGGTGTGGACTGGGGTAATTGGCTTGACAGTTCAATTTCTGGTCACTTGGTGGGTAACGTGTAGTTAAATGGGAGGTGAAAGCCTAGGATTATTCAGGAGTGACCTTGGGCGTATCTGTTGGCCAGAAGCTGGAAAACCTTTGGTTTCCATTTCCGGGTAAGGGGCATGCTCAGGGGCTGAGGGACGTGCTGTTGAACTACAGCCTTGAGGCTTGAGAACAGCACTTACCATTATACACGAATGGTGAACCAGGATGGGGACTGTTAAAGAACAGGATGATCCCGGTAAGCCGGTATTCACCTGGACATGAGTGGAGCAGGTAAAGTGATCACCTTGGCTCCATCACTTAGAATCATGCTACTCAGCCCCTGCCACAGGCAAACAGTTTAGTTTGAAGTTTACGTTAATAAAGTGGCCCTGAGTTTAAATCCAGCACTGTGTCTGTCTCATTATTCCGGGGGTTGGGGGGCAAAGTCCAAACATGAAACATTCTAAAGTGCTATGAATTTCATCAGGAGAGTTTAACAGATACTTAAATCTCACCTGCTGCAATCCATGACCTCAAGATTACCAATGTCAGAATTATGTCACGGAACGACAATGGTCAGGAAATTGAATGAATTGACAGAATGGTATGATAATTTTTCCACAGGGCATGACCATCTGTAATAAGCTTGATTAAACTAAAAAGAGATCCATTATCATCAGCCCAGCTTCCATAATGAACAGAGTCATATCTGTCTTTTTTGAACTATATAACCTCAGCGACAATAAGCAGCAGTATGCTGGAGGTTTCAGTCTGAAGATAGCTGTTGAGAGACATGCACGTACATGCCTGATAGATAAAAGAAAAGAAAGCAGTAGAAGTAATAAAATAAAAAAGCCAAAGTTATCTACCACAATCAACTCCAATTGTGTTAAAACCATGAGGCTTTAAAGAAGGACCCCTAAGTCAACTAATTCCAGAAGGAATTTCTGGCTCTATCCTTAAAACATTGCCATCAACTGACTGGAAAAAAATGAAAGGCATACCTTCACTTCAACATAGGCAGGCTGGCACTTCCCATTTGCCAGAAATTTCATACTACAAGGAAGAGAGATTAAACTTTGATAATTATATTCCCTGTTGTGGTTAGAAATTTTCAGGCTGTTTAGTCATAGTCTATGATAGCTTAGGGAGCAAATGTTAAGTTAGACTTGTGTTCATGTATCATATCTTTCATATCTTTCATTATTAAAACTGAGTTATATATCTCCTAGCTTATGGTTTTCATACCTGACAGCCAGTGTGCAATAGATTAACATTGTACTAGACTTGTGAACACATTCAGGTGTTTTCTGGGCATGAACATATCCTCTCAACTGAACCTTCCATTCCACAAGCATCTTTGGATTGCTTCCAACTTGAATCGAGAAGAACTTGTTCTGGAACTTCCTGCTGTAATATGCAATTGCAACAGGCCCCAACTTTATATTGTTTCTGCTGTTGTTGTGTATTCAAGTAAATTGCAAGTTGTGCCAGCAATGCTTTGCAAAGACAAAATGGTGATTTCCCGCCATCAGAATCAAGAGCAAGAATTGGCGTGCCTTCTTGGCACACTCCTTATGTTAATTAAAGTGCTATGATTGAGTACAGTTTTGGATCATGATTGGTTAAAACTGATGTATCATGGTTATAATTGGTTAGTTCAGGTTACCCGGCAGGTTACTACATTGTATCACAGAATGACCACTGCCAAGATATTATATAAGTGCCATGGATAAACAAGGGGTGGCCAGGCCAGATCTATGTTTCCCAATACCTCTGCAGGTTAGACTTACACCAGGCTAGCCTTAGGTCCTCTCCATATGCTCACATGCAGGTGTAGCTCAGTATATATGACAAGGGTAGACTTCAGAGAGACCAATTACTTGGGACTTGTGTATCCATCTGTTGTCCAGATATCCTTGTAATTGTGGCCTGCAAGACTTTACAATAAACCGTTGTTCGTTCTGTTCATCGTTGGCTGGACTGTTCTATACAAGGGCCAGACATGACAGCTGTGGAGAGTCAATTTGTTGTCTTAGGGGGGAGAATCCAAGTGTCATAGCATACAACCTGTCTACTTTTCCCATTAATTGATGAATATTAGATTTTAACTTTCCCATGAAATCTCCAAACAGTTTCTGTTAATAATTCCAGATTTAATTGACTCAATTGCCTAATCAAATATTCATAAGCTGCCCTGGGAGTGTTTAGATGTCACTCTTTTAATAAATGTAAGAAAGAGGACATGGACATATGCCTTCCCAAAAATATAACAATATCATCATATATTGCCAAGTTGTATAAACTGGAATTGGTCCTTTTAATTCTTTTTCACACTGTTCTTCATAAATATTGTTTCTCCACGAGCTGGCTTCTTCCAAGAAAGATTCTACTCATAAATTTGAGACACACATTAAGCTCTTGTTCCTACAAGACAGCAATCTCTCAGAAGCAGATGGAATCAGCAGGTGGCTGTCAGTCATGGGGCGCCTAAATGTGTCCCTAAGTGCTTGAGAACACTCATCTCCTTCAAACTCAGCATATTTGTTGTAGCAAAACTGGCAAAATGGCAGTATGTCACTCAGGCCTCCACTGGCATTCAGTTTGGGGAGCTGTAGTTGCTGCAACTGCTGCCGAACCGGACTTGCCTCGCCTCACCCTGTGGCTAGACGCAGGAACACCTGTGGCAGGGAGCTCCTGGAGGGGCTCACAAAGACTGCCACCACTGCCGCTAAACCGGACTTGCCTCACCCTGTGGCTGGAGGCAGGAATATTGAGATGGGTCACTCCCGGGTGCTTCCGGACTGAACCGACTTTGCCTTGCCTCGCCTCTGCAGCTTGAGGCAGGAACATCTGTGGCAGGGCACTCCCAAAGGGGCCTTGAGAGTGCCGCTGCCACTGCTGCCGAATAGGTCTTGCTTTCTGGCCTGGAGGCAGGATGTGGCCCCTGGCCTCGTCACTGCCAGGGGCTGAAGAGAATGACCAGACCCTCAGCTGCGGCTCGTCAGGTTGGTGAACACTGCTCCAGCCCAGTTCCCGAGCCAAGCCTGAGCCCTCTCCCCCGGTCCGGCATTTGCCGTGGGGGAGTGAGAACATCTGGGCTCTCAGCGTGGTGAGGACTTAAGCCGGGCACCACCGCAGCCTCACCTGAGCCCTCTCCCCCAGTCCAGCATTTGCCATAGGGGGTTGATCCTGCTGAGGACTTGGAGCTGGGCTCTGATGTGGTCATTGAGCCCGGACCTTGTCAAGACCTGTTTAAGGTCGTTGAGCCAAGGCTCCGACCCCCCCTCTGATCATTGTTCTTTTCTGATTTGTAACTTGTTAATTGTTATTGCAACTGTATTATACTTTCTTATTGCACTTATAATATTGTATCCTGATATTGTATTCCCCCCATTGTATTTTTGTATTGGTTATATTGTATTTGTATTTAATATGTTGTAATTGCCGCCCTGAGTCGGCCTTCTGCCGAATAGAGCGGGGTATAAATCTAATAAACATAAACATAAACATAATTGTTCACCTGTGAAGCTGGCCTAACTTGCACATTTAAACATGCAAGCAATGCCTTCCTTCTTAGGGAGGTCTATTCCTCATGTGTTCTGTAAGCTGTGGTTAAATACAGTGAACCACCTGTCTTTCTTGACTGGTGTCAGCACTCCATCCACAATTCAAAGCTTTAACATGTTGCTTTTTCAAAGGACAGCTCTTCAAATCTCCCAGTTACTATTGCTGTGTCTGTAATGCTTCAATTTTGCTTCTGTGTGATGCCCTCTTTTGCCCATTTATTTATTTATGAAAAATCCACATCAAAACTCTTTCTCATAGTAAAATACAATAAAATAACTTCAAATCATTTTTTATATTTATAAAATAATTAGCCATATGCCTATAATTGTAAAAAAACCAGTTCTCATATGGTTCTACAAAAGCAAAGGAAACAAACTCGGTGTTAATTAGAGTTGGATCCATGTTACTCAACAGAATAAAATAAGTTATGCATCTAATTATTGTTTTTTTTTCCAGCGGACTTTTCTGAATATGAATTAAAATCAGGTGGATGGATATACAAGGCTGACAATAGAGATCTTAAGAAGAGCTCTGTAAGATAGCACTGAACCTTTCTTCAAACCCTTCATTTAAACATTAAATAAAAATGTGCCAAAACATATCTTCTTGCAGTTAGAATTTGCTGAATTATTGGATGAAATGTTGGATTGATATAGTTCGTTCGTTCGTTCGTTCCTTCGTTCCTGCGTTCCTTCGTTCCTTCGTTCCTTCGTTCTTTCTTTCTTTCTTTCTTTCTTAGATCAAATCACCTACTTGACTTTGCCATTGGCCAGAATTAAATCTTCATTGATACATGGTGACAATCTGTAGCGCAGCAAATGTGCTGGATTTTGTATCTCTCCACAATCACACATTGTTGTCCACTAGCAGCCGCAATTTGAGCATGTTGGTCTTACATTTAGACACTCCAATCCTCAGCTTATTATCCGGCCAGACGAACTTCCTGTCACTACACACATGGGTTCATTATCAACAAAATCAACTTGTTTTATGTGTGTGGATGCACTCCATACTGGAACAGCATACTCCACTTTGGAAACACTCAGGGCCAAAGCTGATGTATACAGTGTGGATGTTGAATTCCCAATTCATAGTTTGTGAGTTTCTTGATATGTTGTTCCTTGTGTTAACTTTAGCCTTGGTATTGAGGTAGTGCTTCTTAAAAGAGAGTGCCTTGTCAAGTGTCATACTAAGGTATTATGGTGCTGGAAAATGTTATAATCAATTCCCTTGCCACATAACATCCAGCTCAACACCTGCCTCTTGGTTTCAAATGTGGAAAGCACACACTTGAGTCTTGCTCAGGTTAGGCTTCACATGGTGTAATACTGTGCTCCAGTAAGTTTTCCAGCTGCCTCATCAAATCTTGATCCTTGAACAGCCATTGCTGTGTCATCCACATAGATGAACAATTTTGTATTGTCAGAACAGGTTGATCATTCATTTATATACTATACAATGTTTTGGACAAAACATTTCCTTGTGGCAGTCCTTTGCTGTACCCACACCCCAATAACGACACGGACAGTTTATTGGATTGAAAATTAGGCCACTTTTATTGAGATTCAAAATGAAACCTACCTTAACAAGGGTTAAGGATCAAACGGGCCAAAATAGCACTGGTAAGGGGCAAATCCAATTAGAATCCTAATGAATTGCCTATCACAGCTTGTTACAGCTGCAACAATGTGTGAGCCTCTGTCAACAACCTGCTTCTGCGGAAGCGTGTTGTTGACCCAATCTGGATATCATCCTAACTAATTAAGTTGGCTGGCCATACAAGTTTGGCTAACCTTGTCCTCCCTATGGCCAACCAACTGGATTTGCCCTATTAAATCATAATGCAGTTGCCCCTTACCAGTGCTATCCGCCAAAGTGACCAAAATACATCACAACGAAATAACCCCATAAGTCACCCATCGGCGACAGTGTGGGATGGGCAAAAAAGTCAACAACCAAGGTGCCAATCAGGTTCAAGCAAAAATTCCCACCCGGCCCGAAGCGACCAAGAATCACACTGTGACCTAAGGGAGGGGGTGGCGGGCAATCGCACCCGGGGTCCAGCTGATTTAAAGGAGCGGGGTCGTTGGCTTGGCCACCCCTTATAAAGGGGTGGCCGGCCACGCCCCCGACTCCATTTGCTGTGCCCATGCCTCAGGGGTGGGGCCAGCAAAGTGCATGGTGGCCATTTTGCCGCCACACATTCTTTGCTGTACCCACACCCCAATAACAACACGGACACGTTTATTGGATTGAAAATTGGGCCACTTTTATTGAGATTCAAAATGAAACCTACCTTAACAACAGTTAAAGATCAAACGGGCCGAAATAGCACTGGTAAGGGGCAAATCCAATTAGAATCCTAATGAATTACCTATCACAGCTTGTTACAGCGGCAACAAGGTGTGAGCCTCTGTCAACAACCTTCTTCTGCGGAAGCATGTTGTTCACCCAATCTGGATATCATCCTAACTAATTAAGTTGGCTGGCCATACAAGTTTGGCTAACCTTGTCCTCCCTATGGCTAACCAACTGGATTTGCCCTATTAAATCATAATGCAGTTGCCCCTTACCAGTGCTATCCACCACACGGGGAGAAGTTCACCGATTCACTGCCCCACCATGACCGCAAACGGTCAACAGGCATGTTTGCAAAGATGTCAAGAAGAGGTCCATCCCTCCAGCTGACAAATGCACGCCGTCACCGCGATACAGACTGCAGTCTTGTATGCGGATCAGGGGGTGTGGGACAATGGTCCCCAAAGCATTGGCATAAAGAAAGTGGGCCACTGCCCTGTTGACTGACCTGCGGGCCCGGTCAACACCACGTAGGTCAATCCCACCCTGATAGAACACATGAGGCACCATCTGTGACCAAATTATCTGCACCTGTGGCCAGGACTAACCCAACAGGGCAAGATCTCTGTGGATAGCACACGACAAGTCCAAACCTGTAACCTGGGCTAAATCGTTCCCACCCAGATGGATGATAAGGATATCGGGATGGCATTGGTCACCCATGGACCTGATGAACGGAAGGAAAGACTGCCAATGCATACCACGGAAGCCAAACCATCTGAGCAGCGCCACTGTGCCGATGCCAAGGTGTGCTCCCCAGGAGTTGGATGCTGCGTGGCGGGCGGCCCAGTAGACATAGCTGTGCCCGACAATCCACACCCTCATGGGCGAATGAGAACATGCCGGAGCTGAAAGAAAGGAAAAAGAGCAAAGTGCTACTGGGACAGCGGCCGCACATAGGAACAAAAACGGTCGGAACACCACCTCCCCAAGGACCGTATGGCATCCTCGGGATAACCATACGCTGCTGCAGTTGATGCTGCTCCAATGCGGAAGGAATGGGTGCCGAAGTGCACCCCTGCAAGGCCTAAGCATGCCAACGCGTTACCAGTAACCCGCCAGAACTGATACCTGGTCGACGGGGAGGTATCATGATGACAAAAAAGGGGGCCCTGCTTACTGCCACGAGTGGCCAAGAAGGCATCAAGAGCTCTGACGGGGCAAATAACAGGATCACTACACTCAGGCCAACTGAGAGGGAGGGAAGCCTCATGGCAGAACGCCTCAAAGGCTCTGTGCATGAGAGTGTACGCCTTACGGGTACTGCTGGCCAGTGACAAACCGATGGCCCAGTTCACCTCTCCACGCCAAACCTCCACATCTCGGCTGGGAGTGTCAAAGGCAGGTCGTCGGCCTCCGGCGCCAGAGTCCGGAACCGATCTATCTGTAGGCGAGACAAAGCGTCAGCAATATCATTATTGATATCCGGGACGTGTCTGGCCTTAAACAGTATGTTGCGGCGCAACGCACACAACACGAAATGGCGGACAAGGGCCATGACCCGGGGCGAACGGGACGTTTGAGAATTGACTGTGTAGACAACAGCTGCGTTGTTGCACCAAAAATGAACTACTGAGTTAGTCCAGGAGTCCCCCCAGAGCAGGAGTGCACCCAGGATAGGAAACAATTCCAGGAAGGTAAGGTCCTTGAGTACATCCCTGCCCTGCCAAGACTCCAGCCACTTGCCGTATGACCAGTGACCATCAAAGTACAAACTGTAGCCAAACAGTCTGGATGCATCCGACTGGACCTGGGAAAAAGGTGCCGCAACCTGCTCCGCGCACCAAAAGGAAACCCCATTGAATTCCGATAGGAATTCCAACCACATCTTGAGGTCATCCCTAGTACCCCTAGTCAACTGAACCCTGTGGTGTTTCCTGGATAAACCAACGATGGCATCGCATAAGTCCCTGGCAAAAGTCCGGCTGGGTGCGACAACCCTGCACGCGAAGTTGAGATACCCATGAAGCACCTGAAGGTCATGAAGTGATGCCTTACGCTTGGCCAATAGGGTCTGGACAGCATCCAAAATGTGGGCTATCTTGTCCATGGGCAACCTGGAAGTCTGGGCCACAGTGTCAATTTCAATCCCCAGAAAAACCAAGGTAGTGGCAGGGCCTTCAGTCTTTCAATGAGCCAACGGCACACCCAATTCTGTCATAAGCCCCTGAAATGTGGACAATAGGTGTGCACAGTCACCTGAGCCTGCAGCAGCCCCGAACAAAAAATCGTCCAGGTAGTATGCTACTGATCGAGCCCCTGAGCGACAGACGAAGGCCCAATGCAAGAATGAACTGAAACGCTCGAATGCCGAGCAAGAAACAGAGCATCCAAAAGGCATGGCCTTGTCCACGAAATATTGCCCCTGAAAATAAAAACCAAGTAACTCGAAATCATCCGGGTGGATGGGCAAGAGGCGGAAAGCTGACTTTATGTCACACTTTGCCAATAGTGCTCCAGGTCCACAGGCCCGAACCATGCCAAGTGCCTGGTCAAACAAAGTGTACTGGACAGAACAAAGCTCATCTGGTATAGCATCATTTTCAGATTTGCCTGCCGGGTACGACAAATGGTGAATCAAACGGAATTCACCTTGAACCTTTTTAGGAACCAAACCAAGGGGAGAAACTTTTAGATTGGGAAAAGGAGGCACATAAAAAGGGACCGGCTACCTGGCCTTCCTGCACCTCCTTAAGTATCTTGCTCCTCGCCACGTGCTCCATGCCCAGCAATGAAACCAAATTTGGGGCACTCTGTGGCAAGCACACCCCCACAAAAGGAATGTGAAACCCTTCTGAAAAACGGGCTCAAATGTACTCTGTGTCTGCCCGTTTAGGATTAATGTGCAGCCATCTGTCCAAAACATCTAGCTTAATTGGGGACGGGACCTTTTGGAACAGGCACTGAGTCTGCGTTGGGCTGGCCAGCACCCTGTTGTTCCCTGTCCCTCTCCCTGGGTCCACCAGCTCTGATGCACACGGTGGCCGAGTGCGGGCCAGAACAGATTGTGCACTCGTGCCTGTACCTACACTGCCTGCGGGAACAACCAGCCATGGAGGAGAGGTTCCAGCACAACAGGTGGGCTGGAACCCCCTGCCCCACCGGCTGGCGGGGTGATTGTGCAGGGCCGGGCAGCTGGATGGTGTGGCCAGAGTGGTACCTGTCACCTGTGGCCGGGCGAGACGGGATCATATAATATAACCACAAAAGTTGGTTGGGCTCATCCCAATGCATCTCCGGGTGAAGCGCGGCCCACATACGGAATTCTTCATTGTACGCCAGCCACGCCTGACCCGGAAAGTCCACATATGCTCGATAAATAATATTGAGATATTGGAACAGTGGGATAGCCAAGTCCAGATGGGCCCTTAAGGACACCACCGTGTAAATAAGGTAGGCGGGCATCCAGTTGGCCCAAGTGCACGGTGGCTTGCAGCAACGGGACAATTCCTTGTCCTTGTCATCCTCCCTGTCCTTTTCTTCTTTAGTGAGTTCCCTGTTTAACAAGCTGAACAGGTCCACGTACTCCCTGTGCCAGACCTTGTCTCTGGTAGCAGGGAGGAGGTGGTCACCCAACGGCAGGACAACCCCCGCCGTCGGCAAGGCAGCAGTAGGGACTGTATGGTAGCCGGTGTTGACTGTATGGTAGCAGGCCATAAGGCCAGGCAGAAGTGCCCGCAGGCGGAAAGCCAGGCGGCTAAGGTGGGTAGTGAAGCCCCCATCCTGCAAGAGGAGTAGACCCAGTCGGCACCTGCTGCCCGGCGGGTGCTGTGGCAGGGTGGGCTGGCCAAGGCCATGCCAACTGAGGCAGAGGGGCGGTAGCAGACATGTGTGTTGAGTTATCTTGACTGTTATACTCACCAGATGCTACCCCCCCCAGCCACCCCCACCGGGAGTTCCGGCTGAGCAGGGGCACCGGAGCTCACGACCGAAGTAGAGCTGGAAACAATGAATTGTGGCGGGCTGGGTCAGTTCCCACAGTCTGGGTAGGAGGGGTGGTGGGCCATCCGGCCCCCGCCCAAAGCAGGGGGCCAGCGCCAGAGCTCAAGACCGAAGTCGAGCTCACCCCAGCTGGAACAGACGATGCATGGTGGGCCGGGTCAACTCCCACAGTCTGGGCAGGAGGACCATGGGTCACCGGCTTGCGCAACAAGCAAGGCCACCTCCAGCCGCACCAGTCACCAATCGGCAGATACAGGGGCCTGGGGGCCGGCGAAGGCAGCCGGGCAGGCGGAGGGCCATCCAGCCCCTGCCCAAGGCAGGAGGCCGGCAGCACGCTCGAGGACCGCAAAGCAGCTCTCGAAAGAATTGTGGCCCGGGACCGGGGCCACTGGTGGCGGTGGTAGGCCCGGGGCCTCGGTAGGTGGAGGCCGCACAGTTGGAAGTGCCTGCCCCACCGATGGGGCACCTCCAAGAGCCCCCTCGATGGGGGACAGATGGGCTGCCTTGACTGGCCGGCAGGCTGCCGCCCTACAAACCCTTCAGCTTGGAGGGGGTGCCAGGTCGGGCACAGGTGAAGGGTCCCTGGGACCACGTGGTGGAGCTGACACGCACATGCGGCTCGGCACCCAGGCACCACCACGTGCGGCCTGGGGCGCCTTCTTCTTCGGCACCATAGTGACGCCAAAGTGCGCGAGGCCGGGGACCGCCGGCAGGCAAGCTGGCAGGCACGGCCAAGGCAGGGGGAGAAGTTGCGCAAGCTGCACAGGCTACTCGTGGCCCACTCCCATTCCCGGGCGGGGGCGGCGGCGGAGGAGGCATGGGGCTGGCCCCGATCCGAAGGCCGGTGGTCGGGCAGAAAATGCCCGCTATGGACAAAAATGCCATCCAAAGCCCACTCCCGGGCTGAGGACAGGCTGCAAGGGAATCGTCTGGGACTGCTGGAGACACATTCGCGCCCGGGGCCCAGCCAATTTAAAGGAGCAGGGCAGTTGGCTCGGCCACCCCTTATAAAGAGGTGGCCGGCCATGGCCCCGACTCCATTTGCTGTGCCTGTGCCTCAGGGGCGGGGCCAGCAAAGCGCGCGGTGGCCATTTTGCCGCCTTGTGTTCCTTCTTCTGCAGCCTCCATTTACTGAACTTGACATTCATCGTCACACAGAATCTCTGGTTTTGGAGGAAGCTGCCAATGATCCTAGTAAGCTTCTTATCTCTGGTAAGATTATTTATTTTATGAAGCAGCATCCTCTGATTTAAAGGGACTCAGTGGCCAAGTGGTTAAAAAGCTGAACTTGATGTCCAGAAGGTCAGCACATTAGCAGTTTGCTGCATGACTGCGTGATTTCCCATCATCTGCCCATCTCCTGACAACCTAGCAGTTCAAAAGAAAAAAATTCCGAGTAAATAGGTAATGCTTTGGTGGAAAAGGTAACAGTGTTCCTTGCAAACCTATGTCTAGGAATGACTGCCAACATGACCATGGAAATGTCTGCCAATACAGACAGTGCTGGTTCCTTGGCTGTAAACAAAGTCAGATATGACTGGCTTTTCAGCAAAGGAGACCTTTACTACCCAATGATTGACAGAACCATATGCTGCAGTTAGGTCAATGAAAGCTACTTCCATAATTAGCTTTCTTTCAAAGCCTTCCTCAATGTGTTGCAAAAGGTTAAATATTTGACCACAAGATGGCCTACCCAGCCTAATGCCTGCTTGCTCCTTCATGATCTTCCCATCAATAAATTCAGAAATATGATTGAAGATCATCCATTCTAGTGCCTTATAAAGATGCCAAATATGTGACACTGCTTGGTAGTTTGTTTGTTTTTTGTTTGTTTTTGGTCATCTGGGTCTTTGCCGGGTTTCAATACATCAAAGACTCTAGCCTGTCGACACAATTTAGAAATCTTACATTCATCTATATAGTTTTTTTCCCATTAATTGCAGAAGTCATTCCAAAGTGCAAGGACCAAACTGCTTTATCTGCTCTGTTCTTATGTCCTTCATACTTGCTGCTTTATTCGGTTTCATGTTCTTTATAGTTTCCTCCATTTCAGATGACATTAAGATTGGTGTTAAGTAATTCCACCTCTTGTTCCTCTGATCAGATTGTGTTTTTCTATGCTTCAGCAACTGACTAGCTATTTGGTCTGCTGTTACTCCAGTATAGTTTTGCTGTGGTTGGGTTAAATCTCCACCTAAAATTTTAAGGAGTTTCCAAGCTTGTCTACTGTTCTGCTTCATATTCAAGTTCTCGACTAACACACACCATATGATTTCCAATTTCCACCTAGAGTTCTTCCCCAGCTTCAACAGTATAGTCCCAAAAATGATCCTGGTTATAAAGTGCCTGATAACTATCCAGCAGAAGTTTGATATCATCAGTCAGGCCCTGGATGTACTGGGTGCAGCATCCTCTTTGAATATTTTTCCTTAATATTACTTTAGCAAGTTGGACAAATTCAGCATATTCATCTGGATGTGGAGGGATCTTCTCCACACTTTTATCCAACTGCTCTTGAAAATATAGCCTTCGTAAAATTAAGATGTCTGTGAAAAGGCACCTCCTGGGGTTCCACAGCAACATTTACTATACACATGATGGGTCTATGTTGAGTGTGCAGAATGGGATCATCAATGACTTTCATGCACTTGCTGCTATCTGTCTTCTTGGGATTTTACTAAGCAGTAAGAGAAATCACTTTAGTCATGGCACCAAATAGTAGCCAATTAACAATGTGCAAGTCATGAACCTTAGTACATTTAGGCATGCAGCACAGTTCCCAACCTGCTATGCAACTGACACTTTGATAATTAGCTACAGTTTGCTACCATTGATTGCATGGTTTCACTTACTCTGCAGTAAAATCCTAATATGATTCTGACCAGAGCTACAATGTAAGGTTTTAATCAGTTTTGTATTTGCAGATATTGTCAATTACAGTGTATACTCGAGTATAAGCTAACCCAAATATAAGCTGAGGTACCTAATCTTTACCTGAGAAACTAGGAAAATAGATTGACTCGAGTACAAGCTGAGGACGCAGCAGCTGCTAGTGAGTTTCAATAATCAAAATAAATGAAAATTAAATTTAATTAATTAGTTAAGAAATCTGTGGGGTAATGTTTTTGAATATTTATGGTACTGTATTTGAGTTGCCATCACCCAACCAATGCTTACGCTGCTGGGGAAAGGGGTGGGTGGGTTGATAGTGCCAAAGCAGAATGCAGGAAACATCGCTCGCACCTCTCTCTCTTTGCAGGCGCACCCCCCAAAGAAAGACTCAGACACCGGTATATGGATAAAGGCATTGGGCCACTTTTATTGAATAATGCCCTAGTCCGAATTATAACTTTCAATTGGTACTCATCCAATTGTAATTCTTAAGGCAAGCAGGCCGCAGTAACACTGGTAAGGTTCCTCCCAAAATTGCCAATGGCACTTGGCTACAATGTATCCATTTTGTATCAATTTGTTTGTTGACACAAACAAATTGTTGACCGAAGTCAATAAACTATCTACTGACCCCACCCTCTGACGTGTATCCGTCAAACCACGGGGTGATGCATGCTGAAAAGCTCGTGCCATCACCCCTTGCCTGGTTCGTCGTTGACCGGTCAAAGTTATTACACCTGTACCTGGCCACTCAACTGCGAACCTGCCGGATACCTATGGGTCATAAATCTTTACCTTACCAGTGCTACCCGCCACACGGGGAGGCTTCAATGAAGACTCACTGCCCCCCCCCCCATACCATCAGCTCGGTTAACAGGCCTGCTTGCAAATCTTCCAAAAAGAGGTTCATACCTCTAGCCGACAGGTGGACCCCATCCCCTGCATAAAGATCATTATTTTGTAGACTAATGGTGGAGTGTCGGATGACCATCCCCAAACCCTTGTGTGCCAAGAACCGGGCAACAGCCCTGTTCACCGAGCGGTGAGCGCGGTCAAGGGCACGGAGGTCAATACCTCCCCTGCAAGCATGACGCGGTATGATGTCCAACCATAGCAGCCGTGTGGACAGCCACACATAATGCAAATAAGCTAGGTCACTGCAAATCGTGAATTTTAAAGAAAGGCCAGTGACCTGGGCGAGGTCATTGCCCCCGAGGTGCAGTACAAGGACATCAGGCGGTTCAGCATCCCTGATGGAGAACAGGAATGGCAACAGTTCCCGCCATCTCATTCCATGCTTACCGTACCACCGTATGCGTGCGGTTGCACACAGTCCAAGCTGGGGTCCCCACTCTGTCGCCGCAGCATACTGCGCTGCCCAGTGCACGTAACTGTGGACCACCAGCCATACTGCCACCAGTGTGCAGGGACAGACAGGGTCTGTAAAAGAAGAAAAGAGAACAATGACTTAACTGGTACTCATACCTGAAGAGGACGAACATACAATGCAAAACGCATAGATCCCCATCTTCCCATACGGCATATATCAGCCTCAGAGTACCCTAATGCAGCCGCAGTGGATGCAGCACCTATCCTAAACGAATGGGTGCCGTAACGAGCCCCGGGGAGGCCAACACTGGATAGTGCCATACCGGTCACCTTCCAAAATTAAAATTTAGTAAGGGGAGACCCATCCTGGTGGCAGAAAAACGGGCCAGGGTGCGTGCCACGCACTGCCAAGAACTCCTGTAGGGCACCAACCGGACAGATATCTGCAATGGAACATCGTAGCAGTCTAACTCCACTGCCTACGCCGTGCTGATCAACTTTTGAGGACCGTATCCTCAACTGAGCCCACTTATTAGAGACATAGACATCGTCGAGTTCCAGTGCCCTACGAGTCGCATCCACCTTAGACAGTAGTACCAACTCACTGATGCGGAGCGCTCCAAAGAAGGCCACCGTGGTAGCTGCGTGAAAAAGAGCCACCTCATACTTATCAAAACACAGATCATGCCAGCCTCGTGCAAGGTGGGTAAGCACCCCTGGTGAAATTGGGTGGTGAGTGTCCGGGCGGCGGCCACGTTCCCGTGTCCACCCCTCCAAAACATGTCGTATGCAGAAATCATTCACCTTGGCCATAAATGCCAGTGCCGACAGCCTGGATGCTATAGTGCGAGGAGCCAAACCCTGACTGTGTAAATAAACCATAAATTGTAAAACTTGTTCGACTGGAATGGGCCACACTTGGGGCAACTGAAGTTGCACACAAAAGGTTCTAAATTGAACAAAAGCATGGTGATACGCCTTACGCGTACGGGGTGCCAAAGACATGCCGATCGCCCGGTTCACCTCTCCTTGCCAAATATCCAAATCTCGGCCGGGAGTGGCGAGGGGAATTCCTCTGCTTCCGGAGCCAAGACACGGAACCGGGGGATCTGGAGGCGGGATAAAGCATCAGCAATATCATTATTAATACCTGGTACATGTCTGGCCTTAAAAAGCACATTCAGGAATAGGCTATGTAGCACAAATTGAAAGACCAACACCATCACCCTAGGTGACTTAGACGTCTGAGCGTTGACAATGTGCACTACCGCAGCATTGTCACACCAAAAATGGACCACTGAGTCGGCCCACTCCTCGCCCCATAGCATCAAAACTCCCAGGATTGGAAAGAACTCAAGGAATGTAAGATCGCGGAGGCGATCCGTGCCCCGCCATGCTGGAGGCCATTGGCCGTAAGCCCACCTCCACTCAAAGTAAATCCCATATCCCAGGGAGCCGGAGGCATCCGACTGTACTTGGAATCTAGGGGAAACTAAAAGGTTGGATCTCCAAAAGGAGACCCCATTAAAGTCCCGCAGGAATTTAAGCCAAACCAAAAGATCAGCCCGCATGCCCCTGGTCAGTCGGACCCTATGATGGCACTTTGACAGGCCAGACATGGCGTCACATTGGCGCCGCGCAAATGCTCTGCCGGGCGTAACCACCCTGCAGGCAAAGTTAAGATGGTCATGAAGTACCTGAAGCTCACGAAGTGACACTTTACGTTTGGCCAGCAAGGCCAAAATCATCGAGGAGATCCGGGTGACCTTGTCAATGGGTAACCGGGATGCCTGTGCGACCGTGTCAATTTCAATACCCAGAAATGTGAGGGTAGTGGATGGGCCCTCGGTCTTTTCGGGTGCTAAAGGGACACCCAGTTCCCGCATTAGCATGTGAAATGTAGTGAGGAGACGCATGCACGTGTCCGAGCCCCGTTCACCCCCGAACAAAAAGTTGTCGAGGTAATGGGATACAGACCGAGACCCGGACCTGCGAACAAAGGCCCACTGGAGGAAGGTGCTAAAACGTTCGAATGCTGAACATGAAATAGAGCAGCCAAAAGGCATGGCCTTATCTACATAAAACTTCCCTTGGAATCTAAAACCCAATAGCTCAAAGTCCCCCGGGTGCACTGGCAGTAATCGGAATGCCGATTTAATGTCACATTTTGCCAGGAGGGCACTGGGACCACAAGAGCGCACCATCCGTAGGGCTTGGTCAAACGACGTATACCTGACCGAACAAAGGTCATCAGGAATAGCATCATTGACAGAGTAACCCGCCGGGTACGATAGATGGTGGATTCAACAAAATTCCCCTGGGGCCTTTTTAGGTACTAACCCCAGAGGGGAGACCTTCAGGTTAGGGAAGGGTGGTACAGAAAAGGGGCCCGCCACCCTATTGGTCTCTACCTCTTTGGCAATACTCAAGGCAGCCACCTCCTCCTTACCCTTCAGAGAAAGTAAATTGGGGGCATCTTGGGGTCCCCGCACTCCTTTGAATGGGATACGGAAGCCCCACTGGAAACCCTCCAGGAGGTACCTCGCGTCCTCCCTCCTTGGATAAGTTGAGAGCCATCACTCCAACATATACACATTAACTGGGGAGGGGGCCTTTTGACTGGCTAGCTCCATCAGCGGAAGCTCTGCCTGCTCCCTGTCCACCTCTACCTCTGCCCCGTGACCCACCGGCACGCGGGCATGCGGCGGCGGCGTGGGGGCCAGCGCAAGAGGGACACTCGTGTTTATATCAGCACTGCCGCTTATTGCACACGCCATTAGCCGAGAAGCTCCAACACAGCAAGCGGGCTGGAACCCCCTGCCCCGCCGGCTGGCGGGGAGCCTGTGTTGGAGCAGCTCGCTGCACGGCATGGCCACAATGGTACCTATCCCCAGGCGCCGGACGCGTGGGGGTCATGTACAAGAGCCACAATTTTTGACATGGCTCATCCCATCTCATCTCCGGGTGTAGGGCCACCCTCATTCTAAATTCCTCATCGTAAGCCAACCACGATGGGCCAGGGAAATCCACCATCGCCCTGTAAATATTGTCCAAATATTGGACCATAGGAATGGCCAGATCAGGCTGGGCCCTAAGGTATACCGCCATATAAAAAAGCTATGCCGGCAACCAGTTGGCCCAAGTGCGCGGTGGCTTACGACGACGGGACAGCTCTTTGTCTCTGTCATCCTGTCCCTCTCTCTCCTCCTTAGTGGGCTCATGGTTCAATAGGGAGAATATATCCACGTACTCCCCCCGCCAAATCTTTTCCCTCATGACCTGGGACAAATGATCACCAAGGGGCAAAGAATAACCAGCCATCGGCAAAGCCGTCACCGGCACATTAGGTATATGGGGCATATGCAGTGGGACCTGGACAGCCCCTGTGATGTCCGGCACTGCCCCGGGGGCGGAAACCCCCGCCCTCAATGAGGTACCAGTTTGAAACCAAGGGGCACTGGGATAGACTGGTAACTGATGCCCACTCACCTCAACTTGACGAGGCCAGGGCCACTGAACCCCACCACTGGAAGTGGGCTGTGATGTAGGTGCACTAATTTGAACCTGATACTCACTAGGTGCACCTCCGTGAGCCGCCCCCACTGGGGGTTCCGGCCCACGGCAGTCCTCGGAGCTCACGACCGGAATCGAGCTCTGGGGCCACACCTGACTGGTCCCTGTCTGCAGCTCTGGATGAACAGGGAGCTGCGAGACACCGGCAGGCACAGACCGGAGCGTCTCAAGCAGCTCAACCCAGCTGGCTGCCTGGTGCAGTGTGGCAGCCGTCGAGGTAGCCGGTGGACACGAAGGGCCCCCGGCAGAGAGAGAAGGGCCCCCTCCCATAGGAGGCTGTGCAATCCCCAAGGATGCCTCCAGCACTGCTAAACGTGCTAGCAAAGCATCCACTGCCACAGATCCCCCAGCATAAGGTGGGCCGGGTTGGCCGGAAGGCCCACTAGGTATTTGTAAAGGGACACCCAAGTGAGAGCCTGGGCCAGCATAGGGCCATGCCCAAAACTACGGCCCATGAGGGGCCGGAGGAGGAACGGGTTGTGCACCCGCACCAGGCCCTCCCCGCTGTCCTGACCCATGGCCGGCAACTGCGGTCCGAGGGCCGAAGCCCCTGAGGGGCCAGCCTGAGGCTGGCTAGCTAAGGCCTGCTGCCAAGTGCCAGCCTGAATCACCCCACCGGTATCGGTGGGCAAGGCTGGGGTAATGCCCTGCCGCGGGGGCACAGCTTTGGTCCTCCGACCTGATGGCTGCCCCCCGCCCTGCGCAGGGCTCGAAAAAGTCCTCCCCTTTGGCCACGGCTTCATCACCGGTGTCTTCCATTTGGGAGGCATATCGTCAAAAAGAAAGAGCAGGATCCCTTGCCAGGGATCAAAACCTATCGCCGAAAGCGTGCGCAGCCAGCAAGCAAAAGGCTCTGCGCGCACTAATCCTCCCTTCCCAGCCGGGAAGGTAGCAAGGGCTAAACAGCCGAAGACTACGGATAAACAGCGACGGAGAAAACTTCTCCTCTCCGTCGCTGTTTCTAAAATGGCAGCTCGTCTGCCTCGTGGCCACCCCTTTTATAGAGGGGTGGCCATGCCCCCTAACTCACCCAGATGTCTGAGTCCGGGTGGGGTGGGGCCCGCAAAGAGCGCGGCGGCCATTTTGGCGCCACACTTTCATTCTCTCTCTCACTCACTCACTCACTGTGAGTGAGCGAAGCTCCCCCTGTCTAGCTTGGTGTGCCCCGTGGAGCAGGGGCAATGAAGCAGGTAAGTGAAGCTGCAGGGGGTGAGGGGAAGCTGGCTCTGCTTATGAGAGAGTGGAGGCTTCATGGTTGCCTCTCCCTGCTGGAGCTGCACCCTACTGCCCATGCTGCCAGGCAGCCAGTTTTTCACTCTGGAGCAAGGAGAGAGAACAGTGGAGCTAATAGCCTTTGCCACCTGCTTCTCCCATCATGGTCGCTATGCAGTTCTCTGTCCCAGCTCCAGATTGAAAAACCTGCTGCCTGGTGGTGGGGTGGGGGCGGTCTCTCATGCTGAAGACATAATGGGAGAAGCAAGTGGTGATGGCTATTAGCCACCACTGCTGCCTTCTTCCCTTGCCACTGTCTCAATTGGGCATGGAGAAAACCAGTGTCTCCCAAGATGCTGCAGGAAAGGTGTTTTCTCTGTGCCCAGTTGAGATGGCAGCAAAGGAAGAATGCAGCAATAGTGGCTAATAGCCTTCGGTGCCTGCTTCTCCCATTCTGTCATTGGTGTGTCCTGTCATCAGTGTGACTCCTTTCCTGCTGCACCTTGGGAGATGTCGGTTTTCTCTGTGCCTGATTGAGACACACTGATGGCAGTACAGGCAAAGTGGGCGGTGAAGGCTATTAGCCACTGCCGCCTTCTTCCCTCACACTTGGTGACCCAAGTATAAGCCAAGTCCACTTTTCTGAGCTCATTTTTTGGGGCTGAAAATTTCAGCTTGTACTCGAGTATATATGGTAAGCTGTCTATTAAATTGAGATATTCAATAACAGAAATAGGCAATTTAATGTCTGACTTAGGGTTTTTCACCAACATTTCTCCATGATACCTTGCTTCTAATGTTATTCAAGCTCAGGAGGAAGCAGGGAATGAAAGTTGTTGCCAGGTAACAGGATGAAAAGGGAATTAAGCAATAAAAGCTGTCCCTTTTCCCACTTTTCTGGAATGCTTCCAAGTGAACATTGTCTTAAAGACATGTTTATCTAAACTAAGTCACTAACATTCAAGACAACAAACACAATAATATTTTTGTTTTGTTTGTTAGTCTTTGGTTTTACCAAAATTGAGGTAAAATGAGTTTTATCTGAGCATATTAAGGTCTGTTTAAACCACAATGAAAAAGAAGAAATCACCAGAAATCTGATGCTGCAAACTATAAGACTGATGGCTGTAAGCTGAGAAACAGAAATATTTTACAGACTTAATTACATAATGTATGCATGTATTTATTTATTTAGTAAATTGGAGAGCAGTTAGAATGGTGGATTGGACTTCAGGAGATCAGAGATGCAGGTTCGAATTACACGCAGTCATGAAACTCAATGGGTGACCTAACTGAGCTTAGTTGGGGTCATCCCTCACTCTGTCTGATGTATTTTAGAGAGTTATTGTGAGCATAATGTGGGGATAAAAAGAGTCATATACTGCCTTGAGATCATTGTGGGAAAGTAGATGCAAATGTAATTAATACAATAATGGCCAGAGCCCAAGTTAATATCTTCCACTCTTGTTAATGTATTGCAGGGACGTGCAGTGTGAAATAGCCCACTTATTCACCCACAACTAGTATGCTACTAGGACCTCAAACAGGGGCTTATTATTGGCTATTTGTCATTCCAAGTTATGTCAATGCCCTTACACAGATAGAAATGTTCAGCAAGATTGTAAGCAATAGCAGGAGAAAAATACAGATCCATCTATACAAATTCTAGTTAGTAACAAAGCTCTTGATTCCTATTTAAAACTCTGGCTTTAAAATGGGAGTTTATCTGTGAAGATTAATCTGAAAATTACACATGCTCAGGACAAAATGTTGGCATTGCCAAGCCTGGTGAAGAGTCTTAAAGTGAGCTAAAGAAAGGAGAAACTGAGAGAGATGAGATTATAATGGAAGGAGGTATGTTAAGCAAAAGATAGCTTTTATATGTGTGGTGAGAATGTTTTTTTAAAAAATTGCAGCTATTTCTTCTGTCCAAAGTTGAAAAATGGAATAAAGAGGATGAAAGGAGAGGAGTAGAACCATGTATCAGACTTTCCCCCTTCATTTTAGTAAGGCTTTTAATCTAGTAATGTATATGCAAAAGCCCATTTTAAATCAGTGTAAACATTAAAAACCTCTTTTCAATGTAAATGTAATTTAATTAGGTTTTTAAAAAAGTTTATTAACATAATGTGTGACCATTTTTCACTCACTTTTCCTTCTCGGAGCATTTGTTGGCATTCAGGAACTAGCCTCACAATTTATTCCTATTTAATGAATCAAACAAACTTTTCTTTTTTAGGATAATTATATTTACCAAATAAATTACTTCAGACAGAACAATTATGCTTTGTCAAGAAGCCAAGACTTTTCATCACAAAAAAAAGCATCATTATTTGCTTACTCATATTTTGCAAGTATGTTTAGCAAGAAATTGCCATACATCTTATCAATAAGGCAAGTGGGGTACACAGAAAGAGCCTCCTTGAAGATTGTTGTATTTTCTAACCACAATCAGGCATACTCTGGTAATGGCAACCTTGTGTTGCTGGCTAATCTTTCTCACACTAGGACAGGTGATGAGAACTGCAGAATGAACTCACCAAAAGGTGGCTTCATTTTAGCAGTTTCACGTCTGGCCTAGACACGGAAGAATAAGGCAAGTGATACCTGGATTAGAAGACATTTTTAAAAATACATACCTGTAGTTCTTGATGTAGTAGATTAGGAGTTAAAGCACTGAGCTTGACAACTGGAATGTTGTCAGGTCAGTAATTTGAGACCTGAGTACTGAGCAACAGAGTGAGCGCCTGTCATCTGTCTCAGCTCCTGCCAACCTAGAAGTTCAAAAGCAGGAACTTGCAAGTAGATGAATAGGTACTGCTTTGGAGAGAAAGGTACAGCAAAGAAAGACGGCCGGGGTGTGATAATAGCAAAATAGTTGCGATGAACACTCCCGATAATACCAGTGATTATATCCAAATTATCAAATTTTAATATTCTAAACTCTGGTACTGAGACACAATTAGTGGTACGTTAGACTACTGCTTGCAAATATACATATATATATATAGAGAGAGAGAAGGCACATAAAGTTAATAACATAAAGACTTGTATCAGCATGAAATCCCCTTCCCTTCCTCTATCACGAGAGACTGGGTGAGTCGACGATCTGTAGATATGTACAAAACTCAATCCAAGAACAGTCCAAGGTAAGTTTGTCTTCAATGGTCACTGTCCGTACGTGCAAAGTTTTTTTGTTGTTAAAACATCCGACTAAGTCGGTGACGCTACCACAGCGAGTGTGGAGACAATAGTACTCTCTTATGTTGGACGGAACGAAGACCTCAGATAAGCAGTCAGAACGGCTCGACCCAGAAGGGGGGAAAAAATGCGAGGTCCGCTAGATGCTGATGTCCCTCCGGTATGGTGACATTTCGAACCCTTCTTCAGAGTCTTCTTGTATTATTATTTTTATATCATACAATTTCTTAGCATCACAGCCTCGTTGTAGGCACTACAAGAATAGACAAAGAGGCTGTGATGCTAAGAAATTGTATGATATAAAAATAATAATACAAGAAGACTCTGAAGAAGGGTTCGAAATGTCACCATACCGGAGGGACATCAGCATCTAGCGGACCTCGCATTTTTTCCCCCCTTCTGGGTCGAGCCGTTCTGACTGCTTATCTGAGGTCTTCGTTCCGTCCAACATAAGAGAGTACTATTGTCTCCACACTCGCTGTGGTAGCGTCACCGACTTAGTCGGATGTTTTAACAACAAAAAAACTTTGCACGTACGGACAGTGACCATTGAAGACAAACTTACCTTGGACTGTTCTTGGATTGAGTTTTGTACATATCTACAGATCGTCGACTCACCCAGTCTCTCGTGATAGAGGAAGGGAAGGGGATTTCATGCTGATACAAGTCTTTATGTTATTAACTTTATGTGCCTTCTCTCTCTCTATATATATATATATATGTATATTTGCAAGCAGTAGTCTAACGTACCACTAATTGTGTCTCAGTACCAGAGTTTAGAATATTAAAATTTGATAATTTGGATATAATCACTGGTATTATCGGGAGTGTTCATCGCAACTATTTTGGAGAGAAAGGTAACAGCTCTACTCATGCCTGCCACATGACTACATAAACATCATATACAGTGCTGGATCTTTGGCTGTAAACAGAGATGAGAATCAACCCCTGGAGGCAGACATGATAGGCTTTCAAGCTAGGGAAACCTCTTGATGTTTACTAGTGGTATAAATAAATATAAATATTGGCTGTGCACCAATATTTATCAATAGTGCATGGGGAAAGTATAGTGGCAATAGTGCATGGATGTCTATGCTAGATCTGTTTGTTAAAGGTAAGTTCAAAAATGCTGCAAACACAAGTCAGCAATGTTGCTTTCAAATTTTACCCAATGTGGTAAACCAATTGGGGGGCCAATGGCTGCATTTTCTTCTCCCGACTCATCAAACGAAAGATCACCAAGTCTTAAGATATTTTTTGTCTTTTTTGAAACTCAAAATTCCTGTCTTGTCAGTGGAAAATATTACACAGAATTCTGACAAACCATCATTAGTAAATTGAGAAGAAAATTTAGTCTAGAGTAGCATCAGAAAAGAGATCCAAACTAGTGATACTAGTTCAAGTTATTCTATATTTACTAGTTAGCCTTTCTCTAATTTAGTTAGTTTGTTTGCTTATATGCTTATTTGTCTTACAAATAAGAATGGCCATACTGGTGTGTAACTCTGAGGGACATACTAATGTGTAAGTCTGAGGGACTTCCCATGGAATTAATTATATAATTTTTTTTTTAAAAAGATAACAATCACAGAAACCCATAATTTAAATTTTTTTTGTTGTTCAGTAGCACAGTCGGTACTGACCATTTGCGACCCCATGGACCACTGCATGCCAGGCACCTCTAACCTCAACCATCCCTCTCAATCTGCCCAACTCAGTGCCCACTGCATCCACAATGCCATCTAGTCATCTCATTTTCTGCCGCCCCTTCTTTTGCCCTCAACCTTTCCCGGCATCAAGGCCTTCTCAAGTGAATCCTCTCTTCTTATTTGATGACCAAAGAACTTTAGCTTCAACTTCACTATTTGACCTTCCAAGGAGCAATCAGGTTTGATTTCTTCTAAGATCGATCTATTTGTTCTCTTCACTGTCCAGGGCACCCTCAAAACTCTCCTCCAAAACCACATTTCAAAGGTATCTATTCTTCTGCATTCAGCTTTTTGTATGGTCCAACTCTCACAGCCATACATTACTACTGGGAATATCATTGCTTTGACTATGCAGACTTTTGTTTGCAATATGATGTCTCTACTTTTAACTATGTTCCCCAGGTTTTCATAGCTTGCCTTCCAATAATTAGTCTCCTTTTTATTTCATGGCTGCAATCACCATCTGCAGTGATCTTGGATCATAAGAATGTAAAGTCTGCCACTGCTTCTACCTCTTCCCCATCTATTTTCCAGGTGCTGATAAATTTATACATCCAAAAATGTATAGAAAGCCTGTGTTAATTTTGTGGAGTATTTTGGGGCAATCCCAGCATGAAGTAAATACTAAGACACTAAGCATGTGACAAGAAAGACTTCTGTCTGATGTAAAGGAAGTTACATGTATTGTTTGTATCTAGTAAAGGTAAAGGTCACCCTTGCTTGAAAACCAGTCGTATCCGACTCTAGGGTTCAGTGCTCCTCTCTGTTTCATAGCCGAAGAGGCAGTGCTATCTGCTTCTGCAGACATTTCTGTGGTCATGTGCATACCTGTCAACCATCCCGATTTGGTCGGGATTACCACGGAATTTGACGCCAATTGACATCATAACCTGCCCCGTGCTGCCAAAACACCGTAATTTGGCAGCAGGGGAAACGCTTTCCATGCATGAGTGGAAGGGTTCTACACAAGTGTAAAACCCTTCCACGCATGCGTGGAAGCTCTACGCCACTTGCGTAGGGGCTGAGCAAGCGGCATAGCGCTTCCACACATGCGTGGAAAGCGACCTGCGCACAAGCAATTTGCACAGGTCCCATTTTTTCCGGAGCCACGGGTTGACAGGTATGGTCATGTGGAAGGCATGACTAGACACCGAAGTGCACGGAACACTGTTCACCTTCCCACTGAAGTGGTCCCTATTTATCTACTTGTAATTTCTTGATTTCGAACTGCTAGGGTGGCAGGAGCTGGGACAAAGTCAGGAGCTCATTCTGTCCTGCAGTATTCAGGTATCAAACTGCTGACCTTTTGCCTTCCAGTTGGAGTCTTAGCCACTTGAGCCATTGCAGTCTAAACCAGCCAATTAAAAAAGTTCCTGTCTGCCTGCCACAGGGGTTACATGACCCTATTTGCATGTTTTGTGGTTTTTCTTTGTTCTGGTCACCAACTGTTTGTTTGCCTTGGAAGAGGAATGGTGCATCTCCACTTTATCAACTTTGTGGCTGTGAAGAAAGGCCATCTTTACCTACCTTTTAACTACCTGCCCTATCTTTTGCTGTGGTACTGCTACAAAAAAGTAGTCTTTTATGCTTTAGTTTCACCATTTCACGCTGTGCAATTGAAGGCCAAGGATTTATTGAATGGAGATTGACGTTAATGTGCAAATTCTCTACTGAGCAGGAAGCAGTATTAAAGTATGAGTGAAAACATCTTTACCAAGCTGAGAATTAAAATATTTGATGCTAGTAAAGTCCTAGAATCAGGCATTAAGATCACTGTTGTCTAGCTTCCAAAAGGCCCCTATAAATGTCAATGTTTGCCACAATTATACTTCTAGAATCAGATTCTGTTTTTCCTTAAGCACATTTAAATTTCTTAGTTGACAAGATTTCAGTGACATTGTCCAAACCATTCTGTGCCTCACTCTTGATATTTACTCCCCAAAAACATGATCAATCAGTTAAGCACACAATTTCTCTGTGCCAAACAATTTACTGTACACTACTTTGTCCTATGCAGCAGGTAAAATGCATGCCCCTGCCATTAAAATAAATTTTGTTTTCGTTAATCCATTGTGTCCAAAGAGTACATACAATGTCTTTTGACTACAGTAGGCAATATTCATATTGTGCAGATAAAAAAGAAAAATCAAGAATTTATATCAATGGATTAGACTGCATGGTGGCAAATTACCAACCCAGAAACTACCTAGATATGTATAGGAAATTGAGTGTATATATGGTCAAATATTGACAATGAAATTAAAGTACTTTGGACATCAAATGAGAAGAGAGGGTTCACTTGAGAAAGTCTTGATGCTGGGAAAGTTCAAGGGCAAAAGAAGAAGGGGGCAGCAGAGAATGAGATGGCTAGATAGCATTGTTAATGCAATGGGCACAAAGCTGGGCAGGTTGAGTAGGATGGTGGAGAATAGGGGTGCCTAGCATGCTGTGGTCGATGGGGTCGCGAAAGGTCAGAATCAACTGTGCAACTAAACAACAACAACAAAATATGATCCTGTTAAGGTAGGGCTTGTAGGATGTAGCCTTAAAGTCACTGCCAAAAAATGAATCCCAAACATGTTGATAAATTTCATAGTTTCCAAGCAAGGATATTCCTTTCTTAATAACACCAAAGATAACACAGCCTGTAATCAAGATGAAATCAGAACTCCACACTGCAGTTGTAGAACCACAGAATTAACTGTGTCCCTTCCAAACCAGGTACTAAACTCTCCTAGCAACATTTGGAGTGGCAAGCATGAATGGGGATTCAGAACAACAAGGACACCCTGGAATCTGAAATCAGTAGCTTCATCATCTCTTGAAGGACATGAACTTCTGTTGCAATGTCCATGTAGTTTTCTCAGAGTACAAACTCTCAAAACAGCTTATCAGACTGCAGAAGATCAGCAAATGACAAGAAAACTGTGCTACTACAGCACATATGCAAGCGCGGCGCCAAAATGGCCGCCACACTCTTTGCGGGGCCCCCCCCACCGGACGAAGACATCCGGGTAGTTAGGGGGCATGGCCAGCACCCTTATATAAGGGGCGGCCATGAGGCAGCCAAGCTGCCATTTTGCGAAGTGACAGAGCAGAGAAGTTTTTCCCTCTTACCTCCGTCGCTCTTGCTCTTCGGGAAGCCTCTTTGGCGCAGTTTTTCTTTAATCAGGCTTCCTAACAGATTTCAGCTATGCCTTCCAAGAGGAGGGCGGCTGCGAGCGTGGCTCGCTCTGCGCGGAGGCGCCAGCCGGGTCGGAGGACCGCGGCTGCGCCTCCTCAGCAGCCTCCTCTGCCGGAGCCCACCGGGACCGGTGGGATGGGGTCGATGGCCCCTTGGCCTGAGGCGGGGCGTCCGCATGCCGGCCCGACAGGGGCCGCGGCCCCCGGCCCGCAAGCAGTGGCCACTGCCCCTGGCGTGGTCCATGCTTCGGGGCCTTCCCCACTTGGTCCGCAGCTTATTGCGGAGGGTTTCAGCCATGGGGGGTGGTTGGGTTCCCTCCCCTGGCAGGGCATGCCCCCGGCTCCTCAAGGGCCGGGCCTGGGCTCTTGGCCGTATTCGGCCTCCGGGGTCCAGGGACCTGGACCGGCACCCGTAACTTGTGGGCCGGTCGGCCCTTTGCCCCCTCTTGGTACCGGGGGCTATGTTACTATGGAGGCCCTTCTGGCCCGTGTAGCGGCCCTCGAGGCATCGCTGGCGAGGGTCAACCACCCGGGGGTGCCTGTCGGGTTGCAGGTTGATCCTTCGTCTGCCGGGCAGCGGCAGGCGACGGGACGGGTCGAGCTGCCTGAGGCGCGTGGGCCGGCGGCGGCCACTGCCTCGCAGCTCCCCACACAACAGGTGCAGCAGACTGGCGCTGATCTGGCTCCATCGACGAGCTCAGTTTCGGTCGTGAGCTCCGACGCCCCCGGCGGGCCGGAACCCCCGGTGGGGGCGGCCCGCGGGGGTGCATCAGGTGAGTATGCGGTTCAAGCTAGTGCACCCACACACCTGACTTCGTTGGGGGGAGCATTTCAGTGGCCGTGGCCTCGCACGGGTGGCACGACGGTTCAGCCGCCGCCGGCCCACCCGGCGACTTCACCTCTGACCCAGGGCCTGGTTTTGGGTGGTGCCTCCTACTCAGTTGGGAACGTGTTGGGGGTGTCCGGGTTGGTACAGGCTCCTTTTACATTACCCGCAGTTCCCACCGTGCCGGTGTCGGCATTGCCGACAGCGGGGTATTCCTTGCCCCTAGGGGACCATCTGGCCCAGTCTACCAAGGAGAAGATCTGGCGGTGCGAGTATGTGGACATCTTCTCCCTTCTTAACAGAGAGCCCACCAAGGAGGAGAGGGAGGGGCAGGATGAGAAGGATAAGGAACAGGCACGACGTCGTAAGCCGCCACGCACGTGGGCTAACTGGTTGCCAGCGTACCTCATATACATGGCGGTTTACCTCCGGGCCAGGCCGGACTTGGCCATCCCGATGGTCCAGTATTTGGACAACATTTACCGGGCGATGGTTGACTTCCCGGGCCCGTCGTGGCTGGCTTACGATGAGGAATTCCGTATGCGGATTCCCCTGCACCCAGAGATGAGGTGGGATGAGCCCTGCCAGAGGCTGTGGCTTCTGTACATGACCCCCACGCGCCCGGCGCCTGGGGAGAGATACCATTGTGGACATGCTGTCCAACGAGCGGCCCCAGTGCAGGCACCCCACCAGGTGGCGGGGCAGGGGGTTCCAGCCCACCTGCTGTGCTGGACCTTCTCGTCCAATGGTTCCTGCAACAGGAAAAATTGCAAGTACAGGCATGAGTGTCCCTCTTGTTCTGGCCCCCATGCTGCCTCTGCCTGTCCCAGGCCTGGAGGAATGCGGGGCAGGGGCAGGGGCGGGCAAGGGGCCGGCAGGACTGCCGCTGAGGGAGCAGGTCCACCGAAAGGCCCCCTCCCCAATTAATGTAGATATGCTAGAGCATTGGCTCGCATTATACCCGAGGAGGGCAGACGCAGCTTACCTGCTGCAAGGTTTTCAACTGGGGTTTCGTATCCCTTTTGTGGGAGATAGGTCCCCCCAAGACGCACCCAATCTTTTGTCACTTAGGGGACGGGAGGAGGTGGCTGCTGCCAGCATTACTAAGGAGGTCGATGCGGGCAGGGTCGCTGGCCCTTTCCCTGCGCCCCCGTTTCCCAACCTTAAGGTCTCCCCATTGGGCTTGGTGCCCAAGAAGTCGCCGGGCGAGTTTCGCCTGATCCATCACTTGTCCTACCCAGCCAGCCGATCGGTCAATGCTGCTATCCCTGATGACCTTTGTTCGGTCAGGTATACATCTTTTGACCAGGCGCTGCGCATGGTGCGCTCATGTGGCCCGGGTGCGCTGTTGGCTAAATGCGACATTAGGTCGGCGTTTCATCTCCTGCCGGTGCACCCGGGTGATTTTGAGTTGCTGGGTTTCAAGTTCCGGGGTGAATATTATTTTGATAAGGCCATGCCTTTTGGCTGTTCCATCTCATGCTCGGCCTTCGAGCGTTTTAGTACCTTTCTACAGTGGGCTTTTGTCCGCAGGTCAGGGTCTCGGTCTGTAGCCCATTACCTGGATGATTTTTTATTCGGGGGTGAACGGGGCTGGGACACGTGCACACGTCTCCTCAACACATTTCAGACGCTAATGGAGGAACTTGGTGTCCCTTTAGCGCCCGAAAAGACCGAAGGCCCATCTACTAAGCTAGTATTCCTGGGGGTGGAGATCGACACGGTAGCGCAGGCGTCTAGGTTGCCGGGGGAAAAGGTGGCAAGGATAGTGGCCCTCATCTCAGACTTGCTGGCTAAATGCAAAGCATCCCTTCGGGAACTGCAGGTACTACATGGTCACCTTAATTTCGCTTGCCGGGTGGTCGCACCTGGCAGGGCATTTGCTCGACGCTTGTGCGACGCAATGACAGGCTTATCCAGGCCCCACCATAGGGTGAGACTGACACGGGGCATCAGGGCAGATATGCTTATATCGCTCCAGTTTCTGAGGGAGTTCAATGGGGTCTCATTTTGGAGGTCTGACCTCCTGGCTTCCCCTCGTTTCCAGATACAGTCTGATGCCTCCGGATCCCTGGGTTATGGGATGTACTTCAATGGGAAGTGGGCCTATGGTGGGTGGCCTCCAGCATGGTCAGGCACGGACCGCCTGAGAGATCTCATGTATCTGGAATTTTTTCCCATTCTGGGGGCTTTGATGCTTTGGGGTGAGGAGTGGGCCAACTCGGTGGTGCATTTCTGGTGTGACAATGCGGCTGTTGTCCACATTGTCAACTCACAGACGTCTAAATCACCCAGGGTTATGGACCTGGTGCGCCAGTTTGTATTGCGCAGCCTGCGCCTCAATGTACTGTTCAGGGCCAGGCATGTCCCAGGGGTCAATAACGATATTGCTGACGCTTTGTCCCGCCTGCAGATCTCCCGGTTCCGCACCTTGGCCCCAGATGCGGAGGAATTTCCCTCGCCACTCCCGGAGGAGATATGGACCCTTGGCAAGGAGAGGTGAACCGGGCGATCGGCATGTCGCTGGCGCCATGCACGCGTAAGGCATATTACCACGCATTCAATTCCTTTCAGGCATTCTGTGCCCAGTTCCGACTGCCAGATACCTGGCCAATTCCGGTGGCCCACATCCTCCGTTTCATGGTTTACCTGCATGCCCAGGGCCTAGCACCCCGCACCATAGCATCCAGGCTGTCAGCGCTGGCTTTTATGGCAAAAGTAGGAGGTCATGCGGACAGTACCGCTGATTTCCGTGTGAGACACGTTTTGGAGGGGTGGGTGCGGGAACGTGGGCGTAGCCTGGACGACCGCCACCCGATTTCCCCGGGGGTACTTACCCAACTGGCACGGGGCTGGCATGACCTATGTTTTGATAGGTATGAGGCAGCCCTGTTTCATGCGGCTACAACGGTGGCCTTCTTTTGAGCGCTCCGCATCAGCGAGCTTGTGATGCTGTCTAAGGTGGATGCAAGTCGTAGGGCACTGGAACTCGAAGATGTCTATGTTTGCAATGATTGGGCTCAGTTGAGGATACGCTCCTCTAAAACAGATCAGCACGGCGTAGGCAGTGGAGTGAAACTGCTACGATGTTCCTTGGCAGACATCTGTCCGGTTGGTGCCCTACAGGAGTTCCTTGCACTGTGTGGCACGCACCATGGCCCGTTTTTCTGTCACCAGGATGGGTCTCCCCTCACTAAATTTCAATTTTGGAAGGTGACTGGGAAAGCACTCGCCAGGCTGGGCCTCCCTGGGACCCGTCACGGCACCCATTCATTCAGGATAGGGGCGGCTTCTACTGCGGCTGCTTATGGGTACTCCGGGGCTGACATACGCAGCATGGGGAGGTGGGGCTCACAGAGTTTTCAGTTTTATGTTCGCCCTCTTCCACCGTGAGTACCTGTTGAGTCACCGCACCTTTTCTCCTCCCCTTGTTTTTCCCTTGACAGACCCTGGGTGTCGTATTACACCAGTGACAGTATGGCTGGTGGGCCATAGCTACGTGCACAGGGCAGCGCGTTACGCTGCGGCGACAGAGTGGGGACCCCGACTGGGACTGGGTGCATACGCAAGTCTCACATGGTATGGTAAGCCCAGTATGTTGTGGCGGGAACTGTTGCCATTCCTCTTCTCGGTGAGGAATGCTGACCCGCCTGACATTCTGATTATACACCTTGGGGGCAACGATTTGGGACAGGTCACCGGCCTGTCGCTGAAGCATGCGATTTGCGGTGACCTCGCCTACCTACATTATGTATGGCCCGCCACAACCCTTGTTTGGTCAGACATGGTCCCGCGGCACGCTTATAGGGGAGGCTTCGACCTCCAGGCCCTGGACCGCGCTAGGCGCATGGTGAACAGGGCTGTGGCCCGGTTCCTTGTGGCCAGGGGTTGGGGGCGGGTCAGTTGTCACCCCGCCATTAGCCTCCAAAATTATGGACTTTATGCAGGGGATGGGGTCCATCTGTCGCGAGGAGGTATGGACCTCCTGTTGGGTGATTGGCGAGCAGGCCTGTTGACCGAGCTGACGGTCTGGGGGGGGGGGGGGGCGTCGAGCCTTTATTGAAGCCTCTCCGTGTGGCGGGTAGCACTGGTAAGGTAAACATTTATGACCCACAGGTATCCGGCAGGTTCGCAATTGACTGGACAACACTAGACAGGCATAAGTTGGTTAAACGTTGTCCGGTCAACGACGAACCAGGCGACGGGGTGATGGCGACAGCTAGACAGCATGCATCACCCCGTGAATTTACGGATACGCGTCAGAGGGTGGGGTCATTAGTTAGATATTGACTACGGTCAAAAATTTGTTTGTTGTCAACAAACAAATTGATACAAATAGGTACATTGTAACAATTGCCGTCGGCAATTTTGGGTGGTACCTTACCAGTGTTACTTTGGCCTGCTTGCCTTAAGAATTATGATTGGTCAATTACCAATAGAAATTTATAATTCGGACTAGGGCATGAATCAATAAATGTGGCCCAATGCTGTTATCCACTTTCATCAGTGTCTGAGTCCTTTATTGGGGGGTGCGCCTGCAAAGACCATCCTGTAGCCTTTGGCCACTCTCTTTCCTTCAGAATCCACCAGCCACGGGGGTGAGGAAGAAATAGATCCAAATGGACTTTTCTCAGAGCCATTTTGGTGCAGCTCACTGGTCCTTTTGCTGATAGATGTAGTGAGGGGATTTGCAACTTCCTAGTCCCACTGATTGAAACAGTCAAGGATCTGGCCTTTAAATGGTCCATTCTCCAATGAGCTGATATGACGTGTGTGACAGAGAGTGTGAAAGTGTGTGATGGTTAAAAAATTGTTCCACTCCTGGTCTAAAATTTTTTAAAAGGCCAGAAAAATCCACCCAATGGCTTTTCTTCTTCTTGACAGAGCTAGCCAATGTGATCCCTTGTTGGAATGAATGCCTTTCACTTTGGATTGAAACACATGTCACAATCTGCTATCAGGCTGCTCTGTGCACAATACTTATTTTCCTCATCAGAGTGACAGGCTGTAGCACACAACCTCATCTCTCTGCCTTTTTCATTTCTTGTTAACAGCTTCTACATTTTGTAACATAAAATATTAGCATGCTAACACTTCGTGCTGCATTTCAGCCACTTAATACTAAATTTAAACTATTTACAATTAGCAAGCCAAAACATTGTTAATGGAATATCCAGATTACATTAGCACATGTTTTATCAAGTAATTACTGGATACTGCAGAAATACAAAATGTCAAAAGCTTTATAATATATTAAAATCAGGGGTTGCAGGGTGGGAAACGATTCAGTGTTTTCTGTTACATTCTTGTCTGGATAGTTCTGAAAATTCATATTATTATTTGGATAGTTTTGAAAATTCACCCTCAAAAAGTAAAAATGTGTGCCTTCCAAAAACACTCAGTGATAAACAACATGTTAATGAGAATTCTACATTTCATTTTCTCTCCTAGAACAGCAGCTTCTTCTCAGCACTGAACCTCAGGAAGCCACAGATAGAGGATCTTTGCAGGCTTTGTTGGGTAATTTTAGCCTGGAAATTATTAGAGGTCAAAATTGAGTGGAGGCAGTCATCAAGGCAATTAATACCTGGGCAGTGCATGTTATATGATAATCAGCTGGAACAACTGATTGGACAACAACAACAACAACAACAATAACAGCAGCAGCAGCAGCAACAACAGCAATGTTGTTGTTGCTGCTGTTGTTGTTTACAAATCAACAATTTGGTTCACACTTGAGGACTGGAATAAAATTAACAGTTCAAGTCCCAACCAAGGACCTAAGAACTGTTTAGGTAACATCTAAGTAGTTCCTAGTAGAGTTGTCTTTTGGAGAGTTAGTATGTTCAAGTCCAATAAGCCCAAAATTTCAAAACATCTAGGGAGTCCTTTAGGTATTGCTCCAAGGGCTCCCATCACTTTGGGAACCACAACAGATTTCTTCCTCCATAGACTCTCGACTTCAATTTGCAAATCACTATATTTTTGTGATTTTTCTCCAGATTTTTGTCTTCAATTCGTGCATCTCCTGGTATAGCAATGTCAATAAACCAGATCTTCTTCTTTTCCACAACAGTTATATCAGGTGTGTTGTCAGCCCTGTGGTGGGGAGGATTTTACTGGGACAGATGGGCACGTGCTGCTGCTCAAAGCCCATACCTTAACAGGAAACACACTTGCATTTTCTGCTTTGCTTCCTCTTGTAGAAGCTGCCCAAGCTGCCCAAAGTGCTTTAGACTCTCTCCCATGAAGCAGTGTGGAGACTGGCAGGAGGAAGCAAGGCAGAAAATGCCAAGGTGGCAGTTTCCTTTAAGGTATGGGCTTTGAGCAGCAGTGTGTGCCCATCCATCTGGGTAAAATCTCCCCACCACAGGGCTGACAACACACCAGATATAACTGTTGTTGTTGTTTTTGGTGGTGGTGGTGGTGTTGCTGCTGCTGCTGCTGCTGTTGCTGCCGTTGCTGTTGTTGATGCTGCTGCTGCTGTTGTTACTAATGATTCACTAGGCCTACTCTAGTTGTGATCTACTATACTAAGCAACAGAATTTCATCCTGCATCAAAAAAAAAGCTTAGAATTACAGGGACCAGAGAAATGTATTACAAATCATGCAGCCCTTGGGTTGGCAACTTCCATTGCTTCAGAATGAGAAGCAGCAGAAAAGAGGTCCTGTGGTTACATCATCTGTTAATCCTACCAAACTGTCCTTGATGAACTCTCGTCCTCTGCACAGAGTACTGCAATTATCCAAGCCAATTCAAATCTACTCTTATTAACAAAACAGCATGACTTTTGTAGCAAGAAACTGAAGCTTCTGTAACAACTGCTGGTATTGATGTATACAAATCCCCAGGGAAATTTCAGTCCTTTTCTTACTAAAACTCTCTCAGTGCCTTCAAAATTCCTTGGATGTTTCTTTGAAATTGGATTATTATTATTTTTTGTATTCTAATTTCTACTTCTGCACTTCACTTACAGTTGACTTGTGTTCCAGACCATAAGGAGTGGAAAGAGAAAGGCTTTTTACTATTGACAGAGACTGCTGCTTCCCCACTGAATTGGGACCCCATGGGATGTTGGCTGTTACAGAAACATCCAGGAATTATTTGAATAATCAGGACTGGTTCTTCCCATTCTATGACATTTAACCTTTCTGAGTGGTAAAAAGATACTTCATAAAATATAACAGAGCAAAACCTGCCACTAGCAGTGTTTTGCCAGTGGTGGGCTGACTGTCTCTTTTCATGGTATTATAAAGTGACTGGGGACACAGATGTTGTCATGGTATCCCTTTAGAATGGTTCTGCAAAGTGCAACGAGAAGCACTGTGCTAACACTGATGGTTCCAGAAAGTGTTATTAGAAGACTGTTTCAGGCCCTTCATTTTTAAGCTGCACAGTATTGGAGTTCAGAAATTGGAGACGACAAGCATTGAACGTGAAATACAGCTCTTTATTTGGAGGGTCTGAAAACAACTTGGATGGGGCAAAACACAGACTTTTATACACACGCAGAAAGATACATTTACAGCGGGAACAATGCTGATTGGTCAATTAAACTATATACACTTCTTAATCCCTTCATTTGCATTAAAAGGATACATAGTGCGCCTGTCACACTTCAAACTGCGTGCTCTCGGAAATCTTGCGATACTTCACGATTTGCAGAGATCTCATGGCTGTCAAACAGCATCGCTGTTTGACAGCAGTTTCTGCAGGAACCTGGTGGTTTGAATATTTAGAGCGATCCCCTGCTCCTCCCAATGACAAATGGGGCTATGATTTGAGTTTTCAGTCCTCTCCCACTACTCAAACTCTCACTCCAGCCAGATTGCCAGACCTATGGGCCCCTGAACTGGCTCAACCAAGTGTGTGACCCAAAAGGGAAACCAGACTGCCATCCTGGTTAAAAGACTTTGTCTATACCTAGGGGGGAGGAATGTTATGTATGATAACTGTGAACACAGTTATCATACATAACATTCCTCCCCCCTAGGTATAGACAAAATCTTTTAACCAGGATGGCAGTCAGGTTTCCCTTTTGGGTCACACACTCAGTTGAGCCAGTTCAGTGGCCCATAGGTCTGGCAATCTGGTGGGAGTGAGAGTTTGACTAGTGAGAGAGGACTGAAAACTCAAATCATAGCCCCGTTTGTCATTGGGTGGAGCAGGGGATCGCTCTCAATTAAAATCTAATGATGCAGGTGAAAACAACAACTGAGAGTCCCTCCTGTGCTTGCTAAGAGTGGAGGGTGGCTTAAAAGAATAGTGCTTATTGCTAATTTGAGATTCCAGTGTGTTAGGATAAAACAGTGTGGGGGTACCTTCGGAATGAGTGGGGGAACATTGTGCAAATTCTCCCTGTTCCTCAAAGTCAAAACAATCCCTGGAAATCACTGCTGTGTCTATGTTAGCTGGCTGCTGACTATTTCCTCTGCCCCCTGGGTTTAAACGAGTGGGGGCCAACCCTAACATTGAATGGCTGTGTTCGTCCTGTGGGTCCAGTATTCGGGGTCTCAACTTGGCTGCGTGCCGTCTCTAGATCAGACCATTGGCTGTTTCAATTCTGTAAGAAACAGGACCAGTTTGGTCTAGCACAAAATCAGGCACCCATGTAGGACTGCCTGCTCAATAATTGCGGCAATGGACAGGATCCCCGGCCGAGAAACCCTTTTGGTGTTGGATCCCTATATTGTTACCCTTGTGTGCCCTTGTGTACAGTTCTGGTCACTATACCTCCAGAAGGATATTATGGAGTTGGAGAAAGTGCAGAGGAGGGCAACCAGAATGATTAGGGGACTGGAACACCTTCCTTACCATCTGAGGCTGCAACGGTTGGGCCTTTTCACTCTTGAGTGATGGCATCTAAGAGGTGACCTGATTGAAGTTTATAAAATCATGCACGGTGTGGGCAAAGTAGATAAGGAAAAACTGTTTTCCCTATCGCACAACACTAGAACTAGGGGACACTCGATGAAACTTTTGGGTACTAGTTCTCAAACAAATAAGAGAAAGTACTTTTTCACCCAGAGGATCACTGGTCTATGGAACTCCCTGCCAGAAGAAGTGGTGACAGCTGTCAGTCTTGACAGCTTTAAGAAAGGATTAGACAAGTTCATGGAGGACAAGGGGATCAATGGCTATAATTATGGATACTTAAGGACAACCTCGGGGTTCGAGAGATAGGCAGGATATCTCTCAATGCCATTTCCAGGGAATCCTAAGCAGGGGAAGGCATCTCTTTGGGAATACCCTGAAGGAAATGGTGAGCCACTGTGTGAGACAGAATGCTGGACTGGATGGGCTGAGGCCTGTTCCAGTAAGGCTGTTCTTATGTTCTTATGTCCTCCACCCTAGAGGGATCCAACCTATCCAGCAAGGAGGCTAGCTTCCTTCGCTGGAGCAATTCAGGAGGGAACATCCCTGAGGCGAGGGGGGTGAGCCTATATGTGAAGAGAAACTGACATAATTGAAGCTCCAGATCCCCTTCTCCCATGCACTGGAGTGCATCCTTGGTGGTGCGCACCTGCCACTCCACTTGGCCATTGTTGGCAGGGTGGAATGGGGTGGCAGTGATGTGCCGAATAGCATTCCTTTCCATGAAGGATTGGAATTCTGCAGATGTGAACGTGGATGCGTTGTCAGACACCAGAACATCTGGGAGTCCAAACGTAGCAAACAGCCTTCTCAAGTGCATAAATGTCATGGATGTAGTGCTGGACACCCGTATTACTTCCAGCCACTTGGAATATGAGTCCACTACCAATAAGAATAGAGCCCCCCTAAATGGTCCCGCAAAATCGATATGTATCCTGGACCACAGGCCCCTGGCAGAGTCCTATTCCCGGGAGGGAAGATGGGACTGCTCGAGGTGAGAACATTGGCTGCTGGCACAAGTGCCGACCATCTGTTCTATATCCTGGTCCAGTTGGGACCACCAAAAGTAATTTCAGGAGAGGGCTTTCGAATGAACAATTCCCGGGTGACTGGTATGAAGTAATTTCAAAACGTTTTGGCAGAGGGAGACAGGAATGACCACCCGCTGGCCCCACAAAAGACAACCCTGTTCAACAAACAATTCTAAGCGTTTGCAGTGAAAGTTTTAAACTCCTCAGCTGGAGGAGAGACAGGCCAGCCTTTTTGCACCCAAGAGATTACCTTTGATAATACCACATCTTTGGCCATGGCTTTGGATATGTCAGATAGAATAATCGGAGGCGAGTCGAGAGCCTCAATCATTAGGACCTGGTGGTCCTCTTTGATCTTGCAATCCGGTTCTCTGACCCTGAGCAGTTGTGAGCATGACAGGGCATCAGTGTGGCTGATGTCCTTGCCGGGTCTGTGTACCAGAGTGAAATTATACGCATTTTAAAAAATCACCCAGCGCAACATCCATGGGGATAGGATATGAGGCGTGGGCTTCCCATTCACAAAGATGCCAAGGAGGGGCTTGTGGTCAGTCATGATGGTAAAGGGCCTCCCATAGAGGTAATCGTGAAATTTCTTGGTGCCTGCCATGATAGCCAGCGCCTACCTGTCAGTTTGTGTATAATTCTTTTTGGGCTTTGAAAGAGAACTGGAGTAAAATGCTACGGGGGCTTCCCTCTCGTCATTCAACACATGGCACAACACAGCCCCGACTCCCACAGAGGATGCATCACACACCAAGACGACCCATTTTGTAGGGTCGAAATGTGTTAACACTGCATTGGAAGACAGTAATTTTTTCAGTTCTTGGAACGCTTTCTACTGGCAATGGCCCCAGTGCCAAACAGTGTCTTTTTTTAGGAGACGGTGCAGTGGTTCGGCAACTGAGGCTTTGCGATGGAGAAAAGTTTGATAGAAGTTAAGTAAATCCAAAAACGATTGCAACTCAGTCAGAGGGTTTCTTTCCATCCTCCATTCTGTTTAATATTGATATGAAGCCACTGGGAGAGATCATTACATACCTGTCAAGTATCCCAGATTGGCCGGGAAATCCCATAATTTGGTGTGCATTCCTCCCATTTCCTGGTGCTGTCCTGTATTTAGAACAGTAGGGAAAGGGGTTACTGCACACACACATGCGCGTAGAACCCATCTGTGCATGTGCAAACATGTCCGCACATGGGCAAAAGGGTTCTGTGCATGCGCAAAGGAGTTTTTGTTGTACATGCGCCCCCGGGCCGGAGCAGTTATCATATTTTCTGGTGTGGCGCTTGACGGGTATGTCATTCGGAGTTTGTGAGTTGGCTCTGCTTCTTTTTTGTTGGAGTCAACTGAGGCTTTACAAGTGTTGGTTCATTGTCTGGGTGTTGTAATGGGCTTGATGAAGGGTAATATATTGAAGATTAATCTTCATTGTTTGGTGGTTCCCATGTCCAGGAGTTGAGTGGGCAATCTGCTATTGAAAGCATTGCATTTGACTTAAAGGAGAAGGTGCACAGTTTGGGGGTACACCTGGAGGCATCTAAGTCACTGGAGTGCCCCCCCCCCAGGTTGTGGAAGACTGTGGTTTAAATAGTTTTGTAAGTTGTACAGTAAAACCCTGACTTACAAATGCCCGAAGTTACATAAAATTCGATTTACATAATGATTTTGTGCTAAAACCATGTCCTGATTTGCATAAATGTCCAAATTTACATAAATTTATGTAACACAATTGTCTATGGGTTTGCTTTGAGTTACATAAAAATAATTTTTCCTATGGGTTTGCTTCGAGATACCCAAAAAAAACCTCGATTTAAGCAAATGGCTACGGAACTGACTTTTTGCTTAAGTAAGGGTTTTGCTGTATTTCAGCTTGAGAATTTATGACAGAAGACAGAATATAAATTTTCTAAATAAAATAAAATATTAAATAGTAGTAGCAGCATTTTACAGAGGTCCCTTCCTAAAGATATTTACTGTTCAAATCCCAATACTTTGGGGCAAGGGGTGAGATGGAAAAGGATGGCAGATGCAATGATAGTTGAACATTTGTCTTTACATTTATTTTAGTTTAGTTGTGGGACAGGATGTATGGTGTTAAGTGGATATTTCTACAGAAAATATGGATTTTTGAGGAGAGAATTGAGGGAAGAGAGGATTGGTTTATAACAATGGCAAGCAGAATTCTCCATTGCAAGCACTTCTCTGAAAGAATGTAGATAAACACATCTGCCCTGAAGAATGAAGTTAGCCCAACCATAGGACTTAGCAGATGACAAAGAGGGAGCTGGGGAGCTCTGGTCTCGATCTCTTGGGCACAACTCAGTCCAATTCTAATTTGCCCATTTGTTTAATTTCAAGAAACATTATAGCCAATTAGTTCCGGCAGGAGCTGTTAGTCGGTATACTTAAAGAGCATACATGTACTGCTTTCCTGATAAACTGAAACACTTCTCATCGTTTTCCAGACTGTGGCACAATAGCAGCTGTTTTTAAATCCTCAGCTGGGACAATGGTTAAAAGTCCTTGAAAATTAAATAGGCTCCACCAAATTAAACAATTGAGAGAGTAAGGAGATAAAGAGAGAGAACCATTGTATTCAGGGACTTCTCAGTTCTTTTTTCATTCAATCTTCTGAGTTCTATAAGTAGCCTCAAAACTCTACAGGAAAAGATTAGGTTGAACTTTAAAATTTACTGTACAGTACATTATTTCTCATCTTGTGTGAAAAGAAGAAGAATTGAATAGTCCAAGTTAAGAAACTGAACAGAAGTTCAGGCCCCTATTCTGTCCACACAGAGGTAGGCATAAACAAATGTATGATGGGTATTGTAGGCTAAAGCATCTCTTGTCTACAAGGAAATAGAGCCATTGGCAAGGTATCTGAAATCAGAAGCAATTGTAATTGTAAATGGAGCAAATGGAAGCGCGGCGCCAAAATGGCCGCCGCGCTCTTCGCGGCCCCCCCCCCCCACCGGACGAAACCATCCGGGTAGTTAGGGGCGTGGCCAGCACCCTAATAAAAGGGGCTGGCCACGAGGCAGCCGTGCTGCCATTTTGGCGAACCGACGGAGCGGAGAAGTTTTTCTTTCCTCCATACCTCCGTCGCTCGTGTCCTCTTGGGGGAAGCCTTTTTCGGGCAGCTTTCTCTCGTTTTAGGCTTCCTAGCTACCTTAGCCATGCCCTCGAAGAAGAAGGCAGCCGCGAACGTGGCTCGATCGGCGCGGAGGCGTCAGCCGGGTCGGAGGACCGCGACTGCGCCCGTTCCGCAGCCACCTTTAGCAGACCCCACCGGGAACGGTGGGATGGGATCGGTAGCTCCTTGGCCTGATGCGCGGAGCATACCTGCTGCCCCGGACGGGGCCTCGGCCCTTGGCCCCTGCCATGGTCTGTGCGGCGGGGCCCTCTTGCCCGGGTGCGCTATTCCCTATGGGGGGTGCGAGCCACGGAGGGTGGTTGGGTTCCCTGCCTTTGCAGGGCGTTCCCACGGCTCCCCAGGGGCTGAGCATGGGCTCTTGGCCTTATCTGGCCCCTGGGGCTCAGGGGCCTGGACAGGTACCCGTGAATTATGGGCCAGTTGCCCAATTGCCCCCTGTTGGGGCCGGGGCCTATGTCGATGTGGAGGCCCTCCTGGCCCGGGTGGCGGCCCTTGAAGCGTCCTTGGCAAGGGCCAACCAAACAGGGGTGTCTCTAGGTTTTCAGGTGCCCCCTTTGGCCGCCGAACAGCGGCCGGCGATGGGTCGGGTTGAGCCGCCTGAGGCGCGCGGGCCGGTGGTGGCCACTGCCTCGCAGCTCCCCACCCCACAGGTGCAGCAGTCTGGTGCTGGTCTGGCCCCGTCGACGAGCTCAGCTTCGGTCGTGAGCTCCGACACCCCCAGCGGGCCGGAACCCCCAGTGGGGGTGGCCTGCGGGGGTGCAGCGGGTGAGTATGCAGTCCAAGCTAATGCACCCACACAACTGACTTCCTTGGGGGGGCTGTTCAATGGCCTTGGCCTCGCTCGGGCGGCCCGGCGGCCCAATGGCCCCCGGCCCACCCAGGGACTTTGCCCGTGACACAGGGCCGGGGTCGGGGTGGTGCCCCCAACGTGCTGAAAATGTGTTGGGAATCCCCGGGCTGGCTCAGGCTCATTTTCCTTTGCCCGTAGTTCCCTCAGTGCCGGTGTCGGCTTTGCCAACAGCAGGGTATTCCTTGCCCTTGGGGGACCATTTGGCCCAGTCTACCAAGGAAAAGATTTGGAGGGGCAAGTATGTAGATATCTTCTCCCTTCTAAATAGGGAGCTGACCAAGGAAGAGAGGGAAGGGCTGGACGAGAAGGATAAGGAGCAGGCACGTCGTCGTAAGCCGCCATGCACGTGGGCAAATTGGTTGCCAGCGTACCTGATTTACATGGCCGTTTACCTCAGGGCTAGGCCGGATTTGGCTATCCCTATGGTCCAGTATCTGGACAATATTTGCCGGGCTATGGTTGACTTCCCGGGTCCGTCATGGCTGGCTTATGACGAAGAATTCAGCATGAGGATTCCACTGCACCCAGAGATGAGGTGGGATGAGCCCTGCCAGAAGCTGTGGCTTCTGTATATGACCCCCACGCGCCCGGCGCCTGGGGAGAGATACCATTGTGGACATGCGGTCCAACGAGCGGCCCCGGTACAGGTACCCCACCAAGTGGCGGGGCAGGGGGTTCCAGCCCGCCTGCTGTGCTGGACCTTCTCGTCCAATGGTTCTTGCAACAGGAAAAATTGCAAGTACAAGCATGAGTGCCCCTCTTGTTCTGGCCCCCATGCTGCCTCCGCCTGTCCCAGGCCGGGAGGATACGGGGGCAGGGGTAGGGGCGGACAAGGAGCAGGTAAGACTGCCATGGAGGGAGCGGGTTCACCAAGAGGCCCCCTCCCCGATTAATGTCGACATGCTGGAGAGTTGGCTCGCATTGTACCCGAGGAGAGCAGACGCTGTGTACCTCCTTCAGGGTTTTCAACTGGGTTTTCGTATTCCTTTCACGGGGGATAGGTCACCGCAGGATGCACCTAACCTTTCGTCACTTAGGGGAAGGGAGGAGGTGGCTGCCGCCAGCATTAATAAGGAGATTGCTGCGGGCGGGGTCGCTGGCCCTTTCCCCGCACCCCCGTTCCACAACCTTACAGTGTCTCCGCTAGGACTAGTGCCCAAGAAGTCCCCGGGCGAGTTCCGCCTGATTCACCATTTGTCCTACCCAGCCGGCCACTCGGTCAATGATGCTATCCCTGATGACCTTTGTTCTGTCGGGTATACATCCTTTGACCAGGCATTGCGCATGGTGCGCTCATGTGGCCCGGGTGCACTGTTGGCTAAGTGTGACATTAAGTCGGCGTTTCGCCTTTTGCACGTGCACCCGGGTGACTTCGAGTTGCTGGGTTTCAAATTCCGGGGTGAATATTATTTTGACAAAGCCATGCCATTCGGCTGTTCCATATCCTGCTCGGCTTTCGAGCGTTTCAGTACCTTCCTGCAGTGGGCATTTGTCCGTAGGTCAGGGTCTCGGTCTGTAGCCCATTACCTGGATGACTTTTTATTCGGGGGTGAACGGGGCTGGGACACGTGCACACGTCTCCTCAACACATTTCAGACGCTAATGGAGGAACTCGGTGTCCCTTTAGCGCCCGAAAAGACCGAAGGCCCGTCTAATAAGTTAATATTCCTGGGGGTGGAAATTGACACGGTAGCGCAGGCGTCTAGGTTGCCCGCAGACAAGGTGTCAAGGATAGTGGCCCTTATATCGGACTTGCTGGCTAAGCGCAAGGCATCCCTTCGGGGATTGTAGGTGCCACATGGACATCTCAATTTCGCTTGCAGGGTGGTCGCACCTGGCAGGGCATTTGCTCGGCGCTTGTGCGACGCCATGGCAGGCTTATCCAGGCCCCATCATAGGGCGAGATTGACACGGGGCATCAGGGCAGATCTGCACGTATGGCTCCAGTTCCTGAGGGAGTTCAATGGGGTCTCATTTTGGAGGTGTGACCTCCTGGCTTCGCCCCAATTTCAAATTCAGTCTGATGCCTCGGGATCCCTTGGTTATGGGATGTACTTCAATGGGAAGTGGGCATATGGTGGATGGCCACCAGCCTGGTCAGGCACGGGTCGCCTGAGGGATCTCACATATTTGGAATTTTTTCCCATACTGGGGGCCTTGATGCTATGGGGTGAGGAGTGGGCCAACTCTGTGGTGCATTTCTGGTGTGACAATGCGGCTGTTGTCCACATTGTCAACTCACAGACCTTTAAATCTCCCAGGGTCATGGATCTTGTGCGCCAGTTTGTATTGCGCAGCCTGCGCCTCAATGTACTGTTCAGAGCCAGGCATGTCCCGGGGGTGAATAATGATATTGCTGACGCTTTGTCCCGCCTGCAGATCTCCCGGTTCCGTGCCTTGGCTCCGGATGCGGAGGAATTTCCCTCGCCACTACCGCAGGAGATATGGTCCATTGGCAAGGAGAGGTGAACCGGGCGATAGGCATGTCACTGGCGCCACGCACGCGTAAGGCGTATCACCACGTGTCGGTTGCATTTCGGACCTTTTGTTCCCAATCTCGCCTGCCAGGTACCTGGCCGATCCCAGTGGCCCACATCCTCCGTTTCATGGTTTACCTGCACGCCCAGGGCCTGGCACCCCGCACCATAGCATCTAGGCTATCAGCGCTGGCTTTTATGGCCAAGGTGGGAGGTCACGCGGACAGTACCGCTGATTTCCGTGTGAGACATGTTTTGGAGGGGGGGTGCGGGAACGTGGGCGTTGCCTGGACGACCGTCACCCAATTTCCCCTGGGGTACTTACCCAACTGGCACAAGGCTGGCATGACCTATGTTTCGATAGGTATGAGGCAGCCCTGTTTCGTGCGGCTACAACGGTGGCCTTTTTTGGAGCGCTCCGCATCAGCGAGCTTATGATGCTGTCTAAGGCGGATGCAAGTCGTAGGGCACTGGAACTCGAAGATGTCTATGATTGGGCTCAGTTGAGGATACGTTCCTCTAAAACAGGTCAGCACGGCGTAGGCAGTTGAGTAATACTGCTACGATGTTCCTTGGAAGACATCTGTCCGGTTGGTGCCCTACAGGAGTTTCTTGCACTGTGTGGCACGCACCATGCCCCGTTTTTCTGTCACCAGGGTGGTTCTCCCCTCACTCAGCCATTCCTGCAGGATGGGGGCGATTTCTACTGCAGCTACTTTTGGGTACTCTGGGGCTGAAATACGCCGCATGGGAAGGTGGGGCTCACATTGTTTTCAGTTTTGTGTTCACCCTCTTCAACCGTGAGTGCCAGTTTAGTCACTGCAATGTTTCTCACCCCCCCTTTTTTCCTTGACAGACCCTGGGTGTCGTTTTACACCGGTGACAGTAGGGCTGGTGGGCCGTTGCCACGTGCACAGGGCAGCGCGTTACGCTGCACAGGGCAGCGCGTTACGCTGCACAGGGCAGCGCGTTACGCTGCGGCGACAGAGTGGGACCCCGACTGGGACTGGGTGCATCCGCACATCTTAGGTGGTGTGGTAAGCGCGGCATGTTATGGCGGGAACTGTTGCCATTCCTTTTCTACATCAGGGATGCTGACTCGCCTGATGTCCTGGTTATTCACCTTGGGGGGCAATGGTTTCGGACGGTCACTGGCCTATCGCGGAAGCTTGCGATTTGCAGTCACCTGGCCTACTCGCATTATGTGTGGCCTGCCACACCCCTCATTGGTCGGACATGATACCGCAGTATGCTTACAGGGGAGCGTTTGGCCTCCAGGCGCTTGACCGGGCTCGTCGCTCCAGGGCTATTGCCCGGTTCCTTTTTGATATGGGTTGGGGACGCGTCATTCGCCTCCCCATCATCAGTCTGCAAAATTATGAGCTTTATTCAGGGGAGGGGGCCCATCTGTCGCGAGGAGGTATGGACCTCCTGCTGAGTGATTGGCGAGCAGGCCTGTCGACCGAGCTGACGGTCTTGGGGGGGGCGTCGAGCCTTTATTGAAGCCTCTCCGGGTGGCGGGTAGCACTGGTAAGGTAAACATTTATGACCCACAGGTATCCGGCAGGTTCGCAATTGACTGGACAACACTAGATAGGCATAAGTTGTTTAAACGTTGTCCGGTCAACGACGAACCAGGCGAGGGGGTGATGGTTACCACTAGACAGCTGGAATCACCCCCTGATTTTGCGGATACACGTCAGAGGGTGGGGTCATTAGTTAGATATTGACTACGGTCAACAATTTGTTTGTTGTCAACAAACAAATTGATACAAATAGATACATTGTAACAATTGCCGTTGGCAATTTTGGGTGGTACCTTACCAGTGTTACTTCGGCCTGCTTGCCTTAAGAATTATGATTGGTCGTTTTACCAATAGAAATTTATAATTCGGACTAGGGCTTGAATCAATAAATGTGGCCCATGCCATTATCCACTTTCATTTGTGTCTGAGTCCATCATTGGGGGGGTGCGCCTGCAAATACAGGCAATACTAGAATCAATAGTAGTTGGTGTCAGGCTCAAGCATTCACCATTGTATTGTCTAAAATTACAGTAGAAATACTTAAGCACTGAAGAACATTTTTTCAATATATAATTGAATAATAACATAAAGTTTTATTAGAGATACAGACCAGAAATTCCTAGCCAGTTCTCAAGCTCTTTGAATGGGGATGATAAGTTACTACAAAGATGGAAATCTTTATCTGTCTTATCCTCAAATGTAAAGATGAGGAACTATAAAATATTCCTCTTTGCCCAACAAGAGGGCAAGGTATTTAGTTGTACTGACAACATACTTGAACCCCCCTTCTGGGCCACCTTTTCAGTCTAGGACATCACTTCCACCCTGATATATGGATTGACCTAGACAAACCATTACTTATCATTAAACAAAATGCACCTGGCCTTGTAGCAGTGTAATACCCCTTTTCTGAAAGCATCGTTGTTGTGTGCCACAGCTTTGACACCAATGAGAGTCCTGGCCTATTTCCCAGGTAGTTGGAGAGATGCCATCCTCTTTTAGGATAGGCCTATTGTACTACTCCCATAAATATTGCATATTCCAGAAGCCAGTTACTGAGGGATTACTCTGTCTACTTTTCCTCTTTCTCAGGTTTTTGTAAGATAAGGACAGTGGCATAACCCCCATTGTTCTACTCTTTTAGAAAAACAGATAGTTCTTTCCAGTGCCCCAAAAAGATTGACATTGTGGAGATTAGCTCTATTCTGACACCTTCCCCTAAACCACCTCAGGGCCTGTCAATGTAATTCTCTGTGCTTCCCTTTGTAATGCCCAATCAGGAACAGTGGCTGCTGTCACCCAATAATCTTTCTGTCTTTCTTCCTTGGATGAAGGATCACCTGATGATCCCATGTAATCTGTGTTTTCCCAATGCTTACAATATCCCCTCCCCCACCTGGAACGTCTATCCTGCTAGTCCAGGCATATCATGATTTTAGCAGAGGAGTCCTCAAGTGAGGATGAGCCTGAAAAACTGGACACTCTAAAATGCTATGGGTTTTGCAGATCTTGGAACCACAGGGAAATTTTTCAGAATCATGTGGACTCAGAAGACTGAGCCTGTGAATAATGAAGGCTCAAGATCTGGATATGAGAAGATGGGATGATATCCCAGGCTACTGTAATGAAGAAGACTGAAGGCCAAAGCCCTGTTTGAAGCCCCAAGGAAAATGCTTGGTTGCAAGGCAGGTCTTCTCTTGAATGAGTGGTTTCGTCACAAGTGGCATCTTTCTCCCAGAGATCCAAGGACAAAACCCTGTGGCTGGTTCTTGCCTTCCCATCCAAACACTTGTAGCTGTGTGTTGTATGCAGCTCCAGCAGCACATCTAGAAAACAGCCTTAATTTGTCTTGGCAAGCTCCTTGAAGCAACTTGACTATCAGCCTCTGCCTTGTCCCTGTGTGCTTGAATTTCTTGCTTCAGATTGTCTAAACCTTATTCAACAATTTAGACTACTTCTTGGATTATGAATGTGGACTGGCCATTTCCTTGGTATCTGTTACGGTGATGTTGACAGTTCCTGATTCACTTGTTCCTTGATCTGAGATTTAAGTTGCCGGCAGCTTTTCTTGCTTCACGCAGGGTAGAATGGGATATGATAGCAACCTCAGTTCTTGGCTACGGACACCTCTAATAAAGCCTATGGGTAGGATGGATTAAAAACCTCTTTTATCAAGACTATCTGTGAAGAGAGCTCCATCCCAATATCTTGACTGGCCTGGAAGGCAGCTGAGAAAAAGCTCATGAAAGCTGCAGTGGCTTCTCAGAAGGAGACTCCTGGCTACTTAAAATAGAGTTTTAAAATGTGGTTGTGTTGCCTGACCCTGCCAACCAACAAACCCAGTACAAAGTAGGTTGTGAGCCATTCCTCTCATCCATTCAATTACTCCATAAGTACAGTATACATCTCAGCCTTTCAACAATTTTGTTTCCCTTCTACTATGATGTTCTTACTAGCATAGCATAGATGAGACCAACCAAAATCCATGCAAATGGAGGAAAGCCTACTTTCCATTATGTGCATGAGTACTCTCAGATGTTCTAATGATTAATCATTTTGCAATATGCCGAAAGAAAGTAGAAAGTAAGAAGACCCTTTTCATTCCTAAAAGAAGATCAAACTCTATATCAGACCACCATTCTTATCAACTCTATATCCTAGCAACAGTAACAATGCCCTGCATCATCCTCTTGAACATTGCTGAGCAGTTTCCATTTCTGCTATTTAAATTGATCTTCCATAAGTTCACCTTGTGATTGAGGGCAGCATTATCTTTAATTAGAGGAGCTGAGAGCTCCTTAGCATTGTCCGGATTGCAATCTAAATCATTAAATTATCCACTCTCTACAGAAGCACTTCCTCAACACTCAAGACTTTCATTCTGCCAGTTTCCCAGATGTGTGCAATGTGTAAACTTCTAGTTTGGCAACCTGCTGTGATCTTCTATTGCCTTTGGCTGAAAAGATGTGAAGAAACAAGGGAAACATATGGCTGCCTCCAAGTTGTTTTTGTAACTTTCCTTCCACTGTGCTATTAACAGTTTGTTTTGGAGAATTTAAAACTCAACTTGCTAGGAATGAGGCTAAAGATGCAGGATGGAGTTATAAGAGCTGATTTAAGTCCTGACCAACATTTGATCCACCAAACCAAATGCTGTACAACCAACAGCAATGCATTGCATAACCTGTCAAGTGCTTGACATCTTGTTTTTTGACATGAGAAAGACAGGGGAGAGGGGAACAAGTTTTTTGATTTATTTATAATTGCAGTAGATAGATAGTGACTGCTTTTGGAGTTATCACCGCTGGTTTGGGATGGGGCACCGTTGCTCCAATCTGACCCAGTGCACAACCTGGGGGTCCTCAAGGACTCGTGGCTTCTGCTCCAGGAGCAGTTTACGGCCATGGCCAGGAGGGCCTTCGGGCAAGTGCATGTTATTAATCAATTGTGCCCACTCCTGGCCTGGGAGGCCCTGCTCATGGTCACCCATGCCCTGGTCAACTCCCATTTGGACTATTGTAATGCACTCTACATGGGGCTGCCCTTGATAACCATCCGGAGACTGCAGTTGGTCCAGAATGCGGCAGGCTATATGTCTCCGGGTGCAATTCAAGGTGCTGGTTGTCACCTTTAAAGCCCTTCATGGTAACGGACCAGGATACCTCAGGCACCGTATCATCCCTAGGACATCACCTCATCCCACAAGAGCAAACCAAGAGGGCACCCTTCAGATGCCATCTGTTGGGGAGGCTCACCTCTCCAGCATGAGGAAAAGGGCCTTTTTGGTCATAGCCCCCACACTATGAAACCTCCTCCCAGTAGAACTACGCCTCCAGACCCAGTTGCTACCATTTAGGAAATAATTGAAGACGTGGTTGGTCTGGGGGTCAGGATTGTCAACAAGCTCCCCTTTTTGGCTCATCTGAGGTTTCCCCCCTCCTGTAATTAAATTTTTAAAGATTTTTAAGATTTTATATTTGTTTTTAGATAATAGATGTCACGGTGGGGGAGGGGGTATTACTGTTATGTTTTTATGGGGTTTTTAATTGTTTCACCTGTATATTGGTCTTAGTATACACCACCTAGAGTCCTTTGGATAGGGCAGTATATAAATCTATTAAATTAAATTAACTTAATACATAACCCATATCAGAGAGTAAATGAAACAAAGCAAAAAGACAAAACATGATTTGGCACCTTAAAGACTAACTGCTGTATTTTGATGTTAGCTTTCATGGATCAAGTCCACTTTATCAGACATAAGAGTGAGACTTCATGATGCCAGATCCAGCATCAAGGCACTGGATGTGACCTCTCTTCTATCCTGTCCCTACAATGGTACAGTCAAAACATAGGGTTACCTGACTCATTAGTTCCTTACATACCAAGATGATGTGAGATTGAGAAAGAAGACTGAGCTAGAGCCTTTCTTGATCATAATTTTCTATGGCAATCCTATAAATGTGGGGTTACTTCATGTTTTCACTGCTGTTATTTTCACTGCTGTTGGCATGATGAATGACTAGATTAGGAAATTTTATTTCTGTGATGGGCTTATTAAACACTGAGAATAATTAGATGCTAAAATTTGTCTATGGACTTTTTCATTTCAGTTTTATTAGTCTTTATTATGGGCAGTAATGTGTGTTCGAAAAGGAAATACAGTGCTATAATTTTATGTGGAGGCAAGATGTTAAATAACTATTAAAAGCCACAGCAACAAACAAGGAATTATAGGTAAGTGCTGCAATTACAGCAAAAGAGCCTCAAGTCAAATACTGTTGCATTCACTTACTAGTGAGAGAAATGCAATCTCTTCATCGTAAAGTCTGCAACAACCTTCTGATTAGAACCACCATCCCCCATTATAATTTTCTTGTAAACATTCACTCACTCTCTTTCACTTCATTTTCTTTCTTTCTTTCTTTCACAGCAATTTTCCATGTTTCCATTTCTAACTGGAGGAGATCCATAAGTAGGTTTCATGCACAGCAATCCAAAAGACTAGAAAAAACAAGAGAAAAAGAAAAAAAGGAGTCTGTTTCAAAAAGCATTGAAGCTTTGCAGGCGAACCCACCCAAATAAAGACTCAGACACCGGTGTTGGATTAAAGGCATCGGGCCACTTTTATTGAATAATGCCCTAGTCCGAATTATCACTTTCAATTGGTGTATCATCCAATTGTAATTCTTTAAGGCAAGCAGGCCACAGTCGCACTGGTAAGGTTCCACCCTAAATGCAAAACACTTGTATCAATTTGTATCAATTTGCTTGTTGACACAAACAAATTGTTGACTGGAGTCAATATACTATCTACTGACCCCACCCTATGATGTGTATCCGTTCAAATATCAAGGTGATACAGGCTGTGAAGCTCCTGACATCACGCCTTTCATAGTTCGCCCTTGACCGGCCAAACCTGTTTCCCCTGTACCTATCTACGTGTTGGCCAGCCAATTGCGAACCTGCCTGATACCTATGTGTCATAAATCTTTACCTTACCCAGTGCTACCCGCCACACGGGGAGGCGTCCATGATGACTCACTGCTCCGCCCCCCCAGACCATCAGCTCGGTCACCAGGCCTGCTTGCACCACTTCCAGAAAGAGGTACATACCTCTGGCCGACAGGTGGACCTCATATCCTGCCTATAGGTCAAAATTTTTGCAAGCCTATCCTCAGATGTCTACTGGCTGTCCCCAAGCCATTCTCAGCAAGGAACCGGGCAACAGCCCTGTCCACTGACCGCCGGGGACGGTCCAAACCACGGAGATCCATGTCTCCTCTAAAACAGTGTCTCGGCACGATGTTAGACCATAGCAACCGTTTGTACGGCCATAAATGATGTAAAAACGCCAGGTCACTGTACCTCGACATTTTAAGGAAAGATCAGTGATCCGTGTGAGATCATCGCTGCCGGGGTGCAGAATAAGAACATCAGGCGGTCCAGCATCTCTGATGGACATCAGGAATGGCAACAGTTCCTGCCATCTCATGCCACGCATACCATACCACCTCATACGTGCGGATGCACGCAGCCTGAGCTGGGGTCCACACTCTGTCACCACAGCATATTCTGCCACCGAGTGTACATAGCTGCGGCCCACCAGCCCCACTGCCACCGGTGTGTGGAGACACACAGGATCTGTAAAAAAGGAAAAGGGGGTTAAGGACATAACTAGGTACTCATACAGTGAGGGGATGTACATATAAGGAAAATACGCGCACACCCCCACGTGCCCAGATATATCCGCCTCCGAGTACCCAAATGCAGCCGCGGTCAATGCGACGCCTATCCTAAATGAATGGGTGCCATAATGGGCCCCACACTGTGAAGCGCAGTACCGGTCATCCTACAGAACTTAAATTTGGTAAGGGGAGACCCATCCTGGTGGCAGAAAAACAGGCCAGGGCACGCAGCAGGCACTGCCAAAATTGCATGTAGGGCACCAACCAGACAGATGCCAGCAAATGTACATCATAGCAGTCTACACCACTGCCTACTCCATGCTGATCAGCCTTTGAGGAACGAATCCTCAACTGAGCCGACTCCTGGTTGATAGAGACATCTTCGAGTTGCAGTGCCCTACAAAAAAACATCCCCCTTTGATCATGAGACCAGCTCGCTGATTCACAGAGCTCCAGAGAAAGCTACGGTGGTAGCTGCATGAAAGAGGCTCCTCCCACCTACTGTAACATAATCTATGCCAACCTTGTGCAAGGTGGGTCAAGGTCAGAATACCTGTGAAAAACAGGGTGACGTGTGTCCGGGCAGCGGCCACGTACACGTGTCCACCCTTCCAATAGATGGTGTATACAGAAAACACTCGCACCGTCAGTAAAGCCCCGTGCCTTGGCCATGAATGTCAAGGCATAAAGCCTGGTGGCTATGGTGCATGGGGGCAACCCCATATCATAAGGTGCACCATACATTGTAAAACCTAGGCGACCAGTATCAGGCACATTTCAGGCAACTGCCTGTGCCCACAAAAGGCTCTAAAGCAAAGGAGTGGATGCTGACATGCCATACGCGTGCGAGATGCCAAGACAAGCAACTTGTCTGGTTCACGTCCCTTCACCAAATGTCCATATCTCAGCCAGGAGTGGAGAGGTGAGTTCCCCTGGGTCTGGAGCCAAGTCACGGAACCGGGAGATCTGCAGGCGGGATTAAGCATTGGCAATATCATTATTAATGCCTTGCACATGTCTAGCCCTAAGGAGCACATTCAAGTGCATGGCCCAAGAACAATAGACAAGCTGATGCCATGACTCTGGGGGGGTTAGATGTTTGGGCATTAACAATGTGCACCACCGCAGCATTGTCACACCAAAAGTGAAGCACAGAATCAGCCCACCTGTCCCCCCAGAGCATATTGTTCAGTCGCACAGTCGACTCCGACCCTTTGCGACCCCATGGACCATTTTCCTCCAGGCGCCTCTGTCCTCTACCATCCCCCTCAGCCCTCCCAGTTCTGTGCCCATTGTGTCTATAATACCATCTAGCCATCTCATCCTTGGCCTCCCCCTTCTTCTTTTGCCCTCCACCTTTCCCAACATCAATGCCTTCTCAAGTGAATCCTCCCTTCTCATTTGATGTCCAAAGTATTTTAGCTTCATCTTTACTATTTGACCTTCCAATGAGCAGTCAGGGTTAATTTCTTCTAAGATTGACCTATTTGTTCTCCTCGCTGTCCAGGGGACTCTCAAAACCCTCCTCCAACACCACATTTCAAAGGCATCTATTCTTCTGCGTTCAGCCTTCCTAATTGTCCAGCTCTCACATCCGTACATTACTACTGGGAAAACCATTGCTTTGACTATTCTAATTTTTGTTTGCAATGTAATGTCTCTGCTTTTCACTATGTTCCCCAGGTTTCTCATCGCTTGTCTCCCAAGAATCAGTCGCCTTTTTATTTCATGGCTGCAATCCCCATCTGCAGTGATCTTTGATCCTAAGAAAGTAAAATCTGTCACTGCTTCTACTTCTTCCCCGTCTATTTTCCAGGAACTGATGGGGCCTGTTGCCATTATCTTGGTTTTCTTGATATTGAGTCTCAAGCCAGCTTTTGCACTCTCCTCCTTCAACCCAATCAAGAGATTCTTTAGGTCTTCCTCACTTTCTGCCATTAGGGTGGTATCGTCTGCATATCTCAGATTATTGATGTTTCTCCCAGCGATTTTAATCCCATATTGTGATTCCTCCATCCCTGCACTGCGCATTATGTGCTCTGTGTATAGGTTGAATAAGCATGGTGACAAAATGCAGCCTTGTCTTACTCCTTTTCCTATTCCAAACCACTCTGTTATTCCATGTTCTGTCCTAACTGTTGCTTCTTGGTTCATGTACAGATTTCTCAGGAGGCATATGAGGTGCTCTGGTATTCCCATCTCTTTAATTACTTGCCACATATTGTTGTGGTCCACACAGTCAAATGCCTTAGTGTAGTCAATAAAACAAAAGTAAACTTGTTTCTGGTATTCCTTTGTTTTCTCCATGATCCAGCGTATGTTGGCGATGTGGTCTCTAGTCCCCCTGCCTCTTCTGAAACCAGCCTGCACCTCTGGTAATTCTCTCTCCACATGCTGCTGAAGTCTGTCCTGTATTATCTTGAGCATCACCTTGCTGGCATGTGGGATGAGCGCGATTGTTCGATAATTTGAACATTCTTTGGCATTGCCCTTTTTTGGGATTGGGACGTATACTGATCTTTTCCAATCCTGTGGCCACTGTTTTGTTTTCCAAATCTGCTGGCATATTGAATGCAGTAATTTGACGCCATCATCTTTTAGCGCTTTGAAAAATTCAACTGGGATACCATCATCTCCACTAGCTTTGTTGTTTGCAGTGCTCTTTAGGGCCTTTATGACTTCGCTCTCCAGGATGTCTGGCTCAAGTTCAATTTCTTCATCATTGTGATTATCAGGAGTGTTGAGGTCCTTTTTGTAAAGTTCCTCTGTGTACTCTTTCCATCTTTTCTTAATTTCTTCTGCATCAGCTAGCTCCTTTCCGTCTTTGTCCCTTATCATGGTCATTTTTGCTTTAAATGTTCCCTTGACTTCCCCAATTTTTTTGAAAAGATCTCTGGTTCTGCCTCTTTTGTTGTTTTCCTCCATTTCTCTGCACTGTTCTTTTAGGTAGTTTTCCTTATCTCTCCTTGCTTTTCTTTGAAATTCTGTGTTCAAATGGTTGTAGTTTTTCCTTTCTCCTTTGACTTTTGCGTTCCTTCTTTCCTCTGCTATTTTAAGAGCCTCATCAGACAACCACTTTGCTTTCTTACTCTTCTTTTCTTTTGGTATGGTTTTCTTTGCTGCTTCCTGCATGATGTCCCTCATCTCCGTCCATAATTCTTCCGGTACTCTGTCTACCGAGTCTAAGCCATTAAATCTGTTCATCACCTCCACCGTGTATTCTTTAGGGATGCTGTCTAGGTGATATCTTTCTGGTCTCCGTGTTTTCCCTATTTTCTTTAGTCTAAGCCTGAATTTTGCGATCAGTAGGTTGTGATCTGAGCCACAGTCTGCTCCAGGTCTTGTTTTTGCTGACTGTATGGAGGTTCTCCATCTTTGGCTGCAGAGTATGCAGTCAATCTGGTTTCGGTGTTGGCCATCTGGTGATGTCCATGTGTAAAGTCGCCTCTTGTGTTGCTGGAAGAGAGTGTTTGCTATGATCAGTGCGTTCTCTTGGCAGAACTCTATCAATCTTTGCCCTGCTTCATTTTGTGTTCCAAGACCAAATTTGCCTGTTATTCCCTCCACTTTTTGATTTCCTACTTTGGCATTCCAGTCTCCTAATATAATTTGGACATCATTTCTTGGTGTCTGTTCTATGAGGTGTTGTAAGTCCTCATAGAACTGGTCCATTGTGGCTTCATCTGCACCAGTGGTTGGTGCGTATATTTGGATCACAGTGACATTGAAAGGTTTGCCTTGAAATCTGACTGACATCATTCCGTCATTTTTGAGATTGTATCCCATTACTGCTTTTCTCACTCTTTTATTGACAATTATGGCTACTCCATTTCTTCTAAGGTTTTCTTGCCCGCAGTAGTAGATATGATGGTTTCCAGAGCTGAATTCTCCCATCCCTGTCCATTTGAGCTCACTGATGCCCAAGATGTCAATGCTTATTCTTTCCATCTCATTTTTTACCACTTCCAGTTTTCCTTGATTCATAGACCTCACATTCCATGTCCCTATGCAGTATTGTTCCCTGCAACACTGTATTTCTCCTCCCCCTTTCGTATCCCTCCCCCTTTTCAGATCTGCTGTGCTGAGCATCCCCTTGTTTTGCCTTTTGTTTTGGTCCATAGGGTTCTCTTGGCAAACTTTGTGGCGTGCCTTGCCGGTCTCTACGCCAGTCTTTTCCCATCACACATGTTATCACAGTTTAAACAGTTTTAAAACAAAGTATTATCATGCACAATATCACAGTTTATCGCATAGTATCAAAGTAAAAGTTGAACTAATTAATGAAAGGGAAAGAAAGAAAGAAAGAAAAAATCCACTATATCAAGTCTCTATGTAAGTCAGTTTCTTGTACAGTCACTATGTCAATAAGCCATCTATGTTTAGTCAACTATATTATATAATATATTATATATATTATATAAGCATAAGGGGACCCGAAATTGAAGAAACTCCAGAAACGTAGGATCGGGTAAGCGATCCGTGCCCTGCCATCCCTGGGGCCAAAGACCATAGGCACGCTGTCCTTGAGTTAAAACCCACAACCCGGGGAGCCGGAGGCATCCGACCGTACTTGAAACTGGGGCTGACCATAAGCTCAGACCTCCAAAAGGAGACAGCATGACAGTCCTGCTAGAATGTGAGCCAAACCAACAGGTCTGCACGTAAACCCCTAGTCAGCCGTACCCCACGGCGTCGTGTATGAAGACCCGCCATAGTGTGACCCAGACACCAGGTGAAGGCACTGACTGGTGTTACCACTCTGCAGGCGAAGTCGATGCATTCATGCATCACCTGCCACTCTCGGAGAGGCACCTTACACTTGGCAACATTGCCAAAATCACAGCAGGAGTCGCCCCCCTGGACAGACAATTTGGTCACCTAGCCCTCCTGCACGTTATTCAAACGAGAGGTGCATCCTCTTGTTGACAGGTGAACCCCATCTCCAGAATACAGGCCACATTCCTGTAACCCTACCCCCAGATGACAAATGGCTATCCCCAAGCCATTCTGGATAAGGAACTAGGCAACAGCCCTGTTCATTGACCGCCGGGCACAGTCCAACCGCGGAGTCAAAGCCTCCCTTATAATAGTGCTTCGGCACGATGTAGGACCATAGCAACATGTAAACGGCCATAAATGGCAAAGAAATGCCAGGTCACTGCACTCGGAAGTCTTTGAGTCCGGGCTAGCAATCCGTGGAAGATCACCGCCTCCGAGGTGCAGAATTAAAACATGTGGTGGCCCAGCATCCCCAATGGACATCAGGAATATCAACAGTTCCTGCCACCTATATGCCGTGCACACCATACCACTGGATACGCGCGGTTACACATAGCCCGAGATGTGGTCCTCCTTCTGACGAATCAGGATACTGTGCCACCCCAGTGCACATAATTGTGGCCCACAAGCCACACTACTACCAGTGTGCAGGAACACACAGGGTCTGTAAAATAAGGAGGGAGAATGGAGGGCAGAACAAGGCACTCCTGCAGTGAAGGGACGAATAGACAGAGAAAATTGCGCAAATCCCCACCTGCCCATGCAACATATGCCAGGCTCCGGGTACCCAAATGCAGCCGCAGTTGATGCGGTGCCCAACCCAAAGAATGGGTACCAACTTTAATTAAGTAAGGGGTAGACCCGTCTGGTAGCAGACGGCAGGCTAGGGCGTGAATCACGCGCCGCCACAAGCACATGTGGGGAAGCAACCGGACATATGGCAGCGCCAGGCTAGTACCCTTTTCCGGCTGACTGGCCCTTGAGGAGCAAAAACTCCCCAGAGCCCACTCCTGATCGAGCAACACATCTCCCAGTTCCAGTGCCCTGCAGAACATATCCCCTGTTGAAAATGGTAGCAGCTAACTTGATCTGTGAGCTCCAAATCATGGCACAGAGGTAGTTGCCCGAAAGTAGACTCTCCGTATGGAGCCTAGGCGCTGGCCACGTAGGAGTCATATATATTAGCCACAAGTGCTAGCAGGGCTCATCGCTCTCATTCCAGGGTGAAGGGCAGCCCTCATCCTAAGGTATTGGCCGTAGACTAACCATGACGGGCCAGGGAAAGCAACCATGGCCCGGTAAATACTGTCCAAGCACTGGACCATTGGGATGGCCAAATCAGGAGGGCCCTTATATATCCTGCCATAGATACCCGATAGGCCAGTAACCAACTGGCCCCATTGCGAGGCAGCTTGCAGCGACGGGGCAACTCACTGTCCCTGTCGTCCTGCCCCTCCATGTCCTAATCAGTGTGTTCATGCTGCAGGAGGGGAAAATGGGAATATATTCCCCACGCCACATCGTCTTGCCAATAGCCTGGGACAAATGGTCATCCAGGGGCATGGAGTAACCGGCCGTCGGCAGAACCACCGTTGGCACGGATAGGAGTGGGGATACACATAATAGGCCCTATCGGACCCCCGAGAAAATAAGGGAAAGCATAGGGGCGGTCACCCCTGTAAGAACCTGGGTGTAATTGGCCTGTTGCGGCCATGGCCACTGTACCCCCCACGCTAAAGCTAGTGTCACAGGTGTGCTGATTTGACCAGGATACTCACTCATTGCACCCCCACGAGCCGCCCCCACCAGGGGTTCCAGCCCGTAGTGAGCGTCGGAGTTCACAATGGCCATCGAGCTCCATGTTTCCGTGCATCCAGGCCGGATGGGGAGCTGCGAGGCACCGGCCTGCGCTGGCCGGATGGCCTCCAGCAGCTCAACCCTGTTGGTGACCCAGTGCGCAGCCGTGGCTGGCATGTGGGCCGGAACTGCCAAGTTGAGCATCTGACCCACCAGGAAAAGGTGGGCCGGATGGCCCGGATGGTCCACTGGGTCATTGATGAGGGATAAACCGATGTGGTAATCCCTGGCCAGAATAGGGCCATGCCCATTAATCCAGCCCATGAGGGGCCGGAATGCCGGTGGGGCGGAAACCCGCACCATGCCCGAGTGGGCTGCTATGCCCCGCCGAGCAAAGAAGCAGCGGGGCAAAAACCCCAGTGGAGCAGGCCTATGCCGCCCCCCACCTGAGCCCTCAGCCTGGGCTCATTGGTGGCAGTGTGACCGACAACCCTGCCATCCACCTGCTGGGGTGCCGTCTGAGCCCTCCGGCCCGGTGGCACTCCCAAAAAAGTAGAGGGGTGAGCTAAGCCCCCCCCCCCCAGCCATGAGCCTAGGGATACAGAGAATTCCGCGCTGCAGTATTCAGGAATAGAACCGCTGACCTTCAGCCTCCCAGTCAGCCTCTTAGCCACCTGAGCTACTGCAGTGCAGCGGTCGGAGGAAGGGAACAACCTTCGATGCAATAAGCAAATCGAGCCTCTTGAAAGAGGCGAGCAAGGGAGGAAGCGACAGAGCGAACTTCTCCGTTCCGTCGCTTTGCAAAATGGCAGCCAGGCTGCCTCGTGGCCACCCCTTTTATGGAGGGGTGGCCACGCCCCCTAACTATCCCGGATGTCTGCCTAGTTTTGATGCATCTGATGTCCCAATTTGCTGCTGCCAAAATAAGCAGCACATTACAAATACTGACAAAACCACACTGGTAAAAATAATCAGTGTTGCTAGCAAGAAATGTGAGGAACAAGCAAAATCCCTGTCCACCACCTGCATTTCCCTCTAACAATTGATGTTGAGGTCAGTTAAAGAAGAGAGATAGCCACTCCATACAGTGTTCAATTTTCTGTCACCATAGAACAGGGGTTGCCAACATTTTGAAGTCAGGGGCTGGGTCAGGCTCCCTCAGACAGTTGGTAGGCCGGAGTGGTGGACCAGCTACCACCGCTGGAATCAGCCACTGACTCATTTACAGCTGTTGTAAATGCGTTTAGAATAGCCGTAAATGAATCTATGGCTGTCATAAATGTGTTTACAACAGCTGTAAGAGTCCACAGCCGATTCCGGTGATAGCAGCTGGAGCAAGAGTGCGGGCCAGTTGATTTGCCACTGTGGACAGTAGGTTGCCTACTACACCATAGAGAAAGAAACTGTTGCCAACAAATGGGTGGCAATGATGGTGCAGGCAACAAAACTTGCAGAGTCCACCCAGTTTGAGCGCAGTGGAAAAATTAATGGCAGTGAATTCCAGAAAGTTTGGCTGCCAAAAGGGGATACTTGTTTTGATACTTGTTTGATACAAGAAACTGCTACAAATTGCAACTTATCTTCTTGAGTAAATAGCAACTTAGAGCATGAAGAAATAATTATCATAATCTGATCCCTCCATGTCTTAGTTCTGACTAACTTTACCCATGACTTCTTTTTAAAAAAACATTTGCAGCAAATGGAATTACACATTTTACATGCCATCTGGTTTGGCATTGAAATGTATCTATAATTGCAGTGGAAATTAAACTATCTGTAACAAGTTCCTTTTCTCCAAAGAAATGCCCCAGACTCTCTACACCAATTGGCTAAAATCCTGTTGCTTAGTATAATAGGTCATAACCACATCAGAAGAACAATCCTTCAGCTAAATTAACTACCAATGCTACAGTATAGGCACAGACATATTTGTAGGAATATTAATTTTAAATACTAATTTTATTACTTCTCTTAACTCTGAGCAGATATGCTCCTCTTAAAATATATTTTAAGTACCTTCATCTTAACTTCTATCTTTTCCTGTAGTGTGCTGGTCTTAGAACATAATAAGGATTTGATAGGCCTCTTTTAAAGGATGAAACCCTTAAAGAATCTACCTGTTCCCATTAACAAGACTGCTGGTTGGTTTTTTTTCCTTTTTCTAAGAAATCTCAAAAATGAATCTCTGAGGGTTCAGTGGTGTTTCTGGGGCTGAATTACTGTTATTTTTCTAGGAGCTCCTCTATATATTGGTCAAAATATGTAACTGGGGGCGTGGCTGGGATGATGCCAGAGTAGCACATAGTTCGATCAGCTCGCGCTTGAATGTGGAAATAAATGAGATTTTACGCCTAAAGTTGGGATTTTAATCTTTGGAAATAAGACCACGAAGCCTTGGAAGTATTTGCTACAATTATTTTAAAGTGGAAGTGCCATCGGAGTTGGAGTTCAGCGGACAGGGTGGTGAGTGAGGCACGGCGCAGGCCGCGCTAAACGAGCTGCTCGGGGCTGGACGAGACCTGGTGTTTGTTGTTTTTGGGGGCTCCTGTGGAAAAAGAGGGCTAAATAACTTGCGCCGGTGGAGGACGAGACCCGAGGATTGAGTTCGTGAGCTGGAAGAAGGTAAAGAGGGGAAGCGGAGGAGGTGTGTGTGAAAGAGAAGGATGGGACAGACGAGAAGTGCAATAGCGACGAGAGGAGAAAGAATCGAAACTTAAAGTGGGAAAGAAAGGAATGTAATGGTGCAACATTGTTTACAAAGTTGTAGCTGAGAAAGTGAAAAGCGTGAGAAGTGAGGAAGAGAAGCCAGGTGGCTGAGAGGAAAGGTTTAAGAAATAAGAAGAATTGAAAATTGGAGTTTGTAGTTTGTTTCTGGTTGGATTGGCTGAGGAGGTACGAAGAGGGCTCTCGTCTGAAAGCCGCTGCTGCTGCTGTGGTTTGGATCTTACAAAGATTTTTACTTATTCTTTACTTTTATTCCTATTTTTGCTTCTTCCACTCACCTCCTGCCCTTCAGGAAAGGATTGAAGACCTGGCTGGCAGGACAGGTGTGGGGCCCGAATGGGAACACGGTCCCCACCTGCTGGCTTATGTAAACCATTAAGAACTCTCTCTTCTTCTTCTTTTTATAGTGGGTGGGATGGGTGGGTGGGATATGGGTCTTTTAAAGTGGGTGGGATGTGGGTCTTTTAAAGTGTTTTTATGTGTTTTTAGAACTTGTTGTAATGCTGCCCTGAGTCGGGTTCTGCCTGAGTGGGTGGCATATATAAATATGACTATTAAATTAAATTAAATTAAATAGTTAATGTGGGTCCCTCTTTATTTTTGGACTGTGACTGCTTCCTTACACTGGTGGAATATTTTTTTATTTTCATTCCTAATTTTGCTCCTTCCACTCTGGGATAGTTAATGTGGGCCCCTCTTTATTTTTGGACTGAGACTGTTTCCTTACACTGGTGGAATATTGGTGGAATATAAGTGTTGGCAGTTCCCTCATTTTGTTTTTCAGCTTGCTTTGCCGTGCCGTCTTTTTCTTTTTCTTCTTTCTTTCCTGAAACCTCACCTCTTTGGAATACTTACAATTGGGGAACTGTTTTTATTTTTTTATCTACACAATTGGATTATAATAATTAAGAAGATTTGGATTATAACAAGACCAAAATACGGATATAAAATTCAGTATTATTGGATTGGTTCTGGTTTGATTTTTGTGTTTGGGTTTTGACTGCAATTGCTAAGAATTTTGGAACATTTTCAAGGAAAGTGTGGTGGGGGATCAAAACCAATTTCTGCTTTGAAGCTATTATTTGACATTATAATGGATAAGGCTGCAAGGAGTAAGGAAGAGGAGGAGGAAGTTGTGAAGCCAAAAAGAAAGGGCAAAGCAAAGGATGTGGAACCCCCACCATCATCTTCTTCATCACCTGAACTTGCATATGACCAGACTCAAATTATGGTGGAACTCGGCAAATTATTTCAAAAATTGATAGGATGGATGAAGCGAGGGTGAAGGATAAAAATGAAATGTTGGATAAATTGACTGGATCGATCACTGATCTTTCTAAAAAAAATGATTTAAATATTCATAAGTTAAAGGGTAATGTTAAGTTGATGCAAAATGAAATGAAAGCGATGAAAGGGGATTTTAAAGGGATACAATTGGAGGTGAGAGAAAATAAGATGAAAATGGAGGAGCAGGAGAAAAGGATTGATGTGATGGAAGAGATGATGAGAAAGCAAAATATTTTGATTCGTCGTGTGATTCAAAGATCTCCTGACCAGCTAAGAGATAGAATTGTAAATTGGCTAAATAATTTGAATATGGGGAAAGTGTTTGTTAATGAGGACATTGTAAGTGTCTATAGAGTGGGATCGAGAAGGGGAAAAGTGATCACAGAAATGTTTTGGTCAAATTTGCAAACTGGGGGGATAAATTGAAGGTGAAGGCTTTTCTTAAACAAGCTGGTTCTGGAGCTTTGAAAATTGATGGAGTGGATGTGAAGGTATATAATGATATTCCAATCAAGGAACGTGGGTGGAGATACAAATTAAACCAGTGACAAAATTTTTGATTAAAAAAGAGATAAAATATAATTGGAGATTTCCACAACAGTTAAGATTTTTTTATGAAAGAAAGATGCAGGTGATTGACGAAAGAACTGATGCTTTGGAATACTTGACTTTACTTGATTTGGTTAGTGCAGGTTCAAATGAATGGTTGGAGTTAAGGAAGGATTTGTTGGCATTGGGAGGGATAAAAAGAGAGTATGGAACTGATGAGAGAGGTGCAGCAGGAGGAGAACAAATGGGAGGGGAGGGAGAATTATCATTGATAATGGTGGAAGAGGAGTCAAGCAAGGGTTAGAGGGAAAGGAGAAGAAGAAGGGAGAATTGTTAAAGGTAAAGTGGTATTTACAATAGTTTTATTTTCAAAATGTGATAGTGTGCTTGAGATTTCATTATGATGCTTACTAGGTTCATCCCACCCATTCCCCCCTCCCCTCTTTGGAGGTCAAAGGTGTTTTTTTCTCTTCTTTTTTTGAAGGAAAAAGCGGGGAGGTTGCTAATCAGTGTTTTATGTTTTATGTTTTGTTTTTATTTTGTTAGGTTAATTGGTAGCATGCCCATTGGAGAGCTCAGGAGGGATAAAAGTGGGGGACAATTCAAGGTATGAGAGCGATAAAGGTATTAACATGGAATGTGAAAGGTACAGGTTCTCAGATTAAGAGGAGGAGGATAGAATCAGCTCTGAGAAGGGATAGACCGGATATAGTCTTCTTACAGGAAACTCCCCAAAAATCTCATGATACAAATAAAATATTTTTAGGTTGGATGCAGCACTATGAGAAATCCTATGGTACATCAAAATCAAGAGGAGTAGCAATTTTGATTTCAGATAGATTGGGGCTTGAGATAATAGTATTTCAGATTTGGAAGGGAGATTTTTGATAGTGAAAGGGAAAATAGACGATGAGGAAATAACATTGGTGAATATATATGCCCCAAATGATCATCAAGGGGAATTTTTAGAAAAAATACGTACGATTTTGGTAAAAGAAAAGTCAACAAAGAGGATTGTGGCTGGAGATTTTAATTTAGCAAGATCAAACTTAGATTGTACAAATTTAGCAAGAAGTGGAAAAGGGATTAATGGCTGCTTTAGGCTTGAAAGACTCTTGGAGAGAACTTAAGGGTACTGAAAGGGTATACTCATATTTTTCGCAGGTTTACAACTCTTATTCCAGATTAGATTATATATTTGTAACTGAAAATTTGATTAAAAGCTTGAAGGACATGGAAGTGGGAATATTTAAGGAATCGGACCACGCTAAGGTGATATTGGATTTAAAATTACGGAATGAGACTAGACCAAGGAGAATTTGGAAATATGATGCTAACTTATTTAGAGACCAAAAGTGTAAAGAACAAATTATCCAAGAATTGGAGTGAAAGTTGGCAATGGAATGATAATGGGGAGGCAGAATATAATGTGGTCTGGGATACCATGAAGTTGATTTTTAGAGGGGAGTGTATAAAGATGGCAAGTAATAGATATAAAAATTATAAGTTGATACAGGATAAACTTGAAAAAGAGATAAAGTTGTTACAGAAGGAACATTCAAAAACAACGAATAAAAAAGTCTTTGCTAACTTATTAAAATTAAAGACTGAATTGGTAGGTAAAGAAATAGAAAAGGTGAAAAGAGATTTGGTTTATTTAAAAAGGGAATATTTTGAATTTAGCAATAAAAATTCAAAACTTTTAGCAAAAGCAGCAAATGATAAAAGGGAAAAGAGGGAAATTAGAGTTTTGATTGATGATCAAGGGATAAGATGTAATAAAATAAAGGACAAATGTAAAATTGTGAAAGATTTTTATCAAGCTCTTTATGCAAGAAAAGATATAGATGAGGAGAAACTTAAAAAGCATTTAGAAAAGCAAATAATTAGGGGAATAAAACAGGAACATAGGGATAGAATGGGAGAATTAGTGACAGAGAAAGAAGTAAAAGAGATAATTGCCAGATTGAAGTTGGGAAAAGCCTCCAGAGAAGATGGGTTGCCTGTGGATTTTTACAAGGAATTTGGAGATATCGTGATATCAAAGTTGGTAAAATTATATAATTATATATTAGATGGAGGGCAAATTCCGACTTCATGGTACCAGACCACAATTGTACTTTTGCCAAAACCTGGAAAGAATTTAGAGAAAGTAGAATCATATAGACCCATCTCATTGAAAAATCAGGATGCCAAGATCTTCACAGCAATACTTGCCAATCGATTGAATGTTTTCATGGGGGAATATATAAATGCTGACCAAGTGGGGTTTTTGAAAGGTAGACACATGGCAGATTTGACCAGAAGAGTAATTGATTTAGTTGATACGGTGAGTCATACAAAAGAAAAGGTGGGATTAATATCTTTGGATATATTTAAGGCATTTGACTCTCTACAATGGATTTCAATCAAGGAAATAATAAAAAGCTATGGATTCGGCGTTAAATTTAGAAGGGCAATCGGTCAATTATATCAACAAGGAACAGCCACTGTTAGAGTGAATGATGAGGTTACAGACGAGGTCAAGTTGGAGGCAGGCACGAGACAGGGTTGCCCACTATCTCCAATATTGTTTATAATGGCAATGGAGTTATTAGCAAATGCTATACGAGAGGAAGCAAAAATAGAGGGAATTATGGGGAATAAGATAAGTATGCATGCGGATGACACTTTGATAATTGTAAAACAACCAGAGAAGGTAATGAACAGAATTCGGCAACAATTAAAGGATTTTGAGGATATTACTGGGTTGAAAATAAATTGGGATAAATAGGAAATGATGCTTTGTAATATGGATGAAAAAGATCAGAAAAAGATAAAGGATATAGTTAATATTCAGATTTAAAATAAGTTGAAATATTTGGGAATAACTATATCAAACAAATTGGAAGAGCGTAATAGATTGAATTATGATAGTTTGAAAACTGAAATTAGGAACAAGATACAAAGTTTTCTAAAGTTGAAATTGTCCTGGTTTGGAAGACTTGCACTTACTAAAATGACGCTGTTACCTAAAATAAATTTTTTATTTGATGCGATAGCAATTCAATTGAAGGATAAGGAAATTAAGGTGTTTCAAAATTTGATCAATGACTTTTGTAATGGTGGAAAGAAATCTAGGTTATCAAAAAAGTTATGGTATTTATCGCAGAAAAAAGGAGGGTTGGGAATGCCGAATTTGATGGCATATTATCGAGCGTTTCAAATCAAGAATGTTGTGAAGATCCTGGCAAGGGAAAAGGTAATATGGGAGGAAATTTAGATGAGGGACTATAAACATTTGGGCAAAATGGTCTTTTTAGGAGACAAATTGGGAAAGGTTCTGTTCATTACCTAAGAATACTATGATGAAAGGTTTAATGAATGTATGGAAGAGGGTAAAAAAGGATTTGGTCCCAAATGTCTCTCCAATATTGGAAATTTTAGATATGGCGAATTTTTCAATTTATATAAATGAGGAGATAAAGGAGATTTTGAAAGAGAATGAGGTTATCCTGTTGAAGGACTGGTTTTGGATATGCAGAAATGATGCTAGTAGGACAAAATTGTTTGAGCAATTAAAAATTAATTGGTTCCAAAGATTGAGGATTATTAAATGGAATAGTAAATACATGAGTGAATATTATTTGGAAAGAGAAAAGACGGAATTTGAAGAGCTGATTCTAAAAGTTAGAAAAGGTGATATAAATACTAAGGGATTAGTTAGTAAATTGTATGCAATATTAAATAGGGATGGTGATCCACAAGAGGATTTGAAATTAAGGTGGGAACAAGATTTGAATATAAAGATAGGAAAGGATTTATGGAGAAATAAATGGAAAAAGAGAATAATGAGGACTATGTCGTTAGAATAAAAGAGCATAATTTTAAAACGTTGTGGAGATGGTATCTGACCCCAGTGAGGTTACATCAAATGGATAATAAAAAAGATAATATGTGTTGGAGATGTAAGGACACTATTGGAACGTATGAACACATGTGGTGGAGTTGTAAAGTGGTCAAAGATTTCTGGAATAGAATTGAGAAAGAAATTGGAGAAATTTTGGGTAAGATGGTAAAACTGGGATCAGGTATCACTCTGTTGACAAACGTGGAAGATATTAATTTAAACAAGGACAAGAAAGAGCTACTAGAAATAATGATTACAATGGCTAGACATTGTATAGCTAGACATTGGGGGGAAAATGTAATTATACAAACGGAAGAGTGGTATAAAGAAATGTGGAATTTAGCCTTGAATGACAAATTGACATGGGAGATAAAGAAAAAAGAGAGATAATTTGAAAGAAAATAGATTCTGGGATATTTGGAAAACTTTGGTGGATCACTCCCTCAAGGGTGATGAGAGAAATAGACCTGTACCTGAACAAAAGGGATTTTGGGATTAATGCTAATGAGATACTCTGAGCTCTCCAGGGCAATGTAAATGAACACTGGGTGATTTATTATTTGCATTTACATTTTTGTATAACTATCCATATTGGCATTAAATGTTTTACTTGAAAATGAGTTTTAGAGAAGGGAATCAAGATTAGGGAATAAATTGAAAGTAATAAATTAAGAGAGTGTATCTATAAAGATGGGTGTTAATTACCAGGATGGCTGTACACATTTTGTGTGTGTATTTTTTGGTATTATTATTATTATTAGTTGTTTTTTTGTATTTTGTACATGAATTATTACTTCTTTTTTTCAAGTATTATGTTGTATAATTCTGTATTTGTGTTTTGTATTTTATATGATAAAATTCAATAAAAATTATTTTTTTAAAAAACAAAACAAAAACAAAATATATAACTGGCTATATATATTGGGGAAAGAATGTAAGGGAAATGACCTGATTTAAAAAGTATTGCACACCAACTGTTGTATAAAATTGTTGTGCACATTCTTTGAAATCATCACTGTTAGACATTACTCACATATGGAGCAGATTAAGTGGTTCAGTCTGCATCTGGCCTGTACCAACTCAGAAAACCAATGGGGAATTATGTGCTTAAGTGTTTCTGGATTTTTTAAAAAATAATTAATTATCTCAGGACACATTCCTGGGATGAGAGCAAAAAACACATACCATCACTGGGAAATGGCAACTAAATTCCTCACTGCCCAGAGTCTGTTTTTTTTTTCTTGCCTTCTCTCTTCATAATGAAGAATTCCTTGCTTGTACAATGATTTTAAAAATCTATTTCATGCACACCTGTGCATGAAATTGAAGCATTGTTGACAGCCTCAACTGCCAAGTTTGAAAACATTTTCTTATCCTTTCAAGCTTTTTTTTTATTTTGCCAAGGCACAAATGGATGTATTAGAGAGAGAGAGAGAGAAAATGTGTACAGCTGATTTCCCCCATCTGATGTGGGTGGCAAAGTGTGTGTATATATATATATATATATATATATATATATATATATATATATATATATATATATATATATATATATATATATATATATATATATATATATATATATATATATACACACACACACACACACACACACACAAATTATAACATTTCATGATATGCAGGGTTCACTGCCTGTATGTATCAGGAAAAGCCTTGAGAGTATATTAATGATGGCATTTCAGAATGATCTTCTTATCCATAATGGATTATGCAGATAGTAAAAAGAAAGCATCACACATAGTACTATAACAATTAGATATTCCATATAACGTGCTAAAAAGATTTATCTTGAATTTGGGATTACAGAGCCCATTATGGTGTGGCAGTTGAACAGTTCTCTTCCCTTTGAGAACACGGAGAAGTGAGACATAATAAATTATGATAAACACGAATGTTGGGAAATCAGCTTGGTTGCATTAGTAAATGAGCGCTAATAAATAGGAGATCTAAATATGAATTGTTACTCTGCCTTGCCTCAGTTCCAACAGCAAGTTGTCCAGGTGACTTTAACATTAACCATTCATGTTACACAGAGGATTTTGGGACCTACTGATAGATTATTGCTGGATGCTACAACCTAGCTCATGCTTTATACTGCTTTTAAGAATTGAATATATACTCACAGCTAAGACTACATCATCCAGAATCCTCAGTCAATATGCTCAATGGACATTTATTTATTTATTTTTCTGATTTATATTGCCGCCCAACTCTGAAGACTCTGGGTGGCTCACGGAAAATAAAGCCAATCACATTTTAAAAGCCAATAAAAACCCATTAAAACTGCAACCTACAGATTAAAAGAGATCAAAAGAGGGAGAGAGTGTTCTTACTAAATCAGCCAGCAGGCAGGGGTCACCACATCGCCACATGCAGCATAAATGAAAAGGAATAGAGAGGTTGACATGAATGAAACACATTAATTTAAAAAACCTATAGGTTCGATTGATTGATCGATTGATCGATCAATTGATAGACCAATTTATAGACCAATAGATAGGTCAGTCGGTCGGGTGCAAAAGTTGACTTGCCAAATACAGTTCTTTGAATGAACATTGGACTAATACTCATGCAATAAAGGTCAGGATATTGATGGACTGCATGCAATAAAGGTCAGGATATTGATGGACTGGATTAGCTCCTCTAAGATGAAGAATAGATTATAGGGGTGGAGAGGAAGAGCTTAACATCATCTTTGAGAATGTGCATTATACAGTGCTAGTCTTTAGTTCTATTGGATGACATGGTATTGTAGACTTTAACACAGAACATAATTAAAATAAATTAAAGCATCTGAAATGTGAGTTTATCATAGGAAGCTAAGAATTTCTCATGGTCAAGTAGCTGAGCAGCAAAGAAATACTAAAATAAATGAATGAAGAACCAGAAACAATAATATGCATGAAATGCAAAAGGCTAGAATAAATGATAAGTGTAAAATTTAATACCCTATCAAGTAAAACAAATTGTTCACATAGAAAATTGCAAAACATGTTGTATTCTTATGAAATAATGAACTGATTAAAACTGGTTCAAATCTGCATCACACAAACTCATTTGGTTCTCTGTTTCCTGCATTGAGACATATTGCTGCATTTCTGACATATTGCTGTATAGAACATGGAAAAGGTTGTGGCCCTAATTCCGTATACTACAGATGGGACCAGATTCAGAGTATCAGTTTCAGGAACTAAGCATTCAAAGCCCACTATGTAGAAAAAACATATCTGCTTGTTTAAGATTGACAGATTCCTACATTCTTTCATTTTAAAACTCTCAAGTTCCTTCTATCCTAATTATGAAGAAAATTTTGCTAAGCTCTTAATTTAAAAAAACACCTAAACCCAAATTCTCACCCATTACTAATATATGGTGAGTTTCTGTAGATATGAACAGTAATAAATAAAATTAACAGTTCTGGGCTCACAGCAAAGACATGAGTTTCCAATTCTTTTAAAGGTTACTTTAAATAAAAGCATTGTACTCTCCCCATTTTGCATGTTCCAAAATACCAAGCTTTTGGCAGGCAGAATACAAGGTAGAGTCCTTATTAAAACCAGTGCTCAAAGGATTGCAGGTATAAGGTTAGATTTCAAACCTTTACCCTTTTGTGAAGTCCATTAATATTTCCTGCTCTCTTTAGGACAAGGTATAGATGCAGGTTGTATAAGAACAGTCTTGAGACTTTTCTCACCTCTTTGACCTAAACTCAAAACTTTTTCACAGAAGTTTAGCTGAACAGTTGAAAATGGTACAGTTCGGTAAGAAGGCTTCATTACAGATTTTGCATAACAAGGCCTTCCTGGAACTTGGTTGTAGATATTTTAACCATTATGAATCCCTTTTTGCAGCAGATGTACACATCTGTCTTTCCACAGTCAAAAGTGATAAGATATGGCTATGTATTACTGGGACATGAGCTCCCAACAAGTTTGTCAGAAAATAAGGTATATAAACCTCTAGTCACATTTGTATTTTCTTCAGATTACAAACCTCAGTAGTTCACCATGTTAACTGTCAACTGAAAACATGGTACTATGGGAAAAGGGATGGAATTGGCCACCTTTGGGAGGAGGGTAGAATAAAGCTGAATTCCCCAATGACAGTGTTCCTTCTGGTGGCCATTCCCCTACAAAGCCCCTTCCCTTAGGCATGGCTTAGAAGGGAGTAATGGGAGAAATGACTTATACACCTCGACTGGCTGCTGAACCATTGGCATAATTTTCTTCAGAGAACCTTTTACCAGGCACTTGTTAGACACCTGCTTCTATTACAACTGTATGAACAACAGCTAATGTAGCCAAGTGAGTTTTTTTTTTGGGGGGGGGGAGTTGACACAGGTAGATGAACATTAATTGAGAGACAAATTCAGATTCTAGTAGATAGCATATCCAAAAAACATAAATAAGATTGGTGAGCTAGTTCTCATCTTTTGACAGAATTCAAGGAACCATAAAGGATTGCTAGAGCCAAAGAGATATGTCCATCTGGGAGGGCACTGTATTGTGGCATTGTGAAGGTATTTTTGTGTGTTTTTTAATTGTTGATGTGTTTGACGTCAGTACTAGTTATAGATTAACTATGTGTAGGCTGTCAAAGAAAATATTTGTGAAAGCCACACTCACAAATGATCCAGGCTTTTATTTAAGGAACATGCCTCCTTTCTTGGACTACTAGAGAAATTCTCACAGCTTTAAAACTAATGGACTGATTGACGTATTACACACTAAACTGTAGCTAGACATACAATAGCAATGGAAAGCTGCCTTTCATTGAGAGTAAGAGATTAAATCAGGGGTTCTCAACATTTTTCAGCCACAGGCCGGACCATGCCCCCTCAGAAAGCTGAGCAGGCCAGGCTGGTGGTTTCCCCACAGCAATATCTGCCATAAAACATGTCCATGGCTTTCATAAATGCATTTACATTTGTATGCGCTCTACATGGGGCTGCCCTTGACGACCATTCGGAGGCTGCAGCTGGTCCAGAATGCGGCAGCCCGGGTGGTGACGGGATGTGGGTGATATGCCCATGCCTCACCGCTACTTCGGGAGCTGCACTGGTTACCAGTTTGTCTCCGGGTGCAATTCAAGGTGCTGGTTTTGACCTTTAAAGCCCTATATGGCAGTGGGCCAGGATACCTTAGAGACCGCATCGTCCCAAGAGTGTCTGCCCGTCCAACCAGACCGGACCGGAGGGGCTCTCTAATAGTGCCATCAGCTAGGGGTGTACATCTATCCAGCACCCGAAGGAGGGCCTTCTCCGTGTCCGCACTAACTCTCTGGAACCTCCTGCCAACAGATCTAAGACTTCAAAGAGAATTGCTGCCCTTCAGGAAAGGATTGAAGACCTGGCTGGCAGGGCAGGTGTGGGGCCCGAATGGGAACACAGTCCCCGCCTGCTGGCTTATGTAAACAATTAAGAACTCTCTCTTCTTCTTCTTTTTATAGTGGGTGGGATGGGTGGGTGGGATATGGGTCTTTTAAAGTGGGTGGGGTGTGGGTCTTTTAAAGTGTTTTTATGTGTTTTTAGAACTTGTTGTAATGCCGTCCTGAGTCAGGTTCTGCCTGAGTGGGCGGCATATATAAATATGACTATTAAATTAAATTAAATTAAATTGTGTACTCATTTAAGTCTGTAGTAATTGGGTTTACAATGGCTGTGGACTCATTTATGGCTGTTTTAAATGCCTTTATGACAGCTGTGAATGAGTCTGTGGCCAATTCCGGCAGCAGCAGTGGCTGGAGTGAGGTTGAGGGCCAGATCATTTGGTGCCATGGGCCAGATCTGGCCCATAGGCCATAGGTTAAGAACCCTTGGATTAAATAACAATAGAAATATGCCTTCTCCTCCATTTGAGATTGCTATATCATTTTAATAATCAAAGGACATTTCAACTCCTGACAAATGGTCAACACATGGAAATAGTAGCTTTGAAGATTTGTCAATAAAATTATATATATATATATATATATATATATATATATATATATATATATATATATATATATATATATATATATATATATATATATATATATATATATATATATATATATATATATATATATATATATATATATATATATATATATATATATATATATGCATCTAACAATATGTATGCTATGATGAAGGGCAAATATTACGGTGCAAATACCATGAACCTTAACTAATACATTACAGTACAATATATACATAAATATAGTCTCTCGCACACATTAATCTTCAAAGTGGCATTCAATCCCATCTTCACAATTGCCCTATTGATTAGAGAGTTTAATTTCAGAGTATTTTTGATATATCTTGCACGTGAATGCACATTTTGTATGGAAAGAAATTGACAGTTGATGTTTTTTAAACTGAGCACAGGGAAAAAAGAAAACAAGATGGGTTCCTTGTTGTTCCTACTGTTGATCTGGCATGGCTGCCTGCATTTAACATGTCAGTGCCAATAACACATCTTCTAAAGCTTTTTCAAAATGTTGTCTGGCCTACTGACAATGAGGCACCAGTGGCTGGAACTCAAGAAACTTGAACTGTAAACATAGCAGGAAGATGATCCTTCTCTGTTAAACAAGCAGTCAAGGCCAGCTTCCTGGTATTTCATTCTGAGGCTTCATACTTATACTGATTATTTACTCTGAATTCAGAATAAATGCTGCCACATTCTTATTCTTTTCATTGTCCCCCTGCAGAGGAGTCCTACAGCTCTGGCACATGTAGAAATAACAAAAATGTATCCATGTGGCAGGTTTTACAGCAAGTAAACATTAAACAGGAAAGCCAATTTTAACCTGAAATATATCATATGTTTATTTTGCAAGCCAATGCACAAAGTGTTTCATGCTGAGATCTATTAGAGATGGTCAGGAAAAGAAAACTGGTGCATTTGGAAATCAAATGTGTTCCTACTGGGATTTTATGTTGGCACATCAATCTGACTGTTTGGATCTACTGCCTGTCATTGTTGCCAAAATGCTGGAATTCTCCTCCTCAATCTGTTACACTTTCAAACGCTTTTGACATTTAGACCATGCTAAAAAGTCTGGCTTAGTCTTCATGAATTATGATTGAAAGGAATGGAGCTTGGATTAGAAGGATGTATTATTGGTCAGGGAGGGAAAGGATGAGAAAACATAAAAGGTAAATTCTGCATTGTGACATTTTTACCGTAATGAAAGATTCCGTGCACTTCAGTGTCTAGGCATGCCTGCCACATGTCCATGGAAATGTCTGCAAACAAAGATAGCACTGGCTCTTCGGCTATAAACAGAGACGAGCATTGAACCCTATAGTCAGATACTACTGGCTTTTGAGTGAGGGTGAACCTTACCATTACTATGTTCCCAGAAGAGCCACAATGGCTTAATGGTTAAGATGCTGAGCTTGACAACCATAAAGTGAGCAGATCAGCAGCTCAAAGATGCAAGTGCTGTGCGATAGAGTGTCTATTGTCTGTGTCAGCTCCTGCCAACCTATCAGTTTGAAAGCAAGAAATCGCAAGTACATAAATAGGTACCGCTTCAATGGGAAAGGTAACAGCTTTCTGTGTCTATCCATATTGTTTCCGAGATAAATTCCCTGCTAGAGCCAGTTGTGCAATACTTAGATTCCTTTCTCAACCAGTATGCACATGATACATCCTCTTTTGTTCATGACTCATCCTATCTTATTATGTTACTTGAAGGGACTCCTATCCCGGCCAACTTTTGTTTAGTGACTATGGACGTTGAGTCACTTTACACAAACGTGCCTTTGGATGACACTCGCCTTATAATATCTGATTTGTTGAGCTCTGGACCTATCCATAGACCTCCTATACATTTTCTGTTCGATTTACTTGATATTATTTTGGAAAATAGGTTTTTTAGGTTTAATGATCAATTGTTTTTACAAACGAAAGGAGTTGTTAGGGGGGGGTCTCCTTTAGCGCCATCCCTAGTTAACATATATATGATTAATTTTGAGCTAACTCACATTTTGAACAGCAATCAGAACCCCTTTTATTCACATATTTTTTCTATAAAAGATTTATTGATGATCTTTTCTTTATATTTGATTCTTTAGATTGTGTTTCAGCTTTTGTTTCATGGATCAATAACTTAAATCCCAATCTCAGGTTTACCCACAATATGGACAATTACTCTTTACTATTTCTGGACTTATTGATTTATTTAGATAAAGGACATATTTCCATGAGATTATATAAGAAAGCATCAGACAGAAATACATATTTACATTATACATCACATCATCCATTACATCTAAAAAACAATATTCCATTTAGTCTGATGTCCAGAGTTAAGAGAAATTTGACAATGGAATTAGATTTCAGGAATTCGTCCTCTGTACTTTCCACTCAGTTAATTCAAAGAGGCTACACAGCTGATGTTGTTAGACAATAACTTGATAAGGTCAAGAGAATTTCTACGGAATTAAAAGAAAGGTTCATGATAAGACTAAACAGTTATTCTGCTCGTTTGAATTCACTCCGTTGGCACCCAGTATCAAAAAGATTATAATGAAACATTGGGGTATCTTAAATGACATACCTGGTTGTGAGTTAAAACCATTACTAGGTTATAGACACACCGCTACTTTCAGTAATGTATTGACAAGAACAGATTTGAGATCTTCCTTTGTCTGCCCACAGAATATTACAACAGGGCACTTTAAATGTCAAACCTGCTTTTGTTGCAGGTTTACTCAAGAAACAAAGACAATAGACTTTCCTGATGTAGAATATACTCATATATTGAAAGATTTCTCTACTTGAGGGACTAGCAACATGGAGCACATGATCATGTGTCCCTGCCACAAACGATATGTCGGTGTCACTACTAGACCGATCCATACCCGGGTATTGGAGCACAGATCATGGGTACGAGGACAGGTAATGGGTGCACCTCTTGTGTCACATTTTATGAATGCCAATCACACGGAGGATGAGTTGCGCTTTGTAGTTTTGGAAGTCATCAAATCTATAAGTTTCTAAAGGATCGATATCACAAAGCATTTACTGCAAAGAGAAGCCTTTTTCATTTTTAAACTCCAGACCTTAGAGCCGAATGGGTTTAATAGCGAGCTTGATCTTTCCTGTTATCTGTGAACACTTTAAGATAAGATTTGCATATTGCCAGAATTTAATGAGCTGATTCTTCCACATATGTTAACATTGTTCAATTAGTCTCCTTTGACTGTATATAATGTAGCTTTCTAAGGTATGAGTTAACGTCAGAGCACAAAAAGAAAACACACATTGAGGCTGTTGATGCATAGAAAAGGTATCTTTATTCATTTATTTTTATTTATAAAGACTTTATAATAAGCTTATTTTTAGCTGTATATTATGATGTTGTTTTGTTTCTTTTTAGATTTATATTCCTGAAGAAAAATTTTCTATATGAAAAGCTGCATTATCCAGGAAACAGCTTTGAATTATTTAAAGAAACATATCTAATTTTGATTTACTTGAGAGCTTGAAACTGTAAAAAAAATTGGGACATACAAGACTGTACTTTGAAGATATAGTGAATGAACTCTCCTCAGTTATATATATTTGTTGAACAAACATTTAAGAATTATTAAAGAATTTTAAAAGAATATTATCATTTCTGAAGTTACTTAATACTCTACTCATATATTATTTTTGCCTCAGACGGCTTTCCGTTTTCCACTTGATTCACCATCTGGCCGCCTATCCCTCTATAAACAGAGATGAGCATGGCACTCTAGAGTCAGACACAACTGGATTTCAAGCAAGGGAGACCTTTACCTTACTTCTACTGAAGTGAATGAAGAAAAGAGATAGTAAAAGCAGAGTGATCACATGCAGTCATGGGGTAATTGTAACTGGTGAATATGTCAGCAGTAGTGGCACATGCCCATAATTTGGTCCAGAATGCAGCATTCTGGAAATGGGGTGAGCCAAGGAAAATTTATCTTGAGAGTGTAATAGTCTTGTTTATTTGGGAATAAATTCCATTAAACTCAGACAGGTGAATGTGCATAGGATTGAATTGTGACTTAGTCATTCTATTCAGCCTTGTTGATTTAAAACATTGCTATTTTTTTAAAAAGTAAATTGCCTTGATCTAATTCAGTCCACCCAGAGTGAAACTTATTTGATTGTTAACTGTATTAAGTTAAGATTTCTGTATTTATAATTACTATATTTGCTGGAATATAAGATGCATTGGAGTATAAGATACAGCCTGTTATTAACAAAAGAGCCCACTATTGGGCACTATATACAGTACAAGACACACTCCATTTTTCCAATGTATTTTAAGAGGGTGGGTGGGTCTTATATGCCAGCAAATACAGTATTTGCCTGGCTAGTATTTAATTGACAACTGGTTTCATTGAAAGTGCAGTCTGGTTTTCTAATTGGTATTTTAAAAATTTAAAGGCCTTTACCCTAAGTAATTCATGCAAGCTGCCTTAGTTCAAAGCTGGCACCTCCTACCTCTGGTGGTGGGTAGAATATAAATGAAATCACATTATTTAAATGATTTGCACTGTCACGTTAACAATATTGTCATCAAGGATGAGAGGAGATTTAATATTGTACCTGATTAAGTTCCTGAAAGATATTTTTTTCCAAACTAGTAAAGGTTTCTCTAGTGACTTTCATTTGCCCCTAACAAGTCACTGATACTGACTATGATGGATTGTCATGCTTGTTAACAGTGAAGGATATAGAGAAATGTAAAGGAAAAAATAGAAAAAGATATGTGGTTTTGACAGAAATAAGTTGTTTCCCAAGCTTTTCTTATCGGTATCACTGTATTGCAGTTCATTTATCTTTCATGAGGAGGAAGAATAGACTAAAAGAGTAGAGTTACTAGGGGTTAGTAATCACTATTGTGTCAAACCTGGGTCTCAGCTGTTCCAAATCAGAGTAAAAAATCATTCATGTGATTCCCCCACTTCCAGTCTAAGCTAATATAGCCCAAAAGCAGATCAGGGAATGTAGAAGATTTTGGGACACTACTGCAAATGGTGGCTCAAGATTGGCCTCTGAGATCATACAACTGGGACAGCTTTGTCTTTGCAGGCGCACCCCCCAAAGAAAGACTCAGACAACGGTATATGGATAAAGGCATTGGACCACTTTTATTGAATAATGCCCTAGTCCGAATTATAACTTTCAATTGGTGTATTCATCCAATCGTAATTCGTAAGGCAAGCAGGCCGCAGTAACACTGGTAAGGTTCCTCCCAAAATTGCCAATGATAATTGGCTACAATGTATCCATTTGTATCAATTTGTTTGTTGACACAAACAAATTGTTGACCGGAGTCAATAAACTATCTACTGACCCCACCCTATGACATGTATCCATCAAATCACGAGGTGATGCATGCTGTAAAGCTCCTGCCATCACCCCTTGCCAGGTTCGTCATTGACCGGCCAAAGCTATTACACCTGTACCTGTCTAAGTGTTGGCCAGTCAATTGCGAACCTGCCGGATACCTATGGGTCATCAATCTTTACCTTACCAGTGCTACCCGCTACACGGGGAGGCGTCTATGAAGACTCACTGCCCCCCCCAGACCGTCAGCTCGGTCACCAGGCCTGCTTGCAAATCTTCAAGAAAGAGGTTCATACCTCTAGCCGACAGGTGGACCCCATCCCCTGCATAGATATCGTAATTTTGCAAACTAATCGTGGGATGCCGGATGACCATCCCCAAACCCTTGTCTGCCAAGAACCGGGCAACAGCCCTGTTCACCGAGCGGCGAGCGCGGTCAAGGGCACGGTGGTGAATACCTCCCCTGTATGAATGACACGGTACGATGTCCAACCATAGCAGCCTTGTGTACGGCCACACATAATGCAAATAAGCTAGGTCACTGCAAATTGTGAATTTTAAGGAGAGGCCAGTGACCTGGGCAAGGTCATTGCCCCCGAGGTGCAGTACAAGGACATCAGGTGGTTCAGCATCCCTGATGGAAAACAGGAATAGCAACACTTCCCGCCATCTCATTCCACGCTTACCGTACCAACGTATACGTGCGGTTGCACGTAGTCCAAGCTGGGGTCCCCACTCTGCCGCCGCAGCATACTGCGCTGCCCAGTGCACGTAACTGTGGCCCACCAGCCATACTGCCACCGGTGTGCGGGGACACACAGGGTCTGTAAAAGAAGAAAAGAGAATAATGACTTAACTGGTACTCATGCCTGAAGTGGGCGAACATACAATGCAAAACGCATGGATCCCCATCTCCCCATTCGGCGTATATCAGCCTCAGAGTACCCAAATGCAGCCGCATTGGATGCAGCACCTATCCTAAATGAATGGGTGCCGTAACGAGCCCCGGGGAGGCCAACACTGGATAGTGCCATACCGGTCACCTTCCAAAATTGAAATTTAGTAAGGGGAGACCAACCTGGTGGCAGAAAAATTGGCCAGGGTGCACGCCACGCACTGCCAAGAACTCCTGTAAGGCCCCAACCGGACAGATGTCTGCAATGGAACATCGTAGCAGTCTAACTCCACTGCGTACACCGTGCTGATCAACTTTTGAGGACCGTATCCTCAACTGAGCCCACTCATTAGTGACATAGACATCGTCGAGTTCCAGTGCCCTACGAGTCGCATCCGCCTTAGACAGTAGTACCAACTCACTGATGCGGAGCGCTCCAAAGAAGGCCACCATGGTAGCCGCGTGAAAAAGAGCCACCTCATACCTATCATAACACAAGTTATGCCAGCCTCGTGCAAGGTGGGTCAGGACCTCTGGTGAAATTGGGTGGTGAGTGTCCGGGCGGTGGCCATGTTCCCGTGTCCACCCCTCCAAAACATGACGTATGCGGAAATCATTAACGCAGTCAGCAAAACCCCGCACTTTGGCCATAAATGCCAGTGCTGACAGCCTGGATGCTATAGTACGAGGAGCCAAACCCTGACTGTGTAGATAAACCATAAATTGTAAAACCTGTTCCACTGGAATGGGCCACACTTCGGGCAACTGAAGTTGCACACAAAAGGTTCTAAATTGAACGAAAGCATGTTGATACGCCTTACGCGTGCGAGGTGCCAGAGACATGCCGATCGACCAGTTCACCTCTCCTCGCCAAATGTCCAAATCTCGGCCGGGAGTGGCGAGGAGAATTCCTCTGCTTCTGGAGCCAAGGCACGGAACCAGGGGATCTGCAGGCGGGATAAAGCATCAGCAATATCATTATTAATGCCTGGGACATGTCTGGCCTTAAACAGCACATTTAGGCGTAGGCTTCGTAACACAAACTGGCGAACCAACGCCATCACCCTGGGTGATTTAGACGTCTGAGCAAGCGGGCTGGAACCCCCTGCCCCGCCGGCTGGCGGGGAGCCTGTGTTGGAGCAGCTCGCTGCACAGCATGGCCACAATGGTACCTATCCCCAGGCGCCGGACACGTGGGGGTCATGTACAAGAGCCACAATTTCTGGCAGGGCTCATCCCATCTCATCTCCGGGTGTAGGGCCACCCTCATTCTAAATTCCTTATCGTAAGCCAACCACGATGGGCCAGGGAAATCAACCATCGCCCTGTAAATATTCTCCAAGTATTGGACCATAGGAATGGCCAGATCAGGCAGGGCCCTGAGGTATACCGCCATATAAATAAGATATGCCGGCAACCAGTTGGCCCAGGTGCGCGGTGGCTTACGACGACGAGGCAGCTCCTTGTCTCTGTCATCCTGTCCCTCTCTCTCTTCCTTAGTGGGCTCACGGTTCAATAGGGAGAATATATCCACGTACTCCCCCCGCCAAATCTTCTCCCTCATGACCTGGGACAAATGATCACCAAGGGGCAAGGAATAACCAGCCGTCGGCAAAGCCGTCACCGGCACATTATGTATAGAGGGCATACGCAGTGGGACCTGGACAGCCCCTGCGATGCTCGGCACTGGCCCAGGGGCGGAAACCCCTGCCCTCAACGAGGTGCCATTTTGAAACCATGGGGCACTGGGATAGGCTGGTAACTGATGCCTACTCGCCTCAACTTGACGAGGCCAGGGCCACTGAACCCCACCACTGGAAGTGGGCTGTGATGTAGGTGCACTAAATTGAACCTGATACTCACTAGGTGCACCCCCGTGAGCCGCCCCCACTGGGGGTTCCAGCCCACGGCGGGCGTCGGAGCTCGTGACCGGAATCGAGCTCTGGGGCCACACCTGACTACTCCCAGTCTGCAGATCTGGACGAACTGGGAGCTGCGAGACACCAGCTGGCGCCGGCTGGAGCATCTCAAGCAGCTCAACCCGGCTGGCCGCCCGTTGCAGCGTCGCGGCCATCAAGGTAGCCGGTGCCAACGAAGGGGCCCCGGAGGAAAGAGAAGCGCCCCCCTCCACAGGAGGCTGTGCAATGCCCAAGGATGCTTCCAGCACTGCTAAACGTGCTAACAGAGCATCCACTGCCACAGAGCCCCCAGCATAAGGCGTGGGCCGGACGGCCCACTAGGCAGTTGGAGAGGTAACCCGAAAGGTGAGCCAGGGCCAGAATAGGACCATGCCCAAAACTCCGGCCCATGAGGGGCCGGAGGAGGAACGGGTTGTATACCCACCCCAGGCCCTCCCATGCTGCCCTGACCCATGGCCGGTAACGGTGGGCCAAGGGCCGAAGCCCCTGAGGGGCCAGCCTGTAGCTGGCCAGCCACCGAGCTGGAGCCTGGCTGCCAAGTGCCAGCCTGAGTAGCCCCACAGGTATCAGTGGGCAAGGCTGGCACAGTGCCCTGCCGCAGGGGCGCAGCCCTGGTCCTCCGACCCGATGGCTGTCCCCCGTCCGGCACAGGGCCGGTGAAAGTTCTCCCCCTTGGCCGCGGCTTCATCGCCGGGGCCTTCCACTTGGGAGCCATGTCTCCCGGGGAGAAGAAAAAGCAGGATCCCTATCCAGGGATCGAAATCCTAGCACCTAAGCACGCGATAGCCAAGCAAACCAAGGCTCTGCGTGCGCTAGATCCTCCTTTTCCAGCCGGGAAAGAACCGCAAGGACTAAACAGTCAAAGACTAAAAGGACAAACAGCGATGGAGAAAACTTCTCCTCTCCATTGCTATTTCTAAAATGGCAGCTCGTCTGCCTCGTGGCCACCCCTTTTATAGAGGGGTGACCACGCCCCCTAACTCACCCGGATGTCTGAGTCAGGGTGGGGGGGTGCCACAAAGAGCGCGGCGGCCATTTTGGCGCTGCGCTTTCATTAGGCCCTACTGTGATGAGATAGGTTGAGGTGATTGCTTCAGGCAGCAAATGTCAGGCAGAGAAGGAATGGCAATGAAGTCTTAGATGATAGAGTGGTATGTGTCTTCACTGTTTACTATCCTGATAAGCAGGATAATACACTTGTTCTATTATCAGATCTGAAGTCAGTTTCACAGTATATTTAGCTTCCATAAAAGAAAATGGAGTGTAATTTGGTCTTTTGCCTTTGGCATAACAATGCCTTCATTTAGCCTTCTTACTCAAGCCATCCCATTTGTAAATGTGCCCAGGAATAGCCCAGTTGCTGAGAGACCTAAGAATCTGCTTCTTGCTCAAAAAAGTAAAAAATAATGCAGTGCTTGAGAGACAATACAGAGTAACTGACTAAAGATACTGTTCCTAGTGTATAATTTTTGGTTTGTTATCCATAATTGGATTACTAACAGTGCAGCCGATTAATCAATTACACTTATATTGATTTGTGCATCACCAGGAGTTCAGTACACATTCCTTTTTTCACAAAGTGAGGAAAGTACATAAGCATTCCCAATATAGTAATCCAAAGCAGTCACTCATGACTCGGACACACCACATTTTGTATTTTGTTATTCTTCAATAAACACATCAATGCCTCAAGAAAATAAATATACCTACTCGTTTAAGCTCAGTTGCCTCCCCATGAGAAATTGGGCCTTGGCTATTGAATAACCAATTACATACTCCAGTGGAAAGTTTTCTTGTGACTGTTCCAATCAAATGTATAAAAACCATACAAGAGGTAAGATGTAAACTGCAAGAAGTTTTGTTCTTTTTAAAAAATTACTGCTATTATTCTTGAACTTTGTGAAGAACTCGTGAAAACATTGTTTTGTGCACACACACAAAAGAATTGTGAAAAAAGGACAAAAATATCCAGTATTTGGCACTTTGGTGGTGCAGTGGTTACTGCCAAAATTGCTGACATTGTGAGTTTGATCCTGATGGGACTTATGGTTGACTTAGACTTCCATGGCTGGTAAAATTAGTAAAATGTTAATTACATTGTGAACTACCCAGAGAGTGCACTAAGCGCTATGGAATGTTATATATGTAACTGTAATGTCTATGGCTATTGTTATTGTTGTTGCTGGTGTTGGCAGTGTTTCCAAAATTTGGCAGTGATACATTTCCCCTAGGAGAATGAGAAAATATGTACACTGACATAATTAAAATAAATGTACATTTATTTAACAAACAAAAAAGAACTGTTAATATGACTTCAAAAAAGTTTAGCTACTGGTTAGATTACATTTTATTCCAAATCCCTTTATATGGAATTACCCTTTTTCTGTTTGTCCCCATCCCCAGACAAAAGGATCCTTAGATTTCAATATAGGACAATGACAGGGAGAGAGTGTGCTGAGAAAGACATTCCAGCCAAAAAAGATGAAATCTGAAACTGTACTTCTAACTAAAACCTAGAGAGCCCATTTTGAAACTTACTTTTAAGCAGTAAAAAAGCCTTCCCTGCTCATTTGGTCATTATTTTTGGAACTTCCAATTTTTTTCTGTATCATTTACAATGCCATAGTGCCCATCCTCATGAAAACTAATCCAGGTTGAAATTTTGCTTTATTTGAGATTTTTAGTAACCTAATAAAAACATTATATGTTCTTGTCACTGGATCATTAACAAAAGCACTGTCCTCTTCCATTGCTGCTAATTATTTCAACAAGATTTCTGTGGGCCTCAGGTAGGCATCACCCTAGTATTGGGGCGGCTGCATTGCATTCTCTGAAATCATCAAAATGAAAACAACAACAAAATGCTGAAGATCCTGTGGTTCTGAGACAAGACAAGACCCTGATACCTCCTATGGAGCACCCTTTGCGCAGAAACCAGCTAATCTATAGGGTAGACCAGTGGTGGTGAACCTATAGCACATGTGCCTGAGGGGGCACTCAGAGTCCTCTCTGTGGGCACATATGCCATTGCCTCAGCACATAGTATACTTTACCAGAATTGCCCAGCAGCCCAATGGGAGTACTTCCTCCCTCCCCCCCAGCATAGGGTTCCCCCATCCCTCTGCCCAGCAGCTCAATTGGAGTGCTTCATCCCTCTCCCCAGCACAGAGTTTGCCTCACCCCCTGTGCAGCACGGACTGCAGTCTGTTGAGTTTGGGCCCTCAGTCTCTAAAAGGTTTGTGGTCACTGGAGTAAACCGTCTTCTTTTGGTTCTTGATGGGAAAATTCAAAATATTGGTTGGTCTGGTTTTTTAGTAGCATGGATGCCATTGATATTTAGCAGTTTCTTTCATGCAGCAGCAGTAGCAGCAATGTCAAACTTGGCTGCACTGTTTCAGTGGTGGAGAGGGAGAAGCACAGGCCAGATTTATGTTACAGGCTCTATGTCTCCCACCTCTGGCCAGCACTTGAAAAAAAAGAGTCTGTTCTCTGAAACTGTAGCTTTTTCAGGTTCTGCTGCTGCAGAAGACCTTCCATTTTACCATAATTATATCCATCAATTACATCAGCTGAGATATGCAGCCCAAGTTAGGTGGAGCATTGATATTATTACCCAGCACTTGTTTTTAACCTCAACTTTTACCCTTCCTACACTGTGAACTTTCAAATGATCTTCACTACTTTGCAGCAGTTACTCGTTCACTTCTTAGCGCATGGATGTGCAGCTGCAGATATTTTTAATGTTCTAAGAAATAACCCCTGTAATCGCTTATGCTATCTGATAAGTGTTTAATCTTCTTCGCCCTGCTTTCCATGCATCTGCCCAGGAAAAGAGGTTTGACAGCATCCTATTTTCCTGACTTCTCTTTCAACAGCTTCAGTTCTGCTGTACTGATTCACTTATCGTCTCCCTCCAGTTTACCTCCCCCACCCCTCTCCCCCCAAACCTGCTTCACTCTGTTCTGGTCTCTGCCTCGTCTCTAGCCTCACCCTATTCTAATAATTGCATGAACTGTATTCTGTTATCTAGACTTGTCTCCTAAAATGCTCTGCATCTTATCATGTGATTTTCTCTCAAAGTCATCTAGGCGTGTGCTTTTGAAAGCCTTGATTATTTGATCACCAATGACAGAAAGGATGAGCTGTGAGTTTATTAGATTCCCCCCTCTATGGGCCATGTTGCCGCTCTTTTCTCATCCATCCCCACTAGCCACTGCTATAAATACTTAATAATCTTACGATTAAATTTCCTCATTGCTTTTCATTTAAGTAGCATGAGGCACTTGGACTTGGGGTGATTTAAATGGCATTATAAAGCTGCTTCAGGTTTAAGGAAGAATTCTGATTGACTGGTAGATTTTTGTTCAAGGCTAGATTAATTCTGGTGAAGTACACAATTGCAAACTGCTAATTCATCTTATTCCAAAATACAGAGATTTGTGTTTTATTTGCAATTGGGGGTGGGGGTGGGTGGGAGAGAGAAATTTAAAAGAGGAAAGCAATAAGGCACTTCTAAGAAGAGTATTTGCTAATCACAAGATAACACACTCCAGAAGGATGAAAAGCATTAAGCTGTGTTGTGTAGCATGATTATTCCATGATAAGCAGTCCCTGGGTTAAACTTCGTTTCCTGTTGTTCATCCAGTTCAAGGTAACTTTTCTTACAGCTTTCAGGGCTGTGGAAGGGGGAGTGCAACTGGCAGAGAATCAAGCTGTCTATTCAGCAGAAATCAATATGTGAACAGCTCAGACTGATAAACCAGGCCAGAGGCAAGACAGAAGAAGCCCCATTGGCTTTTTGTAACATTTGATATTTGTATGAAATAAAAGTTACCACACCAGCCTCCAAACTCATGATGCATAAGGAATCAACTCCAGCTGGTGTTTTTTCCCCCCCATTGACTTATCTTGGTCTCCAACTGCTAGGATTTGAATGCAGACTAAATACAGTATCTACTAGCAGGGGTGCCCAGCTTTGTGCAGGTGGGGTTTTGGGGGGTTTGTCATACCTCCCAGGGTTGAGTTGGAGCGTGGCCTCCATCCACACACCCTCTCTCACACACACATCCATTCTCTCTCTCCCCTCTCTCTGTCTCTCTCTCTCTCACGCACACACACACACACACACACTTTCTTCCTCCTCAGCGCGCGTGCACACACACACACAGAGCAGTGGCGTGCTCTGACTCTGCTCTCTCTCCCACTCTCTCTCCCACTCTCAGATACTCTGTCTCTCCCCTTCTCTGTCTGTCTCTGTCTGTCTCTGTCTCTGTCTGTCTCTCTGTCTCTCTGTCTCTCTGTCTCTCTGTCTCTCTCTCTCTCTCTCACACACACACACACACACACACACACACACACACACACACACACACACACACACACACACACACACACACACACACACACCATCCCTGGTCTCCAGACAACGGACTGCTTCCGGAAGTGCAGTTCATTGCCTGGAGAAACAGGCCACACTGGCAGGAGACATGGGGTAGCACCAGGCAGGGCTTTACGGAGCCCCCCATGTGCTGGCTAGCTGTCCCCCAACACCCCTACCTTCACCTGTGGGGAGTCCTCCTCCATGCAGCCCAGCGTGGGGCTTCCATGCGATGGCCGGAAGGCATGCCCGTTGCCTGGAGATACAGGCCACACTGCCAGGAGAGGCACAGAAGCCCCAGGATGGGCTGCATGGAGCCGGGCTAGCCGCCGCCCCTGCACCCCTGAGGAAACACCACACCGATGACCACCTTACCTGTAGGGCATCCTCCATGGAGCCCAGTTCAGCGCTTCCACCTTGCCTCATGCCTGTGAGGACATCTATGTCGCGGATCAGGCACCGGTGCTCTCTCGGGCTAGGCGCCCAAAACCCCTGTCCATGCATGGTTCCTGGCGTCAGGCATGGGCCGAATGGAGCATTCCAGTCGGCCCATGCCTTCTGGAGAACCCAAGGCAGAAGGCCCACCTGCCCTTCTCCAGAAGGCAGCCGGTGTATGGGTGCCCCATTTGGCCCATGCCTGCCAGAGAAGGGCCTTGGCTTCTCCGGCAGGCATGGGCTGAACAGAGCACTCCAGTAAGCCCATGCCTTCCAGAGAAGGGCTGCCCGCCATCCTCTGGCCAAAAATGGTGGCCAGCCAATGGAGCCTCCCAACTGGGGAGGCGGTAATATGCATGTGCCAGAATCTGCCCAGGCGCAAAAGCCTGCCTGGAGTTCCAGGTGCTGCCACCTGGAAACTCTGGGCAGTCTTCTGTGCCTGTGCAGATTCTGGCACATGCGTATTACCTCCTCCCCCGCCATTTCATGCTGCCAGTGGGGGGAGCTTTGCAGACAGTTTTTGGGGTGAAAGACCATGAAATGGTCTGACGGTCCCCCGTGCCGGCTACCCCAGAAGTGTGAGGTAGGCAGGACTGCAGTTGTCAGGGATGAGGGTGCAGGTGTCACACTGTGTATTGGTAACATACAGTATGTCACCTCAATTTTAGTTATATAGATTGTGTTCCAGAATCTGTATGTTATCAAACAGCTAGGGAAGCATTAAGTCAAATACATAGGCATGTAAAGTGCACATAAGAAAATGTTCAGCTTTCCTTCCATTCCTCCAAGAGGGTACAGTATTGGCAAGTCTTATTTTTGCATAATCTTCATTTCTAGGGGTGACAATGCAGTGCCTCAGGTACTGTGGTTTCCTGTTACCTGCTAGGTGTCAGAGGTGTCTATGGATGAAGGTACCTATAGCCCACTCTTACATCCCATAGCTCAAGACTAAGTTTAGATGCTAAGGAATGAAGCCCTAACTTTTTTCACTTCTTCTTCTATGTCTAGGCTAGATGTGAAACTGCTAAAATGAAGGCACCTTTTGGTGAGTTCATTCTACAGTTCCTTTCACCTGACCTAGTGTGACAGAAATGCTGTATACATAGTCTGTTTTCCTTTCTGACTTTGTTTTGCCTATTTTACAAAAGTCGTCTTTTATACAAAGTCATTTAGGTCTCCCAATTGTCCTAAAATTGTGAATTTGAATTACCATATTTGCTGGTGTATAAGACACATCAGAGTATAAGACACACCCTGTTATTACTGAAATAGCCCACCATAGGCAACTATATACAGTACAAGACATACTCCATTTTTCCAGTGTATTTTAAGGGGGAAGTGGGTCTTATACACCCGCAAATACGGTATCTTACACTAATAGAGAGGACTATGGGGACTTTTTTTAAAAGGCAAACTAGTGACCTAATGCCAAGCAACAGTGGAATGAATGAATGATGATGACTCTATACCAGTGATGGTGAACCTTGGCACTCCAGGTATTTCTGGACTTCAATTACCAGATGCCCAAGTCACCACTCCTGCTGATCAGGGCTTCTGGGAATTGAAGTTTCACTGCTCTATACCATTAATATTTGTAGATCATTGTTCTATATCCTATCCAATCCATAGCAAGAACTAAACTCATTTTATACTATCTGTTACCCTTATTTCCTCCTTAATAATTAAGTCCTTTATCTATTGCTACTTCATGATTGATTTTGGGAATACTGTACCTACAGAGCAAAACAAGCAATTTGAGCTGTAGATCCTTAGTTTGCTGCTGAGGTGTAAATTATCCATAATGAGCTGTTTCTTCAGAACATATGTCCACACTTAGAGCATATTCTCCTGCCTTTTCTGTTCTGAGTTACTGTAACTGTTTAAAGTGGGAAACAAATTTTACCTATATGAATTAGGATTCAAAGACCTACATTAGTTGCAGTACTTACAATGTGGTTCTTGTTTGAAGGTAAAGAAGGCATTCTTCCACCACTTTTGAATTTGGCACCTGCAATGTCTTTTTCCTATTGCTGTAATGAAGTCCTTCATTTCCATGAGATCAAATGAGAGTATTTAAAGATGGGAGTAATTTTGTTTAACCCTTATGTCAAAAAACTGAATAGTTAACAGGTTGTTCAGAAAATATGCACTCTGTAAATGCTCAAAGAAAATGTGAATGACATAATAAATGTAGACTATCTCACTCAGGTGACATCTAGTAGAGAAATAAATGTGTGTCCCTTGTACTCTGGAGAGACCAGAAAGGTATTTGTAACAACAATGGAGAGCTTGCCAGGGATGATGGGCCTAGCAGTTCAGGAACTTGACAATTATTTCAGTCTACTTTTGCCTGGAACAGGAACACTAAACAACCATTAAGGGATATTGGAAGCCATTGACAGTGAGTAACCTGAACCATGAAGATGAAAGACCCAATTATTCTAGAAAAGTGGGATTCCCAAAGAAGGAAGAAATCTTTCATCTATGTCTCTTGAGGAGGAAAGTGGAGGTTCAGATATGCTGTCCTATAGAAGCATAGGGCAGAGAAGTCTTGCTATCTTCCTAAGAATCTAAGGGACTTATATGAGCATAAGTGTTGAAGTTAGGAGATAGATTTTATTATTTTGGTGTTTGTATTTTTGTGTGTATCTTTTGTGTAGCTTTGAAACCTTTTACCTCTTTTATCAACTTTTTTATTTATTTCTGTTTTCTTTTTAAATAAAACATATAAAATTCAGTCTAATGTTTGGAGTTTGGATAATTTTAAGAGAAATCTTGTACTAAATCTAGTCCTTGGGGATACAGTATACCAAGATAAATAAATTTTGGCTTTGATAAGGTAAAGGAGGTGTGAGCAGCAAGATTTTATACAAAGCAAACCACTCTCAGATGGTCAATGGCATTCCTCTGACCTCAGAGTAAAGAAACATAGGCAGGTAGGACAGGCATTAGAAAGCCAGGCTGAATGCTGGGTTTTGTAATAACTTGGACTAAATGAGATAAGATACCAGAGTTCTTCCTATATTTTCTGAAAAACATGATTAATTTCTAAGTTATTCACAAGAGCTTGCAAGAGCTCATCTATCTGTCAAGTTCAGTGGTTCCCAACATTTTTTTGGCCATGCCCCACCTAAGCATCCCTAAATTCTGGATGCCCCCCCCCCCCCACGTGACATATAATTCATTTTATTCAAAAAGTGAACTCCTAATCATGTGGAGGAAGCTGAAAAGGTCATTCGCTGTTAATAACTCATTCTCAAATTGCCCTCCCCCTTAAAAATAGAATCCCCCCCCCTGTGGGGGTGTCCCACATTGGGAACCATGGGTCTGACTTGTCTATCTATACACTACCACTGGCCAAATCCACCAGTACAAATGTTGCACATTCTTGTTTTTACTTTAAACATGCCTGTACCAGAATGTCATTTCAGCTAACTAAAACTAGGGTGGTTGATAGATGAAACCTCTGGAGGATAGTTCCCCTAGTAACAATGTGACATGACATCTTCCAGACAGATTGATTGTAGAAAAACTCAGTATCCCTCTCTTCCTCAAAGGTTACTTATTTCAATAGTCATTAATTATTTTAATTCTTAAAAATGTAATCCTCTTATCTCATCTTACTTTTATTCAAAATGCTACTAACTAAAGCATTAGAATCAATTCAGTCATTTTAACATTTTGAAAGCTGGGGGCATTTTGCCATATCTAACCCTTTCCTTCCGTAACTGGTACTAGACAGCAAACACCTGACAAAGTTCGTGAAGACATATTCACTTTGCAGATGAGACTAATAGGTAATTAAATTTTCTGTTTCATAGCTGAAGTTATGAAACAGGAAATTGTTAGTTATCTCTAGCAACTACAGTACCAGACTTTGCATTAATCCTTTAAAAGGGTGTGTGTGTGAAAGAGACTGTTTTATCTCAAAAGATTGCCCAAATAATTTTGTACTTTTAGTTGACTTATGTGAAATTATGACATGGATCAGAGGATTCGTTTTATTTGTCTTGTAACAAACAAGGTCATTCCCTGAATGTTCCACTAGTCCTTACCATCTCTAATATGTATCCATAAATCATGAATCATGAATGCTTGAAGACACTTAATGTGGACACGATACATGAATTGCTAAAAAGCCAATAGTAATTGTTGTAATCATAGCCTTTTTTAAAAATTGCACCATCTACTTCCTTATTTAAACTTGTTCACACATAAAACTATGGAATCAGAATTACATACTTTGATTAGGACAACTGAGGATGGCATGTATGTAGACATTCTCTCTGGAGAAAAATTCTTCCCCTATTTCTTTCAGTTTCCATGATTAGTGGGATTTCAATTTCAATTTAAATACAGGATGCCTATTTTTATTGCAGGATGCTCATTTCAAGTAATTACATTTACTTTATTATACCCACAAGGCCACCTGCAATTCACAGTTGCTATTATCTTTGGAAAAAGCAATAAATATAATTAGTAATATGGAGACACTGCCTCTTTCATCTTTGGGAAAGACCAGTGGAGTGTGTAATGGTTAGACAAAATAATATAGCAGGGATTATCCATGCAAGAAGGTTTTTGTGAGGTGTTGATTAGTATTCTACATTCTACATCCTCTGGTGGCAGCAAACATACAAATGAATGGATGGTATGCCACAAACACTAATTCTATGCATTCTTTTTTATCTGATGTTGAAGAAACAATTTTAGATTCAAACTTCCAAGTTTGGAAAATAAACCTAGATGTATGCCATGGTAAATCCTTACTCTCATTAACTCACAGAAGAACAAGGCATTGCCAAAATGTTCTCTTCACAAGCTGGTTTTCTGCCAGTCAGAATTAGAGTTTACTGCTAAATTGTGAGAGTTGTTGCCTTGTTGTTGTTTTGTTTAAAAATAGAAGCATTGGATGGGTTCTTTGTATCTTTTTAAAAATCAATCAGCCTGTCCTGTGCTTGCTGTACTTTGTTTCACAAAAGGGAAAAAACATTAGTTCTGTAAAGAGAATTTCTGCACAAACTGCAGAAACATCAATGAAAAAACTGCTTCTTGTCTCATTCTTACTCTGGGAGTAAGAAATCTTCAAGGGATTAGCAAATTTAAGACTAAGTAATTTGATGAGATTTGTCCATATCATCCAGTAAAATATAATATATATTTTATACCAATTAAGGCAGGTAAAAAAAAATCAGAAACAGTCTTCTATGTTGTGACTATATATGGTTATAGCTGGATACTATCTGTGAATAAATCACCAAACAAGGGACTGGAGACACCAGTATTATAAAGTCTTTCATTACATATGTCTTTGTTATTTTAGTTTCCCTAGCTATTCATGCTTCATGATCTGAACAGTATCTTTTGGTGTTAATTTATAACATCTTCCTCTCTATTGACATTCTTTCTGGAAGAAAATTCTTTTCTATGAAATGAAATAGAACAATTGAATTTCTCACTGGAGAAATTTTCAGCACAGCACTAGAAGCAAATGATCTTCAGATAAAGTTTTGAACCTATGTACTAGTTACATAGAGCTGGTTAGTATTAAGAACATTTAAGGAAACCTCACCTTTTTTTCTCCTGTTATGTGAATGTAGTCATTTGAGTGGGAGAAGAGGGCCACATTATCTGGTCCTGGCCTATTAGCTGCAGCCTCTTCTGTCACCCAAGAAAAAGTATGAATGCCTGAAGAAAGCCAGCCTTACACATATCGGCTTCTCACATGATTTATAACTCTGCAGTGTACAGTAGTGGAAAACCTATTCACCAAATTCTTCATTTTCATTGATTTGTCCAGCAATGAGAGGATGAGATACCTCAAAAAGGAATTTTAAAGCTGTGTGAGATTTGTCACCATGTACCAAAAGCATATGAGCCCTTCATCCCCCTTCATGATTTCTTACATGAAGTTTCTCTAGTGACTTTGAGGAGGAAAGCACACACAGAGAGCATGCATAGAAGGACTGGCTGGTTGTTAAGAAACTCTCACATCCACACTTACACATACAATCCAGTGTTTCAAATTATGAAATCAGTGGTTATTTTAATTTTAGACAATATGCTCACTTTCAGCAAGTGACTCAGGTGAGTGTAGTTTCGTGCCAAAGATTTTAATTTAATTTAATTTAATTTAATTTAATTTAATTTTCAGATTTATATGCCACCCTCTCAGGTAAAACCCGACACTGTTCTCACCAATGCAAGAACTAGACTAAGATCCTAGGAGAAACCCTTGCCATGTTCATTGGTGAGAAGACAACATTGCAGTTCCTCATGTTCTTGTGAGAAGATGAAACAAGTGATGATTTCCTACAGCAGAGAGAGGAAATGGTCACAGAAAGCACATTCCAAATTCTGTGTGAGGTGCCTGTAATCATCTTAGGGGATGATGCTAAAACATGAATCTTATTTCTATGAATGCTAATATGAATAATGCAAGCGCGGCGCCAAAATGGCCGCCGCGCCCTTTGCGCCCCCCCCCCCCCCACAGGACAGAGAATCCGGGTAGTTAGGGGCGTGGCCAGCTCCCTTATAAAAGGGGTGGCCACGAGGCAGCCGAGCTGCCATTTTACCTCAGCGACGGAGCGGAGAAGTTTTTTCCCCTGTGGCTCCGTCGCTCGTTAGCTTACCGGGAAGCCTTTTGGTAGCGATTCTGCCTTGCCGGCTTCCCTTTTTGCTTCAGTGGAGATGCCTTCGAAGAAGAAGGCAGCTTCGAGTTCAGCTCGCGCTGTTAGGAGGCGCAACCCAGGTCGGAGGACCGCGGTGCCGCCTCCTCAGCAGCCACCTTTGCCAGCCCCGGCCGGGGCCGGCGGAATGGGGTCTATTGCCCCTTGGCCCGGAGTGGGCGATCAGAGTGCGGGCGCGGAAGGGGTTCCGGCCCGCGGCCCACGAGCGGTGGACACCGCTCCTGCTCCTGCCCACTCTGTCGGGCCTACTCCTCTTGGGCCGCAGCCTCTCCCTGGGCCCTCTAGCCTTGGGGGGTGGTGCGGCCCCCTGCCTTGGCAGGTTTCTCCACCAACCCTGCCGGGCTTCGGTGCTGGCCAATGGCCATATGTGGGTCCCGGGGTACAGGGACCTGTACCCATGCCTGGACCAGGCGGGCCGGCCGGCCCTTTGCCCATGGTCAACGTGGACACCTTGCTGGCCCGCATTGCGGCCCTAGAGGCGTCGTTGGCTCGGGCCAGTCAGGCGGGCGCCCCCTTCGGGGTTCCTTTTGAGGCGCTGTCAGCAGGAGGACAACAGCTGGCGGAGAGGGTCGAGCTGCTGCAGGCGCGTGGCGCGGTTTCGGCCACTGCCTCGCAGCTCCCCAGCCAGCAACCAGGGGCGGGTCAAGCCCCGGTGATGAGCTCTACGTCGGTCGTGAGCTCCGACGCCCCCAGTGGGCCGGAACCCCCGGTGGGGGCGGCCCGCGGGGGTGCAGCATGTGAGTATACGGTGCAAGCGAGTACATCCACACACATTCCCAATCTGGGGGGGGCCTTTCAATGGCCTTGGCCTCGCGCGGGTGGTGCGGGGGCCACGCTGTCGGCTACCCACCCGGCGACGATGACTGCCACCTTGGGCACTGGGGTGGGCATTGGTCCTTACACTGCAGGGAATGTTCTTGGGGTGGCTGGGTTAGCTCAGGCCCCTTTTACCAGGCCGGCTGTCCCCTTTTCGGCTTTGCCGACGGCAGGGTATTCCTTGCCATTGGGTGATCACCTGGCACAGGCTACTAGGGAAAAGATATGGCGAGGGGAGTACGTGGATATCTTCTCACTCCTGAACAGAGAGCCCACCAAGGAGGAAAGGGAGGGTCAGGATGAGAAGGACAAGGAGCAGGCACGCCGCCGTAAGCCGCCGCGTACCTGGGCCAACTGGCTCCCCGCTTATTTAATATACATGGCGGTATATTTGAGGGCGCGGCCGGATTTAGCTATTCCCATGGTCCAATATTTGGACAACATATATAGGGCGATGGTCGATTTCCCGGGCCCCTCATGGCTAGCATATGACGAGGAATTCCGTATGAGGATTCCCCTCCACCCCGAGATGAGATGGGATGAGCCGTGCCAGAGGCTCTGGCTTTTGTATATGACACCCACACGCCCTGCCCCGGGGGATAGATACCATTGCGGACATGCGGTCCAGCGAGCGGCTCCAGCGCAGGTTACCCGCCAGGCGGCGGGGCAGGGGGTTCCAGCCCGCCTGCTGTGCTGGACTTTCTCGTCAAATGGTTCCTGCAATCGAAAGAACTGCAGGTATAAGCATGAGTGTCCCACATGTTCTGGCCCCCACGCAGCCTCTGCTTGTCCCAGGCCTGGGGGGGCGCGAGGCAGAGGGAGGGGTGGACAGTGGGCTGGCAAGGCTGCCACGGATGGAGCTAGTTCTCCAAAAGGCCCCCTCCCCAATTAAGGTGGACATGCTGGAGCGCTGGCTTGCATCGTACCCGAAGGGGGAGGACGGGGAGTATCTCCTTCAAGGTTTTAAGCAGGGATTTCGTATCCCTTTTATGGGTGATAGGTCCCCTCAGGATGCTCCCAACCTTTTATCCCTCAGAGGTAGGGAGGAGGTGGCTGCGGCCAGCATTAAAAAGGAGTTAGATGCGGGCAGGGTCGCTGGACCTTTCCCCGCACCCCCGTTTCCCAATCTTAAGGTCTCGCCACTGGGTTTGGTCCCCAAAAAGTCCCTAGGTGAGTTTCGCCTTATTCATCATTTGTCCTACCCAGCCGGCCGATCGGTCAATGATGCTATCCCTGATGACCTTTGTTCAGTCAGGTATACATCGTTTGACCATGCGCTGCGCATGGTGCGCTCGTCTGGCCCGGGTGCCCTGCTGGCCAAGTGTGACATTAAGTCAGCTTTTCGCCTCTTGCCAGTGCACCCGGGCGACTTTGAGTTGCTGGGTTTTAAATTTAAGGGGGAATATTATTTTGATAAGGCCATGCCTTTTGGCTGCTCCATATCATGCTCGGCTTTCGAGCGTTTTAGTACCTTCCTAGAGTGGGCTTTCGTCCGCAGGTCAGGGTCCCGGTCTGTAGCCCATTACCTGGATGACTTTTTATTCGGGGGTAAACGGGGCTGGGACACGTGCGCACGTCTCCTCAACACATTTCAGACGCTAATGGAGGAACTTGGTGTCCCTTTAGCGCCCGAAAAGACCGAGGGCCCATCGACCAAGCTAGTATTCCTGGGGGTTGAGATTGACACAGTAGTGCAGGCTTCTAGGTTGCCGGGTGATAAGGTGTCCAGGATAGTGGCCCTTATCTCGGAATTGCTGGCCAAGCGTAAGGCATCCCTGAGGGAACTGCAGGTGCTACATGGGCACCTTAATTTTGCTTGCAGGGTGGTCGCACCGGGCAGGGCTTTTGCCCGGCGCTTATGCGACGCCATGGCAGGGTTCTCCAGGCCCCACCACAGAGTCAGGCTCACCCGGGGTATCAGGGCAGACATGTTCGTCTGGTTGCAATTCCTGAGGGAGTTTAATGGGGTCTCATTTTGGAGGTCTGACCTCCTGGCATCCCCCAATTTCCAGATCCAGTCTGATGCCTCAGGATCCCTGGGTTATGGGATGTACTTCAATGGGAAGTGGGCCTATGGTGGGTGGCCACCGGCATGGGCAGGCACAGGTCGCCTGCGGGATCTCACATACCTGGAATTTTTTCCCATTCTGGGGGCTTTGATGCTATGGGGCGAACAGTGGGCTAATTCGGTGGTGCATTTCTGGTGCGACAATGCGGCTGTTGTACACATTGTCAATGCACAAACTTCCAAATCGCCCAGGGTCATGGATCTAGTGCGCCATTTTGTGCTGTGCTGCCTGCGCCTCAACGTCTTGTTCAGGGCCAGGCATGTCCCAGGGGTTAATAATGATATTGCTGACGCTTTGTCCCGCCTGCAGATCTCCCGGTTCCGCGCCTTGGCCCCGGATGCGGAGGAATTTCCCTCGCCACTCCCGGACGAGATGTGGACTATTGGCAAGGAGAGGTGAACCGGGCGATTGGCCTGTCACTAGCGCCACGCACGCGTAAGGCGTATCAACAAGCATTCAATTCGTACAGGGCATTTGCTACTCAATTTCTCTTGCCAGAGACCTGGCCTATCCCGGTGGACCATGTTCTGCGGTTCATGGTTCACCTGCATGCACAGGGCCTCGCACCTCGCACCATAGCATCCAAGCTCTCGGCGTTGGCTTTTATGGCCAAAGTGGGGGGTCATGTGGATACCACCTCTGACTTCCGTGTGAGACATGTTTTGGAGGGGTGGGTGCGCGAGCGCGGGCGTTGCCTGGACGACCGGCACCCTATTTCCCCAGGGGTTCTACCCAGTTGGCCCGGGGCTGGCCAGGCCTCTGTTTTGATCGCTATGAGGCAGCCCTTTTTCATGCAGCCACAACGGTGGCATTTTTTGGAGCGCTCCGCGTCAGCGAACTCGTGATGCTGTCTAAGGCGGATGCAAGTGGTAGGGCACTGGAACTCGAAGATGTCTATGTAGCCAAAGACTGGGCCCAGTTGAGGATACGCTCCTCTAAAACAGATCAGCATGGCGTAGGCAGTGGTATAAGACTGCTACGGTGTTCTTTGGCAGACATCTGTCCGGTTGGTGCCCTACAGGAATTCCTGGCACTGCGTGGCATGCACCACGGCCCGTTTTTCTGTCACCAAGATGGGTCTCCCCTTACTAAATTTCAGTTTTGGAAGGTGACAGCCAGAGCCCTCACCAGGGTGGGCCTACCAGGTGCCCGTTATGGCACACATTCGTTCCGTATTGGTGCAGCCTCTACAGCAGCTGCTTTTGGGTACTCTGGGGCTGACATACGCAGCATGGGGAGGTGGGGCTCGCAATGTTTTCAGTTTTATGTGCGCCCACTCCCGCCATGAGTACCAATCCAGTCACCTTACCGCCTTTTTTCTCAATTTTCTTACAGACCCTGGGTGTCGTATTACACCGGTGACAGTATGGCTGGTGGGCCACAGCTATGTGCACAGGGCAGCGCGTTACGCTGCGGCGACAGAGTGGGGACCCCGACTGGGACTGGGTGACCACGCCAGTCTCGCATGGCATGGTAAGCCTGGGATGTTATGGCAGGAGCTGCGGCCTTTCCTTTTTTCTGGCCTGGGTGCTGACCCGCCTGACATTCTAATCATCCACCTGGGGGGCAATGATTTGGGCCAGGTCACCGGCTTATCGCTCAAGCATGCGATTTGCGAGGAACTCGCCTACTTGCATTATGTCTGGCCTGCCACAACCCTGGTTTGGTCGGACATTGTCCCGCGCCATTCTTACAGAGGGGGCGTTAACCTCCTGGCCCTTGACCGCGCTAGGCGCGCGGTCAATAAGGCAGTGGCGCGGTTTCTTGCCACCAGGGCTTGAGGACGGGTTAGTCATCACCCCGATATTAGTCTACAAAATTATGACTTGTACGCAGGGGATGGGGTCCATCTGTCACGAGGAGGTATGGACCTCCTGTTGGGTGATTGGCGAGCAGGCCTGTTGACCGAGCTGACGGTCTGGGGGGGGGCATCAGGTCTTCTTTGAAGCCCCTCCGTGTGGCGGGTAGCACTGGTAAGGTAAACAGTATGACCCACAAGTATCCGGCAGGTTCGCAATTGACTGGACAACACTAGACAGGAATAAATTAGTTAAACGTTGTCCGGTCAACGACGAACCAGGCGATGGGGTGATGACGATTGCTAACCAGCATGCATCACCCCTGTGATTTCACGGATATGCGTCAGAGGGTGGGGTCATAAGTTAGTTATTGACTACGGTCAACAATTTGTTTGTTGTCAACAAACAAATTGATACAAATTGATACATTGTAACCAATTGCCGTTGGCAATTTTGGGGTGGTACCTTACCAGTGTTACTTCGGCCTGCTTGCCTTAGGAATTATGATTGGTCGTTTTACCAATACAAATTTATAATTCGGACTAGGGCATTGAATCAATAAATGTGGCCCTATGCTGTTATCCACTTTCAATGTTGTCTGTGTCCGTTATTGGGGGGGTGCGCCTGCAATACAAATTAACACCTGGTGGGGCAAGGTAATAGCACTCAGTTATTTTCCAGCTTTCAAAAAATAATTAATCTTCTGGTAGCAACACACTTCTCCGTTAAAAAAAAACCCTCCTCCAAATATATAATATTTCAGACTTGAGATTCTGGGCAAATGACATTTTTGGAATGTATATTACCCCCAACCCTTTAAATAAAAAGGCAGGACATGGAATTATGGTGAAAAGCAATTGGCCACATTTATTATTCAATTTAAATCTCCTGACCTGCAGAGGGGCTGACAGTGCTATTCCTGATACTGGAGCAGGAAACACCTTGTTCCCTCTCCATCCCAGTTAAATCGGGGAGTCATCTCTGTAGATGTTTCCAACACATTCCCGGGAACAAAGCTGGACCTACTGCAGAGATGGTTCAGGATGTCTCCCATGTGTCAGCCACATTTCCATGAATCATGCTTATAACCTAGAACTCACCTTGTCCAATGATGCCCTATGGGATTCACCACTACCCCCAACCCTGCACTACATGCCTAAAAGTGACCTATTTAAATGACTGCCACCTAATCTGCAAAACACCACAGAGCAGTGATGGCGAAACTTGGCACTCCATATATTCTTGGACTTCAATTCCCAGTAGCCTTGATCAACAGGAGTACTGACTTGGGCTTCTGGGAATTGAAGTCCAAAAACAACTGGAGTGCCAAGGTTCGCCATCATTGCCATAGAGCCAGAATGGGATAGTTAAAGAAACATCTATCTTCCATAACTACCAATCAAAAGATAGGCTGAAAAATTCCTATCCAAAGAGGCCTGAGCCAAGGCAAGACTGGCTTATAAAGCATCCTCTTGCCCTGCCTGCTGGACTGCTGAACAAGTATACCAGAGCACCCCCAATCCTTCCTGCTTCTATTTCCTGGTGAGAGCAGTGGTGGGCATTAGCAGGTTTGCACCAGTTTGCCAGAACCGGTAGGAGAAATTCTGGCTGGCCCCGCCCATCCAAGTTTTGAAATACAGTAGTCCTAATTTGGGTGCAATGCAGGGTTTTTCCATGGCCATGTGCACCATACCATGCCCACAGTGTGGTAGTAAACTATTTTGGAGCTCACCATTCCCATCTTTGTGATTACTTGCCACATTTTGTTGTGGTCCACACAGTCAAAGGCCTTGGTGTAGTCAATGAAACAGGAGTGGACTTTTTTCTGGTATCAAACAAATGTGTTCAAACATATGTGTTCATTTATTTTATTTATTCATTATATTTACACATATTTGCACACTCTGGTTGACAGGTCAGACAATGTCAACCTAAACATTATAACTTCACTTACATAATTTGTCATAAAACATTAAAACTTCACAAGGATCAATGCAACAAAAATCATATAATTAAACTGACAAGCAACTTAGAACTTTAAGCCAGAGATTAAGAGTTCAATTCCCTTCTGTGCCTTCCTTCCTAACATCCTAAGATCCCTTCTAGCTCTGCAGTTCTAAGGTTACTATTATTATTACAATTAAAGGTCATAATTTTATTTGTAAATTATGCTGGTGTAACTACAGGGGTGTGAATTGCAGCAGCTAACTAACAAGTCATTGCCTGTATCAGTGGTATTCATGAAGAAAATAAACCCTGAGCTTTTGTAATAGCAGTGTTCGTGCACATTTTGTGACCATGGATGACCATATTGGTGGGATTTTTTTTCCCACCGTGGAAGCTCAGTTGAATAGCTCCTCATGAAAATGTTTGATGGCACTGTATAATTATAGTGTGCTGTTGAGTCAATTCTGTCTAATAATAATTTCATGTCAGAAATCATTCTAGGTTGAAAGGATTTTTGCTGGAGAAATTCAGCTCAGGGGATGCCTGAATGAGGCTCCCTTCATGTCACCAAGATCTTTTCCCACCAAAGATGTCCCTATTTATCTACCTGCAATTTCTTGCTTTTGATTTGCTAGGTTGGCAGGGGCTGGGTGAGAGACGGGTGCTCAATCCATCATGCAGTACTCGGGTCTCAAACTACCCACTTGATGGCCTTCAAGCTAACAAGGTGAGCTTCTTAACCACTGAGCCATCTGACTGATGGTGAGCCCTTCCAGGGTTTTCTGGGTAGAGGTTTAACATTTTCTTCTTCTGTTAGTGTCCTAGGTCTGTGCAGGCTGACTCTTCTCCTAGATGTACAATACAGATTCAAACTCTCAAACTTTTGCTCTGGAGCTAAAGATCTAAACCACTGAGCTATCCAGCCAGCTTCATCAGTTACTTTAACAGTTATAGACTGTATTGTCAAAATTTGTAATTTTTGCAAAACCCAACTACCAAAAGATGGTACTTCTAATTTCAATGATACCTGTACAGCGTACAAGAGCTAGGATATATGCTTCCTGAGTAACAGATAGTTATTATTTCTACTTGAGAAGGAAAGGCGATATATACATCTTAACTGCCAAAATCACTGAGAATTTTTATTAGGTGACTATTTATAATGAATGTTCTAACTAATCATAGTCATAACTGCAGGCATAACTAACCACAGGCAGCCATTAAAGAACTCTTCTGCAATTGCTGTACCACATCCCAGTATCACATACAGGTAAATGCAATATAGCTGACACCAATCAGGACAAGAACTGGTGGAGCAGAATAACAGAACCTTCATGTTGTTCCTCCTAAGCCTTTTGCAGGCGAGGAAGGAGAAAACTTGGTGCATAAATATGTAGGCACAGTTTCAAAACCAGGTGAATCTTGCAACTAGGACTTAGCCAGCCTCCAAAATACTATCTCACTTGGCTTCCTTACCTTTCATGTGTGGGAATGGTGTGTAAGGATAACATAGTCCATTGTCCCACTATCACAGGACCCATTCCACCTCACAGAGACCTACACCAATATAGGTCAGCAAAAGGCCTTTGCTGCTTCAGTGTATGTTAGGTTTTGCTCCAAGCTAGGGAAATCTATGATAGATTCAAATTCCTGGCTGTTTATGCTTACAAACTTTTCTACTCACACGCCTCTGCAGTCATCTCCCTCCAGCTTAAGTACATGGCATTTTTCTCTGACTATTCTAAGATTAACAAAACCCATTTTACATCCTTTGTCGCACCTTTTTTCTCTCTTATCCAATAAGCTTCCAACATCCATCACCTTCCCATCCAACTGCCATCCTAGCAGTTCGAAAGCAAGAAATTGCAAGTAGATAAATAGGGACCACTTTGGTGGGAAGGTAACAACGTTCCATGTGCTCTGGTGTCTAGTCATGCCTGCCACATGACCACAGCTTTGAAACAGAGGTGAGCACTGAATCCTAGAGTCAGATACGACTGGCTTTCGTGCATTTCCACCTGGTCTCCTGCCCTCTCCTTCATTCACCCACTGCAAAGAATTGGATATTTTGTGGCGCCTGCAAGAAAAAAACTGATGCCATGCTTCAGAGATGTCACTCTCCTCTTTTACAATAAATTCAGTGAAACAGTTAAGACTGATTTGCTCTCATAGTATCTTTGAGTAACAGATTCTGAGAGTTCTTCTGCTTTCCCTTGAAAATATGCTTAATTAAATTGGCCCTGGTCCTAAAGTGATGATTTAGACCAAACTCGGAGAAAAGCTTTCCAGTGACTGCAGCAGAAGATTTACCCCACTGAAGGACCTCAGGAGCACACATTCTGAGGTAAGAAGAAACTACTTTGGGAAAAAAGTGATTGTGGCAAGAAAATGAATTCTTGAGCTTAAACTTTCACCTGGATTGTTGGCATTAGCAAAAGATAAAGAAATGCCCGCTCTGCATGTTTTTACACATAATTCCACCTGTTTTATTTCTGCTTCTTTTGCACCTTAAAATACCTTTTCAAAAAATTGTAATTTAAATATGTATTCTCTCTTTCACATGTTTATAAAATATTGTGATTAGCATAAACTGCTATGAATTGTATTGCAACATTGAAAGAAATGGAAAAATGGGTGGATATCTAATCTCCAATCCACACACAGCATGGCTCAGGCTGTGTAAGGATTTGGAGAATTCCAATTCTTCAAGGATCCCTACCTCTGTCTCTATGATTGCACAGCCCTTTACTGATACAGCAGAGGATAGATATGTGCAATATAATGGCAGGTGGTACCATTAGTCTGGGCTGGAAATTGGAGATCATCAGTTCACCCATATCAGTAGTGGGGAATGTATGGCACTTTAGAGGTTGCTGACCTAGAGCTTCCAACCATTCCAACTACTGTGCTAAATGAAGGAGGGTATGGAGGGCTGGGGTATAGAGAGACACAGTTCCCTAAATCCTGGTTTATGCTTTCTCCTACTTAAAAGTCTTATTTAAAATAGTGCTGAAGTAAAGGTAGAGGTTGCCCTTGCTCGAAAGCCATTCATATGCAACTCTAGGGTTCAGTGCTCATTTCTGTTTATAGCCAAAGAGTCTGCATCAGCAGATGTTTCTGTGGACATGTGGAAGGCATGACTAGACACTGGATTGCACCGAATGCTGATTCCCTTCCCACCAAAGTGGTACCTAATTAGCTACTTGCAATTTCTTGCTTTCAAACTTCTTAAGTTGGCAGGAGCTTGGACAGAGACAAGAGCTCACTCCATCATGCAGCACTCGGGTCTTGAACATCTGACCTGTCGACCTTCCAGCTGTCAAGTTCAGTGTCTTAACCGCTAAGCCACCACAGTCCCATAAAATAGTGGTATAAACATATCTTAATGTGAAAAATATGAAATAGCATCTCCATGTTCTTCAAACTCAGCATACTTCTAGATACCAGATGTAGAAGATTTTTTAAAATGCAAGAATGGGACAGTTCACTGAAAGTTGTACTTCATGTTTTCCACTGACCCCAGGAAGGGTCAGGCTGTGTTTGGAACAAATGGACTCTTGGCCAATGCAATTCTTATGCTCTTACACATATAATGCATACAGTAATGTGTCTGAAAGCAGCAAGAGCAAGCTCACATTGAAATAAATCTGTTTGTCTTATGTCACAACTATTTTGTTTTTATTTTTGCTCTGCATGCTGAAAAATAACAACATGGTTTACCTCCACAACTAGTTGCTTCACATGTTCCTCATATCATCGAATGCTTGAAGTTGTTCTAATCCACCTAAATGATGTGGAGAACTAATAGAAAATGAGTTTCTCCTCTTTTTAAAATATTGCAGTCAATTTGTGCAATTCTTCCATCTCAACAATTGTACAAATTAGACAGTGTTTATCCAAAAGTACAACCCTTTACAATGTGAAAATACTAGGATTTCCCCCACCCCATTCTTTCCAGGTCGTAGAAGAATTTCTGAGCTTTTCATCCATACATATGAGGAAAAGTTAGGCAGAGATTTACATCCTCTCTAGCCATGGGACAAATACAGGTTGTAACAACTTTTAAATGTAAGGTCAACAACATTAGCACTTTTTTGGAGTATTTTGAGGAGTGAATTGGGTCCCAAAGCAACTAGGATCAATGTGGTATAATCCAAAGGACATTAAGGGAAACACTGGGGTTTGGGATTCCTGGTGTTGGTCCTCTCTCAGTTCCTCTCAATCAATATCACACCTTCTCTGACAAATGTCTTCCAAACAGATCCAGTTTTATCAAATCTGTTTCACATTTGATCAGTGATCTACCAGAACGATGATATTATTATTATTATTATTATTATTATTATTATTATTATTATTATTATTATTATTATTATTATTATTATTATTATTATTATTATTATTATTATTATTATTACTACTACTACTACTAACAGAACAAGGGATCTAAGAACAAAAACCAGGGGTTTTGTCTTAAGCAGAAAGATATGTCCCCCTTATCAATACTTTGCTGGCCATTAAAATTCCTCAAGAACATTCTAAGAATAAGGTCTTTATTTAAACCTTCAAATGCAACTTGGAAATTTATGCTAATTTAAAACACTTTTAAAAATTGCTCTGTACAACAGAAGCATTTTCCTTGGCATGCTACAGCCTCATTCTCTTGATAACCAAAGAAGTATGCTGTACTGACAGTCATTTCAATTACTCTCAAATGCATCACTCTGTTGTCAGAGTAAAGTAATAAAGGGTCTAGTTTTGTTTTACACTGCCCATTAAATGAAAGAATAGCCATAATTTGATCAGCATGTCGCATCTCAAAATGAACCATTCTTTTGCAGGCTCTGTTAAGGAAGAGTCAGTGCTAAAGATTAACATCACCTAAAAGATGGAACTTCAGGTTTCCCTATGATTACAAATGAAAAAAAGAAAGTAGAATACCTCCCACTCCCAACCCAGGCTCGCTCATGCTCTAGAACAGTGATGGAAAACCTTTTAGACACCGAGTATCCAAACAGAGGGGCGGGGGAAACTCTGTGCTGTAGGGAGGAAGCATTCTCATTGGGCTGCTCAGCAGAGGGGCGGGATGAACTCTGTGCTGGGAGGGAGAAAGTGCTCCCATTGGGCTGCTGGGCAGAGGGGTGGGGTCAACTCTATGTTGGGGGAGGGAGGAAGCACTCCATTGGGCTGCTGTCCAGAGGTGCGGGGTGAATTGTGCTGGGGCAACGGCCACGTGTGCCCACAGAGAGGGCTCTGAGTGCCACCTCTGGCATGAGTGCCATAGGTTCACCACCACTGCTCTAGAATCAGTCCAAGAAACAGAGCCCAAAGAGAGAGTCAGCTTCCCAAGTATATCAACATCCCTCCAACGGCTTTGTAATTAATTTCTCTGGCAACATCTGAACATCTATCACACTTAGGGTATTCTATGGTCTATGATGAGGGATAATATGCATCTCCTCCACATTCCACATAGATAAATGAATTGGACTGACTGTTAAGAGCTTAGTTCAGCCCTACAGGGCTTCCCCCAAAACATTTTGACACCTAAGGGAAGGAATGAGATTTTGCCCTCTTCCCAATCCCTGTTCAGAAGCTGGCAAGACTAGCTGTTCAGCTGTGACAATGGAATACCTTCTTCCATTCCACCTCAGGTCAGCAGGCAGTTCACAGGCTGCACATTCCATACAAATATGCCCCCTAAGGGAGCCAAATGGCCAGAGTCTGAGGAAGAATGGCTGTGGACAGCTATCCTCCTACAGCTGTCATTCATAACACCTGCCCTCATTGCGTAATAAGAATAATAACTCTATGTTCCAGTGGGAGAACAACATCTTTGACAGTACCCAAAGGCAACAGGTTAGCTTAGGACAGTGATGGCGAACCTATTGCATGCGTGCCAGAGTGGCACTCAGAGCCCATTCTGTGGGCACCCATGTGGTTGCCCCAGCACAGAGTGTGCCCCACCCCTTTGCCCAGCAGTCCAATTGGAGCACTTTCTCCCTCCCCCAGCACAGAGTTCGCCCCGCCCCTCTGCCCAGCAGTCTAATGGGAGAGTTTCCTCCCTCCCCTGTTGCTGTGTTGGCACTTTGTGATAAATAAGTGGGTTTAGGGTTGCAGTTTGGGCACTCAGTCTCTAAAAGGATCATCATCACTGGCTTAGGATATGTATGGCAGGATGTGTAGGACATACAGCATTATCCTATAATTCTCCCTGCTGCTTGCTTGGCCCTTTCCCCCGCCCAGTTGTTTAACTATCCTTTGAGAACAATTTATGATGTAGCATTAACTCATTTCAATCATCTCTTCCTCTGTCAATCACAATTTTGGAATACTCCAGCTATGATCAGGGAAGTACAAGGAATTCCACTGGATTCATCTATCTCAATGAATATAACAATTTGTACACCTCCTGAGACCTGTGGTCAGGGGGAAATGCACACAAAATTGTAAGGTCCATTGGGCATTCTGAGGGGGGGGGCATGTGCTCATATCTTATAATGTGAATGCCAGCTTAATTGGAGAGGTACACATAAATACGCTTTAGCCAAAGAGGGAAGAGTAATTAATAAAAAATAGGGAAAATGTGAAAATACATGTTCGCATTAGGAAAAATGTTCACAAATGACTATGTTAGGAAAACTGCCCACAAATATCAGTGAAGGAAGCAAATATGCTATGCAGCCTAATACAAAGCAATGACGGGAAGCAAATTCAGGTACTCATCTATGTTTATAGACATAGAGCCAGTGCTGTCTGCTTTTGCAGATGTTTCCATGAACATGTGGCAGGCATGCCTCAACTCCTGAGAGCATGGAACGCTGTTTACCTTCCCACTGAAGTGGTACCTATTTATCTATTTGCAATTTCTTGCTTTCAGACTGCTAGGTTGGTAGGAGCTGGGACAGGGATGGGAGCTCACTCTATTGTGCAGCACTCAGGAATCAAACTCCAACCCAACAGTTGTCAAGTTCAGTGTCTTTACCACTTGAGCCACTGCAGTGCCACATAAGATCCTAACAGGGGTTCAAAATGGAGAATTTGCGGAGGAGATTGTGGCTGTTCAGTGTCTGTGAAATCTGGATGCCTGGAGCCCAGACTGACTCCCAACAGCTCAAAAAAGTCAGCTAAGTGCCCATCTGGACATGCTTACAATTAAGCTGGAAATACCGCTTTTCCCTTTTCAATATTAGGAAATCCACATTAAAATTGGCCATAAACTATTCTATCCTGTCTAGCTCATAGATGACAAAAACAGGAGTTTTAATTCTTTTGATTCCCACTTCCCACACACCCACTGTAGTGGGAACATTGTCCATGTGGACATTCGCTGAAAAGCATCTGTTAGAGGTGTAAATTGACTCTCTAAATTCTTGGGCTGAATTATTCAATCTTCATGGAATTTGGATAACTAATCATTACAATAAAGATGGACATGAAAACAGGGGTGCATGATCATGATAAAGGGGAGTATGAAGGTTCCCCAGAATCTTAGGAGCTCTGGTTCTCACCATTTTACATTTCCACAATCTATTGGGGACTTGCCAAGGGAAAAGAATGAAAGGTACTTGATCTGTATGCCTTCAATATGTCAGAAGCTATAAGGGATACTCTCTGATTTTGACAACAATAACCGGTCTCAGTCTAGTGTAGCTTTTCCCTCTCTGCAGTAAATTGCAGGGCATGGGATAAAATGCCATATCTGCAGAAAATATTCTGGGCAGATCTGTCTGGCTTCTTGCTCACACAGCCTGCAGTCTGCATGTCAGTTTTGTGTACATATATCAGATTTTCTACTCCGCAAAGGCAGATACAGTATATGCAGGTCAGTATCTCACAAAGCCCTCAGAGGAAAACAGTCAAGAATTTGCTTTGGGAAAAGAAATTAACAGGATGAGAGAAATCATTTGTCTGTGGGCTTTACTGATAATCAAACTCTTGTATGAGCCTGGTTTTCTTGCAGAAACTCAAATGTTCTTGTCAAATTCTATAAAAACATAATGCATAGACTGAGATAGCCTACTGAGAGTTGTGGGACTGCTCATATCACCTGTTTGAGGCAGTGTGGGCATCAGCAGGTTCGCACCAGTTCACCAGAACCAGTAACAGAAATTCTGGCTGACTGCACCCATCCAAGTTTTGAAATAAAGTAGTCCCAATTTGGGTGCAACACAGGGCTTTCCCTTTGACCATGCTGACCATACCACACCCACAATGTAGTAGCAAAATCTTTTGGAGCCCACCACTGGTTTGAGGGTAGTGAGATTCAGTCTCTCACAAAAGAAATGGGACTATTTGTCTGAGGTGATCCTTAGAAAAGTTACTTTTTGGACAACATTAGTCACCGGCTGGGGGATTCTAGGAAGTGCTGACCAAGAAAATAACTTTTTCAAGACCTGGTTTGTAGGTGCTTGTTTGGTTTAAGGAAGTCTCTAAACCAGGGGTTCTCAACCTAAGGTCCGTGGGCTGGATCTGGCCCACAGCACCAAGAGCATTTGAGAAACAAAATGGCCACCCCTTTGAAGTTGTTGGGACAAAATGGTCACCTCTATTATGCAGGCAAGGCAAAATGGCCATCTGTCCTTCAAAGCTGAATGAGAGAGCATGACCTGGCCCCCATCTTGAAAAGGTTGGGAACCCCTGCTCTAAACCATCTGTACAATGACATTCATTAAAAGAAGCAATGAAAAACTCTTACCTGTGTGTTGCTAAGTGGTACCTGTGATTACTACACACGCTAGCAAAAATCCTGCTGTAGAAGAAGAGAGAGGATATATGTTGCAAAAACCTATGAAGATATATGTTGGAATGGCCCATGGAGGCCGGAATTACTGGCAGCAAGGAGGCCCGTGAGATGAATGTGTGGTGAAAGTCCAGACCCCGCCTAAGCCAGGTGGTCCATTTAATTTTCTCCTCCAGCAGTTTGAGTGCCACGGTTTGACATCACTCAGTAACAGAAGGCTTTTCGTAGCATTTCTGATGGTCAAGATAACACTTGTTTCCTGACATGAGTCAGGAGGTTAAAGGACAAACCGCAGCTATCTAAGATCTGGGTAGGCAAAACCCCATTGTTCTTGCCTTATCTCGGGAGACCATGTAAACTGTCCCTGGGGCTAACTTCCTTAGCTGCTGACTCATTGCTTACTCAACCTTATCTTAGGTCAGAAAGGGAAGAGTGAGCTCATCCTTAAAGTCAGCAACTTTTTACCCTTTGTCCTATTTCCTCCGCAATTCCCCAGCCAAGGCTCTTTATAATTAATGCCAATTAATCTAAGCCCAATTCCCAATTTCTCTTCCATTAATGCCCGTGTTGGTTCTCAAGCCATGTGCATTAGCGAGCGAATGCATCGGGAAGAGTAATGTCCAATCTAGGCATGCAGGCATACTACATTCCCCTTTATTTCATTATTTAAATCAGCCTGGCCGAGGGCTTGGTAGATATAGGGCATTATCTGTCTAGATGTGAGGGTCTCTTGAGGTTTCTGCCATGAGGTACACATGGAAAGAAATGAAGGGATGCATTGTGCGAAACAGCAAAGCATAATCCCTACTACCACAATGCCAGTGGTAGCTTTGAGCATTTTTTGTACCCATTTCCATGGCGACCATGACCAGAGTTTGTCCCACCACTGCCAGTTGGCATTCTGCTGGATATGTTTCACAATGGTGTCAAGTTTGGTGATCTGACTTTGGACCTTGTGTGAATTATCCGTGAGGTTAAAACAGCTCATATTGCAGACTGATTCACAGCCCACATGGTGCAAAAGCAACAGATAATCAATTACTGCTCTATTATCTAAAACTGCATGTCTCAATTCAGCCTGCTCCCGATTAAGCATTGCAATGGCTGATGAGGTGTGATTGATAGCCTTAGCTAGCACGCATGCCAACTGGCCAATTCTACGTGCATTTCCCACCACCAACCCGGGTACCCACAAAATGCTGACCGCTAAAGAGACATACTCTGCCTTGCTAAGCAATCTGATATTACTGTCGCATGTCTCATCTAACTGGGTTGCCCTTATGGACAGTACTGGTTTTGGGGTGATTGGGTGTGGGGTGATCATTTCCCTTTCAGGGAGTACCAGTGTTAGGCGACTCACACAACAGTATGAGTCAGACATGTTGGCAGGTATGTAGTTCCATGTCCATTGGTTACAAGTAAAAAGCCATCCTGCGGGAAGAATGACATTAGCATACATAGAATGTGCAATCTCTGGGTGGCTACATTTCCAAGTTTCTTTCCCAGGGCTCAGGCAACGGTGGTGTGGTAGCGAGATGGCAGATTTGGGGGCAATATGCAATACGGTATGTGCAAAGATGTCCCTTGAAATTCCCCCCTGGAACATTATACAAAGGCATGGAAATCAATGATATGCAAAGACATTATAACAATAGCAAACATACAGTGGCTTCTCTTTATGATGAAGCTTATGAAAGTCCCAATTGTATTTTTCAACGTGTCCATTGACAACTTGAAGAATCTGTGGTTCAAGTTGGCATAAGCAAAGCACGGTTGTGTGTTTAACTGAGAACATCGTCCTTCAAAGTCTCAATAGGTGGGTCATTGAGTAGCTTGCGTGTACGTGTATGTGTGTGCCAAATCCCCCCAAATCATCTAGAAATGGAAAAATGAATGGCTGATGTCATCTTTGGCTGGTATCTGGCTTGCTACATTTAGCTTGGCTGCTGACATCAAAGTCTGGCCTCCTGGGGTTGGAGCTTGGTTCTGGCATCTCCATAAATGGACCTGCAAGCGCAGCCCTGGAAATAAAAAGGTCTGAGAGAGTTAGTTTAGTTTTTGTGATTATAGATCTTAGGTAAGGATCCTGGCTGAAGACTGGCTAAAGGCTGGGTGAAGACCGGGGGGCTTCCCCCTTTCTTTTTTATCTAAAAGAAAAGACAGTGTAGGTTAACTCATTCCACAATTGCTTTGCCTGGCATTGTAAAAATGCCATTGAAATGCAGAACTTCCTGACTCCTGCTAGAAAGTAAGAATGTTAGGTCCAGAAAGAAGGGATTCTTGTGAAATCCTCCATGTCTGGGGGAAGGCTGTGAATGTTGGAAAAATCAGTAATTAGTATAACATACTAACTATCTGTGGAATTTGATTGAGCTAGGTCTGAAGCAAGACCAGTTTGGGGTCCTTAGGTGCTAGGCTCCCCTTGGGCTTCCTGCACATGGCGTGCGTGTGGCAAACTGAACTGCCTTGCTAATGCTTGCTAATGCTTGGGCATTCTGGTGGAAGAACACATGGCTTTGGATCGGGGTTGTGAAGACACCCGAGACTAATTTCTGGTGTTCTTTTTTAGTAACTGCATCAGTCCTGCTGTTGCCCTTCGGGGCTAATGTGGGCTACTTACAGCTCCTCTCTGCAGTGCTGCCAATGAAACTACATCATTGCATCAGCTGTGGCATAAGCCCTTTATTGATTAGCATGATTACTTTGGCTAAATCGTGTCCTGAAATGTTGTGAATAGTTGTGGCTACCCACTCCTGTGGAGGGACGGTTTTGGGCCCCCCGCTGGGGTCTGTACTCAGTGCTTCTGTGAACATGGTTGCTGTTTTAATAATGCACAGGTTTAGGATGGGGGCGTGTGGCCCCCTGCTACCGTTGTCCACCCATGGAAGGCTGAGAATGTGGCTTGCTGCCTGGAAAGCCTGCTTAGCCTTGCATGGAATGTATATCCGATGGGTTGGCTGCTTTCCTTGGGTGAGCAGTGAGAAAAAATGGCTTTAAACGATTTGTGCCTATTTAAAATATGGCCTTGTTCAATTAATGTTCCCTAGAATTTTGCTGGAGTACTAGCATGGCTGAGTGTTTAATATAGATTTTAGGCAAAACTGGTTTTGCAAAAGATTGGGGCAGCCGATGGTTGGCACTCTGCACTTCCTCAGGAGCTAGATTAATTCTTTTTTCCCCTGTGCTCTGGGGGTTGCAAAGAATGTTTCGCTGCCTAATTTGGGCACTGCAATCAATAGACTAGAACTTTAGTTAGAAAGACAAACAAGCTATAAAGACATTCTTGGCTGAAAACATTAGAATGAAGAAACATGTTAAGAATTCCATACAATGCACTCTAATGACAAGGAGAGAGTCAGAGGATGAAAAAGGTCAGAGATTAACTTCTTAATGAGAATATGACACCTTCTTATCAGTTAGCACTCTCTTGAATTCCTTTCGCTGTGGAAAAAATAGCAACCCTTGTCAATGGAAAGTTAATTAACTGAAGAAGCTGGGGAGAAAACATTATACCATACGCAAAAAGGTTGGGACTTGGTCCCAGGCATGTTAAGACTGCAAGGAAATAAATTGCCCTCGAAACGTGGCTCTTTGGAGAAAAGTCTGCAAAAATAAAGCGTTATTCATGTCATGTAAAGGGATTAAGCATCATGTGAAGGGAATAAACATAGTTATAGCAATGCTGTGGAAATAAATTCAAGTCATGAGGTTTGTTCATAAGGCAAAGAGTTAGTAACATATGTCCTGGATCAAAAATTCCATTTGACTTAAGTGCCAGGGTCAGACTTAATTCAGAAATCTGAGCCTGTGAATTTGGCCTGTTGAAGACCTCAATTTTATACGATCAGACTCTGTTACACTCTGGAGACATTTAGACAATACTAGCCAAGACTTAACCAGTAACAAGACATGTCCTTTGAAGATATAGGGAAGAAGATGACTTATGAGGGTGAACAACAAGATTTTTATCTTTTCCTTTTGGGAGCACTTCCGCTGGGTGAAAAAGTTTCAGAAACAATTTTTTCCTGGGTCGCAAAGCCATTAAAAATTGTGTCTTCCAGTGCAGTCTCTTGAAATGTCAATGCACCAATTTCTCCCCATTTTTACTCTCCAATTAGTTGTCTGCCAAACAGGCTTGAGAATGCGGAAATTACAGCTTAATTCTTTGAAGAAGAAAAAAAAGCCTCCCTTGCCCATTTAAAAACCGGTTTGGCCGAGAGAGAGGGGGGTCACTTTGGCCTCTTTCTCAGGCTGTAATTTTCCCCCTCCTCCTTCCTCCTTTATCCCTGGTGCTTAGGCTGCTAAGCAAACAGTTAGGCAAAGAAGTTTTGCCCACAACTCTTTCTCATACCTTCCCCAGTCTGCTGTGAATGAATCAGGACTGGGGCAATATTTTCCTACCATTGAAAGCAATTTATCCAACCTATGAACAGAGGTAACTGTCTAGAACACAATAGCTGGTACTGTATCTCATTATGACATTAACCATGCAAACACATATCACACATACAAAACATTCAGCAAACATTCTGGCGTGCCATTCATTCACTCGCATGATCCTTTCACACCTTAGATATCCACATTCCTCCCTTGGGGATTTTCCCCTGCCCAGGTCTGCAGTGTTTAGCTCTAACTCATGAGGAAATGATTCCTTACTGCCTAATTTAGGCAATTCTCAGAGGGCTGGTTACAGCCACCCTGGGCTCTTTTGCTTAGTAGTGAGTTTCTGTGCTGCTTCGAGGCAAGACAAGTCCCATTGTGCTTTTGGCAGCAGTGGTTCTTGTACTGGGAGCTGACTAAATGGACTGTGCCTGGCAGGTTTGCATGTAAAAATCTGCCTGGCGCTTCAAATCTAGTCCAGCGCTGCCCTTGGTTTTCTGCCTGTGCCTTGGAAGTGCTTGGGGTAACTATTGCTGGGATTTTCCCTCTGATGCTGGTAGAATGGGGACAGCCTCCATGAGGACCTGGGCTGGAAGCACGCCCACTGGCTGGTTTCCCAGACTCAGACACTGGCTGGCCCAGTGGAAGCCCTGATGGCAACATGGGCACTTGGTAGGATGCTTATTTGGATGGCTGTTTGAAGAGCTAACTCTCCCCCCTTGTGGGGGGGCCTCCCCCTTTGCTGCCTGGTCTCGAACGGCATTCTCTTTTAAGGTGTCCCATCTTCCCGCCTTTGGGTTTTTGCGCTGTTTTGCTCCTGCGTTCCTTAATGGATCTGCTCTGGAGCTCTGTGGTTTTGTGGGTCTGTGTGAGCAGCTTGCGCAGGGTGAGCATTTGGGCGATGGTCTGTCTGCCCAAAATTGTGTTTGCCTCTAGGCAGGCTGGACACATTATCTGCTTTTCCTCTAATTCTGCTGCTGGCAATTTACCCTTGCATACTTCTGCTTCACTCCTTTGTTGGGAAGGACTCCTCGCTGCCCTTGAAGTCTCTGGGCTTCCTGGTTGATAATCAAGGAGAGACACACTGGGGCTTAAACTGGTGGATTTTTGGTCTTTACCTGGACTGGACTAACTGGTGAAATGATCTGTCTACACATGCTCCATGTCCCTATGATTCTAGTGGGTGCTCAGGGTTCTCTCTGTCAGTCCCCTACCCTATCCCAAGTCACTTCCAGCATGCCTGCTTCTGGGCAGAGCAAATAATGCTCCCTCAGATGCACCATGAGTTCCATTAAGCTTCTGCTATGAATGCAATGATTTAGCCTGGCCAGACGCTTGAGCTCAACCCCATGAGCTCTTCGCCTAACGGATGAATCTTGCCCCTCCAAGCAAGACCCCATACTACCTGATTGGAGGTACCCTCGTGGGATGAGTCGGAGCGCCTCAGGCAGTAGGTCGGGCGATGTGGTGAACAGTGCGTGGTTTTGGGTCTGAGTTGGTTCGCAGCTTCTCACTGCCATGGGCGTCCTGTGGCCTCTGCCGATGAATGTCAGGGTTCATAACTCACCCCGATATGGAACACGTCTGTTCCAATGATGTTTTGGATGCCGCTGAGCTTGCGGTTGCGTTGCCTTCCTTGCTGTGTGGTTGTGGTCTCTGGCTGGGGACCATGTCATGCTGTGCTTCTCAAAAAATATCATGTCGGGGTCATCATATGTTGGAATGGCCCATGGAGGCCGGAATGACTGGCAGCAAGGAGGCACATGAGACGAATGTGTGGTGAAAGTCCAGACTCCGCCTAAGCCGGGTGGTCCGTTTAATATTTTCCTCCAAGAGTTGGAGTGCCAAGGTTTGACATCACTCAGTAACAGAAGGCTTTTCGTGGCATTTCTGTTGGTCAAGATAACACTTGTTTCTTGACATGAGTCAGGAGGTTAAAGGACAAACCGCAGTTATCTAAGATCTGGGTAGGTGAAACCCCATTGTTCTCGCCTTATCTCGGGAGACCATGTAAACTGTCCCCGGGGCTAACTTCCTTAGCCACTGACTCATTGCTTACTCAACCTTATCTTAGGTCAGAAAGGGAAGAGTGAGCTCATCCTTAAAGTCAGCAACCTTTTATCTTTTGTCCTATTTCCTCCGCAATTCCCCAGCCAAGGCTCTTTATAATTAATGCCAATTAATCTAAGCCCGATTCCCAATTTCTCTTCCATTAACGCCCGTGTTGGTTCTAAAGCCATGTGCGTTAGCAAGCGAATGCATCGGGAAGAGTAATGTCCAATCTAGGCATGCGGGTATACTACAGATATAATATGCCACTGTCAGTAAATAAGGATGAGGCCTGTTTGGACTAAGAATGTGGCTGGGTGAGGAAAAGACACACAAACCCCATTCCAATACAGAAGCATACAAAATCATATTTTAATCTTCATTCAATCCTGGCAAGAAGAGATTGCCCTTTGTCACACAGAAGGGCAAAAGTATAGTATACAGGGTACAGAACAGACCATTGACACATACAGCTCTGTTTCCGTAAAACGAGGGAAATGGCCCATGGAGTGAGAAAGAATGGTTGCCTCATCTACTGGCATCTGTTTTCTGGGATGATTACTTCATTCAGAATAAAGGTACAGTCATCCTTGAAGGCCATCCAGTATCAGTTTCAGGAATTTTAAAAAGAAAATCACAGAAATAAGCATTTAGGGAAGCAGGCATTTGTCCTTATGCAAGGGCAAAATCCAGGCCAGGGTGGGGTGGGGTGGATAATGCTAAACTGCACTCTTATCCAAAGTAAGAATTAGCAGACTGGAGGGAGACATTTCTAATAGTATGGTATTTTAAACATTTAGGTTCTATGTTCCTTACAGTTGTTTGGCCAATCTGTATTGTAGGATGGAAATCACACAAGCAAATTTGCAAGCCAATAAGCATGTGAAAGTGTATTCTCTGTGTGATCTCCATTTATATACCCTCCACACACTTCTTATGTCCTCAATATGCCACCACATGAGGAGGCAGCTAGGGCTCCCTTTTACCTAATTTGATAAGATTTGCATGGCATATCTATACATTTCTATTTTTAAAAAAAATTCATACCCCCCAAAAGCCATTGAACTTAATGGAGCTTACTTCTAGGGAAGTAAAAGATAAAGGCCACCCTTGCTTGAAAGCCAGTCGTATCTGACTCTAGGGTGTGGTGCTCATCTTTGTTTACAGCCAAAGAGACAGCACTGTCTGAATCTGCAAACATTTCCGTGGACATGTGGCAGGCATAACTAGTCACAGGAGTGCACGGAATGCTGTTAATGCTCCACTGAAGCAGTACCTATTTATCTAGTTGCAATTTCTTGCAAGTAGATAAACAGGTTGGCAGAAGCTGGAACAGAGACAGGAGCTCACTCGGTCATGAGCACTCAGGTCTGTTCAGTAACATTGCTATCATAATGCTCTGAATAAACCCACTTGTTTGATATCAGAAGCTAAGCAGAAAGGTGCCTGGTTGGTATGTGGTATTCCCACTAGGGAACCCTGTAGAGCCACTGCTGATCAGAATTGACAGTAGTGGGCTATATGAACTAATGATTTGGCTCAATATTAGGCAACTTCCTAATGGGGCTTCCTCCCAAGTAAAAAGTATACTATGGTCTGAAAATGCGGTGATGAAATATATTCAGTACATGAAAAATATTTATGTGTTCACATAAAGAGATAGTTCCATAGGATTTCAACTTCACGTTGCAATCCTGTACATTCCTGCTCTGAAGTAAGTTCCATTAAGTTCAGAGGATCAGGGAAGCAGGTATATGATTGCAGCCTAGAGGATTCTGACTGTGTCCAGGATTTTAACCAAGATGCTTAAATATGAGTTTACTCTTAGGAGTGAGACTTTACAAGCTCTGCCATATTCTTACCCAACAGAAATGTTCCCCTATGTTGAGAGCCTGGAGCAAACATCTAGCCCAGGGATTCTCAACCTGTGGCCCGTGAGCCATACATGGCCCACGGTACCATTTCATGTGTTCCCCCACTGCCTCCACCACACCAGGAAGTGCCATGTGGTGGAGGAAGGGCAAAATGGCCATCTGGCCCCCAAAGCTGTCTGAGGGAGCGTGACCCAGCCCCTGGCTTTAAAAGGTTGAGAACTAATCTAGCCTCTTCAAAGCTTAAAGGAAGAGACAAGGGAGGGGAGGGGGGGAACCCCCAAGGGGAAAATATCCTGGTACATCCAGTAGGCTGAAATAAAAATGGAACTGCTGGTTCTGCATATTAAGTGATTAATGGGCTTTGGATTAGTGCTGACTGATTTGCAGCGGCAATGGTTTTTCAGGAGATTCCGTCAGCACGAAAAGACTCATTTTAGTCCATAAATTAATTCCTTTCAAGATTTGGTGAAATACGTACGACCAGCAAAGACTATGTGTCGAGGAATAGGGAGGGGATAAAAACTGCGAGAGAAAGAGAGGAGATTATAGGCTCATGATAGTACTGTGGTGAACAAAGCAATGTATGTTGACATTCTGGAAGGAAAAAAAGCAATGTGTTGTGGTCCTGTATTGTTAGCCTAATAACAGGGCTAAGGACAATTCATTCTCATGTACTGTTTGGAAGGAAGCCCAGTGAGAGAAAGAGAGGCAGAAAGAGCAATAGGGTGGTGTGTGTGTGTGCTTCTTCCTTGCTGAATGAAAAACAGTAATTTGAATAGAGAAAAGCAGTTAATGGAAATCAAGTATGTGCAGAGCTGTGATGTACAACATTTTAAAACAACAGTTTGGTGAAAAGTACATTCTAGGTTGGTTCTGAATAGAAGGGTATAATCCAGTTTGAAAAGGGTTATTTATCCTTTATATGTACAGGAGTTGATGCTAAAGGGAGGGCATTGATAGTGTCTGTACAAACACAAAGGACTAACCTGTCTCCAATGAGAACAAATAGTCTGCGCATTAGAAGAGGAACAGAAAATGCCTCTTTTAAAATACAGGTGCTGAGCAAGTCTTTTTTAAAATGGCATTTGATGACATGTCAGATACAGCAAGCATTTGCTTTGTTTATATATCAAATAGGACACAGTCAAGGTTGGAAGGTGCTGTGCCTCGTGAACTACACTGTCCTCCCAGCTCCCAAGGTTGTGCTTAGCAAGGAGCAACATGAATTTATTGCTTTGAGTGCTTATCTACAGAAAGGACAGCATGTTGTTGTCATTTCCCCACCCCCACCCCAGTGTGTATCATTGACAATGGTTAGATCCCGTCATACAAGAAAAAAATGAGGTGGGAATCCAATGGTTTGCTTCCAGTGCACCTGTCAATTTTTCCTTTACTGGTATGTTTACCAGTGTTCCTATGACTGCTTTCATGCTGGTCTAGATCAGGGAACAACAAATGACTAGACACGCTCTGGTGTCTAGTCATGCCTGCCACATGACCACGGAAACGTCTGCAGAAGCAGACAGAGCTGGCTCTTTGGCTTTAAAATAGAGATGAGCACTGAACCCTAGAGTCGGATACGACTGGCTTTCGAGCAAGGGAAACCTTTACCTTTACCTTTATTTTTGGTATATTAAAACTATTTACTTTAATTAGGGCTATGGTGCTCTATCACCTCCTCATTGGCTGCTACTCGTATCCGAGCATACATTTTTCCTAGAAATTTTCTCAGTTGATGGATCCATCTATACCTAAGCCAGTGATGGTGAACCTGGGCACTCCAGGTGTTCTTGGACTTCAATTCCCAGAAGCCCAAGTCAGCACTTCTGCTGATCAAGGCTTCTGGGAATTGAAGTTCAAGAACAGCTGGAGTGCCAAAGTTTGCCATCACTGACCTACTCATATGTCACATGAGGCTCATATACAAGGCAGAAGGTCTGGGTTTTTTGTTTTTTGTTCCTTCAATCTAGGAAATAGCAGCTGGAGGTTGTATTTGTGCTTGGCACCAGGTTTGCAGTCTCCTGGTGGCAGATAACAACAGAAAGGTTGGCATCCTTCCAACAGCAAGCATTTATACCCTCTAAATTTGGGTGCCCTGGGCTAAGAGTCCTGGTTACAGCTCTGAATCCCAGAATAAATTAGTGATGATGCATAGGGTATTCTGGGTGCACTCAAAAGAGTAATTTTCTATCTCTGGTCCAGGTACACATAAAGATTTCAGCCCTTATGGATTAGCTTCCCAACATATGTCAGAATGCAGCAAGAAGTATCACTGGGAAGTTAAGGAGGTGGGGAAAAAGAATCATAACAATATGAATAGAATGATTCTTCCTCATTGTGTGTTCACAATTATCTTTATATCCCCAGACCAGTGTGAAACCAAGTCCAGAAGAAAAAAACAACAGACAGGAAAAGGCATAAGTGGAATTGGTCACTACTCATTCCTCTTACCTGATATAGTACAAAGGACCAAACTATATGCTGCAGATAACCTGTGGTTAGAAGAGAGAATTCCTTAAGTGCTGAAAATTTCTCATTATCATGTAGACAATTTTCACACCTCCCACACATTTTTCCCCATCAGTGGACAACTGACAGAAATTTCCCCATGGAAGTAAAAGTGGAGATAATCACTTCGAAATGTTTAAGGCAAGGAGACAAAAACGTAAGGGAAAATTGCTGTGATAAATATAAATTACTGATAGTTGTGAATAAATTTGAATTTAGATGGGATTAATATAGAATACTAGCAGGGGTACCCGGTTCCACCCAGGTTTTTTTGGGTGGGGTGCTGGCTCTTGGGTGGGGGTGGTGAGCAGTGGCTAGGGCTAGGGCACCAAGGTCTCCTGGTGAGATACAGAGTGCAGTAACTCACCTGCCAGGTTGTTCTATTTCCTCCTCTTCATTCTCCTCTGTTCTCCCTCCTCCTCCCCCTTCTACTTATCTTCTTCCATCCATTCTCATTTTCCTCTTCCAACCCTCTTCTTTTTCCTTTTCTTCCTCTCTCCTCTTCTCCCCCTCCCCCTCCTCCCCCTCTCCTTTTATTGCCCTGCACTGAGTAGACCAAACAATCCCTCCATCTCCCCTATTCCATCATGACATGGGCCCAGGAAAGAAGCAAATGACGGTAGGCTCTGGCCCCGATGTGGGGGAAAGGGGTGGCGGAAAAGGGAGCTTTGTATTTTTAGGGAACAAAGAGGGCCTGGCATCCTCTTTTTTCTTCTTTCTGGGGAGTTTTCCTCCAGCCCCATAAGAGGACCATGGTGCTGGGACTGCGGCCACCATCCTCCCCAGTGTTTCCTGTATGGGCTGCGCCAAAGGCCTCCTACGGGGCCATAGGAGAGCAACCCGGGAAGAAGCAGTGGTAGAAGAAGGGGGTGGCAGCCCATTCTGGTGCATCTTTGTGCTCCTTAAAACACACTGCTGCCTTCCCCCCACCGCTCCCCAGTGGAGCTGGAGCCTAAGGTCATTTTTTTGTTTTCTGGGGCTCATTCCCATTGGGAGGGTGGAGAAAAGGGGATCCTTCAGTCTCCTGCCACCACCTCTTGGTCTCCTCTGCTTCTTTCCTTGTCCTGCTGTTTCCCCAGAGGCCTCCACATTTCTCCCTCCTGTGGCTTGGCAGCCCCGTGAGTTGTAGGCTGGGTGCTGAGGTGGCAGAGGCAGAAGCTGGTGACATTGAGCAGAGCCTGGACCTGTCAGCCGGTATGGCCACACTGCCTCAGGCCTTGTCCAGAGGCCCTTACAGCTCCAGTGGGTTTTCTTTCTCGGCCACCCGAGCTCTTGTGGAGGCCTGCTGGGCCAGGGCTGGATTTATTTCAGGTGTCGGCTGGCCCAGCATGGCCCCATGTCCGACTGTCCCTGCTGTGGGCTTGCCCACCTCCTGCACCCACTGCTGTCCTCACACCTCAGCTAACGGGTGCCCCAGCCGTTTGTTTGTCTGCCACGCAGCCATTGCCCTGCCTATTTCGCGTGTGCCCTGGCCTCTTGGATTGGCTGGGGCATGCCACAGGGCATGCTGGGATTTGTAGCTGTCCTGTTTTGTCCAATTTGTGGGGTGCAGGCCCCACCCTTGGCCTCAGGACCCTCACAGTGCTGACCCTGGTTGCAAAAGGTACATGTGTGCCAGGTATCACAGGATTTGCTACAAGGGGTGTGGAAACATATTCCACATACATACAAATACACCTTTGCTTTATAGGTATAGATATATAAGTGAGGTATAATTATTATTGTTTTTGAGAGAGAGAGGCTTGAATTAAACAGTTGCAAAAGGGGGTTCTCTGAATGTTTTCTAATGGGGTAGGAAAGCCTTGAAATGCTGGGTGGCTGATTTTGGGGCTCTATGGGTTGCATGTAGTCTGCAGGCTGTATTTTGCCAACCCCTGTTTTATACCATCTAAATCACATTAAAATTCATGTTACACTGCATTTTGGTGATTCTGTTTTTGATGTCTATTATAAACTGTTTACACAGTTCATTGCTGAATATTATATGACAAATATTACATTACAACTGATGCTCATGCCTGTTGAGTATGGTCCATGGTCTTTCAAGGCACCTCTCCCTGAAATGTTGGACTGAGGTAGCATTTCTGCTCAAATCAAAATCTGCTGGTAATACTTCAGCAAAAGAAGCCTTCTTGCCAAGTTAAGCAGAATTATCTGGCATGGTGACCATTAGCTTGGGATCCTCTAAACACCTATCTGGCCCTGTGGCCATTGAGGGCATTTGGAAGGTCAAAACTACCTATTTTCCTGACTGACCTCCACTGCCTCCTGTATCTTTTGTTAAACTGATATTCTCAGTCCCTCTATCAACTTCATTTTCCCCCCATAATTTTTACCCTAACATCACCTTCAGCCTGGACATATCTATACCACAAGTGCATTTTATGGGCACAATTCCAAAGTTGCAACATGGGCATCTTACCACCACACAGTATCAAAAACCCATTGACCAATACAAATACTTGCATGCCATCAGCTTTCATCCTGCTCGTGCCACAAAATATATTGTCTGCAATAGATATAATCATATCTGCATGGATCCACAAGACAAAGACCCCAAACTCATGGATCTACAAAACACATTTCTCAGATTACAAAACTCACCCATTATGGTCGAAAAATAAGTTAACCAGGCAAGGTAAGATACCTTGAACAACCTATTGCAAGACAGCCACAGAAGAGACAATGACCAAACACCTCTAGCTGTCACATTCTGCCCATAACTGAGACCCACTGAAACACATCATAAATGCTTTACAACTCATTATTGACAAGAATGTTGCATGCTATTAAGCTTTGGTGGCCTGTCTATGCTCGTCAACCTCCCAGTGTCGAACAACCATTGTTATACAGCAAACTGCACCACAAAACTACAGAGACAGCAACTAAACTCAGCCACAAATCCAGATCTGCATCTATTCTGACAGCATAATTATTGTCCCCAATGGTGTAACCCATGATATCGGATGCTCATTTATTCACACTTCTACTAATCTGTTCTGTGTCATTCTTTGCCAACAATGTCCTTCTAAACCCTACATGAGACAAACAGGACAATATCTATGCAAGGGAATTAATGGACATCGATTTAATATCAGAAATAGCAATATACAAAAATGTGTTTCAGAGCACTTCACTCTCTATCTCAACCATTGCTGAATGACCTGAAAGTGACTGTCATGGGGTGGGGTGGGGTGGGGTGGGGGTGCAGGGACAGTTGCAGAATGAAACTTAAAAGGAAGACAGCTCAGATAAGGTTGACAAATCAGACAGCTTCTTGCACGGATTAAACACTGACCATGGGTTTCTAGCTCATTGTGAAGTGTGAAACCATAATTGATAACACACTACTTGTGTTAATAATGGTATTGTTACCAGTAGATTTGTATGTAGTACTTGCTAATTGAAATTAGGTCCAACTTAATAGTCCTACTAACAAACCATTGTTATTTTTTCTGTTATCTGTATCTTTGGTTTTTATGAAAAGAAGAGGGCAATGATCAAGAGGCAGACCTCAAAGACATATCACAATATAAAATAACCCCAGTAGAGGCCACTAGAAGTGCTAGAACAAGAATCGTATAGCTCCCTTGACACACAATGGACTAAATGAGGAAGAAGATCTGTATCTTCACCTGATCATGTGACTGTGTATAAATAAATATATCAGCTATATAGTATCACTATAATGCCTGGGAAAGGTTACAAGATCCATGAAGTCACATTAAAATACAGATTGTCACGCCCATATCTGTGGGTTCAGTATCCATTGTTTTAGTTATTTATAAAATGCCTGGCTGGACATCCCACTATGTTAATAGAGTAGAACATACAGCCAGTGACTCAATGCCAAGTGTTGGGCGGTGGTAAATAACCTGACTGCCTAAAGGGGTATTGTGTTCTATGACTGTGCCTTTTACAATGTATCCATTCACGTGTATCCAATGTAACCATGCTTGTGTAACATTATAACCAGCAGCTGCTTAACTGTAGCCCTTGCAATAGGACGCGAGCTAATGACCACCTGGTGGCAATAGCGAGCGTTCAAGCTCTCCTGGCCCAGACTCACCAGCAAACAACAGCGCGGGAAGATTCCCGCCATCACCTACACCTGGACAAGAAGGGCGTGACCGTCCGTGACGTCACGCGGACAGTAACCAATAGACTGTCGAGGAGCCACATTCAAATGTATAGCCACTGTATATATTGAGCTACCCATCCGCCATTACCTCATGTTCCCCCTGGATCATCATGCAATAAACCTGTGTTAAGCCAACCTTTCGGCTGTTCGTTGTCTTTGGTCCCATACACTAAATTGGCGACGAGGATGGGATATGGCTGCCCACGGGACCAAGACATGCGCCGTTTTCGAAATCAGGAGACCGGCAGACTGGGACATCTTCAAGATGGACTTCCAGGGAGCCCTGGTGGAATCCGAAGTCACGGATGAGGCAAAGAAAAGGGCCATCTTCACCCGGATGCTGGGGCCAGACACCAAGAGGGTCTTGGTGGACCTGATCGCGCCGAGGAGGGCGAGTGAATTCAAGGTGAAAGAGCTCATGCACATGCTGCGTGAGTACTTCCGGCCCTCGACGGCGATGTTCCCCACTCGGAGCGCGTTTTGGAGGCGAGTCCAAGCGCCCGGGGAGACGGTCGCCGACTTCGCAGCGGCCCTGCGACTGGCGGCCGGCCCATGCAAATGGGAGAACGTAGAAATCACACTAAGAGACTGCGTGCTGTGCGGCCTGAGCGATGCCGAAACTCAGCGCACATTGATGAACCGCGAGCCACCCCCCATGTTGCAGGAGGTCCTGAAGGAGGCACAAGCCGCGGAAGCTACGAAGGCCGGGGTCCAGGAGCTCCAGGACTGGCGGCCAAAGACGGGCAAGGCAGAGGCTTCGGTGCACGTCTCGGTGCACGCGGCATGGCGAGTTTCGAAGTCGCCCGCGGAGAGCAGCGACGACGAGGACGTCCGGAAGGTCCGGAAGGAAGGGCGGCGTTGCGACGGCTGCGGAGCGAACCACGACCGCACCAAATGCCCCTTCAGAAAGGCCGAGTGTCACAACTGCGGCCGCCGCGGGCACATCGCCAAGGTCTGCAGGAAACGGCGCAAGGCCCGGAAGAGCTCGAGAGACCGCGCGGTGGGACCCAAGGACGGCACCCAGGCCACGAGGAAGCGAGACGGTGTGGGCCGCATCGCCAACGACAGCGAGGACGACGCACCGGTGTTCAGCGTGTCCGCGGGACACCCCCGTTACTTTGTTGAGGTACTAGTACAAGGGGCCCCCATTAGGATGGAAATTGACTCGGGTTCCTCATATTCCATCATTCCCCAGAAGGAGTTTCTGAGAATCGCCCCTCACGTGCGGCCCAAACTCAAAGCTTTGAGGTCCACGCTACGGGACGTGCAAGGGAACTGCATTCCGGTGTTGGGGGTTGGGAACTTTAAGGTCCAATTTAAGAAGCACGCCGCGACTCTCCCCCTAGTTGTCCTCAAAGGGGGGAGTTGCAGCCTCCTCGGGACTCAATGGTTCCAGCCCCTGGGTTTGTTCATTGGGGGGGGGGGGTGCATGCCGTTGCCGTTGGGACTGACCCGATTCAGGAGGTGTGCGACGTACACCCCAAAGTCTTCAAGAAGGGACTTGGGAAATTTAAGGGACCCCCAGTAGCCTTCGACCTAGACCCTGAGGTCCGCCCAATAAGACTCAAACCGCGCCGGGTGCCATTCGCGCTCAAGGACAAAATAGAGGCGGAACTGGACAAATTGGTGGGCCAGGGGATTCTTGTTCCTGTTGATTCTGCGGAGTGGGAAACTCCAATTGTAACAGCACTGAAGGCCAACGGGGAGGTGCGCATATGCGCTGATTACAAGTGCACCATCAACAAGGCCATTCGCCCTAATGCGTATCCGGTGCCGGTAGTCAGCCATTTGCTGGCCAAGTTGCATGGGGGAAAGTGTTTCGCTAAGCTCGACTTAGCACAAGCCTACCAGCAGCTCTCGGTGACCCCAGCTGCCGCTGCTGCACAAACTATAGTCACCCATAAGGGGGCGTTCCAGGTGACGCGCCTTCAATTCGGCGTAAACTCGGCGCCTGGAATTTTCCAGTCACTCGTGGAACGCCTCCTGAAGGGGCTCGAGGGGGTGTTGCCTTATTTTGATGACGTATTGATAACGGGGGGGGAGTCAGGCCGAATTGGCAAAGAGGTTGGGCAAGGTCCTGGCGATATTCGAAAAGGCGGGGTTGAGACTGCGAAAAGACAAATGCGTCTTCTTCGCGACCGAGGTCGAATTCCTAGGGTTCTGTGTCACTCCTGAGGGAATTAGGCCGTCCAAGTCTAAGGTAGCCGCCATCAAACAAGCCCCTCGCCCCACCTCCAAGCCCGAGTTGCAGTCGTTCCTAGGGCTGCTGAACTTTTATCACTCCTTCCTTCCCCGGAAAGCATCCGTGGCCGAGCCGTTGCACAGGCTGCTTAAAAAGGACGAGGCATGGAAGTGGGGCGATCAGCAAGAGAGGGCATTTAACGAGCTAAAGCAGCTTCTGGCGTCTGACGCCATCCTCACCCATTTCAACCCCAAGCGGCCAGTGGTCCTGATCTGTGATGCATCCCCGGTGGGGGTGGGGGTGGTGCTGTGCCACGTGCTGGAAAACGGAAGGGAGGCCCCGATAGCGTTCTATTCCAGGTCCCTGTCCCAAGCGGAGAGAAACTACGCCCAGACAGACAGGGAAGCATTAGCGATAATTGCGGGAACAAAAAAGTTCCACGACTTCCTGTATGGCCGCCCCTTCACAATCGTAACCGATCACAAGCCCCTGCTAGGCATCTTTACCGCAGATAAGCCCACGCCACAGATCCTGTCCCCTAGGATGCTTAGGTGGGCCATTTTTCTCAACGCATATCAGCACGCGTTAGTGTACAGGCCCGGGAGGGAGATCAGCCATGCGGACGCTCTATCGAGGTCCCCCCTTCCCCAAGAGAACAGCCACGTGGGCGGGCAGGAGCCAGACCATCAGGTGCTGATGATAGAAGTCCTCGACTCACCCCCAATACTGCCCGCCGACATCGCCAAGGCGACCGGAAAGGACAACATTTTAGCAAGGGTTAGCTCCTGGGTACAGAAAGGGTGGCCAGCGTCCTCCCCGGCAGCGGAGTTTGACCCCTTTTTCCGAAAGAAGTTAGAGTTGTCCCTTGAGAGGGGGTGCCTCCTGTGGGGCCAGCGAGTAGTGATCCCGGCGTCCTTACGGCCGAGGGTACTCAAACTCCTGCACGTCAGTCACCCTGGGATTGTGCGCTCCAAAGCCCTGGCACGGAGCTATTTCTGGTGGCCCCAGCTAGACGCCGACATCAAGCACATGGTCGGCACTTGTGAACCCTACCAAAGTTCCAGGCCAGAAGAAGCCCGCCTGCCTCACAGGGAGTGGGACGCGGCGAAGGGGCTGTGGTCCCGAGTTCATGTAGACTTTGCTGGCCCGTTTCGTGGGACGCTGTTTCTCCTTGTGGTGGATGCCTTCTCCAAGTGGCTGGAGGTCATTCCGGTTACAAGCACGTCCACGGCCACAACCATAAAGCATTTGCGGAGGGTCTTTTCCACGTTCGGTTTACCCGACACCCTCGTAAGCGACAACGCAAGTTGCTTCACGTCCTCTGAGTTCAGGGCATTCACAGAAATCAACGCCATTCGGCACATCACCTCCGCTCCTTTTCACCCTGCCACAAACGGCCAAGTAGAGCGCCTTGTGCGCACCACCAAGGACGCGCTGCGGCGCATGGGGCCCGGGGACCTAAATCATCAAGTGTGCCAGTTTCTGCTAGGCTACCGAGTGACTCCTCTAGCGTCAGGATACTCCCCCGCAGAGCTGCTGATGCGCAGGAAGCTGACCACCATACTAACTAGGCTAGACCCCACGAGAGTAGAGGAAAAGGGGAGGAACATTGGGATAGAGGGCACAAAGAGTTTCGACGTGGGTGCCCCCGTGTATTGCAGGAATTATGCCAGCGCGGGTTCGGCCTGGGTAACAGGCGTCATCCTAGAGCAGACCGGCCCCGTCTCGTACCGCGTCGAGACCGGCACAGGTCTACTCTGGAGGCGGCACGCAGACCAGCTCCGGCGCAGGATCCCCGGCGAACAGGGCACGGACCGCGGGACGCAAGACTCAGCGTTAGGGTTCTCCCCCACCCGTTCAGCCCAAGGGGGAGGAAAGGGGGGCCATGGGCCCCCACCAAGGGGGGAGGAAAGGGAATCTGTCCTCATAGATATCTTGCGGGATCGGTCAGCAGAGAGAAGGGAAACCGATCCCATAGATATCCCGCGGGATCTCCCCACAAATACGGATACCCCAACAGAGTTAGATTTTGATTTCCAGAACCGGGGAAGTTTTGCGGAGTGGTCCCCCACCCGTCCAAGCGAGAAGAGGGGTTTTTCGTTAGCCCCGAGTGCCTCCGGTCTGCCCACAATGGAGTTTTTCCCTTCCCCCAAAACCGCCAAACCACGGCAAGCCTCTAACAAGTCTCCCTCTCCCGTTTCAGGACAAGGGACCAGGGAACGAGGAAACAGTAGCGCCCCTGGGGCGGGTCAGCCCACATCGCGGCCCAAACGTGTTTGCAACAAGCCATCTTGGCTGAGGGACTTCATCCCATCCTAGGGGGGAGGGATGTTGTGTTCTATGACTGTGCCTTTTACAATGTATCCATTCACGTGTATCCAATGTAACCATGCTTGTGTAACATTATAACCAGCAGCTGCTTAACTGTAGCCCTTGCAATAGGACGCGAGCTAATGACCACCTGGTGGCAATAGCGAGCGTTCAAGCTCTCCTGGCCCAGACTCACCAGCAAACAACAGCGCGGGAAGATTCCCGCCATCACCTACACCTGGACAAGAAGGGCGTGACCGTCCGTGACGTCATGCGGACAGTAACCAATAGACTGTCGAGGAGCCACATTCAAATGTATAGCCAATGTATATATTGAGCTACCCATCCGCCATTACCTCATGTTCCCCCTGGATCATCATGCAATAAACCTGTGTTAAGCCAACCTTTCGGCTGTTCGTTGTCTTTGGTCCCATACACTAAAAGGGGCCAACGGCTATGGGCGGATTAGCCCCTTTAGGTGGGATGATAGTCCCCTCAATGGAGGAAATGCCACTGGAAACCATCATATTGGGCCAAACAGCAAAATGAGAGGAGGAACAACTCTGATTCCCAATGGTCATGGAGGTGGAAGAGGCCATGCCAGATGGACTAGCTGTGAAGGTGCATCTTGTCCATATCCTTAAGGCTATGGCGGTCCATTGCAGTCCCGGTGTTTAATCCTGCATGTCTCATTTAATATATGCTGCAGGAGATGGCTCTGTGATCATAGTGTGTGGGTCGCTTCATGGCAAGCTGGGATCCACCTTAAACAAATTCACGTCAATGGCATTTTTCCTGCTTCAGGAAAAATGCATTCCTGGATATGAGTTGCAGCTGATGAGGAGGAGTTAATTTCAAATATTTAATTTAAAAATCCCTGAAATACATGTACTTCTATTCCACATTACATTACCAGAGTTGGCAACTAAAGGCAATGTAATAATAATAATTTCATGTCAGAAATTATTCCAGTTTGAAAGGATTTTTACTGGAGAAACTCTGCTATGGGGATGCCTTAATGAGGCTCCTTTCATGTCCCCAAGATCTAAAGGCACTGTCTGCAAAACAATATTTCCAAGAAAAAGAGGCAGAAATTTTCATAGCTCTCATGAAGAATGACAGAGCCATCTGAATCGCCTCCCCTGCTTCTATGACTCAGATATGTGTTAAATATAAAATTCACTGTTATCTGTGGCTTTATCATTTTTGTCTGTGGTTTACTTTTTTCTCTCTGGTATTCTTGCACAGTAAGATGTCTACTTCTTCAAAAACTTCCTTTCTTTCTTGGCTTTCCAAGGAACAGGCAAGCTATTTGCCTTCTATGCCACATGACTATAATGAAACTTTCTTAATAAATATTAGTTTATAATTATAAATGAGTCTCAGGATTTATTTTTATTTATTTTTGCTAAGTTACTGTCTGGTTGTTAGTCTTTTTTAGTTTTTAATGTTTTAATCCAGTTTATAATCATTAAATGTATTTTAAATATTATTGTAGTTTAATTGTTTTTCAATCTGCAATTTGTTGTGAGTTCTTTTTTTTTCCAGAGGACTGGTGAAGAGCAGTGGTGGGCAAGTTTTGAAATAAAGTAGTCCTAATTTGGGTGCAACGCAGGGTTTTCCCCCTGGCCACACCCACCATACCACACCCCCAGTGTAGTAGTAAAAGTTTTTGGAGCCCACCACTGGTGAAGAGGTACTATTGCTAAAATCCCCACGAAAGGTAACATCTCTAAATATATCAATTGGTGAGGCATTACCTTCATCTCAGTGCCCAGGAAGGTATTTTGTAAAGCACCCTTGATCAACGCCTGAGAGAGGAACAGTTTGGTTTCCGCAGTGGAAGGTCTTACAGTGAGCAAATCTTCACATTATGAAGCATTATAGAACAGTCAATTGAATAACAGTACCTTGTCACAGCAACTGCAGAAGGGACTCCCCAAGGGGAAAGCCACCACAAGCCACAAAGAAGCCCAGTGGGTCTTTCCCATCTGCCAAGGCTATGGCAGGAGGCAGGGCTGGTTGTTGCACGGCGATGTCTGCCTCATGGAAACAACACCCCCCCACACACACACACACGGAAGGTTCGGGGGGGGGGGCGGCTGTGGCAGAAATCTTGCACCCTTGTGTAGTAATTCTTCCTGCCTCTGGGGAGTGCCAGTTGCTGGGGCACACCGGGACTTATCCTGATGTCCCTAATGGCCATCACGAGCCTGTTGGTATCTGGAATGTGTTGCCTCATTAGAATATTCTGCATTTGCACTTTGACTGAAAGTCTGGATGTGTTAGCTCTGGTACACATCCAACATTTCTTCCCATTTCCTGCCTTGCATATTCATCTGTGAGCAAAACCTTCACCATTTTTCAACTAGTTGGCAATAGCCAAGAGAAGCCTCAGATAAGAGAAAGAGATTTTACTTTTAAAAACAAAGTTCACTACACTTTGAATTCATTGAGCTGTAAAAAAATAACCACCCAGCTTTTCTTAAAATGGCATGAGTGCAAGCATGACTCACTGGTCCATTATAAAATATTCATTATAGCTGTGACACAGCTAAACAGACTTTCCAGTGACCCATACTTTTAGAACCTTTGCAACCAAAACCGGTTTCTGTATTCCAGTTTTCTTTAACTTTTCTTCCAAGTTCTGGGGCTCCATCTATTGGTGAAAAGTGCAAGAAATTCTAAGATTTTGTGTGCATTTGTGACAAAGAATTTCAAGCTGTTGCCATGAGGTCATCAAAGAATGCTTAAACTGGTACCCAGGCAATTTTAGATGCTCCTATATAAATAATATCTAATTTCAAAGATAAAACCAGTTTGGGATAATCTGTTAAATGTGCAAGGTGCTTAAAGAGAGATAGATGAGACAACAGAATAAAATGCAGAAGAAAAAAAGGAAGAGAATGAGAGGACAGAGAGAAATTGTGGCTTTGCTATTTTACTCCTGACATAAACTAGGAACCTTTACAGAAGTAAAAAAGAAAATGTAGGCTGCAAATGATTTATATTTGTCCATTTATCTGTAAGTAAGGAGCATTTCTGCAATCTTTAAGGATACTCCAGAGCACTCCAAACTAACCCTGCTTTCCAAAACATATTAAATATGTAAAGCAATAAACATTGGAAGTTATTTCTCATGTGTTATTTCTGCAACATAAAAATAAGGCCTTTGTAACCATTGATTCAGATACAGAAGTGGAATGGATTATTAAGTATCAGTCCAACTGTGTTTAAAACTATTGAGCACTGGCGGCTTAAGACAGAAACAGCTGCATACTTCTGAAAGAAAGTAAAATAGCAGAGCACTGCAGCAAATGAGGTCAACTGTTGAGTCATATTGTCTAAGTATGAGGGTAGCACATGTGTGCATAGTATGAAGCTGAGAATGATCTAGTCTAGACCGTATACACTCGAGCATAAGCCAACCTGAATATAAGCCGAGGCACCTAATTTTGACATGAAAACTCAGGAAAATAGATTGACCCGAGTATAAGCTGAGGGTGGGAAATGCAGCAGCTGCTGGTGAGTTTCAATAATCAAAATACCTGAAAATATGATAAAATTAATTAAATTATTGGTGTGTCTCAATCCGGCATGGTTTTTGGACCCTTGTGGTCAATGACCCAAATATAAGCTGTGCCCCCTTTATGGGGCTCATTTTGGGGCTAAAAAATTCAGTTTATACTTGAGTATATACAGTAATGATACTCCTGTTATCAAGCAGCATATTTTCCAGAGATTCTTCAACGTCCGGAATGCAAAATGATATGCTGTGCATGCTCAATCAACTTTCAGTAGAGCATAACTCAGAGCCAGGTTCTCTTTAAGACCATACACATATGTTGCTTATCATAAAACCTTCCACTGTTGTAGATTTTTAAAAGGTAACATAACATAACATAAATAAAAGGAGCTGTGATATCATAAAGACTATAGCATATATTTCAGTATGAGCTTTCATGGACTACAATCCCACTTCTTTCCTGTGTTTGAGGAAATGGGTTGTAATCCATGAAAGCTGATACTGAAGTAAAATATGCTAGTCTTTAAGTGCCACAATTTGTTGCTTTTTATTATTATTTTTAAATGTTAAATATTCTACTCTTACTGAGACACCTCCCTGATTGCTGTGAAACTAAGGGAACTACATAGCCATTGGCCTTTTATGGACATAATGCAGAGCTTCTGTAACATGTGGCTCAGTAATACCACACATGACAAGGATCTTGGAATTGTTGTATATCAGTAGCTAAATATGAGTCAACAGTGTGACATGGCTGCAAAAAATTATCTAGGGTACTGTGTTCAATTTTGAGCACCACACTTTAAGAAAGATGCAAACAAACTAGAGCAAGTACAGAGAAGGTCAACAAGGATGATCAGAAGAATGGAAACCAAACCACATGAGGAAATTCTGAAGGTACTGGACATGTTTAGCCTTGAGAAAAGGAGACTGAGAAGGGTTATGATACCTGAAATATAACCATAAAGAGGAAGAGCAGGATCTGTTCTCCATCATCCCAGAGTACATCTAGAGTACTGTGTCCAATTCTGGGCACCACACTTGAAGGAAGATGCAAACAAATCAATCAAGGATGTCCAGAAGGCTGGAAACCAAGCCATAAGAGGAGGAACAGAAGGAACTGGGCATGTTAAGCCTTGAGAAAAGGAAACTAAGAGGGGAGATGATATTACTCTTCAAATACCTGAAAGATGGTAAAAGAAGAGGGGTGGGGTCTGTTCTTGGTCATCCCAGAGTGCAGGATGCATAATAACAGGTGCAAACTAAAGTATGATAGATATAGGCTGAACATCAGGGAAAATGTCTTTAAAGAATTTGAAAAGGAACCTTGATTTTGTGGTTTAAAATTTATTCTGTTCATTAACTTTCATTAATCTTAGGATAGAGAAGAAGAAACATCATGCTTAATCAGGAAGGGTTGATGGCTACAGAGGCTTGTGAATAGAAAGTAGAGAAACCTATTTGTATTAGCTGGCTAGGCCAGAATATATATATATAGGGTAGCCCGTAAGTCCCTACCCAGCCACAAAGTGAGTAGGGTTCTGCTGGGGGAGAGAGGAAGTCTTCCAATTGGGATGCCAGGCAGACGAGCAGGGCAAACTCTGTGCTGGGAGGAGGGAGGAAATGCTCTTATTGGACTGCTGGGCAGAGGGGCAGGGCACAGAGAGGACGGGTAGGGACTTACAGGCCAGGTAAGGACTTATGGGCCACCCTGTAGATAGTTAAATCTAATTTGTTTTAACAATGGGGGAAGGGGGGGAGAAGAATGTTCCTCTATTTTTAGAGTGTTTTGTATTCCTGAGTTTTAATCTACCTTTTTAAATATAATAAAGCTTTTGAATTTTTACAGAAGACCTTTTGGATTTTTATTTGAAGCATAGGCTGGTGGGAGTATTCCAGTTCCGTTTGAACCTTTTTGGCAATCGCTATCTAATTCTGAACGTCCTACCTGATCTAATTGGTTTACAAGCAGAAACAATCAGGAATTGAAACCTATCATAGATTTCCCCAGCCTGGAGCAGAACCTTACGTACTAGGAAGCAGCAAAGGCCTGTGTTAGCTTCCTAAATGAGTGGAGGTCTCTGTGAGGTGCAATGAGTCCTATGATAGTGAGATAATGGGTTCAGTTATCTTTACAACATCTTAAAAGTTTGAGCAGTACAACGGTGGAACCAATTGCCTTGAGGTGGTGAGCACTCCAGCACTGGAAGCATTCAAGAGAGAATTGGACAACAATCTGTCAGATCCAGGGGTGTGCTAGCTTTCCTAAAAGGGTGCTGGACAATTTCAACTCCCCTCTGGGGATTCGAACCAACAACCTCCTGCTTACAAGACAAAATTGCAACCTCTAGGCCACAGCAGCTTCACTATCAACAGAACTGCTTTTGGTATTCTTATAACAGAGAACTCTATGTTAACCAGAGAGAACATCATTGTTTTTTAAAAAAACAGGTTTAAAGAGAAATCCTTAGTGGATAAGTGGTTAGTGTTTTTGACTATGCCCAAAAAGTACCTAGTTTGATTCCCGTTTAGGACTTAATTTTTTTAAAAAAATATTGTTATAAATATAATTACAATAATAATAAATAATAATAATAACATTACTGTTCCATGTTGCATCCTTTATTCAAACAAAGGGTCTCTCCTGAGGCAGAGTTTGATTCCCATTTAGGGCTTCTACAGCCCGGATTTTAAAAGCAACTAGCATATATTGCCTGGCGGTGCCGGGCTTTTTAAAATTGTGTTGAATACTAAAGGGTTTTGTTTTTTTCTTGAACTAATGGTGCTGGGCTGTTTTAAATGGTGGTGTAAGGTTTTTTGATTTTGTGGCTTCGAGGCGCTTCGTCCGCCTGTGGCGGACTTGCGCTCCCAAAGGTTTTTATTTTTGTTCTTTTTGGTTGTTTTTTTTTTTTTTTTTTTTTTGCGTGCTGGCTTCCTCAGTGCCGGGCTCCTTAATTTGGTTTTTGAACGTGTTTTTTATGTTTATGCATTTTTTAAAAAAAAATTAATTAATTAAATTTAATTTAATATTATTTAGTTTAAAATTTAATTTGGTTTTTTTAAAATGTTTATTTTTACGCATTTTTATTTTTTGTTTCATTTTTTTGGTAATTTTTGAGATTAGTGTGTTTATTTTTGAATGTTTTTTATAACTTATTTGATTAATTTTGGAATTAATCTTATTATTTTTAATATTTTTGAATGTTTTTTCTCTTTTGGTTTCTGGGTGGGGGTGGTGAGCTTTTGTGCCTCTCTTTACAATTGTTCTCTTCTGTCCTCTGGGTGTCACTTCCGGTAAGTTTCCTCTTTCTCATTTGAGTTCCGGTTCTCATAGAAGGAAGACGTCTTTTGGTAAGTTTTCTGGGGGGGAGGGGGGTTGGGGGGTGGGATTTTTTTTGGGAGGGTGTCTGTGTTTTTTTCCTTGTTTTTTTAGCTGTTTTGTGTGTTATTTTTGGATTTTTGTGTGCTTTTGAATGTTTTTGGTTTGTGTTTTGGTGTGTGTGTTTTTTCAGTGGGGGGGTGGCTTTCTTTCTTGCAGGCCATGTTGGCTGGCCCGTGGGAAGGAAGGGCATTTGCGGGGAGGCTTTCTTTCCCACAGGCCATGCTGGCTGGCCCGTGGGAAGGAAGGGCATTTGTGGGGTGGTGGTGCTTTCTTTTCCACGGGCCATACTGGCTGGCCCATGGGAAGGAAGGGCAGTGGCAGTGGCGGGTTTCATTTTTTTCCCCGCGGGCCATACTGGCTGGCCCGTTGGGAAGAAGGGCAATTGCGGAGGGGGGGTTGCTTTTATTTTTGGCGCGCCGGCTGGCCCTTCAAATGGAAGGGCAGCAGCGGCCGGGGGTTTACTTTTTTTTTCCCACGGGCCATACTTGCTGGCCCATGGTGAAGAAGGGCAGTTGCGGGGTGTTTTTGTTTTTTTTTTACTTGTGTTTTTCGCGCGCTGGCTGGCCCTTCGAACGGAAGGGCAGCAGTGGCGGGGGGGTTTCCCCCATGGGCCATGCTGGCAGGCATTTTTAAAAAACTTTTATTTTTCGCGCGCTGGCTGCCTCAGCGTTCTGCGTGCTAATGGCGCGCAGAACGCTGGAGCTTGTAGTTTTGGCTGCGCGTTTTTGCTTTCTGTGGCGGTTTTTCTCTTGCGGCTTTTTTTTTTGATTGGCTGCAGCGCGTTTCCGAACGTTCCTTTTGCCGCGCCGCTCAGCCTGATTGGCTCTGGCGCGGAACTTTGGGAATTGAAGTTCCCTTTTTTTGTTTGCGACTGGGGGGCTCCTGTCCCCGGGTCGAAAATTTCAACCCGACAGTTACCTGCGAACCCCGTTCGGGCGAGTGAATGGAGGCTCGGACGGGGCTAGTGGGGCCTGGTGCAACATCCTTTGTCACATTCCAACGGTTAATGCACCATTTTATAGGTATAGATGAGATCCTCTCTGGTTAACATAGAGTTCTCTGTTATAAGATTGTCAAAAGCAGTTCAATTGGTTGTGGAGCCACTGTGGCTTAGAGGCTGAAATTTTGCCTTGTAAGCAGAAGGTTGGGGTTCGATTCCTCCAGAAGAATGGTGGGAACATGTATAATGACCAGAGACAAGGCAGGAGAAAGGCACCCATCCTGCCGGTGTCACCGTCCTGCCCCTGCTTCCCCTTGAGTTAAGCCATGTGCAGTGCTGGCTTGGCTTTTCCCTTCCCACTCTTTGGTTAAGAAAATAAAAATAAAATTCCACCCGCAGGGACGGAGTTTGCTGTGGCGAAGTGGGACATTGCCCCATTGCCCGATAACCCAGCATGCCACTGGTCAGATCGCCTTTGATTCAGATTCCTGCATGGGGTTGGACTCCATGGCCGAAAAGGAACCTTCCAACTTAGGGATTCTATGATTCTAAAGCACTCATTCTTCCTAAGTACAGTACCTCATTGATTGCTGTAAACTACATAACCAGACAATTCAAGCAAGCAGGCTTAAACCTGGCAAGCATTTTTCCCCACTGAATTCCATTCATATTTCATTCGGGGGGGGGGGGGGGGTTTCCACGCTTTTTATGAGGTCAAGTTTTCAACCACCAGAAGGCTAGGGCGAGAAAACATTTGATCTTTGGGGGCAAGAATGCTCACGGAGATGTTGTTTTACAACTGTTTCATTGCCAAAAAAGTGGATCTTTTATTGTTATTGTTTCTGAAAGAGATTTGTTTTTCTGGCCTAGGTTTCAAGGGTTTCTTTGCGTTCCTCAGCTTTCCCTTTTCAGACAGGGATACTGCAGATTTGACCCAGAGGGCATTGTAATGTGAATTTCCATTTCTTTATGGTGCTCCAAGGTTTGTTTCTCTCTCTTTCCATGTATAAATTGTTTCCTTCACACCGTACCTTTTGCTCCCACTTTTCAACACTGTCCTCCTCTTAGACCCTTCTAGCAGCAGCAGTAACAATAGTTACACAAGAATATATTACTTTTAAACACCTTCTAAGAAGTGTTGTCCTTGCTTCCAATAGCTGAGAGACTTTTTTTAAAAAAGATCAGGAAGGGCTTGCTTTGAAAGTAGGTTGACTGGCTGAATAGATAGATGACGGCATAGGTCAACTGCAAACCTCCACTTAACTTTCCTCAGCAGTTCTGCTTTGTTAGGTTCCACATACAACTGATTTCTTTTCACATACATACACATGCATCCTTTCCACCTCAGAGAGGAGGAAAAAAGGGCAAACATTGCCATTTGTTTTCTCCTCTAGTAATTGATTAAAATTAAAAAAAATCTGCAGCCAGGGCCATAGCCAGGATTCTAGATGGGGAGTGGGAGACAAAAAATTTTCAGGAGGGGCAACAATGTCACATTCACATATGTCGGGAAACCACAAGGTCCAAAGTCACACACTGGGCAACAGATGACAAAATAGAAAAGTGATTTAATTGAAAACAGTCAGAACTAGTTGAATATCACAATTGGTGTAGTCAATAATGATATACTTAAAGTGTCCACTTGCTGAAGCACTGAGATATATACGAAACAACAATGAAACTGAATAGGAACAAGTAGTTCCAGACTGCACAACAGTGTCCAAAATAGGGTTGCCATATGTCCCAGTTTTCCAGGATTTCCCCAGATTCAAGCTGTCCCGGCCAGTTCAAGAAAAAAAAGTCCCGGATTTTTAAATTTGAACACAGGAAGCAAGATCACCCCTCACCAAGGGATTTTTGCAAAGAGTTAATTCACTGCCTCCCTGCCTTTCTTTCAATTATCTTGCTTGAAAACAGTGAAGGAAAAACAGCACCCTGAGAAGCCTGCTGGGGAGAGGAGACACTTGTAAGCGAGATAACTGAAAGAAAGGCATGGAGGCAGTGAAATAACTCTTTGCAATAATGCCTTGGCTCACCTTGAAGTTTGGGGGACAAGGAGTCATCCTCAGCCCTTTTCCTCGAAAGCCAGATGGGAGAAAGAAATACCCATATCTAAGAAGCCAAACCTCCACCATACACTGGGACAGAGGATTCCTTCTTCACATGACCACAAATGGTTAATTGTATAGGGTCGGTATTCCCTGTCTGCCCTGGACAGGGATTCTGCGGGGTCTTAGAGCTGTGGTCTCCCTGACAGCCCCGTACAATTCATGCACAGTTTGAAGAATGCAATGGCTGTCCCAGTTTGGCGGGAGAGAATTATGGCAACCCTAGTCCAAAAGTCACAAAAAAACAGGTTTTCTTGAATATTCACACAGGTAAATAGTTGCAAAGTACCATGTACATTAAGAATGAAGTTTAATCCAAGGAGCAAAATATTCAAAATCTTCTAAAATCCAAAAGGATCTGAATGAACATCTTTACAAATGATCAATCCAAGGAACAGAAATCTGATATTCCTCCTAGATGCCTTAACAATCATGTCTGAATTTGCAGTGGTACTCTGTGTGAAACTCTTGCTCCAGCCCTAAAGGTACCCATCTTTGGTTTCGTGACTTCTAGCCTGCTTAACTACCAATATGATGTAACTCTTCTGATGAAGATTTTCTTCGAAATATCCTATTACCGGAGGGATATCAGATTTTTGTTCCTTGGATTGATCATTTGTAAAGATGTTCATTCAGATCCTTTTGGATTTTAGAAGATTTTGAATACTTTGCTCCTTGGATTAGACTTCATTCTTAATGTGCATGGTACTTTGCAACTATTTACCTGCGTGAATATTTCAAGACAACCTGTTTTTCGTGACTTTTGGACACTGTTGTGCAGTCCGGAACTACTTGTTCCTATTCAGTTTCATTGTTGTTTCGTATATATCTCAGTGCTTCGGCAAGTGGACACTTTAAGTATATCATTATTGACTACATGTGATATTCAACTAGTTCTGACTGTTTTTGACTAAATCACTTTTCTATTTTGTCATCTGTTGCCCAGTGTGTGACTTTGGACCTTGTGTTCATTCAAGTGGTTTCCCATCTTGTGTAATTTTCCTACACCGCCATCATTTCTATATGACACTCACATATGTAACATTGACATCACGGGGTGGGGGGGTGGGCTGTTAGCTCAGGAGGGTTTTCGCCCCCCCTGCCCCACCCTGGCTACTGCCCTGTCTGCAGCAGAAGCAGCAAGATGACTGTCAGGCTGTCTACATGGGCATATGGTCTGCTCTTTGAGATGCATTGGGGTAGATTGGAGCAGGTTGGTCCTGCTGATTCACAGGTCAGTCAGGCCAATCTGCACAAACCCTGCCCAAACTTGCCCCATTTTGAGATCCCATCTGGGGTTGAAGTAAATTAGCCTACTGTATTTTATCCCATCCACAGAGCATGTGCATACTAAGGGTGAGATAATAAGCAAGTCATGTCAGAAATTATTCTTGGTTGAAAGGATTTTTGCTGGAGGAACTCCACTCAGGGGATGCCCAAATGAGGCTTCTTTCATGTCCCCAAGATCTTTCCCCCACCAAAGCAGTCCCTATTTATCTACTTGTAATTTCTTGCTTTCAAACTGCTAGGTTGGTAGGAGCTGGGACAAACAGGTGCTCAAACCGGCATGCAATACCTGGGTCTCGAACTGCCGACTTGCCAGCCTTCCAGCTAACAAGGCAAGCTTCTTAACTAAGGATGAGATAAAATAGAGTGAAGATGAAGGAGGAGCTACATCCCAGCTGACAAGGGGAGCCACTCCCACCATAAACTGTTTCCCTTCAGCACTGCTGATCAGACTATGATCAGAGAGGAGAAATGGCTCCTTTGCACCTCATGAAGGAAAGGCTTCCCCGTCATATACAAAGAGCTACTATGGGGCTGATAGTATCCCTATCAGAGAAGCACAGTGCTGTCACATTATGGGGTTCATTCTAAGCAACATTTTAGTTCCTTCCCACCTCAATAATAATAATAATAATAATAATAATAATAATAATAATAATAATAATAATAATAATAATAATAATAATAATAATAATAATAATAATAATAATAATAATAATAATAATAATAATAATAATTTATATCCCACACTTTCTCGGCCGAAGCAGACTCAAGGCAGCAATTACAACATGTCCACAATATACAGTATAGTAATACAACAATAAAGGAGCACAAAATATATTCAGTACAATAATCAATATTCAATAATAAACATAAAATTAATCACAATATAAAGTATTAAATTAAAGCTACAATAGCAATAACAATTAGCCTAATACAAACAGGTATATGGAGTCCGGCTCTTGCTACCCCGAAAAGTCCAGAACTCAGCACTGCAAATGAGACCAAGCTCTGACATTGTCTCCCTTTGAGCTCTCCGGGCAGTTGAGGCTCAGAGGGTGGGGAGACGCACTTACCTCCCATTCCCAGGCCAGGTGGTGAGGGCTCCATGAAGAGGCATCACGGTGGCGGTGAAGCTCTGGCATCGTCTCCTTTTGAGCTCTCCGGGCGGGTGAGGCTTGGAGGGCAGGGAGATACACCTGCCTCCCATTCCCAGGCCAGGTGGTAAGAGCCCCGGGAAGAGGCAACGTGGCAGTGGTGGTGGTGGTAGCAGCAGTGGCCCATCTTGAGCTCTCCAGGTGGGTGAGGCTTGGAGGGCAGGGAGACACACCTGCCTCCCATTCCAGGGCCAGGTGGTGAGGGCCCTGGAAAGAGGCAACGCTCTGGCAGCGGCGAGGCTCCGGCTTTACTGTATGGCCAAAGACAACAGAACAGCCGAAGGGTTGGCTTAACACAGATTTATTGCATGATGATCCGGTGGAGCATGAGGTAATGGCGGTGATACATCTCTATATATACAGTAGCATTGTACATTTGAATCTTGTAGCACGGTAGCTCATTGGCCGCTACCGGCGTGGCCTCGCCCAGGCACGCCTCTCTTCAGTAGTTCTTTCTCCTGCTGCTGAATGCGGGGAAGGTTTTCCCGCGGCTGTCCGTGATTGAGCAATGTGAACCATGTGAGACTGAACGCTCGCAGCTGCCCTCTATGGGCTGCTTGCTCGCGTTCCTTTACAGCTGAGATACATTGTATTTGGAGTGGTTACATTCTTATCAGTACAGAGAACATGCATACATAACATCCCTCCCCCCTAGGATGGGATGAAGTCCCGCAACCATTGTGGCTTGCCGCACTTGCGCTTGGGGCGTGCTTGCGCCTGACCTAGTACAGGAGAGCCTGTGAACCCTGGCTCCGTGGGTGCTTGTCCTGTAACGGAAAACGGGGATTCATTAGTGGCTCTGTGGGGCGTCCGTGCCTGCCTTGCGCTGGGGGATGGGAATGGAATGAACAGCTGGGAAGTGAACCCCTGCCTGTTGCCTGCGGACCCTGGGGACCCCCCCATTACGAATCTTGGAACCGACGAGGATGCCCTTGTGGTCTCGCTACCTCCTGCTATTCGTTCGGGGGATCTTGAGACTGTGACGGGCGGACTCGCACTCGCCTCCTGTCTTGGGGGTGTTGGTCTCCGGGTGGCTGGCGCTATGTTACACTCTAACTCGCAGGGGTTGGGACTGGAAGTACCAGGGGCTGAACTGAAACCCCTCTTTTCGCTAGGACGGGTGGGGGACCACTCCGCTAACTCCCCCTGGTACGGAAAATCAACATCTAATTCGCTTGGGGGATCTGAGTCTTGGGGATAATTCCTCGAGATATGTATGAGTTCGGGGCCCTTTCCTTCTGCCGAGAACTCCCGCATGATATCTGCAAGGACAGATTCCCTTTCCTCCCCCCTTGGTGGGGACCCATGGCCCCCTTTCCCTCCCCCTTGGGCTAAACGGGTGGGGGAGTACCCTATCGCTGAGTCGTGGTTTCCTCCGTTCGCGTCCTCCTCTCTGGGGACTCTGCGCCTGAGCTGGTCCGCGTGCCGCCTCCAGAGGAGGCCTGTATTGGTCTCCACGCGGTATGAAACGGGGCCGGTTTGTTCTATTACAATGCCCGGCACCCAGGCTGGTCCCGCGCTGGCGTAGTTCCTGCAATGCACGGGGGCACCTACGCTGAAGCTCTTTGTGGAATCCATCCCTACGTTCCGCCCTTTGTCCTCTACCCTTGTGGGGTCTAGTTTGGAGATTACCGTGGCCAGCTTCCTGCGCATTAACAACTCCGCGGGGGAGTACCCTGACGCTAGTGGGGTGACCCTGTACCCTAGCAGGAATTGGCACACTTGTAAGTCAAGATCTCCGGGGCCCATGCCCCGCAGCGCGTCCTTAGTGGTGCGCACGAGGCGCTCTACTTGGCCGTTGGTGGCCGGGTGGAAAGGGGCGGAGGTGATGTGCCGAATGGCGTTGAGATCCATGAATGCCCTGAACTCGGCGGACGTGAAACAGCTAGCGTTATCGCTGACAAGGGTGTCGGGTAAACCGAACGTGGAAAAGACCCTTCGTAACTGTTTAATTGTTGTGGACGAGGAGGTGCTCGAGACTGGGATGACCTCCAACCACTTGGAGAACGCATCCACCACAAGGAGGAAAAGCGCTCCCCTGAACGGGCCTGCAAAGTCTACGTGTACCCGGGACCAGGGCCTCCTCGCTGCGTCCCACTCCCTATGTGGCAAACGAGCCTCTTCCGGCCTGGAGCTTTGGCACGCTTCGCAAGTTCCGACCATGTGCTCAATGTCGGCGTCTAGCTGGGGCCACCAAAAGTAACTGCGGGCTAGTGCCTTAGAGCGGACGATCCCCCGGTGGCTGACGTGCAGCAGCTTAAGCACCCTCGGCCGGAGGGACGTGGGGATCACTACCCGCTGTCCCCACAAAAGGCAACCCCTCTCTAGGGACAACTCTAAATTTTTTTTGAAAAATGTGTCGAATTCCGCTGCTGGGGAAGACACGGGCCACCCTTTCTGCACCCAGGAGCAAACTGTAGCTAACGTTTTGTCCTTGCCGGTCGCTTTGGCGATGTCGGCCGGTACTACTGGAGGGGAGTCTAGGACCTCTATCATTAAGACCTGGTGGTCCCTCTCTTCCTCGCCCACGTGGCAGCAATCCCGGGGAATGGGGGACCTCGACAGGGCATCCGCATGGCTGATCTCCTTCCCGGGCCGGTACACCAACGCGTGCTGATACGCGTTGAGAAAGATGGCCCACCTGAGCATTCTCGGGGACAGGATTTGGGGTGTGGGCTTATCTGCGGTGAAAATGCCTAGCAAGGGCTTATGGTCAGTCACTATGGTGAAGGGGCGGCCATACACAAAATCATGAAATTTCTTGGTCCCCGCAATTATCGCTAGTGCTTCCCTGTCTGTCTGGGCGTAGTTTCTCTCCGCTTGGGACAAGGACCTAGAGTAGAACGCTATCGGGGCCTCCCTCCCGTTCTCCAGCACGTGGCATAACACCGCCCACACCCCCACCGGGGATGCATCGCATATCAGGACCACTGGGCGTTTGGGATTGAAGTGGGTCAGTACAGCATCTGATGCCAGGAGTCGCTTCAGGTCATTGAAAGCCTTCTCATGGTCGTCGCCCCACTTCCATGCCTCGTCCTTTTTTTAACAATTTGTGTAGCGGTTCCGCCACAGCTGCCTTCCGAGGAAGGAAGGAGTGGTAGAAGTTGAGCACTCCCAGGAACGACTGCAGCTCGGGCTTGGAGCTCGGGCTTGGAGGTGGGGCGAGGGGCCTTCTTGATGGCGGCCACCTTGGATTGGGATGGCCTTATTCCCTCGGGAGTAACACGGAACCCTAGGAACTCAACCTCAGTTGCGAAGAAAACGCATTTGTCTTTCCGCAACCGCTACCCCGCCTTTTCGAATATTGCCAGGACCTTTCCCAACCTTTTTGCTAATTCGGCCCGGCTCCCCCCTGTAATCAATACGTCATCAAAGTAGGGTAACACCCCCTCTAACCCCTTCAGGAGGTGTTCCACGAGTGACTGGAAGATCCCGGGCGCCGAATTCACGCCGAATTGGAGGCGCGTTACCTGGAACGCCCCTTTGTGGGTGACTATGGTCTGCGCAGCAGCTGCGGCGGGGGTCACCGGGAGTTGCTGGTAGGCTTGGGCCAGGTCGAGTTTAGCGAAACACCTCCCCCCGTGTAACCTGGCCAACAAGTGGCTGACTACCGGCACCGGATACGCATTAGGGCGGATCGCCTTATTGATGGTGCACTTGTAATCAGCGCATATGCGGACCTCCCCGTTGGCCTTGAGCGCTGTTACAATTGGAGTTTCCCACTCCGCAGAATCAACAGGAACAAGAATCCCCTGGCCCACCAATTTGTCCAACTCCGCCTCTATTTTGTCCTTTAGTGCGAAAGGCACTCTGCGCGGTTTAAGTCTGATTGGACGTACTCCAGGGTCCAGGTCGAAAGTCACTGGGGGGCCCTTGAATTTTCCGAGTCCCTTTTTGAAAACCTCGGGGTGCGCGTCGCACACGCTCTGTATTGGATCAGTCCCGGCGGCGTGTACTCCCACGGCGTGCACCCCCCCAATGAACAACCCCAGGGGCTGGAACCATTGAGTCCCGAGGAGGCTGCATTTACCTCCCTTGAGGACGACTGGGGGAAGCGTTGCGGCGTGCTTTTTGAACTGGACCTGGAACTTCCCAACCCCCAACACTGGGATGTGGTTCCCTTGCACGTCCTTCAGCGTGGACCTCAACGCTTTGAGCTTGGGCCGCACGTGGGGGGCTATTTTTTGGAACTCTCCCTGGGAAATGATAGAGTATGAAGAACCTGAGTCCACCTCCATCCTAACAGGGGCCCCTTGTATTACTACCTCAATGAAGTATCGGGGGTGCTCCGTGGATACGCTGAAAACCGGAGCGTCGTCCTCGCTGTCGTCGGAGATGCGCCCTACTCCGTCCCGCCTCCTCGTGGTCCGGGTGCCATCCTTGGGCCTCGTGGTGCGGTCCTGCCTCGCCGAGCGGTCTGGGGAACTCCTCTTGGCCTCGCGCCGTCTCCGGCAGACCCTGGCGATGTGCCCGCGCCGGCCGCAGTTGTGGCACTCGGCCTTGCGGAACGGGCATTTGGCGCGGGCGTGGGCGGCGCCGCAGCCGTCGCAGGGCCGGCCTTCCTTCTGGACCTTCCGGATGTCCTCGTCGCCGCCGCTCTCCGCGGACGAGTTCGAAACTCGCCGGGCCGCGCGCACCGAGCTCTCTGCCTTGGCGGGTTTCGGGCGCCAGTCCTGGAGCTCTTGCACCCCGGCCGTCGTGGCTTCCGCGGCCTGTGCCGTGTCAAGGACTTGTTGCCACATGGGAGGCGGCTCCTGTTTCATCAGCGCGCGCTGAGTCTCGGTGTCCCTCAGGCCGCAGAGCAGGCAGTCCTGGAGGGTGACTTCTGGGGTCTCCCACTTGCATGGGCCGGCGGCCAGCCGCAGGGCCGCGGCGAACTCGGCGACCGATTCCCCGGGCGCTTGGACTCGCCTCCAGAACGCGCTCCGAGCGGGGAACATCGCTATCGCGGGCCGGAGGTGGGTGCGCAGCACCGCCAGGAGCTCTTTGGCTTTGAAGTCGCTCACCCTCCTCGGCGCGATCAGGTCCACCAAGGTCCTCTTGGTCTCGTGTCCGAGCATGCGGACGAAGATGGCCCTCTTCTTGTCCTCATCTGAGACTTCGAGCTCCACCAGTGCTCCATTGAAGTCTATCTCAAACAGCTCCAAGTCTCCCGGCTTCCTGATCTCGTAGCCGGCGCATGTCTTGGTCCCGTGGGTAGCCATGATCCCACCTTTGTCGCCAGTTTACTGTATGGGACCAAAGACAACAGAACAGCCAAAGGGTTGGCTTAACACAGATTTATTGCATGATGATCCGGTGGAGCATGAGGTAATGGCGGTGATACATCTCTATATATACAGTAGCATTGTACATTTGAATCTTGTAGCACGGTAGCTCATTGGCCGCTACCGGCGTGGCCTCGCCCAGGCACGCCTCTCTTCAGTAGTTCTTTCTCCTGCTGCTGAATGCGGGGAAGGTTTTCCCGCGGCTGTCCGTGATTGAGCAATGTGAACCATGTGAGACTGAACGCTCGCAGCTGCCCTCTATGGGCTGCTTGCTCGCGTTCCTTTACAGCTGAGATACATTGTATTTGGAGTGGTTACATTCTTATCAGTACAGAGAACATGCATACATAACACCGGCGTCATCTCCTTTTGAGATCTCCTGGCGGGTAAGGCTCAGAGGGCAGGGAGACGCACCTGCTTCCCATTCCCGGACCAGGTGGTGAGGGCCTCGTGAAGAGGCAACACGGCAGCAGCGGGGCTCCAGAGTCGTCTCTTTTTAAGCTCTCTGGGCAGGCGAGGCTCCAAGGGCAGGGAGACACACCTGCCTCCCATTCCCAGGACAGGTGGCAAGGGCCCCAGGAAGAGGCAACGTGGCGGCAGCGGCAGGGTTCCAGCGGCGTCTCCTTTTGAGCTCAACCTCAAGGCCCAGTATAGAGAAGCTATGTGCTGCCAAGAGGAACTCCTGCAGTGAAGTTAAGAAAATGTGAAGTGAAATTTAGGTAAAGTAAAGAAATAAAGCATTGTCTAGTTGGAAAGAGCCTATGAGGCCATTGAGTCCACACACCCCCCCCCCCCCCTGATCAATGCAGGAGTCCAGATCAAAGTAGATCTGAAAGGTCTTAGCATATTATGCACTGTAATCTTAGATGTTATTATACAGTATTTTACAGGTATATCCTATCTTTTTACATCATACCTTTATTATACTATGCATATATTGTGCCTTTTACATGATATATACTGGATCCTATTTGGTTGAGTTTGAGTAGACCATTCTATAATCTGTTTTGTAGTCCCGCCACAGTATGTTCAATTGTGTTGTGAACATTATGTTTATATTCTGGTCTTTGACTATAATAAAAATTGATTGATTGATCTGAAAGATGGTTGTCCGATTTTCTTTTGAATGCATCCACCACCACTCCTATAACTTGAGCATGTAGGTACATGCCCTGCACAATGGGATAATCAAGAATACATCCTGCGTCTTCTTTCTATTACTATCTTTCAAGTTTTTAAAAAGTGCTATCATATTTCCCCTCAGCCTCCTTTTCTCAAGGCTAAACATGCCCACTTCATTCAATCTTTCCTCACAGGGCTTGATTTCCCATGACCATCCTTGTTGTCTTCTTTTGAACTTGTTCCAGTTTGTTGGCATACATCTTAAAGTGTGTGGTCTAAATCTGGCCACAGAACTCTAGATGAGGTCTAACTATGGCCTAATGGAAGGATAATAGTACCTCATGGGTTTTAGAAGCTATGATTCAGTTAATGAAACAAAAATAGCAATTGTCTGTTTTGCAGCTGTGCTGAAACTTGTCAAGGATTTGATTTTGAGAAAAAGACCAGCAGAGAACATAGAATTATGGGAAACAATGGCATCTGTATTATTAGTGGATCTTATTTCCAGAAGAGAGATAAGCTGTATCTCATTAGTAGAAAGGGAAAGATACTCTACATGTCTTGAAAGGCATTTTACTATATTCCTGCGGGCTAGGAGAAATACTGTATGTTTTGACTGCTCTATCTGTAAATTCAATTGAAATGGCAGTTGCTGTCCCTACATAACAATCTCTACAAAATTAACTCTGGCTCGATCAAAGCCCTCTTTGGAGAAGCAATATACAAATGCCTTTTATGTGAATGGAAAACCTTCTCCAATGTCATTGGAATCTACAAATAGCAAGAAAAAATACTTCCATGTAGATAATATATTCAAAGCTGCAGTGCACAGTGCAATGGTCTCCTTAGAAGTTTCTTCCAGTAATGATTAAAATCAGGAAGTGTTGAGGACTTCTGCAAGATGCTACATCTTCTGAAGCCCCAGATGTAGGTAGCTCTGTTCCAGAGTCAGAAAAGTAAGCTGGATTCCTTCCAGTCCAGAAGGATGGTGAAAATGAAAACACGAGCTTAGCTTGAGGCCACCAAGTGAAGAGTTCAGCTATAAGAGAGGTTTCTCGTTTATGAGAGGTGTCCTCAAGAGTAAGGAGTATATTTGAAGAAATTCTCTAGCTCTCATTGACATAGTATGTCCACATGCCTGAACCTAAGATTTGGGTGGCTGCCCAGCACCCCAGTAATATAACAATATAATGCCTTCCTGAATACTTCATTTCCTTTTACTTCATATGCAATTTCATTGGCCTATTCAGCAGCACCACCACTGACACACTATTCTGTTGTAATAATCTGTCGTACAGAACAAATACACTATTAATCTTGCACGTTGTGGTCTTTAATTTGTTCTCTCAGGTTTCCTTATCTGGTTCACCTATTCCTCTTGTTCTTCCTTATTATGTAGACCCTGCATGCTCAGGGCAAAACAAAAACAAATTGTACACACAATAGCAAGAGAGGATGATGCTTATACCCACAGCCCTGCAATCCCCTTCACACGTTCTTGCAGCATGAGGACAAGTTTTATGTGAACTGGAAGAAATCTCTGCAATAGGGAATGAACAGAAAAATCAGTATAAAGCTAATACACTTTTTTTCTTTAGCCTAGCTGGTTTTAGGTCAAGATGTTGTGTACTGAACTATTATGGTGGGCAAAAAGAGAACAAAGCTATTCCATCACCAAAACTAAGGAGCTCAAGTTAAAAATGTATAAAAGCCTGTCTCTAGCCATTGAACTAGTTCTAAGTCCAGTACAGGTTGGCTTTTCTCAGGGAAAGAGCTGTGAGAAATTAAGTCTCAACTGTGGTTCTGCAGACAGATACACATCTCACTAAGCTACCGTATATATCCAGCATTCCTAGAAAGACTAAAATGGCTATAGCTGTTGAGTCCGGTGCATAAGAAATATTCTGACCAGTAGGGTTGGGTCAATGTTGTGTTCTAAAGCATGTGCCTTTAAACAATATACCTATCCATGTGTATCCAATATAACCTTTTCCATGTGTAACATTGTAACCTCAGCTGCATCTCTGTAACCCTAATAGGACGCGAGCTAGTGACCACTAGATGGCAATAGCGAGCGTCCAAGCTCATTGGTCTAAGACTCACCTAAGAGCAACAGCGCGGGAAGATTCCCGCCATCACCTTCACCTGGACAAGAAGGGCGTGACCTGAAATGACGTCACGCGGACAGTAGCCAATAGACTGTCAAGGAACCACATTCAAATGTATAGCCACTGTATATATTGAGCTGTTCGTCCGCCATTACCACATGTTCCCTCTGACCAGCATGTAATAAAGTTGTGTTAAGCCAGCTCTTCGGCTGTCCTGGTGTCTTTGGTCCAATACACTAAAGTCAAACACCAGTGATTTGTTATCAGCTCAGGAATTCGGACTGGGGAACATGTACAAGGTGGCCAGCTTATTTTTATATACTGTGAGAATGGCAGTTACACAGGTGGATACATTTCAGTAGGCTTCTGGGAAAGCAGGAAAGTTTGTACTGACAAATCAGCTCTTTTAGACAGTAGTTTGAAATTGTCACCTTTGCAAAAGGTGCGCTATTCTGCTGTAGACTTTACGGAGGTCATAGCGTCTTTTAGAAATAATGCTTGGACACAACATTCCTCCCCCCCCCCAGCAAGGAACCCACCCTCTTTAGTGTATGAGAACCAAGACAATAGAAACAGCCGAAGGGTTGGCTTAACACATCTTTATTGCATGATGGTCCGGGGGAACATGTGGTAATGGTGGATGAACAGCTCAATATATACAGTGACTATACATTTGAAAGTGGCTCCTCGATAGCCCATTGGCTACTGTCTGCGTGACGTCATTCCCCGTCACGCCCTTCTTGTCCAGGTGAGGTGGAGGCGGATATCTTCCCGAGCTGTAGTTGTTTGGGGGATTGGAACCATGTGAGCGGGGCGCTCGCTATTGCCCCCTAGAGGTCACTAGCTCGCGTCCCAATACAGAAGGTTACAGTGTTACAGCTGGTGGTTATTATATCCACTCATTCGAGTGTTACATTACTTAAAGGTGTACTCTTTCAGACACAACATCCCTCCCCCCTAGGATGAGACGAAGTCTTTCATCCAATATGGTTTATTGCAAGCGCGTTTTGGGTGCAAGGCCTGCTGGCTTGTCCCGGGGGCGCTATCGCTTCTGTGTTCCCTGGTCTCTTGTCCTGCAATGGGAGAGGGAGACTCGTTAACGACTTGCCGCGGCTCTGCAGCTGTTGGGGAAGGGGTACACTCCATTGTGGGAAAACCGGGGGGCACTGGGGGCTAATGAAAAACCCCGCTTCTCGCTTGGATGGGTGGGGGACCACTCCGAACCCCCCCGGTTTTGTAACTCAAACTCAAATTCATCTACTGGGGTATCTGTGGGGCTGTCCCTCAGGATGTCTATGGGGACAAACTTATTCCCTCCCCCCCTGGTGGGGGCCCTTCCCCCCTTGGTGGGGACCACTGGCCCCCCTCTCCTCCCCCTTGGGCTGAACGGGTGGGGGAGAACCCTAACATTGAATCCTGTTTTGCGCTGTCCGTGCTCTGGTTTCCGGAGACCCGGTGCCGGAGTTGGTCTGCGTGCCGCCTCCAGAGTAGACCTGTGCTGGTCTCTACGCAATATGACACGGGACCTGTCTGCCCAATGACTACGCCCGGAACCCAGGCTGGCCCTGCGCTAGCGTAGTTTCTGCAATGAACCGGGGCGCCTATTTCGAAACTCTTCGTGCCCGCTAACCCAATGTTCCTCCCAGTGTCCTCCACGCTCGAAGGGTCTAGTCTTGTCAGTATCGTAGTCAGCTTTCTGCACATTAGGAGTTCCGCGGGCGAGTATCCTGACGCTAGGGGGGTCACCCTGTATCCCAGCAAGAACTGGCACAACTGCAGGTTTAAATCCCCAGGGCCCATGCGCCTCAGCACGTCTTTGGTTGTACGCACGAGGCGTTCTACCTGGCCGTTCGTCGCCGGGTGGAAAGGCGCGGAGGTGATGTGCCGGATGGCGTTGATTTCGGTGAATGCCCTGAATTCGGCGGACGTGAAACAACTAGCGTTATCGCTAATAAGGGTGTCGGGTATACCGAACGTGCTGAACACCCTGCGCAATTGTTTAATTGTTGTGGCTGAGGAGGTGTTCGCAACTGGGATAACCTCCAACCACTTGGAGTAAGCATCCACTATGAGGAGAAAAAGCGACCCTCTGAAAGAGCCCGCAAAGTCAATGTGCACGCGGGACCACGGCCCCTTTGCCGCATCCCATTCCCTGTGTGGAAGTCGAGCCTCTTCGGGCCGGGAGCTTTGGCAACTCACGCAAGTGCCCACCATGTGCTCGATATCGGCGTCCAACTGGGGCCACCAGAAGTAGCTCCTGGCCAATGCCTTGGAGCGGACAATCCCAGGGTGGCTGACGTGCATCAGCTTAAGCACCCTAGCTCTCAGGGATTCAGGGATGATTACCCGCTGGCCCCACAGGAGGCACCCCCTCTCCAGGGACAGTTCTAGCTTTTTCCTAAAAAATGGGGTGAACTCCGCCGCCGGGGAGGACGTTGGCCACCCTTTCTGCACCCAAGAACTGACCAGGGCCAACGTCTTGCCCTTGCCTGTTGCCTTGGCGATCTCTGCGGGCACTATGGGGGGTGACTCTGGGAAGACCTCTATCATGAGCACTTGGTGGTCTTGTTCCACCTCACACACGTGGCTGCTTGTGAGGGGGAGGGGTGACCTCAACAGGGCGTCCGCATGGCTTATGTCCTTTCCAGGGCGATACACCAGCGCGTTCTGGTACGCGTTTAAAAAAATGGCCCACCTGAGCATCCTAGGGGACAGGATCTGTGGCGTGGGCTTGTCTGCAGTAAAAATGCCTAGCAGGGGCTTGTGGTCAGTCACAATGGTAAAGGGGCGGCCATAGAGGAAGTTGTGGAACTTTTTGGTCCCAGCAATTATCGCTAACGCCTCCCTGTCTGTCTGTGAGTAGTTTCACTCTGCCTTAGACAGGGACCTGGAGTAGAATGCCACAGGGGCCTCCCGCCCATTTTCCAACACGTGGCACAGAACCACCCCCACCCCCACTGGGGATGCATCACATATCAGAACCACTGGTCTCTTGGGGTCAAAATGGGTTAATATGGCGTCTGAGGATAGGAGTTGCTTTAGCTCATTGAATGCCCTCTCCTGGCTCTCGCCCCATTTCCACGCCTCGTCCTTTTTTAGTAACTTATGAAGCGGCTCTGCTACCAATGCCTTCCGAGGCAGGAAGGAATGGTAGAAGTTTACGAGCCCCAGGAACAACTGCAATTTGGGCTTGGAGGTGGGGCGAGGAGCATTTTGAACAGCGGTCACCTTTGATTTGGAGGGTTTGATGCCTGCAGGGGTTACCCGGAAACCCAAGAACTCAACCTCTTTTGCGAAGAAGACGCATTTGTCTTTCCGCAGCCTTAACCCCGCCTTTTCGAATACCGTCAGTACTTTGTCTAACCTCTCAGCTAATTCCGACTCGCTCCCCCCATTATCAACACGTCATCAAAGTATGGTAAGACCCCCTCTAGACCCTTTAAGAGGCGTTCCACGAGCGATTGGAAGATGCCTGGCACCGAGTTCACGCCAAACTGTAGGCGCGTTACCTGGAACGCCCCCTTATGAGTGACTATTGTCTGCGCAACAGCTGCAGCTGGGGTTACCGAGAGCTGCTGGTATGCCTGCACCAGGTCAAGCTTTGCGAAACACTTTCCCCCATGTAACCTGGCCAACAGGTGGCTGACTACCGGCACCGGATACGCATTTGGGCGTATCACCTTATTAATGGTACATTTGTAATCAGCGCATATTCGGAGCTCCCCATTGGCCTTCAGCGCTGTTACAATCGGAGTTTCCCACTCTGAAGAATCAACAGGAACAAGGATCCCCTGGCCCACCAATTTGTCCAGTTCCGCCTCTATTTTGTCCTTGAGTGCAAAAGGCACTCTGCGCGGTTTGAGTCTTATTGGGCGGACCTCCGGGTCCAGGTCGAACGCAACTGGGGGTCCCTTGAATTTTCCGAGTCCCTTCTTGAACACTTCGGGATGCGCATCACACACCTCCTGTATTGGGTCAGTCCCAACGGCATGCACCCCCCCAATGAACAAACCCAGGGGCTTAAACCATTGAGTCCCGAGGAGGCAACAACTCCCCCCCTTGAGAACGACCAGAGGAAGTTCCGTGGTGCATTGCTTGTATTGGACCTTGAATTTTCCAACCCCCAACACCGGAATGCTATTTCCCTGCACGTCCCGCAGCGTGGACTTCAGTGCTCTGAGCTTGGGCCGCACGTTGGGGAAAATTCCCAAAAACTCCCTCTGGGAAATGATTGAATAAGAGGAACCCGAGTCTATCTCCATCTTAACGGGGGGCCCTTGCACCAGTACCTCACAAAAAAATGGGGGTGTCCTAAGGACACGCTGTGGACTGCGGTGTCGTCGTCACTGTCGTCGGAGATGTGGCCCACACCGTCCTGCTTTCTTGAGGGCTGGACGCCTTCCTGGATCCTCGGTGCGCGGTCTGTCGAGCCTTTCTGGTCTCTGCGCCGCCATCTGCAAACCTTGGCTATGTGCCCTCGACGCCCACAGTTGTGGCACTCGGCCTTCCGGAAAGGGCACTTGATGCGGTCATGGGCCGCCCCACAGCCGTCGCAGCGTCGGCCATCCTTCCGCACCTTCCGGACGTCCTCGTCCTCGCTGCTCTCCGTGGAGGAGTGTGGCGCTCGCCTGGCCGCTTGCACCGAGCCCACTGCCTTGTCGGGTTGTGGGGGCCTTGCTCTGAACCCCTTAACCCCAGCCCTCGTGGCTTCCGCCGCCTGCGCCTCCTTCACGACCTCGTGCAGCGTCGGGGGCGGCTCCTGGTTCATCAGCTTTCGCTGAACCTCCTCATCCCACAGGCCGCACAGCATGCGGTCCCTGAGGGCGATTTCCAGGTTCTCCCATTTGCATGGGCTGGCGGCCAACCGGAGGGCCGCTGCGAAGGCAGCCACGGACTCACCCGGCGCCTGGACTCTCTTCCAGAATGCATCCCGAGCCGAGAACATCGAAACCGAGGGCTGGAAATGGTCGCGCATCGCTTTCAGGAGCTGCTTGACCGGCACTTCGTTCACCTTCTTCGGAGACACCAGGTCCACCAATACCTTCATGGCGGGAAACCCAAGCATCCGGATGAGAATGGCCCTCTTCTTCCCCTCATCTGACATGTCGGACACCATCAGTGCGCTTTGGAAGTCCATTTCGAAGAGCTCCCATTCTTCCGGTTTGTTGATATTGAAACCGGCCTGCATTGTCTTGATTCCGTGGGGATCCATTATCCCACCTTCGTCGCCAGTTTAGTGTATGAGAACCAAGACAATAGAAACAGCCGAAGGGTTGGCTTAACACATCTTTATTGCATGATGGTCCAGGGGAACATGTGGTAATGGTGGATGAACAGCTCAATATATACAGTGACTATACATTTGAAAGTGGCTCCTCGATAGCCCGTTGGCTACTGTCTGCGTGACGTCATTCCCCGTCACGCCCTTCTTGTCCAGGTGAGGTGGAGGCGGATATCTTCCCGAGCTGTAGTTGTTTGGGGGATTGGAACCATGTGAGCTGGGCGCTCACTATTGCCCCCTAGAGGTCACTTGCTCGTGTCCCAATACAGAAGGTTACAGTGTTACAGCTGGTGGTTATTATATCCACTCATTCGAGTGTTACATTACTTAAAGGTGTACTCTTTCAGACACAACACCCTCCCAATCTTTTTGGTGGACCACAGGTCTGTTTAGGGCGCCCGAGATTTTTGGGTCTTAGGGAAGGGGTCGCTGGACATCCAGGACTGCTGGGTCTGTGGGCTGACTCGCTGGACTGCCTAGGTGTGCTAGGTCTTTGCAGTGGCTCAGTGGAAACTGCAGCCAGTACCTGGGAGGAACTTGGTGTGCTCTGGGTACCCTCTGTTGCTATGCCACCTGTAGGCAGCTCCAGGGGCGTTCCTGGCAAGGGTGACACTGGCATTGAGTCATGGGGAAGTGACTGGCTGAAGAGATCTGGCTCCAGATTGAAGTCTGAGGGATCAGATCCATTTAATGAAGGATCTGGCTCTAGAGGCTCACGAGCCTCTGATTCTGATGTGGCATTTTGCCCCGGAACCCAGGGATGCATCTGGTCTGCATGTCTCCTCTAAATTGTGCTGTTATCCATAAGGACTTTGTATGACACGGGCCCTGTTTGCTCTAGGACCTCACCTCCCAACCAAGCGGAGCCTGGCACGTAGTTGCGGTAATGGACAGCTTGCCCAACCTGAAGCCCTTTAGTATTACTGACATCTAATTTGTGACCTTTGTCTTCAACACGAAGTGGGTCTAGACAGTCAAGAACCATAGACAATCTCCTCTTCATTAAGAGGACTGAGGGCGATAACCCCAAAGCTAGGGGAGTAATCCTGTGAGTTAACAGAAATTGGCAAAGCTGCAATTCTAAATTCCCTGTTCCCATATGCTTCAGTGCCTCTTTCCCATGGAGCTGTATCCACTGGCTCCAAGATGCCCTGTGCTATTAGTTTGTCGAGTTCGGCCTCAATACAGTCCTTGAGCACAAAGGGCACCCGGCGGGGCTTCAGCCTGATGGGCCGAACAGATGGGTCAAGTTCGAAGTGAACAGGGGGCCCCTTGAAAGTACCCAGTCCAGGGAGAAATACATCTGGGTAATGATTACAAGTGGACTGAATGGAATCAGCCTCAACCTTACTAATAACCGAAAAAGCAATACCCAGTGGCTCAAACCATTGCGTAGCCAAAAGATTATTCTTACCTGCCTTGACCATGACAAGCGGTAACCTAGCCGACAAAGCCTTGAATTGCACTGTAAAAGTGCCAATGGCAAGCACAGGGATGTGGCAACCCTGTACATCGCTCAACTTGACATGAAGAGCCCGCAACTTTGGGCGGGTGGCTGGAGGAAGTCAGAGAAATTCCTTCTGCATGATGATCAAAAATGATGATCCTGAGTCAATTTCCATCTGTAATGGACAACCCTGCAGGCCGACGTCGACGAAAAATCTGTCAGAAACTGCGTGAACTCTGGAACTGGAGCCATGACTGGCAAAGACCTTGGAAATCAGGCACTCCTTCCCTTGATGAACCTTGTCCCTGGAGGGCCCCTCGATGCACTGGCGGCCCACTCTAGCAATGTGCCCTTTTCCCCCACAACAGTGACATTCAGCAGATTTGAACAGGCGTTGGGTGAGGAGATGTCTGTTCCCGCAACCCTGGCACAGAGCAATGGTGCCTCTGGATGGAGCAAAGTTTCTGCTATTAACTTGAGCAATGTCGTCCCCCTCTTTGGAGCTGACTGAAGATGCTGACGGGCTGGACGAGCACTATTGCTGGACAGCCGATCCCCTCTGGACCAGAGCATCAGACTTGGTTTGGAGGTACTGGACCCTGGTGGTGGCAACTTCAGCTGCCTGAGCTTCTTTGAGGACTTGTGCAAAAGTCAAAGTGTCGCTTTTCATAAGGTGACGTTGGGTAGCCTTGTCCCTGAGGCCTACAAGGAGCCAGTCATGAAGAGTAATATCGAGGTTTTCCCACTTGCAGGGAACTGCGGCATGGTGGAGAGCAGCAAAGTAATCTGCGACTGACTCACCGACCCTCTGGTCTTGCCTGTAGAAAGCTACTCTAGCAGGGAAAATTGAAGTTTTTGGCCTGAAATGGTCCCAGATGACAGTCAAAATGTCTCTCAGAAGTGTGTCCTTCAGCAGCCCTGGCAGAAGCAAGTCTGTGAGCAGTTCAAGAGTGGGCAGCCTGCAGTGGGCCAGTAACGTTGCCTTCTGCAAGCCCTTGTTTGCAATTTTCTGAGAGATAACGTAGTTGTCGAACTGGACCTCATACATGGGCCATGAATTCGGCTTGGAAGTGTCGAATAACCCGAATGGAGCAGGAGCGATGGCAGCCATTGAGATCCCACCTTCGTCACCAATGTTAAGTCCGGTGCATAAGAAGTATTCTGACCAGCAGGATTGGATCAAACACAAGTGATTTATTATCAGCTCAGGAATTCGGACAGGGGAACATTTACAAGGTGGCCAGCTTATATACAATGAGAATGGCAGTTACACAGGTGGATACATTTTGGCGGGCTTCCAGGGAAGTGGGGAAGTTTATACTGACAAATCAGCTCTTTTAAATAGTAGTTTGAAATTGGTGCCTTTGCAAAAGGTGCACTATTCCACCGTAGACTTTATGCCGCTCATAGCGTCTTTTAGAAATAATGCTTGGACACAACAATAGCTCTCTCACTCAGCTGCCAAAACAAACACAACTGGTTGTGAGCTTGTCTTTTTCATGGTAATATAATCTCAGTGGGTGAAATTTCCCCTGTAGTTTGGAGGCAGGCAAGACAATCAAGAAAACACCTGGGAAAGCATAGTCACATTGCACATCATTCCTACCAAAGCAAAAAGTACACCTCTCTCACTGGCACCCCTCATACCTGTTCAGGTACCTCCATAACGGGACCTCCTTTGTGGCACACCGGAGTGCAACAAGAAGAACAAAGCTCTAAAACTGCTACACAGGCCTAAGTAGAAGTATAAGGTCCCAGCCCATGCTCGTCTTGGCTTCCACTGTCAGATAACTCAGCCCATGAATTAGAAGGCAGTATCAATCCAAAACATGAAACATGAGATACAAACATAAGTGAGCTGGTACCATAGCACAAACTGATGCCATCCCATCAGTTACATTGACTCTGTGAAGACCTCAATCTATCAGAAATGGCTTCAGGAAAATTGTAATCTTTCCCCTTTCACTGTACATTGCTATGGCAACATGCAGGAGAATGGGGATTTACTCCTGATTAGGAAAAATACAATGGTGTGTGTAGATTTTTTTAAAAAAAGTCCAGTGCCAATGTTGCTCTTCATTGCAAGATCTAAAGAGTGCTGTTATGTATTTAAGTACTTCTTGGTGTTTATCCTTGGCTGCAGCAATTTACCTATATATGTTATAAGATAGTTTTGTGTCTGGCAGGGAGTACTGACAGAATGTAATTTAGACACTATTTTTCCACCAGTTTCTCTTGAGATGTGAAACACAGGCAAGGTTCCATGGTGCTAGTGTGTGCTCACCGGTTGTGGCTTTGGAGGAGTTTAGGATCTTTGTGTGGCAGTCCTGCTGGAGGAAATTTTCAACACAAAGCATTCACCATTTTGTGAGTGACCTTCCCCACTTCCATGGCAGGCAGTGTTCATTTAATGATTTCAAGATCAACACATCTCAAGAAAGCTTTACTGTTCAAAGATACCACCCTTAAAGCTGTGCCAAGCTTTACCTGCTAAAGCAGAGCTTGTCTCTTCAGTGAGAGCCTCTTTCCTTTTTTATAAGAGAAAAGCAGTTTCAATAATTGAATGAACTGAGTTGAGTTGGTTGTTGTAGAGACAACCTCTTTTGATATTTGATAGCTTTTGACATTGTTTTCCAGAAAACATTGAATCATCCTGGATATTTGCTTTTTATGCTAGCATTAATAATATATCACTGCCAATCTCAAGTCAGGACATATGAAGGCACAACTCTGCATCATGGTTTGTTTTAATTAAACCACAGTTATGCATCTGAAGCATTACTGAGGATTGGCTCTATCCTTAAAACATTATTAAAGATTGTCATTAACCATAATTATTTCATCTAAAATAAAGAAACCATGCTTAAGTTTCTCCAACTCTTCATTCTCTCAGTGTGCTAAATGACAACTACATTTAGTTAGTGTAGTATTTATTTGGATTTTTAGCTGGTATCAGTTCAAAGAACCATTGTTAGTGTTAACCTTGGTACAAAGACAATCATGGGTTGAAAATCATGTAAAACAAAATGCATACATTTTTAAGGTTACCTATACAATATATAAGGACTGCAGTGGCTCAAGTGGCTAAGACGCTAACTGGAAGGTGTGAGGTCAGCAGTTTGATTCCTGAGTACTGCAGGATGGAATGAATTCTCATCTTTGTCCCAGCTCCTGCCAACCTAGCAGTTCTAAAGCAGGCCTCCTCAGCCCCCATGCACCAGAGTGAGGGTGCAGGCTGGATGATATGATGTCATGGGCAGGATCTGGCCCACAGGCCATAGGTTGAGGATCCCTGGCCTAGATTGTTTTGACTATTTTCAGGGGAGAGAAATGCACACCTGGAAAGCTCATGACTGCAGCTTTCCAGACCAGGGGGAAGGAGAGCTGGCTTGCATGGGCCCAGCTGCTCCAAATACTACCACCATCCCTGTTGGTTCTGCTGCCTCCATTGCCATCAGCATTGTTGCTGGTCCTCACAAATCCTCAGTTTCTAGCACTTCAAAAGCCTGTGAGCTGCAGACTAGCAGGAGCCCTCACCCCACTCTGATTTTATGCTGAGCAGGCAAAATGGATTGAAAACTGCTGCCTCAAAGTTTACCTACCCCATAGCCCTAGTTTTTAATTCCACCACCAGGGATGTCACAGAGATTCATTGCAGCTGGCCAGTCTTGATCTGTCTGAGAAATGTTTGGATGCAGATTTGGTTGATAGGTACTTGTGCACACCTCATGCAAGAAAGGCTATATATGGGTAGGAGTTTTGTGTTTAACATAGTCATGAAGTGTTTGAGGGGTGTGTGGGAGTGTCTCATCTTTCATTGTGTATCAAACTGTCTGCAGTCTTCACAGGTTTCTGAACTTTAGTTAAAGCCTTTGGGAAGATGTAATGAGGTAACTCCTTTCATAGCTTTTCAAATGAAGACATAGAAGCAGTTATGGAGGTTTCAAGGTGATAGAGAGATGCATAATAGAACGGGGGAGAGAGAGAAACATCAAAGTGTCCTCGGCCACCTCCACAGATACAGTAGCTTAGAAACATCACCAAAATCATTTCTAAGAGAATAAAGCAGGGAAACAGAAGCCTCTTTTTCAGGGCAAGACTGGTGTGTGTGTGTATAAATGGAGGACAGGCTTTGGCTCAGTACCAGGCTGCAAGGTAGCTGCATCCAAATTTTCCTCAGGCAGATAAAGATTGACTTGCTCCAGTGAATCTCAGGTGGGTTTCTCTTTTATACTTAGCTCAGTAGCAATATTCCAGTTCAGAATTAATTTTTATATATATATTGTATATATTTTCAGATATTGGAAAGTTAGCAAGTCAAGTTGTCTGATGAAGGGAAATTCTCCTGAAAGAGTCTGCATACCGGTTGACTTTCACAATGTATTGGACTTGTTGTATTGCTCTACTGGAAGATTCTGAATATATTAACTACCAGAATAAAACATTATATTATATTACTACATATTCAAGCCTCAAACGGATTTCCTATCTTTGACCAGTGAATCTCTGGAACATCTTTTTTGGTTCAGCTTTTGTGGTTCATGGAACATATTTTGTGGTTCAGCTTTTGTGGTTCATCTGAAAATCTCTGCCTGTGGTGCTTCCTCTTTATCATGTTGGTTTAACTCCAAGGTAAGAAATATATAAACCTCTGAAGTTTGAGATTTTGATGAGATTGTGGTGATAAATTATGAGTAGTAAGAGGGGTTATATGTGGAGCAACTAACTTCCTGCCATTAGCTTCTTTATTCTTTCTCCCATTGTGTACATCTCTTTAAAAACAAAACAAAATCATCAAACAACACAGCTGGAGTTAATAAACTGAGGAAGGATACCCATTACCAGTTACTGATATTCACATTGTTTCCTGCATATTTCATTATCTCCCCATCAGCTCTGGTAGTCTTGCAAGTGAAAACCCATCAAAATAACACAGCTTGAGATGATAGATGAAAGCAGGGAATCACAGCACAGAGCATTCTGCTCCTTGCCCTTTTTTCAGGTAGACAAGCTCAAGATTTGTGTCAATATTACTGCAGTTTCTACAAAAAGACTAATGGGAGATAAAATGATATATTTAATTTTATTTTAATTTCTGGCTCAACTAAGCTTCTTAGGTTTGGTGCAATAATGGAGATCAATATACACCTATGCAAGGCTTACTAAACCATAGAAATGTAAAGTAACACAAATAAACCTAAGTTTGAATCATTTCAACTCTATGGCCATGGAGAAGTAAGATAACTGCCCAGCCTGGCTAATTAGAGCTGCCAAGGCAACAACGGGCAGTTGGGTTGGTGCGATGGTGAATGCTTATTTGTGGGAGGGGGTGGTTCTGGCAGTTTTCAAACATGCGCTGGTTCACCCTCTCCTGAAGAGGCCATCGCTCGACCCTACTGTTATTTCTAATTTCAGACCTATCTCCAACCTTCCCTTTGTGGGGAAGGTGTTGGAAAAAGCAGTGGCCCGGCAGCTCCAGGGGGTACTGGATGATACGGATTATCTGGACCTGTTTCAGTCAGGATTCAGGCACAGTTATGGTACTGTTGTGTATTGAATGTATTTGTAACCACACGAATGGGTGCATGTAACACTGTAACCTTCTGTATGAGGACGCGAGCTAGTGGCCACCGGGGGCAGTAGCGAGCACCCAGCTCACATGGTACACATTCCTCAAATGCCTTCAGCTGTGCGGGAAAGATTTCCGCGCTCACCTCACCTGGACAAGAAAGGCATGACCAAGGATGACGTCACTTGGACAGTAGTCAATGCCTGTCGAAGAGCCATATTCAATTGTATAGCCACCGCATAAAAGGAGCTGTTTGTCTGCCATTACCACATGTTCGTACTGTACTCCATGCAATAAAGATGTGCTAGGCTAGCTTACAGCCGTTTCCATTGTCTTGATTCCCAAATACTAAAGGTACCGAAACGGCATTGGTCGCACTCCTGGATGATCTTTGGTGGGAGCGGGATTGAGGCAACCCCTCAGTCCTTGCTCTTCTTGACCTCTCAGTGGCTTTCGATATCGTCAACCACGGTATCCTTCTGGGCCGGCTCCGAGGAGTGGGGGCCCAGGGCACTGTGTTGTCCTGGTTTTCCTCTTTTCTGATGGGTCGGACTCAGTCGGTGTCTTTAGAGTGTGGGTTGTCCAGCCCTAGGTTGCTTCCATGTGGGGTGCCTCAGGGCTCGGTACTCTCACCTCTATTGTTTAATATCTACATGAAACCACTGGGTGAGATCATTTGTTCCCACGGGGTGAGGTATCATCAGTATGCAGATGATACCCAGCTGTATATCTCAGCTCATGGGGACCCAAGTGATGCAGTCAAAGTCCTGACCAGGTGTCTGGAGGCTATTTGGGTCTGGATGGGGGACAATGGGCTTCAGCTGAATCCTGGCAAGACTGAGTTGCTTTGGATGCGGGGTCCCATGTTATCCCGGGAGTTAACATCTTTGGTTGTGGCTGGAACATCTTTGCCACAGTCAGATCTGGTGCACAATCTAGGGGTCCTCCTGGACTCGAGACTACTGCTCGAAGAGCAGGTGGCAGCCATGGCTAGGAGGGCCTTTGCAAAGTTTTGTGTTATTCACCAATTGCGCCCCGCTCCTTGACCGGGACTCCTTGCTCATGGTCACTCACGCTCTGGTCACCTCCAGATTGGATTATTGTAATGTGCTCTACATAGGGCTGCCCTTGGTGACCATTCGGAGGCTTCAGCTGGTCCAGAATGCAGCTGCCCAGGTTGTTATGGGGTACGGGCGTTATACTCGAGCCTCACCACTTCTCCGGGAGCTGCACTGGTTGCCAGTGTGCCTCCGGGTGCAATTCAACGTGCTGGTTTTGACCTTTAAAGCCCTTCATGGCATTGGACCAGGCTACTTAAGAGACCACGTCACCACAAGAAATTTAACCCGTCCTACTAGGGCAGACAGGAGGAGCTCACTGGTGGTCCCATCAGTGAAAGAGGTACATCTTACTGGGACCAGGAAAATAGCCTTTTCCATGTCTGCCCCAACCCTGTGGAACCTCTTACCACCTGAGTTGCAGCTCCAGACGGAACTCCTCCCCTTTAGAAAGATGCTGAAGACATGGCTATTCCAGCAGGTTTGGGGCACGCGTGACTCTACCAGTCAAGCCCAGTGGTTGATTTAGCCTATGTGAGAGCTGCCCCCTGGCTTGATTATTCTGTTTTAATGGGGGTAGGGTGGGGGTGGGTTGTTAGTTAATGTTGATCTGTTTGTGTTTTTAATGTTGGTTTTAACTGGGGTTGTTAGATCTGTTTTAACTTTTGTTGCTTAATTGTTTTTATTGTAATTTTTATTATGTTGTTAGCTGCCCTGAGTGGTGTACCCACCAGGAGGGTGGGATATAAATGTGCAGAAATAGATAAATAAATAAATAAATAAAAACATAGAGCAAACTTCAAATTCCTTTGCATTTTCATTAGGTAAATAATGCTTTGCTTTCTACTGATAATTTTTAATAATAATAACACTAAACAGATTGTTCAAACAGATAGACATCTGATTCACAATTTTTGTTCAGTCACATAGTCGAGTCCAACCCTTTGCTACCCTTTGCTACCCTTTGCTACCCTATCCTCCATCATCCTCCACAGACCGATCAGCTCTCCACCCATTGTGTCAACTATGCCATCTAGCCATCTCATCCTCTGCCGCCCCCTTCTCCTTTTGCCTTCAATTTTCCCCAGCATCAAAGCCTTCTTGAGTGAGTTATCTCTTCTCATTTGGTGTCCAAAGTACTTAATTTTCACCTGCTAAACTGTTATGGAAAAGTAGAAGGTCTGGTTCATTGACATTGCTATACCAGGAGATACACGAATTGAAGACAAACAGCTGAAGAAAATAACAAAATATCATGATTTGTAAATTGAAGTTGAGCGTCTATGGAGGAAGAAATTTGTTGTTGTACCCATAGTGATCAGAGCCCTTGGATCAATACCTAAAGGACCCTCTAGATATTTTGAAATTTTGGATTTATTGGACTTGAACATCCTAACTCTCCATAAAACAAATCTACTAGGAACTGCATGTATACTTAGATGTTACCTTAACAGCTCTTAGGTACTTGGTTAGGGCTTGAACTGTTAATTTCATGCCAGTCCTTGACTGTGAATCAAATGGTAGATTTGTATTATAATGATAATAATCTCAGAACATGCAAAAAAAACCTTAAATCTTTTGTTTAAAAATATTTTATATGCATGTACATCACAAACTTTTGATACTGTCCATGGGGTTTTCTTGGCAAGGAAATTGAAATGGGTTGCCAGTTCCTTTCCCAGTGGATCATGTTTAGTCTGAGTTCTCTGCTATGGCCTGTCCATCTTGGGTGGCCATACACAGCATGGCCCATAGCCTCATCAAACCACACAAGCCCCCTCACCATGGCAAGGCAATGATCCTTGGGGGAATCTAAGATCACTGCAGGTGGTGCCTACAGCCATGAAATAAAAAGACACTTACTTTTTGGGAGGCAAGCTATGGCAAACATAGACCGAATGATAAAAAGTAGAGATATCACCCTGCCAACAAAATCTGCATGGTTAAAGCAATGGTCTTCCCAGTACTAATGTACAGTATGTCTGTGAGAGCTGGACCATAAGTAAGGCTGAGCACAAAAGAATAGATACCTTTGAAGTATGGTCCTGGAGAAGACTTTCAAGAATCCTCTGGACTGCAAGGAGATTTAATTTAATTTAATTTTAATTTTTAATTTGTACCCTGCCCTACTCAGCTTGTAGGCCGACTCAGGATCAAATCAGTCAATCCTAAAAGAAACTAACTGCTCCTCAGAAGGACAGATAACAAAGCTGAAGCTCAAGTACTTTGGCTACAAAATGAGAAGCAATTCTGCTTAAAAACCAGACAGTCCCCATCAGCCTTGTTTTAAAGGACTGGTCTGGGGCATTAGTGACAAATGCAAAAATTTCAGAAAAAGTACTGGGTGTATCAAAGCATTTCACAACACCAAACATTGCTGACTACTTTATAAAAATTTACCTAGATCAGCACTGAGCACATATGCTAGAATTAATATTTATGATGGACTAGATTCTAGAATAATGTCTCATTTGCATATGCCGTAATCACAAAATATTGGAAGAATTTTGGAATAAACGAACGGATCTTCTTCAACACAAGGGGAATTTCTCCAAAGAATCCTTTTAAAACGTGAGAAGGAAATGTCATCAAGATTTCTTTTGCCATATCCATGCATTAATTCATGAATAGGTAATACACCCAGAGGTAGATGCAGCAGTGGAGTTCCAGTATTTGCCCCATCTTCTATAATCATGTACCCAATATTCACATATCCAATGTGTGCACTTGCAAAGGGGCAGCTCCCCTGATGGCTTAGTGGTTAAGATGCTGAGCTGGAGACTGGAAGGTTGGGTTTTGATACCGAAGAGCTGCACTTGGGGATATGAAAGGAGCCTCATTCAGACATCCCCTAAATATCCTTTCAACCCAGAGTAATCTCTGACACAAAATTATTCTTATTATTATCTGCAAAGGGACAGCTTACACAAGAGCAGCCAGCTGTGAGTAAGGACTCGTTGCTATTAGATCACCCACACAAGGAATGTTCTGACTGTGTAGAGCCAACCATTCAGACGGTTGCTTTCCCAAGTTGTGAACTTGGAGTATGGTCAGCAGAAGGCCATTTGCTCCTGCTTCACAAATCTCTAACAACAAGTAACATATGAGTAGATTTTCTGATTTATTCCCTATTTTTGATGGGCACATGGGTCTAGGACTTGAAGGAAACTTGTAATTTTGATGAGCCGTGCCCATCTGGCTCTGTAGTTTCAGTTTCATAATAATAATCGCATACCATGAAGTCAATTCTGACCTATGCAAACCCTTTCTTGGATTTTCTGCATAGAAAATACTTGGAAGTAGTTTACCATTCTCTTCTTCTATGTGAGCTCTGGGACTGTGCAGCTTGCCCATGGCTACAGTTGGACTAGTCTCTCTGGAGGCACAGTTGGGAATCAAATCCCTAGCTTCTGGTTATGCTGCCAGATACTTAAACCAATGAGCTATCGAGCCAGCTGCAGTTTTTGTTTAGTTAAGCTGAATTGGTCAAAAGGAACAAAAGAACCAAAACTGCTGCTTCCTTTATCTCTCTATTTCCTTCATCTAGTGGAAGCAGATCACAAATGTTCTTTCAGGGATGATAAAATGTAATCTTTGGGAGGAGGTATTAATGTACTCAGTCTGAAGTTTAGTCATTAAGATAGATTTCCTGTTTTAGACACTGATTACCGCAAAGAACAGTGTCACGATGACATTGAGAAATTCACATAACTTCACAGAGGCTTTTTTTTTCTTTGACATTCAGTGAATGACACCTCATACATTTCTACTGAGGAGTTATTATCAGAGATGTAAAGTTATAGTTCAAACTGACAGAAGCAAGTGTTTCTACCCTCTATTACAATGCTAATGTACAACAGTAAATGGGATGATAGGTGATACTTGCAATATCTAGATGTAAAGCTGAAGTCAAACACTTCTAACACAATATGTTTTTTGTGCTTCAGCAATGATGCTTTAGCAATGATAATTAATTTCAGCTCAAAAGGACTTGTGGTGTCTATTTTGAAAATTCAATTAAAACTGCAATTTATACATATGTGCCCTGGAGTGAACCCCAGTAGGATTCACTTCCAAGCAACTGTGCACAGAACTGCACTCGAAGACCCTATCTAAATTACAATTTAGCAGCAAGTAAGTCATTACCACTGTGGTCATTAATGGAGTGTTTTCACAAGACTAGAGTAGCTTTGAAAATGTACACACGATGGCCTTTTAATCCAGAAGGAATTCTGGACATGTTTCAAGTATCACTAATGTCTTTCTGGTCACATGAGCAGAGTTTTTAATGTGACCTTAAGCAGTGTGGAAATACTCACAAGAAGTGTGTGTCCCATGGCATTTAAACTGGGCTTTATTGAGAAGATCAAACAAATGTTAACCAGGATTTTGCCCCAAACATTTCATCTAGGAATCTGAGGTATATCTGGTATAATGTTCAGGCATAAACCTACTCTGAAATTTTCAGTTGTGGCTGTTTATATTCAATACTAGCTGAATGCCCAGCTTTGCCGGGGGGTGGGGGGGGTTAGGCCCTGCCGCACCTCCCGGGTTGGTGTGGAGCTCTGTTCCTTAGAGGTGGCAACACTCCGCACTGCGAGCCCACTGGGGGTGGCAGGGCCAGTTTTGGAGTCCTCCTGTCATGGCCTCGTGGGTTTTGGTGCTCCGGGGGTGAGGGTGGGGCAAGTGCGGTGGTCCCTGCTCATGGGCATGCCTGGCCTCCATACGGCCTGTGGAGGCACCCTGTGGAGGCACCCTGCCACAGTCCCTGGCCATCACTCACCTTACCTGCCCGGGTAGGGTCTTCCACCTCCGACACCTTTGCTCCTGTGGCCACTGCCAAGGCCTCCCAGGCATTACCGGGTGAACTGTCAGCCCACTGTTCCCGCTGGGTGTGGGTTTGGCATGCATCTCACCAGTTGCCGACTGGGCTGTTCCAGGCCGGGGCAACCTAGGCATGGATCATGTGTGGCCACCGAGGCCTCCCAGGCCTTACCGGGTGAATTGTCGATCCACTGTTCCCGCTGGCCGTGGGTTTGGTGTGCACCTCACCAGTTGCCGACTGGGCTGTTCTGGGCCAGGGCAACCTAGGCATGGATTCATGTGTGTCCGCATCACATTGCCTCTGCTGCCACCACAGTCACCGCTGTGGCATCGCCATCCGCCCCCGTGGGCAGCTGTGTTGGCTCGCTCATGGTTTCTCCACCTGTGGCCTCCTCATCTGGGGCATCTACCTGGGTGCCAGATGCTGGGGTGGTCCTGGCATCTGGGGGCATGTCAGCCACTCCGCCCCATGCACAGGGGACCTATGTTGATGGCAGTGGCCTATTCGCTGTGGCCCTGGGCTCTCCGAACAGGAACGCAGGATTACCCCATAGCCACATTCCTCGTGTGTGGTGGCCATTGGTGTGGCGGGTACGTGGCCATTGTCCCACCTCTCCCATGCTCCACTGGCCTCCCCGATTGGCTGTGGCATGCTGCAGTGGCCGCTGGGACATGTAGTTTTTTGTATTTTCCAATTTGTGGGGTGCAGCCCCCCCTGGTGTTCTGGACCCTGACAGTGGTGGTCCCACACATCCATGGTAGGTGTGCTGAATTTCAGGAGAGTTGGTGCAAGGGTGTGGGCACCCATTCCAGACACACAAACGTACACCTCTGTTATCTTTACCTATAAGGAAGAATGTTAATCATTGGAATGTAACAAAGGCTCCCGCACCCAGCCCAACCATCCCTAACCAAGCTGCCTGCACTCACCTTACCCCAGCCTCACCATTGCCACAATGGTCTGGAGGTTGCCAGTGGGGCAGCCGCCCCACGAACGTGACCAAAAAACAACAACTACAAGTCCCAGAGTCCTCTGCGCTGTGCAACCCTGCAGCCAATCAGGCTGAGGCACACGAGCACAGAGGAGGCCAGGAATGTGGGCGGGCCGACTTTAAAAAAAAGCACCGGGAGAGAAACACTTTCAAAGACCCATCCGGAGCTAGGAAAGGGTAAGTGCAGTGGGGGGGTGTAAGGAAGTGGGGGGGGGGAGGCATGGCCCCGGTAACCACGCTGCCCCCTCCCTAACCCTCACTGACTGCACTTACCTTTTGCTGGCTCCAGATGGGTCTTTGAAAGTCTTTCCCTCTCGTCTCGGCCTTCTGCATAGGGAGAAGCACCGGCCTCTCCTTCGTCCCTGCAGGCGACGTGGCCTCGACGCCCGCAGGGACAAAGGAGAGGCCAGTGTATCTCCCTACGCAGAAGGCCGCGCCGAGAGGGAAAGACTTTGAAAGACCCATCTGGAGCCAGCAAAAGTTAAGTGCGGTCAGTGGGGGTTAGGGGGGAGCCATGGCCACGATAACCATGCCCCCTGCCCCACCACCTTGCTCCCCCCCACTCCATAACCCCCATCAACTGGGCTTACCTTTTGCTGGCTCCGGATGGGTCTCTGAAACTCTTTGCCCGCATGGACAAAGGAGAGGCCAGAGCACCTCCTGTCCTACCGGAGAGAAGGACTCGCTTATCTCTGGGTTACCTGGGAATTAAAGCTCCATTCCCAGCCAACCCAGAAAGACACAAAGCACCTCTGTGGTGGGGATTTCTTCTCTCCAGGAGGCAATGAAAGGTGCTGCCTTTGCCTCCCAAAGAGAAGGAATCGCTTCTCTCTGGGTTGGCTGGGAACGAAAGTTTCATTCCCAGCCAACCCAAAGAGAACTCTCTCTCTCTCTCTCTCTCTCTCTCTCTCACACACACACACACACACACACACACACACACACACACAATGCGGGAAACACTACCCACCCACCATGGGACAAACCTCCACCCCACCCCCCCCCACACACACACACACAAACCCACACACAACAAACCTTCCCTTCAACGTACCTGCACGCAGCCTCAGCAAGTATTCTCCGCCCTCTTCGCCTGTTTCCTCTGTCTGACTATCTCTCTATCTAACTAACTCACTAACCCCCTCTGGTGGTCTACTCTATCTGCCACTCTCTCTTTCTCTCTAACTCTCTCTCTCTCACACACACACACACTGCTTCTCTTTCTCTCTCTCTCTCTCTCTCACACACACACACACACACACACACACACAACACTCCTGCCTTGCCAGGAAGTTTTTAATGTGTGTGTTCGTGTTTGAAATGGTATTGTTGGGGGGGGGGGGGTAATATACACCCCAAACCACCCCTAACCACCAACCACACATTAAAAATGCCTGGCTGGCCGGGCACAAATATGCTAGTAGATAGATAGATAGATAGATAGATAGATAGATATAGGTATAGGTATAGGTATAGGTATAGGTATAGGTATAGGTATAGGTATAGGTATAGATGATATAGATATGACATCAAAAAGGATATGGATAAAATTGCAAATGATATAGACTCATCTCGGATGTGATTCAAATTAAATAAGATGTGACTCGAGTTAAATGGCAGTGGGAACAAAATTGAATTAGAAGCTATTCTCTTGTACTATTATGACCTGACTATGTCATTCAGCACAGTTTTTTCTTGCTTGTTAATGTCAGAGATTGCTCTGAGTTGAAAAGATTTTTAGGGGACACATGAATGAGACTGCTTTCATGACCCCAAGGCCAGCTCTTGGGTATCAAAACCTGACCTTCCAGTCTCCAGCTCAGCCCCTTACCACTAAGCCACCAGGGGAGCTGCAGTTTTTTCTGAGTAGATCAGAATCTCTTTCAGTCTGTATCATATATACAGTACTAGCATATTTTGCCCAGCAATGCCGGGCTTTTAAAAATTGTGTTGGATAGCGAAGGGTTTTTTTTTTTCCTTGAACAAATGGTGCCGGGCTGTTTTAAATGGTGTTGAAAGGTTTTGTGAATTTGTGGCTTTGAGGCACTGTGTCCGCCTGCGGCGGACTTGTGCTCCCGGTGTGTTGTTTATTTTCATTTTTTTGCGCACCGGCGTCCTCAGTACCAGGCTCTTTAAAATGGTTTTGGAATGGTTTTGTGTTTTTTTTATGCAAATGAGGTTAGTTTTTAATTGTGGTTTTTTAAATTTTTATTTTTACGCATGGGCTGTTATAAACTGTGATTTTTTATTTTTATTCTTGGTTTTTGGTTTTTTAAAAGAGGACAGGACGATATATTTTTTTATAATTATTGTATTTAACCGAATAATGTATTACTATGTGTTTTTTTAAGTAGTTGTACCTTGGATAATTATTTTTAAAATGTGTAAGAATATGTTTTTTTAATCAATGTTTCTATACTGTGTTTAGATGTTTTGTTTTGTTTTTTTGAGTGAAAACTTATTTTTTATTTTTTGTGATTAGTGTGAATATTTTTGAATGATTTGATAACTTATTTCAGTAATTTGGGAATTAATCTTATTATTTTGAATATTTTTTGATGTTTTTACTCTTCTGGCCTCTGGGTGGGGCTGGTGAGCTTTTAGTGTACTCTAAAATTTTTCTCTACTCTCCTCTGGGTGTCACTTCTTCTTCCGGTAAGTATTCTCTTTATTTTCTCAGTTTAGTTCCGGTCGTCATGGAGTGGAGACGTCTCATGGTAAGCTCTTTGGTTTTATTTTATTTTTAATATAATTTTTATTAACTAATTTTCAAAAAATATACAGACATACACAAAACATTACATCATAAAAAGTAAGAAAATACATAAGTTTCATAAGAAATAACCACATACATGATAATTGAACTGTTATCTATTATAGCTGCCCATAATGTTAAGCATCCACTTGAAAATTAACACTATAGCTATGACCAACTCTTAAAACATTTCAGTAGTACTATAGTTCAGGTACAACTATCAAGATACAATTTTCACTTACAATTCACCCAGTGTTTATTTACACTGCCCCGAAGAGTTCGGTCTCAATATTGTCTCCAAAAACTACTTTGAAATGGTACAGGTCTACAGCATTCCATGCCCATGAGGGAGTGATCAACAAAGGGCTTCCAAATACTCCAAAATCTATTTTCCTTCAGTTTGTCCCTTTTTACTTTTATCTCCCATGTCAATTTATCATTCAATGCTAGATTCCACATTTCTTTATACCACTCTCCTGTCTGTATAGTTACATCATTTTTTCCAATTTCTAGTAATACATTGTCTGCCCGTTGTTAACATTATTTCTAATAACTCTTTTTCCTCCTTGTTTAAATGCATACCATCCACATCTGTTAGCATAATGGTACCTGACACCAATTTAATTTTCTTACCCATTATTTCCCCAACCTCTTTTTCTATTCTTCTCCAAAAATCATTTATCATTTTACAGCTCCACCACATATGCTCATAGGTTCCAACAGTATCTTTGCATCTCCAACATAAGTTATCCTTTTTATTATCGATCTGATGTAACCTCAGTGGTGTCAGATACCATTGCCACAACATTTTATAATTATGTTCCTTAATTCTTTACTGATATGGTTCTCATTATCCTCTTTTTCCACTTATTCCCCCATTCATCATTTCCTAGCTTTATATTCAAATCCTGTTCCCACTTCAATTTCAAATCTTCCTGTGGTTCACCCCCCCCCTATTTATTAAGGCATAAAGTTTACTTACTAGACCCTTAATGCTTTTATCTCCTTTTCGAATTTTTAAAAACAATTCTTTAAATTCCGTCTTTTCTCTATCTATATGTAATTCTGTTCTATATTTATTATTCCAATTATTGACCTTCATTTTCTGAAACCAATCCAATTTTAGCTGTTCAAACAATTTTTGCTTCTTATTTTCATCTCCACAAGTCCTTAACCAATCTTTCACCAAAAAAACTTCATTTTTATCCAATATTTCCTTTATTTTTTTTATCTATTTTTATCGGAAAACATGCCATATCTGCCAAATCCAGAATTGGAGAGACATCTGGGACCAAGTCCTTCTTTAATCTTTTCCACACGTTCACGAGTCCCCTCATCATTATATTACTGGTAGCTGTCATTTTAACCTTATCTCCCAAAAAAATCATTTTACCAATAGTCCTATAATCTTTCATCTCGATCTCCTCCCAAATTACTTTTTCTCTTGCCAAAATCTTCACAACATTCTTAATTTGAAATGCACGATAATATGCTAATAAATTTGGCATTCCCAAACCCCCTTCTTTCTGAGGCAGGTACCACAGTTTCTTTAATAATCTAGGTTTTTTACCTCCATTGCAAAAATTATTGAACATCTTTTGGAACTCATTAATCTCCTTTTCCTTCATTTGAATTGCAAGTGCATCAAATAGAAAATTAATTCTCGGTAACAACATCATTTTGCAGATTGCAATCCTCCCAAACCATGACAACTTCAACTTTTTAAGACTTTGTATTCTAGTCTTAAATTCTGTTTTCAAGCTATCGTAGTTCAATCTTTTAAGTTCTTCCAATCTATTTGAAATAATTATCTCCAAATATTTCAACTTATCTTTGATTTGTATGTTAGATAGTCCCGCCATCTTTTCCTTCTCCCCTTCCCCCATGTTACACAATATCATTTCCGATTTATCCCAATTTATCATCAGCCCCGTTATATCCTCAAAATCCTCAATTTGTGCTTTAATCCTATCCATAACCCCCACCGGATGCTTCACCATTAGCAATGTATCATCTGCATACATACTTACCTTATTACCCATTATCCCTTCTATATTTGGATCTTCCCTTATCTTTTTAGCCAAAATTTCCATTGCCATAATGAACAAAATAGGGGACAGAGGACAACCCTGTCTAGTACCTGCCTCAAGCTTTACCTCATCTGTAACTTCATAATTTACTTTGATCTTAGCAATCCCTTTCTGATATAACAGATCAATTACCCTTCTAAATCTGTCCCCAAATCCATAGCTTTTAACTATTTCCTTGATCGAAGACCATTGTAAAGAGTCAAATGCCTTGAAAATGTCCAAAGATATTAACCCCACCTTTTCCTTCATTTGGTTAACGTTATCAATTAAATCTAACACCCTCCTAGTCAAATCAGCCATATGTCTCCCTTTTAAAAAACCTACTTGATCGACATTTATATATTCTCCTATAAATTTGTTTAAACGGTTAGCCAATATTGCTGTGAAGATCTTGGCATCTTGGTTTATAAGAGAAATTGGTCTATAAGATTCCACTTTTTCCAAATTCTTTCCCAATTTTGGCAGCAGAACAATTGTGGTCCTATACCATGAAGTCAGGATTTGTCCACCATCTAAAATATGATTGTATAACTTTACCAACTTTGGTACCACAACATCTTTAAATTCCTTATAAAATTCAGTCGGTAGTCCATCATCTCCCGGGGCTTTCCCCAACTTCAAACCATTAATTACCTCCTTTACCTCCTTCTCGGAAACTTGTTCTTCCATTTTATCCCGATGTTCCTGCTTTATTCCACTCACTAATTGCCTCTCCTAAAACCCTTTAAGCTTCCCCAAATCTATCTCTTTTTTTGTATATAGTGCTTGGTAAAAATCCTTCACAATTTTACATTTATCACTAACTTTATTACACCTTATTCCTTGTTTATTAACCAAAACTCCAATTTCCCTTTTTTCCCTTTTAGCTTTGGCCGCTCTTGCCAATAATCTTGAATTTTTATTACTGAATTCAAAATATTCTCTATTTAAATATATCAAATCTCTTTTTACTTTTTCTATTTCCTTACCCATCAATTCTGCCTTCAGTCTTTGTAATTTGGCGACATTTTTTTAATCCTTCTTTTTTGAATGTTCTTCCTGTAATTGTTTTATTTCTTTTTCTTTTTCATCCTGTGCTACCTTATACTTTCTGTACTTGTTACTTGCCAACTTTATACTTTCCCCTCTAAAAACCGACTTCATGGCATCCCAGACCACATTAAAATTTACCTCTTCATTATCGTTCCACTGCCAGTTTTCCATCCAGCTTTCTATAATTTGTTCTTTACATTTTTGGTCCTTAAATAGATTAGGATCATATCTCCAGTTTCTTCCTCTTCTATTGTCCTTTTGTACCCTCAATTCCAAAATCACTTTAGCATGATCTGATTCCTTAAAAATTCCTATTTCAATCCCCTCAATGTTTTTGACCATGTTTTCAGTTAAAAATACGTAATCTATTCTAGAGTAGGACCCATGAACGTGTGAAATATAAGAATACGCCCATTCCGAACTCTTAATCTCTCTCCAAGAATCCTTCAGCCCCAATGCAACCATCCAATTATCCAAAATATTCCCTTTAATACCTGCTCCATACCTTGTTAAATTCATTCAATCTTACTTTGACCTTATCAAATTGAAATCTCTAGCCACTATCATCTTTACCACTTTTTCTAACACCACAATTTTACGGACTTTTTCTAGGAATTCCGCTTGATGTTCATTTGGAGCATAAATATTCACCAAAGTTATTTCCTCATCATCTATTTTCCCTTTCACGATCAGATATCTACCTTCCTGGTCAACAATACTTTTTGTTATCTCAAATCCTAATCTTTTAGAAATCATAATTGCAACTCCTCTCACTTTTGAAGTGCCAAACGCCATTTCATAATGTTGTATCCACCCTAGAAAAATTTTGTTTGTATCTTTTGATTTTTGATGGGTTTCCTGTAGAAAGACTATATTGGGTCTATCTTTCTTCAACACCAATTCTAACCTCCTCCTCTTGAGAACAGAACCTGTACCTTTTACATTCCATGTTAAAACTTTAATACTTCTCATAATTTGTTTCAATTTCACCCTCTCTAACTTCCAAACTCTCCATTTAGGCGTGCTATCACAAACCCCTCACCACTAAGAAAAAAAACATACAAAAAACACACAATACCACTCTCCCCACTTTCTTCGAAAAAAAGCCGCCTTCGATCTCCAAAGAGGGGAGAGGGGGGACATGCAAGATGTGTGTATAAGTTAGTGCACTGCGCATCCTCACCTTTCTACATTCTTAAATAATATAAAAATTATGACATCATAATCCATTACTCACTGCTCCTTACTTGCCTCTTCCTCCACCATGATCAATGACAACTCCTCCTCTTCTCTTCCCTGCGGGCCTCCACCCGTGGCACCGGCATCTGCCCCCTCATAGTCTCTTCTTATGGCACCCGATTCCAACAGATATTTTCTAAGGGTTACCCACTCCTCAGAACCCGCCTTAACCAAATCAAGCAAACTCAAGTACTCCAATGGGTCGGTCCTCTCATCAATAACCTGCATTTTTTCCCCCAAAAAAAATCTCAACTGCTGTGGGAATCTCCAATTGTACCTTACACCTTTTTTCATCAACAATTTAGTTACCGGTTTCATCTTATATCTCCAGACTCTTTCCTTAATAGAGATATCATTGTATACTTCCACATCAGAACCATCGATTTTCAGGGCGCCAGAACCAGCTTGTTTTAAAAAGGCCATTACTCTAAGTTTATCTCCCCAATTTGCAAATTTAACCAAAACATTTCTTTGAACCACTTTCCCTCTTCTTGGGCCCACCCTATATGCACTTACAATATCTTCCTGTACATATTCCTTTCCCATGCTCAAATTATTTAGCCACTGGACAACTCTATCTCTTAGCTGGTCTGGCGTCCTTTCAATCACATGACGTATCACAATATTCTGCTTTCTCATCATATCTTCCATAGCATCAATCCTTTTTTCCTGTTCGTCAATTTTCACCTTATTCTCTCTCACCCCTTCCTGTGTCACTTTTATTTCACTTTTCATAGCCTTCACCTCATTTTGAACCAATTTCACATTTCCTTCTATTTTTTGCAAATTTAATTCTACTTTTTTTGAGAAATCCACAACAGTTGTTACCACCTTATCCTATTTTTTCAACATTTCATTTTTATCCTTCACTCTTGCCTCTTCCATCTTCTCAATCTTCTGAAACAATTTACCAAGTTCCACCATAATTTGAGTTTGATCATAAGGTTCAGGTGGTGGTGATGATGATGGAGGGACCTCTTCCATTGGTGCTTTTTCCTTTCTCTTAGATTTCACCACCGGCTCCTCCTCCTTTGCTTTTCCTCTTGTGCCCTTATCCATGATGGCATCCACTAAGAATTTTAATGCTGCAATGTACTATACTCTCATTGAACATTCCACTTAAACCTATTCCAGTGCAGCCAAAGTTGACAATAATCATTTGAGCATGGTATAACTTGAATAAGAGAGGAGGGCCGATGAAAAATTAATTATTGTAATCCATGAGGAGATGGGAACCAAAAACAACCAATAAGTATTGTAATCCACTGGAAGCTCGCCACCAAAATCAACCAATACGCCCCGAGTGACAAAAGCTCATAAAATTTGCCTTTAAAAACTTCCGATCTTGTACAGAATTCCCTCCTTGAAAGAAAGGTAAAGTAGTCCCATCGGCATATAACTGTATTTCCGGCGAGACAAATGCCCGAATATATCCACTTGTATCAGATCCACAGGGAAGGAAAAGAAAAAAGAAAAAATCCCAAGTTCCAAGCTTTTGATGAAAGAAGAAAAAGGAGGAATAAAAAAGAAAAAATAAAGACTATAATCCACACGGCAAAGGAGTAAAAAAGCAAAAAACCCTCTCTTAGAGCGATCATAACTCCCTTTTTTCAGCAGCTGCGGCAGCTTCAGGGGGGAACCCCACATCCTTCTTCCCCAAACCAGCAAACTTTTAAAAATCCACTCTTCCTTGCTTCAACTTCACAAAGCGCTGAGACAATCGATGCCTTAAATCCAATCTTTTTTTTTCTTTTCTTCTATACCACTTTCAAGCCCTCCAAATCACTCCACAGTTCCCCTGGGCCACTCAAAAGCCATTATCCATAAAACAGTCTCCACTTTCGAATTCCAGGATCGCCGCCATTATCGCCTCGTCCACCACCCTTCTATCCTTTTCTACTCGCTCTTGCAACCTCCAATTTCTTCAAAATAATCCACTGTCCCCTCTAGCTTCCGTCGCTGTATCAATTACTTAACTCACTTTCTTGCTGGTTTCCCCACTTTTATTGATTCACCGCCGTCTCGCTGGTCCCGTTCTCGGCTCCTTGGCTGGAGAAACCGCGGCTTTCGTCACGCACCTCTCCCACCGAGAATACCTCCCGAACTTCGACCACCCTGCGACAACTTTTCCAAACAGGCAAGCAAGAAGGAGTCTTATCGCAACAAAATATCTCAATAATTTACTCCATTAGTTCATTATTCTCATTGATTACCACTTTGATAAGAGTGAGCACACAAATCAGGATGTTACTCGCCGGCCATCTTAGCCACACACACCCCAGCTCTTTGGTTTTATGGGGGGGGGGTTGTTTTGGGTTTTGGGGGAGTCTGTGTGTTTTTTCTTGTTTGTTTTTGGCTGTTTTTGTGTTTCCTTTTTGTCTTTTTGATTTTGAGTGTTTTTGAGTGTTTTTGGTTTGTGTTTTTGTGTTTACTTTTTTAGGGGCAGGGGGGTCTTTCTTTTCCGCAGGCCAGGCTCGATGCCTGGCCTGTGGAAAGGAAAGGCAGGGGCGAGGGGTCGGTCTTTTTTTGCGGGCCAGGCTCGATGCCTGGCCCATGGAAAGGAAAGGCTGGGTGGGGGGTGTCTTTTTTTCCACGGGCCAGGCTCGATGTCTGGCCCATGGAAAGGAAAAGCCGGGGGGTCTTTTTTTCCCACGGGCCAGGCTTGATGCCTGGCCCGTGGAAAGGAAAGGTCAGGTGGGGGGGTGTCTTTTTTTCCATGGGCCAGGCTCGATGTCTGGCCCATGGAAAGGAAAAGCCGGGGGGTCTTTTTTCCCCACGGGCCAGGCTTGATGCCTGGCCCGTGGAAAGGAAAGGCAGGGGCGGGGGGGGCCTTTCGTTTCCACAGGCCATGCTCAATGGCTGGCCCGTGGAAAGGAAGGGCAGCAGTGGTGGGGGTTTTTTAACTTTAATTTTTCATGCGCTGGCTGCCTCAGTGTTCTGTGCACTCATGGCGCGCAGGACACTGGGGCTTGTAGTTTGCCGTGTGCGATTTTAGTTAGTGCAGCGGTTTGTTTCCTGCAGCTTATTATTGATTGGCCGCAGCACATTTCCGAACATTCCTTTTGCCCGCGCCGCTCAGCCTGATTGGCTCTGGTGTGGCGCGGTGCAAGGAATGTTGGGAATTAAAGCTCCCAGTTTTTTGTTTGCTTCCGGGGGGCACCTGCCCCACTGGCATAAATTTCAACCCAACAGTTACCTGCGAATCCCGTTTGGGTGAGTGCATGGAGGCTCGGACAGGGCTAATGGGGCCTAGCTAAACATCCTTTGTCACATTCCAACGGTTAACACACCATTTTATAGGTATAGATTTAAGGAATCTTGTGAATGGTTTGTGAAAAATTTAAGAAGATAAGATTCCTCATACTCATTTTGACTCAGGAGCAGGCTTGTCAGGTCAACAACATCTCATTCCTGGAGATTTCAGAGCCAAAAGCATGGACCAGGGAATAGGCCCTTTTGATAATCACAGAGATTAGGCAAGGCTTTGTGATATCATAAAAAAAAACACAAAAGGTTGCAGAGATCAACAGTGACAATAAGGAATAAATGGAATTAGTCAATAAAGTTTGTTTTCTGGATAATAGGGCAGTACAGTAACTCAGTTTAAATTTTATTTAAACCTAAACTACATAGTCACTGGCCAGTATTCTGTGTAATTTTGTACTGTGTTAGCATGAAAGTGTGGGCACTAAGTCCTGTGACAAGAAATTGCACAATCACTTGCATGTTCCTGGCATGTCCAATTGCACAAAGTGCTATAGCACCACCATAGCATGTGTAACCTTAAGTTGTTTATATGTAATTGTACAAAAGGCTGTTGTTATATGGTTCTTGTTCTAAACTAACATTTCACAACTTTCCAGACATTAACAAAATGATTTAATGCCTGTCCATTGAGGTCACTAACATTTACCCTTAGTCTTGTTAGCACCTATTTTCTTCCTTTTTTCTTGGTTTAAACATTGGTTTAGAAATACAGAAAACTTAGGTGGGTAAATTATCTCTACCAGTTTATTCCCATGTCAGCTAAAGATTCTGCTGCTTTTTCTCCCTCTTGGGATGATATTAATGGCACAATCAGAGAACTAGTTTAAAATTGGCAACGTCACTCAGAAGACTAACTGAACCCAGTGGGTAAATCTCAGCACCATGAGCTTAAAGGCTCACAGTACAACACTATTTTCTCAGTTTTAATTTTAGGTCATCTTTGTGCTTCTGCTTTAATTGACTCCTGAAATGCATTGCCCCTTTACATCCTGCCTCCTGTTCTATGTTCACTAATCCTTTGCAGGTGTTTATAAGTAGCTTTCAAGTTGGGACATAGTCTTGGTTTTGCAAATTAATCTTCAATTGAGGGGGAGGGGGGAGAACACCTGTTATCCCTTATTTGGACCATTTCCAGCTCTGCAAAATCATTTTACATGATAAAGCCCAAAATTGCACATGAGGCTCAACTGCAGCCATAACAATTTGCCACTGAGACTTTTCAAAAATTAATTATCTCATTTTCTCCTGACTTAATTCTGCTTTCATATACTGCATTCCAAAAATGTTGTTGGACATTTCCTCTGAATGTTGGTGGCAACTTGCACGCTGGATTCTCATTGAGCTTTTCTGTTTTTTACTTAGTAATGGATTCATGTATGGGATCCACCTTAAAAAATTCACACCAGTGATATTTTTCCTGTTTCAGAGGGGAAAATGTATTCTCAGATACGAGTTGCAGTCGAGTAGGATTCATGTAATAACTTCTACTAAATCAGAATTACACAGAGCCTACGCCTCTCTTTACAGTCACCCTGCTTAAGGTTCAGTATGTATAGTAAAATATATGAACAGAAAAAAAATTGTTCTGAACAGTCCTGAGCCATTCTCACAATGGCCAACTTTTTTTCTAAGTAACCACAGTGGGGCAAGGAACACTTCCAGATGTGTTTCTAAAACTTGAATAAAGACTGATTTATACATGCAATACTTGGAGAACTTGAAAAAAATATAGTTTTATAGTCATAGTCATAGTTTTATCTCCAAAGTCTAAAAAATTAGTGGATCACGATTATAGCCTTTTGTTAAAAAAACAAAAAAGGTAGGTTTTCCTCCTGTTTCTCATAATTAATTGATCTTTAGTTACTTTTCAAAAGCATCTGAATGATACAAGATGCTAGCATTGATTTTTTTAAAAAAATCACTCCCACAATCTCTTAGTATTCACAACAAAGCACAAGTCAGGAGCCAGTACTTGAACCATCATGTTGTATACCTCTTTTTATACCTCCAAGCTGTATCTGACGCCATTTAAAGATACCATCTCCAGTCACTATTAAAATAACTGCATGTTCACACTTATACTGCAAAAGAAATGAAGTTGTCCTCTCTTATTAGTGTAATGTACTGTACTTAACTTATATTTTCATTGGTAAGGAAAAGTAACCAGATATGAGAAACTACTCAGTTATAACTCATCAGTTTCAAAGTCTTACTGATCTATCTATATAGATCTATCTAGATAGATAGATAGATAGATATATATAGATATAGATATAGATATAGATATAGATATAGATATAGATATAGATATAGATAGATAGATAGATATTGGAGGGGGCTGGGAAAGTGTCTTCAAAAACACAAGTCACACTTGGTGTTGCAGTTTTATGTGAGCCACCTGTCTCTTCCCTTGGGTTCATTTTCATTTTAATGAAACCAGAGTATCACCACTTCCTTAGTAACATACAAGAATAGGTAAAGGTTTCCCTAACATACAAGAATATCTTTTGAAAATACATTCATACAAAGATACCTATCCTTACCTAGATGTTGTACCTTCCCTTGTAGTGTCTAGTGCACTGGTTCATCCCTACCATCAGGCAGACTGAGGGAATTGACTCAGGAGGAAGATGTGAGATTGTAGCAGCAGCACCACTCCTTCCTCACAAACTCCTCACTTGGGGGACAGAACTGTATATGCCATACATCTTTCAGGGCCTCTTCCCATCCAGTTCAGCCTGCTGCATTACGTGTTGTGTAGTATGATATTCCACTACCCATGCAGGAGTATATATCACCAGCCAGCTTTTGTACATTGAATGGTAAACAGGTGCCCTCTTATACTTACTTAATATTCTGAACCATCCCTGTTAGTGGAACATACACATGCTGCTGTGTATGTCTTCCATTCCTCTCTGCTCTCTTCATAGAACCAAGCAAAATCTGTAGCATTATGATATAATGTTTGATCTTAGCCAAACAGCCAAGAAGTAAAGCATTGTGAAATTAAAATTGTACTAATCCTATGACGGTCTGAGGAGGGAACTGGCTGAAGGATGTTGCTTTGTTTGGCAGCCACCTATAAATCATAGGACTTAATACTGGTGTACCTGTATACAGGCAGGCTCAATACACCACTCTTCCTATATTTCCTCAGAATGTCTTCCTTTGCTTCTGAGAAAATCTTGGTGTACATCCTCTAATTAAATGACAAATTCACAGTAGTTCCTTTTTATCTCCTGACAATCACAGAAGAATATCAAGCACAGTGAAGGTGTTTTCAAAAATCCATAGGAAAGAAAGAGTCATATTGTCAGTTAGTCAAAACCCTTGGTTAATCCTCTATTTAAAGTTATTATTTATCCTCTTTGCTTTCTTTTTCTTTTGTATTTGCCCAAGGGAAACGCGATGGCAAGACTAGGGCCGCCGCACTCTTTGCTGGCTCTGCCCAATAGAGCCGGGCACTTGAGCCGGGCGAGGGGCGGAGGCAGGCTCCCTTTTAAAAGGGGGCCGGCTCCATACACCCTCGCCGGCAGTTGTCACAGATCGGCTGGGCGAAGCGTGCATTTGCCGCTTTCACCCAGCCAACCAACGGGAACGGTGCTCGGGCGGCCTTCCGTGCAGCGATTGCCGTGCATCACCGCCCGAGCAGGGACACCCTGGTGCAGTTCGCTCCCCGGGGGCAACTTCTTCGGCCCTGCTCGGCCGAGCAGAGTGCCGGTGCCTGGGCTGCCTTCCGGGCGGCGCTCACCATGCACGGCCCCCAAGCGGAGTTAGCCCACTAGTGGATTGGTGGGCAGGGTGACACTTTGGCCCTGCCATGCCCGCACAATCGGGGCGGCGGCATCTGCACAGCCTTCCAGACCGCCCCCTTTTAGAGCGGATGGCCTAGCGGTGGATCAGCTAGCCAAGGGGTCACTTTCACCTCCCTTGCTCAGCCGATCTCGGTTTACTATGCAGGGATCAGCCGGCAGTGTTTGACCGTGGCCAGGCCCGAAGCGGCCACGCCTTCAGCTTGGCCGCAGCACACAGCCTGAGCCTGTGGCGGCCAGGCCACCGCTGGCCTGCTCCTTGGGGTTCTCCCCCTTCTGCTGGGCAATGGGCCTTGAGATTGGTGCCGAACATGGTGCCGTAGAAATGGGCCTCCCCGGTCTCGGGCAAGCCCCGGGACGACTCCGCTCCTGGTTTCGCAGACTGGGGATACCCAGTATGGGGGTCCCCTCCAGTGCCAGGGTCTCTGCCAGCCCAGGCCTGTTGCACCCAGCTACCGGGCATCTTGCAATAGCAGGATCATGGTTGGCCCAGGCCTGCAAGCGGCCCGGCCCACCCTGCTGCCCCTTTGCTGGGCCCAGTTACTCCAGGGCCTGCAGCACCCTCTGGCCCTCCCATGCGGGTTTTGGCCTCCTGGTAGCAACTTCCACAGAGGCCTGGCTTTTCGATCGGGCCTGTGGTGTCCTGTATCACTGCTTTCAGGCATCCTGCGGGTCCTGATTAGCTTCAGCCTTGGGCGGGCCGGGTGGGCAGTCAGCTTTGCACCTGGTGAGTATGTAGTTAAGTCAGCACACGCTACAGGGCTCCTGCCCTTCCTAGGTTCCCTGCTGCTGGCCCCACGTGCCTATCCTTGGCATGTGCCTGGGTCTCCCGCACCACCTGGGGTTACACTTGCTGGCCTTAATGTTTTATTTTTTTAAAATAAATAAATAAATATAAGAGGAACGTGATTTGTCTTGCCCCAGATTTCCTTATGAGTATCCAGTGTTTTTAGAACCCGGATGTGTTTCCAATAACTGTGGCTATCCTGTTTTGGCTTCATCATGGTACATGTATGTGTGAGGTGAGCCTGCGGGCATGTATTGTTTTCCATTTAGTCCGGCCGTTATGATTTTCACTACGACTTTGCTTAAATGCGGTCTTGCATAATTTACATCGTAGCCTACATTATCTGTATGCCGGTTTACCGATTCAATTTGCCGAGGGATGGGTATGGCTCATGATGTCCTACAATACAGTTATGAGTTAAACACAACAGCTCTCTCCCCTTCACCATCCTGCAAAAAAAGGGGGAGGAGCCTTCGTATCACTGCATAGATTTGTACCTCACCCCACTAGTGTGCTAGGGTACCGCGGTAGACTCTGTAATGCTTAAAAACAACAAAAAACAACAACAACAAAAACAAATCAACATCAGAGTTGCAATTGAGGAAGACTACTGGGTCTTCTTATATACCTTAATGTTCCGGACCAAGTTTAATTTATGCCTTTTCCCTTGTTATAAATAACAAACAAACTTAGAAATAAAAAAGTATTGCTGCCTATATTATTACGATGATTTGTAATATTAGCCTTTGCATTGCTGTGCTTCCATTTGGCCAGCCAGTATTCTGTTAATAGGGCCATGCCCTTGGGCCGTCTTGTATCCTACCCAGCCTTGACCGCTTTGGTTCTTTTCTCCTCTGAGCATTTGTTTGCTAATCCGAGGCATGTAACGAGGCTCATTGTCTGTACCATTTTTTTTCATGGAAGGCACGGCCCCAGTGCACGTGAACAACTGTTGGTCAATCTTCAGCAGATCCTGCTGAATTGGGAGTACCGGTCGCTCCTAAAGGACTGTGGGCCTTCCACGATGCTAATAATTTTGTGGAGGGAACTTGACATCGTAGCATAGATGCCCTGGTTACATAGGGATGCGCTGGTCCGAATCTTTGATGTGATCTTGGCCACGCGGCCAGTATTAAGGTTTCGTCTCATGACTGAGAGGTGCTTCGTTGATAGCTTGACCTTGCTAGCAGGGCAACTACTCTGGACTGGGCTTTCGCCGGCCTCCTGTTCAATGCTTTGATGGGTTTCTCCAGTGGGGCCACGGAGCTTCGCTCCCGCAGGGCATGAGGGCCACCTTCGAGTTTGAAGACCATTTCTGGCCGACTCCACCAGGGTTTCCTTTTGGTGCACTGGACTGTCCATCACTCCTATTCGGGTGCATTCATTGGGCAAACCCTGTGGTCCACTTCTAGTGCAACAATGCTACTGTATTATACATGTTTAATGCCCTAAATATCTCTCACCCCAGGGTCATGGCTCAGGCACATCTGTTTGTATTGCGCTCCCTGCGCCTTATTGTTCCTTTTGAGGCTGGGCACTTTTTGGCCATTGTCGATTATATTGCTGATGCTTTATCCCACTTGCAGATTGCCCGGCTTCGGGCTTTCTGTCATATTGTGCCCCTGCCTAACTTGTGGCCTGTCCCGGTTGACCATATACTTCAATGCAGGGTATGTTTGCATGGTTCGGGACTGGCTGCTTGTACCATTGGCTGTGCCTGCCCCCCTTTGGTTTTCACTGCCAAGGCCTGGCGTTACTATAACATCATGGGAGAATTCCGTCTCTGCAGCGTTTTGGGGGGCCAGGCTCGTCTACTGGGCCCTCGCCCTGTCACGCGGCCCTGCTATCCACTGTTATCCCTGATGCTCTTTTGAGCCTATCTCAGGCTTGGCCTTCTCTCACTATGACTGGCAAGCTGGTTGCTCTCTCACGGACTGACGGATCTCGTAGGGCCCCGCAGATGGCCGGTACCCCTCATGAGTCGGTCCAATTTAACGCCTGTTACGGAGGCCACCGTGGGGCAGGGGCGGTCCTGCCACTCTGCTTTCAGCGCAGGGGCAATCTACCCGGTCATTCACTCAACATCCTTTTTAGTCGGTCCGCGGCCCAACCCAGGGGTTTCCTCTTTTGTTTCCAGGATGGGTCCCCATTACGAAATACCTGTTTCAAAGGGTAAAGGGGGCTCCCCTGCCCGACCGGGCCTGCCAGTAGCCAGTTATGTCGCATTCATGTCATGTCTGTGCTGCACCGTCGGTTGTGCTCCTGGTACGCGACTGGTGGGAATCTGCTTGCTTTCATGCTATGTTACTCCGTGTTACAGGGAGCACCTCGCTGGCATTTGTTCTTTCTGTTCTTTTTCTGCTCCTGAGCCCCGGGATGCATCGGTACGATGGTGGCTCCTTGGCTGCGGTGCAATTTTGGGCCGCCCGTTATGCTGATTCATCTACATCAGAAGGAATTGGTCCTCGTCGCATTGGCCATGCCCGGCGGTCTGTCAACAGGGCATTTGCCCGGTGTTTTGCTGACCATGGTCCGGACCGGATTATGAGTCTCAGGTTGTTTTATGGTTATTTCCGGGGAAGTAATTTTTTTTGAGCATTGTTCGGTCCAAAGATACGGCTCCGATCATTCCGCAGCCAATGTTTCGGGTTGGTAATGGTTAGGAGGCCTGGTGGTCTCCTAACTGGGCATTCCCCAAATTTTGCCAAACATGTTCAGGGACATGTCCATCACCCTGCTATCCAGATACGTGATGCAGGTTTGCACCGCAGAGAAGGGTCCACCTCCCCATGCAAGGCGTTCGTCCCCTTCTTCCGGCATGAGGCATTGGTCCTCTTCTTTTTCACACGATGCATGGGCCTCTCTTTTCACATGAGGCATAGGTCCTCTTCTTTTGCACAGGGCATGGGTCCTCCTCTTTTCTACATGAGGCATGGTCCTCTTCTTTCTTCATGAGGCATGGTCCTCTTCTTTTGTACAAGGCAATGATCCTCTTCTTTTGCACGAGGCATTGGTCCTCTTCTTTTCTGCATGAGGCATGGTCCTCCTCCTTTGCACGAGGTTTGGTCCTCTTCTTTTTGCACGAGGCATTGGTCCTCTTCTTTTCTGCATGAGGCATGGTCCTCCTCCTTTGCACGAGGTTTGGTCCTCTTCTTTTTGCACAAGGCATTGGTCCTCTTCTTTTCTGCATGGGGCATGGTGCTCTTCCTTTACACGACGCATGGTCCTCTTCTTTTAGCACGAGGCATTGGTACTCTTCTTTTTGCGTGAAGCATGATCCTCTTCCTTTTGGCATGAGGCATTGTCCTCTTCCTTTTGTCGGCATAGCAAGTGGGCCTGGTGACCATTGGTGGTTGGGGGGGGCGGTGAGTCATGTAGACTCCTCCCCGTGTGGCAGATGGCACTGGTAAGGAGAAAGTGGATGACTCCTAGGAATCCAGCAGGTGCGCAGTTGATTGGCCACCGGAAGGACAAGGTACAGTGAAAACTTGGGATGGCCAATCAACGGTGGACCATGAGCAAGGTGATGCTATGGTCTATGCAGCCTGCAACACCTTGCAATTTACCGAATATACGTCAGATGCTGGAGTCAACAAGTAGCATCTGACTGGGGTAAACAATTTGTTTCATTGGTAAACAAATAGATACAATGTAGCCAAATATGACTGGCAAAACAAATGGATACAATGTTGCCAAATATGATTGGCAATTAAAGTTTACTCCTTACCAGCGCCATTGCGGCCCGTTTGCCTCAACATGGTTGAGTAAAGTTTAAAGTTTAAAGTTAAAGTTATGAGTTAATAAAGTGGCCCAATTTAAATCCATTACAGGTGTCAGTCTTGTTATTGGGGAGTGGGTCCGGCAATGCCTTGGCTGCCAAGATATCTCTTGAGATGTCATATCACTTAGCAGCTTCTCTTTAACAGCTAATGTTTTCCTCCAAAATTGCAAATCACTGGACAGTGAGTTCTTATTTATAGACAAGGATTTCAAATGCCTAAAACACTGCATAAATCAAGGCCTAATACAGTGGCTTAGTGGTTAAGATGTTGAACTTGATGACTGGAAGGTCTGCAGGGCAGCAGTTTGAGACCTGAGTGCTGTACAATGAAGTGAGCTCCCATATCTGTTCCAGCTCCTGCAAACCAAGCAGTTCTAAAGCAAGAAATTGCAAGTCGATAAATTGGTACTACTTCGGTGAGAAGGTAAACAGCATTCTGTGCACTCCGGTGTCTAGTCATGCCTGACACATGTCCGCAGAAATGTCTGCAAATGACATGAGCTCTTTGGCTATGAACAGAGATGACCACTGAACCCTAGAGTTGGATACGACTGGCTTTCAAGCAAGGGTGACCTTTACCTGAAACAGAACAAAGTGGGGGGGGGGCAGGGAAAGGCCCCCGGACTAATTGCTTAGACCTGATTTAAAGGCATAGGCAATGCATAGTTAAAAGAGTGGGGGCTCCAACCTAAAGACTATATTTAAACAGAGACTTGGAGTTCAACGAGCTGAAGGCTAATGCATTGCTTAGATTGCTTTATTAATTTGACCTTCAGTGCCCTTATGATCCAGTCTGATATTTCTGGATCAGTGAAACACCTGTGGAACCATTGTGTCTTGAAAACAGCAAGAAGCAAAGGACACTAAGTTTGATGGCATATCTAGAGAACCTTTTGACCAACACAGAAATTATTTGCTTTACAGAAAGGGAGCCTGCAGATTATCAAAATGCATATATTTGTTTCATTTTTTGTGTGGAAATAAACAACACATTCTCAGATATCCCAGCTCTGTGTTGTTGGCTTTTTATGAACAAAGCTGATAATCCTATTAAAGTACCACAAGAAGCTATCATGATGCTCATCATCCGCTGTAATAGCAGGATGTACCAGGCTACACACATTAACCGGTTTCCCAAAAAACAGCTTCAGTGGTAGGCTTCATAAGTCACAAGCACTGTAGGCACACTCTACTAGCAGTAACTGAAAAGATTCCTTCTTCTTTGATAGCAATCCAGAAGAACCAAAAGTGTTGCACTAAAGTTTAATTTACCCTGTAATGTCTACTTAAACTTCCTTATCTATTATTAAATTATTAGCACAGGTTAATTGGATGTGACCTCCCACTTACACAATTTCCCACCCCACAATTGTTTGCTGAAGCCATTCACTGATCATACCAAATATTTCCATTTTGACCCGTTACTAAAACTGACTAGTATTTTCTCAAACACAATGATTGTTTCAGCAGATATGGGTTCATCACACATTAATAATTATATTTCTGACACAATAATACTTAATTTCTGTCATAAAATTATTATTAATAATACTTAGATGGAAATATTTGGCTATGTTAGATTAATACATTGCTAGCACATTTCCAATATTTACATTATCATTTTATGTAAATAAAACATACATTATAAACACAATAAAATAATATAGATCCTACTTAGCCAATATAGTACAAATCACATGCAAGGTTAACTTATACAAAAGTGCTGGAAAATCTTCATTTAAAAAACATAAGAAGAGGAGGAATATGAGACACTCCAATAAGAAACTCATCTTTTCTTGCTGTATTTGTGACAGAACACTGCACAATTTAAAATTATGGGCATATATGAAATACAGATAAAATTCAAACAAATTAAAATGTGAAACTGATTAGACTGTTTTTGACTTGAAGCAGGCTACTTCAATAGCTCTATCTGTGCTGACCCACCCGGGCAGGCATGGTCACTGCACAGCAGCATTACACAGAGAGTTTTGTTTGAGGATAGTCCAGATATCAAAGTCCAAAAGCAAGTCGAGGTCTGTTTACTAGTAGTCCAAGTCAGTAGTCTAATCCAAAGGGTGTCCAGAGGCATCATCAGAGTTGGCAGAGATGTCAGGGTCACAGCAGACAAGCCAGGGTCTGACAGTCTGGAGTCAAGCAGGATGCCAGTCTTCACACAAGAGTTGTACTGATGCTGGCAGGCTACAAGAAGCTTGCTTATAAGCCTCCCAGCTAATCTGTATCAGCTGGGAGCATTCCTTGGTGCTTTGCTCTAGCCTGCCTGCATCTCAGGTATAGCTGTTTTCTGGACTTCTCCCTGACTGAGGGCTGATCACTGTCAGAGCCAGACTCTTGATCTGACAGGTCAGCTGCCAGGGAAAACCAACTTGGGCTAGGCACGGGCTAAGATCCCTGGCTCAGGGCATCCTCAGGCTCTGGTGCAGGCAGAACTGGGCTGGGAATAGGGAGTGCCCCCTGATCCAGCTCATCTTAAGAGTCAGAGGAAGGCTGGATCACAACACTATCTAAGTAATTTACTAGATCTTCATTTGTACATGTGGTGGGGCATATATTGCATGCACATAAATGCTGCACTTATTGTATTTCTCCATAGTCACAGAAAAATTATCCTGTACTGTATTTATATATCTCCATTTAACTTGATTGATCTTTGAACTTCCTACTTCCTAGTTCAGTTCGAAGTCTATTAAGTAACTTTCAGATGCTCCAGTCAGAATCAGCCAGGACCTCATGTTAAGTGGCTTCAAGAAAAAGATGGACTATTCAGGGGACAGAAGGGTGGATGGGAAAGGATGAGGTTACCTGGACCCTAAGCAGAAGGTCTCCATATTGCAATATTTAATTGCAAGTGTTAATCTGCCTATTTCTTCTTCTGTGACTTTGTCTACAACTGTATTGTCAAATACTATTGTATTATAAAATGGTTGAATTAAACATTAATTAACCACATGAAGCAAAGGCTGATCTGAGTCACACACTCTCTCTCTCTTTTTCTTTGCAAGGTGCTTTTCTCCTCTGCCATTGGGGGACTTCTAGGCTTTTTTTTTTTCAATTTGACTTTTCCTCCTGTGGTAATTCGTGATAGATTCTTGGGAAGATGGAGGGCATATCTGTAGGTGACATTTTAATCAGGCAGGCAGTTGAGGTGTGATATTCAGGACAGGGGGAACATGCCCCCACATTCTTTTCTCCCTTCAATAGTCCTCCATTTTTATGCTCCATAAATGGATTGACAGGAGCAGGTTGAAGAGAAGGAAGAAAAAGAGAGGGGGGTGCAGTCTGGAATGAGACTCACATCACATCGAGTATGAAAAATGTGTATGAAGTCTTTTGATGTGTAATATCTTAATATATCTGAATTGTTAAACACTACTTCACTAATGTAGTTTTAAACAAAGGAAATTTTAGGCAATGTCATTGTTTTTGAGATGCATTATTGTATTTTAACATTTCTCTGCCATTTTTGATCTGTACACATTTTAACTGTGAGATCTCTTGACTTAATCAATTGATAAAGATAAAGCCATTATTTAGGAAAGAATCAAGCACGAATTCTATTGTCCTTTCCAGAGGATTTAAAGAAAGCACAGTTAGCTGCTTTTATATTGCCGCTTTATATTCTCCTTGTCTTCCTAGTATTTTAAAATAGAGTCATGCTTAGCAAGGCTTTGCATCTCTCCTGGTAAAAGGAAAGGATAGTGCTATTCTTGCCATGGACTGGTTGTGGCCTGGAATATGAAAGGTGTCGCTGACTGCAGTCCCTTTAGTCAATCACTGTTGAGAATCTGTGGGCTGTGCTGTGTTTTGTTCAGCCATCCAGTGCTCCTCTATTGATTAATAAACCATAGGGAATATCTGTAGAAAGAATAGATCAGACTTGGGATGGAGCAAACTTACATTTCTTGTTGCAAAGTAAGTAGGATTTGTTTTGGTACCTATAATATGGTTCTCTCTTTGCAAGAGTTTCTTCCTGGACCACTTCAGACTTTGTGGACCTTTAAAGCTGAGCTACATACAGCCCTCGTAATGATGTTGTAAACTTTTTTCAACTGCTATACAGCCCAGCCCAACCTGGAGTGTCCACAATTGCTACTATACCCATTGTCAGCGTTCATGTTTTACATCTGTTGCATACTCTATTTTATCAGCATAGAGCACACTGATCTATGTTAGTATGAAACAGCTTTCTACATGTTGTGTCCAGATTAAGGCAAATGAATTTAGTCACACTGAAACCAGTGGGACAATGTACATAAATACTTACTTATTTAACTGATTTTATCTATATCCTATTCTACAGGGTATAGGAAAGGTTCTCAGAAAGGATTAAATTTCAGTTTCAAAAAGACAATGCAAAAATTAATCCTCAAATTTACCATCTAAAATGAGGGACCAGGAAACCACTCAGATGTGTTTTTTGTCTACAACTCAGATGTGTTCTTTTGGGACCCCATCTTGGTAGTGGTCATGGCTGAAACCAGTGATGTTCCTTAAATAGACAGGGATATTTCACTGAGAACAGAAACTGCTAAATAAGAAATATAATTTCCCTTTTTGTCCTATACCTTATTTTTCTGTCTTGTACCTTACAATACCAATGTATTTCACTCTAGCAAAATGTGTTAAGAATGTATTTGTGGAGAACATATACATTGCCAAAGATTCATTAGGTCTCATTCTGTCTTCACTGTTTCAGTTAGTGAGACTATTTTCTTTGGGGACTTTCCCCCCAAAAAAAGAACTTAGCTTCTGAAGGAAAAAGAACAGTGTCAACTGTGCATTTTCTCTTCCTGAGTCAATTTAGACTTTGGAAAAACATTCTCAAGTATGTCCTCATATCACACGAATATTAGCTCAGTTTCTAAAAGACATTACAGGAAATTCCTTTCTAAAGTTTCTCAAAGGAATTGAAGGAAAAGAGGCAATTTGTAATTGCAATTTGTAATTTCACCAAATCAGCTAAAACCATATGTTTGTGACACCCACACACACACCCAAGTGTTGATGTATCTAAAATGGACAATTTTTTGGCTCATCTAAAAAATGTTGCAATCAATCAAGTTTCAAGGGAAACTCTCAGAACTAGGCAAAACAGCCTCGAAATGAATTGAATATAGCTTCAGTTGATGCTTCCACTTTCGCTTTTCAGTGAAAACCTAAACCCTTCTCCTGTTTTTCATCTTTTCAAATTTCTCTTTCTTGCATTTTATCATTAAAAACTTTCAAAACGGTTGCCTTTCTCTTTGTTGAACTTATATAATGCTGTTATATAATACTGTTAGGGGTGTGTGCTGATCCCACTTCTGTACACACTTTACACATATGATTGCGTTCCCACTTACCCCAGCAATAAGATCATCAAGTTTGCAGACGACACAACGGTGGTTGGTCTGATTACTGCTGGGGAGGGGGAGTCGGCTTACAGGAAGGAGGTTGAGATGCTGACGGAGTGGTGAAGGGAAAACAATTTATTCCTCAATGTAAAAAAGACAAAAGATATCATTGTGGACTTTAGACAATGCAAATTGAACATCTAGCCACTTATTATTGAAGGGAATTGTGTGGAACAGGTCTCGGTGTTTCGATTTCTGGGAATGGAGCTGAGGGATGATCTAACATGGGGAGCAAACACTAAAGATCTGATGAAGAGAGCACAGCAGAGGTTATACTTCTTGAGAATCCTCAGGAAGAACAATCTTTCAAAGGACCTGCTGTTGGCATTCTACCACTGTACCATAGAGAGTGTGTTAACCTATGGCCTATGTGTATGGTTTGGGAGTTGTACAGCTAGGGAAAGAACAATGCTGTCCAGGGTCGTAAAGACTGTGGAGGGGATAATCGGGTGTACTCTTCCCACTCTAGATCAAGTCTATGCCCCCAGGTGTTATAAGAAAGCTGTAGAGATTGTGCAAGATAGTATGCACCCTGGAAATTATCTCTTTCAGCTTCTGCTTTCTAGAAGAAGGTATAGGGTCATAAAGACCAGGACCAGCTGCTTGAGAAATAGTTTCTACCCAAAAGCGTTTCTGGCTTTGAATGCAGTGCAATGCAGTCTATGAGGGAGTTTCTGTATATAGTTTTTAGAGTTTTAGAGTTTTAGAGTTTTAGAGTTTTAGAGTTTTAGAGTTTTAGAGTTTTTAGAGTCTTAGCATTTTAGAGCCTTTTAGGGGTTAAATGTGGGGTGGGAGTATGTTGATAATTTTGTATAGTTGTATTTTGTTTAGGTTTTGTTGGGTTGATAAGTGTTTCCCCCCCCCCAGTCTCATTGTTCTGTGCAGAACAATGACAATAAAAGATTTATCTTATCTATCTTATCTTATCATAGAATTTTATTCTGAAATTGCAATTATTTCACTTCTGTCATTAATTTCCTTCCATTTATGTTCTTTAAATTAATTGCTTCTGTTCCAAATGTGACATGTTATCTGAAGTTTTCTAAATGCCACTTACTTATTTGTTTTCTCTCTGAGATGTACAATATGCACTGGCATTGCCGACCCACTCCCCAATAAGAGACGGACACCTGTGTTGGATTTAAAATTGGTCCACTTTATTTAACTTATAACTTTACTTAAATGTTGTTAAGGCAAATGGGTCGAAATAGCACTGGTAAGGACTAGTTGTTATTTCTGATCTTAATTAGATACAATATATCAGTTTGTTTACTTAATTAAACAAATTGTTGTTGACCCCAACCAGAAGCGCAAATGGTCAAACCTCTGCTTCTGACATATATCCGGTGAACTATAAGGTTTTGCAACTGTGTCTAGCATAGTATCACCTTGTTCCTGGCCCACATTTGATTGGCCATCCAACTTTCCCTCTACCTTGTCCTTCTGATGGCCAACCCACTGTGTACCTGCCAGATTTGTAGGGGTCCCCCAGTTTCTTCTTACCAGTGCTAGCCACCAAAGTGACCAGTAGAATAACACAACAAAAGAAACCCCATAACTCAACCATCAGCAGCAGTGCGGGATGGGCAAAAACAACAAGAACCAAACGGCCAATGCAGGTTCAAGCCAAAATTCCCATCCAGCCCCGAAGCGACCACAAGTATGCCACACTGTCACCTAGGGAGGAGGTGGAGGGCAAACGTGTCCTGGCCCAGCCAATCTAGAAGTGCCAATGGGGTGTGCCGAGTCTCCCCCTTAAAGGGGAGCTGGGCTCCGCCCCTCCATCGGCCCCATGCCCGTCTCTAAGGGGGCGGGGCCAGCAAAGCGCATGGCAGCCTGATTTGGCTGCCACACGTACCTTGCTGACCCCCTCCCCAATAAGAGACGGACACCTGTGTTGGATTTAAAATTGGTCCACTTTATTTAACTTATAACTTTACTTAAATGTTGTTAAGGCAAATGGGCCGAAATAGCACTGGTAAGGACTAGTTGTTATTTCCGATCTTAATTAGATGCAATGTATCAATTTGTTTACTTAATTAAACAAATTATTGTTGACCCCAACCAGAAGCGCAAATGGTCAAACCTCTGCTTCTGACATACATCCGGTAAACTATAAGGTTTTGCAAGCTGTGTCTAGCATAGCATCGCCTTGCTCCTGGTCCACATTTGATTGGCCATCCAACTTTCCCTCTACCTTGTCCTCCTGATGGCCAACCCACTGCGTACCTCCCAGATTAGTAGGGGTCCTCCAGTTTCTCCTTACCAGTGCTAGCCGCCACATGAGGAGGAGTCTTTGATGACTCACCACCACCACTCCGACCAACCGCTTGGTCACCAGGCCCGCTTGCCATAAAGCCAAAATCAGCACCATGGCCTGTGCGAAAAGAGCACTCCAGGGCTGCGGTACAACCGGCATCCTCAAAACGGATCGTGTGGGGCTCCACCACGGTCCCCAAAATTTGGACATGGGGCCAGCATTGGCTAAAACCACGCCAGTGACCTGGCCCCATCCATAGGTCGTACCTGGGGGCCAGCATTGGCTACCAACACCAGTGACCTTGCCACCTCCAATAGTCCAAAACTGGGGCCAGCGCTGGCTAAAACCATGCCAGTGCCCTGGCCCCCTCCATAGTTCAGACCTGGGGCCAGCATTGGCTAAAACCACGCCAACAACCTGGCCCCATCCATAGTTCGGACCTGCGGCCAGCATTGGCCTAATCCATGCTAGTGACCTGGCCGAGGTCACAAGCACTGAGATGGATCGCCAAAATATTAGGGACAGGAATTGCCAGTAGATAGAACAAAAGGGGGGTAAACATGTCATCTCATTCCATGTAACCAGCGCCACATCGGATGCTTTACAGCGAAGCCCCAGGTGCGTGCCCATATCGGCAAAATAGTGTGACGGGCATGCCCAACTTGTAGCTGTGGCCAAGGAGCCACGCCCGTGTCATAGCGTCCAGAGGCTCAGGAGCTGAAATAGAGAACAAAAAAAAAAAAACCAAGTGCCAGTGAGGTGCCATTGCAACATGGGGCAAACATATAAACAAAGGTGAGCAGATCCCCACAGGACCATGTGATGGATGTCCTTACCCAAACACCCCAAAGACCACAGACGTTGATGCAGCACCCATATGGAACGAATATGCACCGTGCCGAAGCCCCGAGAGGCTGAATTGCCAATGAGGGGGCACCAGTAACCCCCCAGAACCAGTAGCATATCAAAGGTAACCCATCCTGGTGGTGAAAGATGGGCCCTTGAGTGGTACCCTGGACTGCCAAAAGGGTATCAAAGCTAGCGCCAGGTGAAGCACTTATGATGTCCTGTTAACCCCAAACCTGGCTGCCAAAGCTAGGCATACAGGCACCCGCCAATGGTACAGGCAGTCAATCAACTATTGTGTAAGTGTACCATGTATTGAAGAACATGGTCAATCAGGCAGAGGTACAACCTATCAGAATGTAAGGAAAGCCAGAGACGCTTGTTGCCACACCCTAAGGGTACAGCCAGGAAGGGACGTGCCTGTGGCCCTGTTCCTTTCACCTCCCGATGTCGCAATCTGGCCCGAAAGTGAGAAGGCAAGGTCCTAGGCCCCCGGTGTTAGCGCCCGAAGCTGGGCAATCTGCAGGCGGGATAAGGCATCAGCAATACCATCATCGATGCCTGGAATATAACTAGCCATAAATGAAAATTAGCATGGCGCGGGGAGCGCAATACAAACTGGCGGGCAAGGAATGTAACCCTGGGCAAATGAGACGTGCGGGGTACAATGTGCACTACTGCCTCATTAGCGCACCAAAATTGTACCACTGAATTCTCCCAGATAGTCCCTCAACAGGAACAGGGTACCCAAAATGGGAAGAAGACAAAGTCAAGACCCTGAGCAATCCTGTGCCCTGCCATGTTCCATGCCAATGCCTACAGCATCGTCGATGGAATCAATGCCGTAACCCAGTGATCCTATAGCATCAAACTGGACTAAAAATTTAGGCATGATGTAAAGTTCAGAACACCAATAAAGGACATTCCCATAAATTGGGCTGGAAATGCAGGCCAGACTCGAAGTTAAGCCCGCATACCCCTGTAAGTGGGACTACAGCGTGCTCAGAGATAAAGCAACTGTGGCATAGCTAAAGCCTGTCGAGTGCCCAACCAGGTGAAGGCACCCTGCCAGCCAAGCCGAGATATCACATGGAGCACCTGGAGGTCCTGGAGCAAACCCCGTGCCCGGCCAACACGGACAAGATAGCATTCAACTCCAGCGAGCCCTGTCCCCGGACAGCCGGGATGTCTGTACTATGGGTCGGTTACTGTCCGCAAAACTACTGGCGTGGTGGTGGTGGGAGTTGCCCCAATAGCCGATTGCCCACCCAGCTCGGCCATAAGCAATTGAGAAGAAACCAACAGTTGTGCACCTGTCCCCGGGGCGTACCCCCCACCGAATAAAATCCATCCAAATAATGAGCTAAATTGCAGACGCTAGGCCGGTGAAGAAATGCCCCTAGCAGGAAGGAGCTAAAGCGTTCCACGGCTGAACAGGGTACAGAACAGCCAAAAAAGGGCATAGGCCCACAACAAAATACTGACTTTGAAACGGAATCCCAGCAATATGAAACCCGATACTAGAATTCATTCGAATGATATAGGTGTGAATCCTATTCATATCCCATAGCAACAAGGGAAAAAGGTATCAATTCAAACTGGTCTGAAGCCTTTCACAGGGAATGGGACCCAATAACCTCCCTCAAAGGAAAAACCTTTTCCTAATTTTGATATAAATGAAGTCTTCTGTCCGAGTACACTAGAGAGGCAAGGACAACTCATGCATGTACCGCAGAGCCGTGCCCCAGTAAATATGCAGAAAGGTATAGTAAGCCAAGCCATTGCGTGTGATTTATAACTGCAATGGGGATATCGTTAGCCTCACCCGTCCCCTAGCAAAATGACTTCGTTGCACTACCATGCAGATAATGCGGACTCAAACAAATAATGCAAGACTGCTCATAAGCAAAGTGTGATAATGCAAAAATAAATAATCATTACACTTACAATACAATTACAATAAATTCCACAATACAATATATCAGTACAACAAGTCAAAATATCAACAATCAGTATATCAAAAGGACATATCCAAAAAACATATCAATAAGCATATCAACAAAACAGTGAAGCCACAGGACATATCAAAAACAATCTAACCAGTAATAGAAAAAGAGACTTGGAAAATCCAGCTGCAGATGAGGAAATGGCAGCTCCAGCTTCTTTTGAGCTCCCCGCCTGGTGGGGGCGAGAGGAATGGGTGCCGGGCGCAGCAGCCTCCCATCCTGGGACTAATGGAATAGGCCCTGGGAGAGGCTCAAGTCCGGTGTCATCTGGAGGTGGGGAATCACTTTTGGGGCCGTGGATCCCCGCCTAACAGAAATACCAGCCATAGGGATGGGCGACCACGGGAAATAATGGGTGCACCCCTAGCCATTGAGCTGTGAGCCAGTAAGATGTGTGACATGCACTCAGTTAACCGCCATACTCACCAGCTGTACTTGCCGCAGCTTCCCCCACCAGGAGTTCCAGCTGTCGACAAGCATCGAGGCTCATGACCGGAGTAGAGCCCATCGGACTGGAGAATGTGGTGATGGCCTATCCGGGTCAGAAGGCAACTGAGCAGCTCCAAGTAGTTCAACCCCCTCAGAAGAAAAAGGCCCCCCGTCGGGCCGGCAGCCAGGCTGGTGGTGCCCCCTTTTCTTATCATATCATCCCTTCTTCCTTTTTTTAAAAAAAATTGAAGGTTGGAAGCCCCCCACCCCCAGGCCTAAGCCACCTAATTTTCTTTTTTTAAAAAAAAGTTAATGAATTTTTTTAAAAAATTTCCTAGCTCAAAAGCCAGTGGCAGCAGACCGTACAATCGAGTACCAACCTGAGTCAAAGCTGAACCATCAGCTGCAGCCGGCATGAGGAACAAACTCACAACCTTTGGGGTGCAGGGCAGCAGTGGGCCATTACGCCACTAGGCCTCCATTTTAATGGCCACGTTGGTTGGCAACCAGCCACCAGCGCGAACGGACATTGCCACCCTACCCACTAATTGGACCATGCTATCCAGCACAATGTCCTGCTTTCAAACCAGTAGGTTGGCAGGAACTAGGGCAAAGACAGGAGCTCACCCCATCCGGCAGTACCCGGGAATCGAACCACCGACTTCCCACCCCCCAGCCAGCATCTCAGTTGCCTGAGCCACCACAGTCCCAGAAAGGGAGCCTAAATGGGGCCGAAGCCCCCGCCCCCCAGATCATCCTAGCGTGGGGGGGGCAGCAGCCACCCCATGTCCAGCAGGGGCCACGCTACTCGCAGGCCACGCCAGTCGAGCAAGGCTCCAAGCCCTGCCAGGCCCAAGGTAGGCCCTGCTGCGTGGCACCACGTGCCCTGTAGGCACTGTGAGGCGCTCTCCCAGGGGCCTGCTGGGCAGGCTCTCCTCTTTGGTGCCAATATGGCACCCACCCGATCCCAGCTCCAAAAAGCCAGAAACCGAGCTGTGTGGCAAAGCGCCCCTCCATGGGCCCCGTGCCCGTCTCTGAGGGGGTGGGGCTGGCAAAGTGCGCGGCAGCCTGATTTGGCCACCGTGCATCCCTTCTTCTTCCTACCTTTCCATCCCTTTCTCTTGCATGATTTTAGCTCTTTGATATTATTATTATCTTCTACCTTATTTCATTATTTTAGAGAGAGAGAGAGATGCATAGAGTTACTGTTTTTCTGAGCTCTGAGAAGTTCAAAGCAGACAAAACTTACCTACATTTGGTTTCTAGTAGAAGGAGGTCACTGGAGATTATACGTTCAAGGCAACAAAGAATCCTGTGGCACTTTGAAGAACAGTAGGAGTTATTTAGCATAGCAGAAGAGGTCACAGCAACCCACTTTTGCAAATGCACATTCAGCCTCAGCAGATGAACATTTATACACACATACGGAGAAAGGAAATATGAACTGTAACAGAGCCTCCATAGGCAGAATGGGATTGAGGGATTGGATAAGAAAGGATTAAGTAATAAAACCAAAACGGTTGGGGGGGGGAGGGACTTCATAGTCACAGAACTAGGCTGCTTCACACAAACCTTTTGTTCAGGAGAATTGGCCTTGATTACTCTGAATCATCCCCACTATCTTCTCAGTCAAGCTCAAATACTTTGGCCACAAATTAGAAGAGAGGATTCACTGATGATGGGAAAGATTGAGGACAAAAGGAGAAGTAGGTGGCAGAGGTTGAGATAGTTAGGTAGCATCACATGTTGGGCATGGATCTGGGTGGACTCTGGAAGATGACAGAGGAGCCTGGTGTGCTGTGGTCCATGGGGTCACAAAGGGTCAGACTTCACTGTGCAACAGAACAACAACTATCTTCTCAGTGGCTAAAAAATGCTGGAAGAGGGGAATGCATAATATTTAAAGAAGTTTCAGAGTTAGTCAGGTTCCCTCCTGCTTTGAAATAAACACCTTAAAAGACTACCATGCTGTCTTTGGCACACTCTTTTGCTACTCTTCTGATGCATGGAGCAAATGATTAAGCAAATATTTATAAAAATGGAAAGTTTGGTGTAGAAGTGAAGCATACGAGAAGTGCGAAAGAGCTGGCACAGTGAGAGTTAGTGGCAGGTAACAACAAACCATACTCTGAGTCCAGTGCAATGAAAAATAACTCAGTGGGTTGGAGCAGCTAAGTGCTGAGAGTTAAGTGCTCCTGTCAAAAGGGACAGCCAAGATCATCAGAAGCCTTAGTGACTGATATGATTACATACAAGCTGCACCAGGGCAAGGAGCCATGCAATTATGGCCTACATGCACATGGCTATTGAGCAACCCCTTCACTGTGTATGTGTGTTAGAGTTTGTTTTACAACTTTGCATGGGGTCTGTAGTTAAAATTACTAGGTGGGACTTTTATGGGCTGGCGTGACTAATCTATCCAGCACTAACCAACTTTTCCTTCTTCTACATTCAAAGAGAGCCCTGCCTCTCTCTGTTCTGTGTTCTTTATCTTCTGTCAGTTGGTGTCAGTTGTTTTGCAAAGGAAGCATCATACAAATTATGTCATTCCAAATCACTGTAAGTAAAGAAAACATTTTTATTCCTTCTCCTCCAAATGTCTGAGAGTGAGTAATTGAGACTTGGAGTACCAATTAATGAGAAAGGAGTGGACTCCAGGAGATTTTTAGCTATTCTCCTCTGTTGCTCTCAGTGCTTTTACTGTGCAGCCAAAGTGAATTTCACCATACATTCAAAACTCTGCAACAATTTGGAACTAAGGAGGATCTGAGGACCATAAAGCTGAAGACTCCTTGGAGGTGTCAGTGCAACACAATAAGTTTGCAGATCATGCTTTTTACCTATTAAAATATTCAGTGCTTCACCTTACATAGCTGACTGGTAGGAGGATGGCCTAGATATGCTTTTAACTGTATAGCAATGAAACCATTCTTCCTTCCTGCAAACTTATCATACAATTGTACTGTTTCATGCCATCCTAGAGACCTCTAATAATGCAATGAAATCATGAACTTTCCTCTATTACAGCAGATAATGTGCTGACAGTCCCTGTCAAAGGAGATGCATCACAGCAGGATGAATAGGGGGGCACTTGAGAAGGGGATGCATTCATTTTCAGACTAATAGATTTCTGGCAGTTATTGTTGACAATAGTGACTTTTAAAAAACCCATCATTTTTTTAAGCAAAACAAGTCATAGAGCTTAATAGAAAACTGAAGAGGCTTCAAACAAGCTGAGAGTTGTGAAGAAGAAGAAAATGTTTTGAAATTCTGTCCGGTACCCACTGTCTAGTACATGTAAATGATATGCATCTTTTCACTGCCTCCTGTAGAAAATAAAATCAATCTGCTCATCAGGCTGTCTCATTATCCTCCACCATGTCGGCAACCTACATTGAACAAGAGAGTTCTTGAAGTCTGGCCGCACTGCTTGCTGGGATGGAAAGAGTGTGTAATGCAATCATCTTGGTCATAAATCAGTTTCCATTCCAGGTGTAAAGCTTTAGGCCAGGGATTCTCAATCTATGGCCTGGGGACCGGATGCGGCCCATGACACCATTTCATGTGCCCCCACTGCCTCCACCACACTTGGAAGTGCCATGTGTGGCAGACAGGGCAAAATGGCTGCCCCCCAAATCTGTCTGAGGGAGTGTGACCCGGCCCTTGGCTTGAAAAGTTTGAGCACCCCTGGTTTAGGCTATGTTTATGAGGGCTATTAACCTCCACTGCAATAATAAAAAGTTTACATAAGATTAACAACAAAGAGCAAACTTTTATTTAAAAGCAGATAGAGATGAGGCTGAGAAGATTGTCAAGGTAAATAAGAAGGAACAAGACAGAGAGATACAAGGGGGCTTAGGCAATTCAAATGAGGAAAGATGAAAGTTAATTCAAAACAGCTAAGCACAGAATAGTGACAGGTTTCTAGAGGGTAAAAAGGGAATTCAGACAATTGCATCTGTCACTTAATATAAAGAAAAGATAAAGAAGATAATCCAAAAGATAATTTGGTGTGTGGCATTAAAAATGAATGGTATGTAATAAGAAGGCAAAAGCAAACTTGGTGTCTAACAATAAAAATACAGAACATTATGAACTAAGTAGGGCAAAAGGAATCAGATACATTTGATTAATATTAACAAAATCTTACAAGCTATAATCTACAAAGAGAAACAAAAGAAAGCAATAATCCATGTGTAACTTGAGATGCAAAAGATTGAGAAGGTTGCAAATTCAAATAGATATCCCATGCAGATTTTCTGAATCTAAACAGTCTTCCTTCTACAGATGCTCCAGTGATTTCCATAACCAGGGACATTCTGCTAAATTGCTCTTCCTCATTGTCCCTTGTATTTCGTTAAATCGGGGGTGGGGGGCAAGTGGGGGCAGGGGCGAGTGCAGAGATGTGAAGGTGACATCTAAAAAATGTGTTTGTATTGGCACAGTGAAGTTGAGATCCTTAGGTTCAGATTCCTTGGCCAGATTTCCATAAATAGTCTAAGACAGGGGTTTCCAAACTTTTCAAGTCAGGGACGGGTCACACTCAGTTTCGAGGGCCAGATGGCCATTTGCCCTGCCTGCACGATGGGGGTGGCCATTTTGTCCCAACAGCTTCAAAGGGGTGGCTATTTTGTTTCTTGAATGCCCTTGGAGGGGTGGGGGTATATGAAATGGTATCATGGGGCAGATCTGGCCAGCAGGCCTTAGCTTAGAAACCACTGGTCTAAGAGGATGGAACATGCCGCTTGTCTCTTGAGGCATGCCTATAAATGTATATCTATGAATCTAAAAATGTCTTGTTTTGCCATTGAGCTTCAACAAGTACTACAATTAGAGCTTGGGAAGTTATTGTTTAAAAGTGCTTAGTCACAGATAATAATTTTGTGTCAGAAATTATTCTGTGTTGAAAGGATTTTTGCTGCTCAGGGGACATGTCCCCATGAACTTTGCCCACTGAAGTGGTCCCTATTTATCTGCTTGCAATTTCTTGCTTTTGAACTGCTAGGTTGGCAGGAGCTGGGACAGAGTCAGGTGCTCATTCCATCATGCAGTACTCAGGTCTTGAACTGAGGACATTCCAGCTAACAAGGTGAGCTTCTTAGCCACTGAGCCACTGCAGTCCCTCTAGTCACAGATAATAGTCACAGTCCAAATCCCACCCATGTGATTAGCTGTTATTAGCATCTTTTTTTAAAAAAAATCCCTTTACTTTCTAATTTCTCAAATAGTCACATTTTCATTCACTTCTTCTTTTAAAAATCTAAACAGTTTTCATGCACTTGCCTAATGGATACTATGTTCCTTAGACTTCAATTTCCAGAAGTCTAAGTCAGTACATTGGCTGATCAGTGCTTTGGGGAATTGACTTAAGCTTCTGGGAATTGAAGTCCAAAAATCAAAGCTTCGGAAACCCTGCCATAAGCCACTGCTTGAGACATGTGAAATTCCTACTCAAACATTTAGTGAGACCACGTCCTCATAACTGTAAAAGTAAATTGTAAGTTACATTTACACAGGAATGTTCCTAAGTTATATTATCATTATTAAGGGGAAACGACTAGGAACTCTTTATCTGTAGTTATTTCAAAACTCTCTAAACAGGCACAGATCCACACAAAGATTCTTTACCTTCTTCCTTGAAGTGGTAAATCTGCCCAAAATTGAGTGGCAAAGTCTGAACAGAAGCATGATCTGGAGGATTCAAACAGACCTTCCTGTTCAACATGGTAAGGTGGGGCAAGCACACACAACCTTATGCCTGACACAGGCTGGAAATGAAACAAATAAAAGCGGTTAGTTTCCATGATGCAGGTAGGAGAGATTTGTTTCAAATTGTTGATTAGATATAACATATATATATATATATATATATATATATATATATATATATATATATATATATATATATATATATATATATATATATATATATATATATATATATATATATATATATATATATATATATATATATATATATATATATATATATAAACAGATGCAAGAATGGAACATGAGTGTGAGAGGAAGGGTGTTAGATGTATATGCCATCTGTGTCTGAGGGCACAAAGCCTAACTATGGTTAAAAGAAGGCAAATTATGAAGTAAAATTAAGATGACCAAATGACATAAACCAGGGGTTCCCAACCTTTTGTGCCATGGGCCAGACCATGCTCCCCAGACAGCTGAGTGCAGTGATGTACTGTGATTTTTTTTTACTACCCACTCGGTGGGCATGGCTATCTGTAGGCATGGATATCTGTGGGCGTGGCCTCAAATCCTCCCACCCCCTAAGAAAAAAAGAAACCTACCTTGCTCTCTTGCATCGTGGAGATGAGGACAACGGAGGAGTCCCAGAGCAGCGGCACTGCTGGGAAGTGCGCGGGGCGGTTTGATGTTTGCAGATTAATACGCAGTAGCCAGCAGTCAGGGGGCCGAACACATCTTTATTGGATTGTAGTCAATCTGAACATGAGGTCAATGGCGAAGCAATGCTCCTTATATATAACAGGTAATGATTCAAAACTGGTGCAGAGCCACATGATTGGTCAGTACAGGTAAACAACCAGGTGACAACACTTGATTGGGTAATGAGTAAACAATAGCTACATCTACGGCGGGAATGCAGTCCCACGATATCTACACAAGAGGAGTATTTACAAAAGGGGAAAAGGGAGGGGGGAGTGGAGGATCGCTAGATCCTATTTCATTCACATTTCACTTGCGTTACATGTTCGCTTTCAATCACAGTTCACTTGAGTTGCATACACAACATCCCCCCCCCCGATGGGACGAAATCCCTCAACCATTGTGGTGGCCTGCATCTTTGTTTGGGCTGCACAGCTGCTTGGCTGAACTCGGAGGAACTGGGTGGGTTTGCTTCGTTCCGCAGTAGGAAAGCGAGTAGCGTTAGTGGCATGTTGGGTGCACTGGCCCATTTCAAAAAAGGAACCCAGGAGGGGATAATCCAAATCAAAACCCCGTTTCGTTTCAGCTGGAGCAGGGGATTGCTCTAAATCAAAACCTGGAAGGGATGGAGAATAACTTAAAGAAAATTCCCGCCTGTTGCTCTGAGTAGGGGGCAACTCAACAGAAAATTGGCTTGTTTGTTTGGGAGTAGAAGTAGACTCGAATACCAGAGGACGGGGGGTTACTGGGGAGAAATCAAAGCCCCGCTTCTCTCTTGGACAAGTGGGGGAACACTCTGCAAACTCCCCCCGGTCCTGTAACTCAAAATCTAAACTTTCAGGGTCTGGGCTTTCTTACTCTTCCCTGCCTGTTTGCATAGGATGGATGAGACCAAAATTTGATTCCCTTGGTGGGCTGTCTGCCGTGTCTCACCCTTGGGTTAAGCGGGTGGGGGAACACCCTAACATTGAATCACCCAGACCTTCAGTTCCCTGGAACTCCGTGGCCCACCGCCTGAGCTGATTGGCGTGTCGCCGCCACAGTAGCCCCGTACTTGTCTCTACTTGGTAGGACACTGGCCCTGTTTGCTCAACCACAACCCCTGGGACCCATGTTGGGCCAGCAGCTGCATAATTCCTGCAATATACTGATTCCCCAGCTGCAAATACCTTTGTCTGCACAATTTCAACATTCCTCCCCTTATCCTCCATCCTGGTTGGATCTAGCTGTTCAAAAGCGAGACCGGTCTCCTGTGCATCAACAGTTCGGTTGGCAATAGCCCAGATGCCAGGGGGGTTACCCTGTAACAAAGGAGAAACTGGCACAATTGCAACTCTGGGGCCGTGGCTAAGTAGCCAATGGAGTAACACACATTTTTCTCTGCTCTCGCTCATCAATGTGGAAAACAAAGTGGATTTAATGCATAAATGAAACTGATTCTTTTTTTTAAAAAAGGGTAATCCGAAGCCCTAAAATTACTTTATTGATCTTCAATTGAAATGGAGGTTGGAGTCCGGAGATCGAGTGGCAAGGGAGGCATAACGGGGGTTGCGCAGACCGAGCTGCTCGGAGGCTGGACGGGACTACTGAAAAAGAAGCAAGCGGACTTCAGAGCTTGGAGCTATTTGTATAAAATATTAAGAAAGAAGTGTGGCGGCTGTGGAAGAGAACCTTGAAGGAAAAGTAAGTCCGGAAGAAAAAACGTGGAGGTTGTGGTTGGGAAGGAAGGAGGGTGGATGATAAGGAGCAGAGAAGGAGAAGGAGACTGTGTAATGGCGGCGAAGAACGAAACTTAAAAAGTGCTGATTGCCCGGAAAGTTGTATTGTCTGAAAGTTTAGAGAGGGGATGCTGGATTGGAGCAATAGAACGGAAAATTGGAGTGGGAAGTGTGAAGAAGTGGAGGAAGGAGGAGAATGAAAGAAAGAGAAAAGGAAGAAATGGAGGTTTTTGCATTGTTTGGGCTGTGAGGGGAGAGGTGCAGTCTGATTGGGAGCCACCGCCACAGCTTGGATTTTGGATTACTTGGAAGAACAGTTCCTCTTGGTTTTGCTATTTTTCCTTTTAAATTGGTGCCTATGCTGGATTTGGATTATTGAATTACATTACTGTGCCTTTCCCTTCGCTTTTGCTTTTTATTTGGGAGACATAATATCAATAATAGCTACATTTTTGCTCCTGGATGGATTTAACAGAATAAATAGTCCAGTGGGCATTCTTGGAATTTTTTTATACCTCTCCTCCGCAGAGTACTTTTTATTTTATTTTACTTTTTTGGAATATAGCTACAGAGTGTCTTCCCTTCCTTCAATGTGAAAGAGTCTTGGAGATATATTTTTATTTGTGGTGATAAAGCAATGAAAATACAACCAGATTCCAATTGCAAATAATATTTTTTTAATAAAGTCAGGACCTCATCAGATGGATTAGAATATTGAATAAGACTTTGTATTTTGGATCTATCGTTGTTTGGAGAGTATAATAAGGAAGCTTGGTCTCACTGGATTTGTTATAAAGTTTGCCAAAAATTTTCAGTCAAATTTTTGGGATTAAATATTACTTTTTTGCAACAAATATAAGATTGGAGTTTTGATTAGATTGAACTCTGGAACAGTTTCAAGGAGAGAGACCTGTGGGAGATAAAAAAGTTGTGGCATTGAAATTATTGTTTGACATCACAATGGATAAAATCACAAGGGGAAAGGCAAAGGAAGAGGAGGTGGTGAAGCCTAAAAAGAAAGATAAATTACCAATAGAGCAGGTGTCCCCACCAATATCATCACCTGAGCCACCAATATTTGATCAAACACAAATTATGGTTGAATTTGGTAAATTGTTTAGGAAATTTGAGAAGATGGAAGAGGGAAATAGGCAAAAGGGATGAATTTAAGAATTTTAAAGGATGATTTTACAAATTGACTGATTTTGTTAACAAGAAAAATAGCGCTAGAGCTTTAGTTGGCACATATATTTTCCATGTTCCCTTCTCCCCTCTTTGGAAGATGAAGGCGACTTTTTTGAAGAAAAAAGTGGGGAGGTTAGTATTTAGTGTTTTGAGGTTTTTTTTGCTGTAAGTATTGTGTTAATTATTGTGGTGTAGAAGGTATCACGCCCAATGGAGAAATTAGAGGTGGAAGAAGAGTGTGGCGAATTAAACTATGAGGAGTATTAAAGTGTTAACGTAGAATGTGAAAGGTACAGGGTCTCCTGTTAAGAGAAGGAGAATTGAATCAGCTTTAAGGAAGGACAGGCTGGACATAGTCTTTTTGCAGGAATCTCATCAAAAATATCAGGATACAAATAAAATTTTCTTAGGGTGGATGCAGCATTATGAAAGCCAAGAGGAGTAGCAATTTTGATTTTGACCTGACTGAGGTTTGAGATAATAAATAGCATTTCCGATCCGGAGGGTAGATATTTGATAGTTAGAGGGAAAACAGATGATGAGGAAGTAACTCTGGTGAATATGTATGCTCCAAATGATCACCAAGCTGAATTCTTAGAAAAAGTGTCCAAAATATTGGTGAAAGAGGAAACAGTAAAAATGATTGTGGCCGGTGACTTTAACTTAGTAAGGTCAAATTTAGATTGCACAAATATATTGAGATGTGGAAAAGGCATTCAAGGACAGATGTTGAACAAGTGGATGGCATCCTTAAGTTTGAAAGATACTTGGAGAGAGATTAAAGGGTCAGAAAAGTTATATACTTATTTTTCACAGGTTCATAATTCATACTCTAGAATAGATTAGAGACTCGTTCCTGGCTCTTCCCACATTGCCAAACCATGCCTTTCTTTAAAAGACGATGCAGTGGCTCCACCAGGGAAGCCTTCCTTGGCAAGAAGGAATGGTAAAAGTTAAGCAGCCCCAAGAAGGACTGCAACTCTGGTTTCATGGTTGGGCAAGGAGCATTGCGAACAGCGGCAACTTTTGAGTCAGAGGGCTTAACTCCTTTGGGGGATATCTTGAACCCAAGAACTCTAATTCCCTAGCAAAGAACTCGCATTTATCTCTTCTCAGCTGCAACTCTGCCTTCTCAAACATGGTTAAATCTTTGTCCAACCTCTTAGCTAGTTCTGATTCACTCCCAGCTGTGATCAAAACGTCATCAAAGTAGGGGAGAACCCCAGGGAGACCCTTAAGGAGGTGTTCCCCTAATGATTGAAATATCCCAGGGGGCTGAGTTCACACCGAACTGGAGGTGTGTCACCTTAAACGCACCCTTGTGCATAACAATTGTCTGGGCAGCTGCTGTAGCAGATGTGACCATTAGCTGCTGATAAGCCTGCACTAAATCCAATCTTGCAAAGCATTTACCCCCGTGTAACATGGCTAGTAAATGGCTAACTACTGGCACCAGGTATGCATTGGGGCGAATGGCGTTGTTAATTATGCATTTGTAATCAGCACAAATCCTAACCTCCCCGTTGGATTTCATGGCAGTAACAATCGGTGTCTCCCACTCTGCAGAGTCCACCAGAACCAAAATCCCCTGACCCACCAGTTTGTCTAGTTCTGCCTCAATCTTGTCTTTGAGGGCGAAGGGTACTATTCGTGGCTTGAGCTGGATGGGTCTAATTGCTGGATCCAGGTCAAATGAGACTGGGGGGCCCTTGTACTTTCCAAGCCCCGTCTCGAAAACAGCTGGTTGTGCATCGCACATGTCTTGCTCTGGATCAGTCTCAATGGCATTGATGCGGAACAGTTCAATCCCCAAGGGAGCAAACCACTGGCTCCACAGAAGGCAGCTCAAGCCCCGCTTGAGAACCACTGGGGCAGTTTCTCAGTGAAACCCTTGAACTTGACCATAAAGTCTCCCACCCCCAAAACAGGAATCAGGTTGCCCTGCAAGGACGTCTTGAAGGCCTTGAGCTTTGGGCGCACATTGGGGGGAATGTGCAGAAACTCTTTCTGGGACACGATGGAGTAGGATGTGCCCGAATCCACCTCCATCCTAACTGGGACCCCCTGCAACAGTACCTCAACAAAGAAAAATCAGTGTGCATTGGACACATGGCCCACAGTCGGCTCCCCTGTGGAAATCTTTCCTTTTCCTTGAGGATGCTCGGATGGCTCCTGGTCCTGTTTCCGATGACGTCTGCATACCTTTGCAATGTGGTCCCGGCGCCCGCAGTGATGGCATTCAGCCTTCTGGAAGGGACACTTTTTCCGGTTGTGGGACACTCCGCAGCTGTTGTATTGGCTGTGGTCCTTCTCGCCGGCCCACTACTTGGCCGAATTTCTCCGAATTTTTTGGACGTCGTCATCGCTGGACCCGGACCCTGAGGATGAAGTGGGTGCTGGAGATGAGGATGAGCTGGACGAGCATGGGGGCGAACAGCGGGTCACCTGCACAGCGGACCCAGACCCTCCAGGTGTGGCAGGCTTCACCTTGAATGCTTTTACCCTAGACCTGGCTGCGTCAGCTGCCAGAGCCTCCTGCAAGACGGAGTTCAACGTGAGATGGTCTCTGGCCATCAGTCTCTGCTGGGCTTCATCGTCCCGCATTCCGGACAGCAGGCAGTCCCTCAGGGCTTCCTCCTGGTTGTCCCACCGGCAAGCAGCCATGGCAAACCTGAGGGCAGCGGCGAAGTCAGACACAGACTCTCCCGGGCGCTGGTCTCACCTGTGGAAGGCTACTCTCGCTGGGTAGATGGACACCTTGGCCTGAAAGTGATTCTGCAGTGCAGCCAGGATCTCCTTAAGTGGGACAGTATCGATGTCCTGGGGCAGCAGGAGGTGTGTTGCAAGCTCGAGCGTGGCGAGGCCACATTGTGTGTGGAGGCAAGACCGCATTTGCTCCTCATCGTCAATCTTCTCAGCCGCCATAGCGTGCTTGAATTGGCACTCATACAGCATCCATTTCTCTGGTTCCTTGAGGTCGGACGGAGGTAGCTTGATGTTGTGGGAAGCCATGATCCCACCTTCATCGCCAGTTTGATGTTTGCAAATTGATACGAAGTAGCCAGCAGTCAGGGGGCCAAACACATCTTTATTGGATTGTAGTCAATCTGAACATGAGTTCAATGGTGGAGCAATGCTCCTTATATACAACAGGTAATGATTCAAACCTGGCGCGGAGCCACACGATTGGTCAGTACACGTAAACAGCCAGGTGACAACACTTGATTGGGTAATGAGTAAACTATAGCTAAATCTACAGTGGGAATGCAGTCCCACGATATCTACACAAGAGGAGTATTTACAAAAGGGAAAAAGGGAGGGGGAAGTGGAGGATCACTAGATCCTATTTCATTCACATTTCACTTGCGTTACATGTTCACTTTCAATCACAGTTCACTTGAGTTGCATACACAATATCAGGGGAGGCCAAGAGGTGGGTGTGGCCAGTCAAAAGGGCATGGCCTGGAGTTTCTACTACCGGTTCACCATTTGCCTCGCCCAGGGCCGAAGGCGCACTTTCATCTCCGCACTTCCCTTCAGGTGAGGCATATGGGACGTGTTTCTGGTGGCACTGGGAATTGGAGGCCAGCCAGCGCCAGCCCTCTAACTTGCCCCACTCACCACCCAGCAGCACCACTGCTCTGGGACTCCTCCATCCTCCTCCTCATCTCCTCATCATCATCTATGGGTTCACCAGAACTGGTGAGATCCGGCCAAAGTACAACACTGGCTGAGTGGGCCAGTCACATGGTTCCTCCTGCCATAAAACACTGCCATAAAACGTAGCCACAGCTGTCATAAATACATTTACGACAGCCATGGCTGAATTTATCACAACATTTACAGCAAGCAGGGTGCATTTATGCATGCGTGGGCGTGTTTTGCAGCTATCATAAATGCATCCGCTTCCACTTCTGGTAGCGGCGAAGGCAGCAGCAGGCCACATGAAATGGTGCCATGGGTCATAAGTTTGACCACCCCTGACCTAAGCCTTAGATTTAGCTAATACACTACAACTGCCACTGCCGCACACCTGACCCCGCTGGGGGCGAAGAGGCTTCCCGGCCACGCCACCGGCCGGAGCCCGCCCCCCCCCACCCTAGGACTTAAAAGGCGAGGGGGAAGCCCAGCGGAATGCCATCGCCGCACACCTGGCCCCGCTGGGGGTGAAGAGGCTTCCAGGCCCCGCCCTCCCCCTTCGAGGGTCTCTGAAGGCATGGGAATTTGTGGGTGGTTCTAGCTGATTTGTATTTATTGCATTTTTGTATTGTAGTTGGTGTAATACCATGTACTGTTGTGTAATTTTGCATTGTTGTTTTGCTTGTGAAATTGTATTTTGCTTTGTATTGGTGCTATATTGTATTTCTGTACGTTATGCATTGTGAACTGCTTTGGGTTGTCTGCTGGACGAGGAAAGAAGTATATAAGAATAAATTTCAATTCAATTCAACTGGCACTGGAAGGGCTGTCTACTATAGGCATTCAACAGTAAACATCCAGTGATATTCACTGGAGAGACAGTCGACATGACCTTCATGGTTGCCCTCTCACACTCCCCCTCACCAGGCATTATTGTGATGGAATGAGTTATGGTGAAATGAAAAGAGAGTGGTTGACAAGGTGTCTTCCTTAAGCATATTGTGCAGTCCTAATTGAAATGGTGGGAGAATAGTGCTAGCAGATGTGGAAAAGATTTATATCTATTCATTTGCTTGCATGTCACCTACTCAAGAAAGATGCAAGGCAGTTCATATTAATTCCGTTTATTTTCTTTCTGCTTCAGTAATGCTGCAAGCAGCTTCACAGCAGTATACATCTGGGCTATACTCCCTTTTATTACCTTGACAAACTTAGAGGTAGATAAAGTTGATAGAAAATAGCTGGCCCACAATCCAGAGCAAAGGTTTGTGGATGAGCAAAATTTGAACCCATGTCTCTACTTAACTATAAATAATGTCAGTGGTGGCCACTAGAAATGCCAGCACAAGAATCTTGTACCACCCTCACCACCCAAAGGAGTAAAAGAGGAAGCAAAGAAGAGAAGTGACAGTCTGGCCAGGTTATCCTTCTATGCAGTGGTGGGCTCCAAAAAAGCTTACTACCACACTGTGGGAGTGGTATGGTGGGCGTGGCCAGAGGAAAGCCCTGCGTTTGCACCCGAATTAGGACTACTTTATTTCAAAACTTGGATGGGCGGGTCCATCCAGAATTTCTGCTACCAGTTCTCATGAACTGGTGCAAACCTGCTCATGCCCACCACTGCTTCTATGGCAATAGAGTAGACCATGCTGCCAGCAACTCAATGCAAACTAACCTGATATCTCTGATGACTAACGGCCTTGGGTGCCGAAGTCCACAGGGAAAGATGATCATCCCCAAGTGGATAAAATCTCACTTGAATCCATCCTAATGGAGGGCAGCAGCTTCATCAATACTGGCCTGGGACCAATGAGGACTTTGTGTACCAAGAGGGTTCAGGACCAGAAAGTGACTCACAGTGATCAGTGGATCAGTGATATGGGTGTCATGCTGCAATGCAGAAGGCAAATGGAAGGCCACTGCATGATATTGCTCCCAGGACAATCTTCATGGCTGATCACCATGAGGATAGCCAATATTCGAAATCAGATATGGCACTTAAAAAATAAGAAAAAAAGAGAAATATCTACCATTATCCAAAACTCCACCCACTGTGCAACAAGGTTAAATGCCTTGACAGTGCTGGCCCTTTGGTTATAAACAGAGATGAGCACTGAACCCTAGAGTCAGGTACAACTGGCTTTCGAGCAATGGCAACCTTTACTAAATGCAGGATAGTTTTGAAATATTAATACATGGACAAAGCACAGATTAAAACCACCATTTAACAAAATTACTACCATGACCCAACTCTGCGGGACCTACAATGACATCCTTCCAGGAGCAATGCTGTCTTTAAGCCAAAGCAATGGGTAAAATTTATTTCTTCTTACTTGCTATTTGAAAACTCAGCACATTATTGGGTCTTCACATTGAGATCCTAACACATTTGCAAGAATGACATATTAACATTGCTAGACTTTCCTGCTAGTAATCGAAGCTTCTAAGAACTGATTCAGTACATTGATTAGGTTTAAACTATTGCCTGTACAGTACATATCCATTTTATAGATCCGTTCTTAATTGATTATTCATCTGACCATTAACTGATTAGTCATTTGACCTGTACAATAAATAGTTTCAGCAGTAATTTCCGTGCAGCAATTCTTTGTAACTGCTTTGATCTGGTGCACAATCATGGATGCTGGTTTTGTGAGGTGAGCTGGATTCTGCTCCCTGAGATTCCAGGTCCCAAACCTAAAGCCAGAGGCCAGAAAAAAGGTGTTCTCAGGCTTTTTTTGCTGTTGCTATCATGTCTTCCTCTTAAACATCAAGAAAGATAGTGAGTTATTGCAACAGTGCTCTACTCACTCAATTTTCCAAATGATAGAGAATCCATGTTGGTGCTCTAGAACAGGGGTTCCCAACCTTTTCCTGTCAGGGGCCTGACCATGCCCCCTCAGTCAGTTGAGGGACTGGTCACATGGTTCTTCCTGGCAGTGCATTTTCACAGTGTTTTGGTATGAAAATGCAGTGATTTCGGCACTTCCAGTAACATTGGGGCACTTCCAGCATTGGCAGCAATTTGGCCCAGGGCCCGGATGAATTTGGCCTGGGGGCCAGATTCTGGAATAAATGGAGGGGACTGGATCGGCTGCCATCGTGTATATACACTTGGAGTCATTGTGTCATTTAGGGCAATATGCATGCAGGTGGATGAACACACATACAGTCACTCACACATTCACGTTGAACCAGTATGTTCTAGAGCCAACTAGGACTGGGTAGGTATAATGAATGAATGTATTTAGAGTAGAAAGATAAATGGGAGCATTGTTGGGTAAGAATGGATAGAAAGTAGCCTTGGTAAAAATAATGCAGGTAAAGACAGGGAAGATTAACAGCAGTGGGTAGAGATAGACTGTTAAGAAGAGCTAATTTGCATTATGGACTGGGATTGGTTGAGAGTGAATGACAGGATTGGGCAGCTTCTGGCACTTGAATGCAGCTCCAGCATCTCTCTCCATTCACTAGGATAGCAAAACACAAAGGGGGTTGCAGAACCACAGCATTTGAGTGGGTAACTTGCCCACTTCTGCTTCATGATATACTAAGAATTTAATTCTGGGGAAAGTGGTTATTAAGATACAGTCTAAAGCAATTTACAGATTGAAATTTCACTAAAAGTGAAATTGTCTTTAGGTTAAAATGAACAATTTAGGATTGAGAGGTTAATCTTACATGAAGAAAAGGATGAAGAAACACTTGAGGAAGAACAGCTGAACATTCTGAATACAGTGGTGTTTGGGGTCAACCTTTAGCTGTGAAATTTGTTTATTAAGAGCCAAGTCTTATAGGCACAAAATGGAAACTATCTGAAATGCTGTGGGAACACCATAACATGTGACAGCAATGTATCATGTCAGCTATGAGCATATTGAATCTTTTCCTTCTATATTGAATCTTTTCCTGTTATGTTGATTTTATATTTGTTTTTAGATAATGGCACTGCAGTGGGCAATATTGCCAAATATTTTAAGGGCTTTTTAATTGTGTTTATATTGGTTTAAACCTGTTCTATTGTATGGTCAGTGAGGTGCTCGCTGGCCTATGTACACCGCCCAGAGTCCACTGGATTAGGGTGGTATATAAATTCATTAAAATAAATAAATAAAAATAAAATGATTGATGGGGAAGGTTCTAGATAACCCTGAGGTGAAATAAGAACAGGGGTCACAAAGAAGAGAGGATCCAGCTGAGGAGAATTAAAGAAAGGAAAATGAAGGGGCTTTGAAATTTACTGCTGTCCAGGAATCATCCAGCTGAGTAGGGATAAAAAGGTTTTCCCTAGAATAGTAAGAGATGCTTGTTATTTTGGCCTAGCAGTGGGTTAAGGGCTGATCTGTTGCCTGAAGTGTGTTATTAGCATTTTAATGAAGTTACCTTTTGTTTTTCCCATTTTTGAAATCTAGCTGTTGATGTTTGTAAATACCTCAGTTGTGTTAAATAAACCTTTTAAAAATTGAAGCCCTTGTGTTTCCTCACACCTGTAAAGGGAGTTTGTTACTTTTTAGCCACACACTACCAAGATTAGGCTGAAACACTGGTTATTAGCCAACCCTGGGATAATTCTTCGATAATTCCCAGAGGTTTGAGAATGCCCAAAGGACCAACTTTATTTTCCAACAATAAAGAATTCCTGGATAGGTGGACGGCAATTCTGGATCGATGCTCCTTCGATCTGATTCTTCTAATCATAGACCAATGCCACCAAGAAACAGAAATAATCGAGAAGGACATCGTTGCCGTTAAAGAACAACTCACCGGGACAACAGATAGGAACTTTCCGGGGGGTATGGCAGATTTAGACAACCAACTTAAGAGCTTTAAAGACGAGCTGTTGGCTTTCAAAAATAAAAAGCTAAACAGAGACAGGAGTGATTACCATAATGGGCAAATTTACAGATGGCAATCCACCAGAGGTTTCCCTTGCTCGAAAGCCAGTCGTATCCGACTCTAGGGTGCAGTGCTCATCTCTGTTTCTAAGCCGAAGAGCCAGCGCTGTCTGCTCCTGCAGACGTTCCCGTGGTCATGTGGCAGGCATGACTAGACACCGGAGCGCACGGAACGCTGTTACCTTCCCACCAAAGTGGTCCCTATTTATCTACTTGCAATTTCTTGCTTTCGAACTGCTAGGTTGGCAGGAGCTGGGATGAAGACGGGAGCTCATTTCCGTCCTGCAGTACTAGGGAATCGAACTGCTGACCTTCCGCTTCCCAGTCAGCGTCTTAGCAACTTGAGCCACTGCAGTACCCAATCCACCAGAAAGCATACTCAAAAACAGGTCTCTTGGAGACGTCCCGTCGAAACATCTGAATATGAAACTACGGACTCGGACTTGGCGGATTCGTCCGCAGACGAAAGAACCCGAGATCCATACAACTTTAGATCCAACAGATACAGGGGAGGGGCTTCCACTTCTGTCACTTCAAGGCAACAGAATAGGACGGATTTTTTAGGCAAAAGACCGCCAAAGAAGATCAGGAAAAAATAACCAGAGGACCAAGTGCCACCATGCCTTCCCTGGTTTTCAATTTTTCCAGCCATGTCCTGACGGTAAGAGAAACCGAACTACTCAATCTTGGGCTGGGTTTCGTCCCCACCCCTAGATACTCCCCTTTCAAGACAAAAATTGACGTATTCAAGCTTATTAGACTAATCAAACTAAAAAACTTTTTTAAAGATAACATCACACAACCGAGGATGTTCACACCTAGATCAACCTTCACTCCTAGCATAGACAACCTGTCCATTGACGTCTTTAGGAGGCTGATCACTCGGGACATTGGCAAATTGGAAAATACAACCAAAAAATCTTTTAATTTATCTCTAGAAGATATGACCCTCCTCAACAGTTTGGGTCGAGATCCCAACATAGTAATAAAATCAGCTGACAAGGGAGGGGGCATTATACTACTGGACAAAACGGATTACCTTAAAGCCGCAAAACATCAATTGGCGGATACTAATTATTATATGCAGTTAGACAGAAATCCAACTACACATATCTCGAACATTATCTCAGTAGTATTACAGGGCGGCCTGGCGATGGATTACATTGACGAGAGCACCTTCCGATTCCTTTACAATAAGTTCCCTAGAGTGCCCATCTTCTATCTTTTACCTAAGGTTCATAAATATTCCCAGGACTTGGAAATTTTTCCATGTAGACCTATTATCAGCGCAAACAATTCCTTATTGGAACCTATCGCGAAATTTATCAACCATCATATTTTCCCCTTCTCGATAAAAACGCCATCCTATGTCAAAGACAGTACACATTTTATTCAATCTGTAGAGAACTTTGCGGTCCCGAAGGACGCGGTTCTACTTACCATGGATGTCAGTTCCTTATACACTAACATACCTTTATCTGAAGCCAGAACACTTATTGCTCATCACTTAGACTTAAGACAAAATAGTTTCCCACCCACTGATTTTCTTTTGGATTTATTAGACATTTGTTTTGAGCACAATTTTTTCAGATTTGACAATTGTTATTATTTACAAATTCAAGGAGTATCCATGGGATCCAATTTCGCCCCTTCTGTTGCGAACATTTTTATGTGTAATTTTGATTTAACCTTTATCTGTGATCCTGCAGTTAATCCATACTTTACAGACATTTTATGTTACAGAAGATATATTGATGATTTATTTTTTATTTTCAGTAATCAGGATTCAGTTACGGATTTTTGTCAATGGATTAATCACCAACATCCCCAGTTAAGTTTTACCCATATCATGCAACCTACCACCGTGTCATATTTGGATCTCACAGTTTTTATTTCTGATGGGAAAATTCAGACTAAGTAGTTTCACAAACCAACAGATAGGTTCCCGTATCTCCAATTCAGGTCTTTCCATCCCAAACATCTTAAAGACAACATCCCATACAGCCTGTTTATTAGGGCGAAACGAAATTCAACCAACCCACGGGATTATGACGTAGCAGCTGATAAAATTTCTGTAACCTTAAGACACAGGGGTTATCCCACCAATATTATTAAGGAAGCACGCAATAGGGCTAATAGTCGTCCAAGACATTCCTTACTTAAAGAAAACGTCAGGGCATCACAGGATAACTCCAGGTTATTCTGGTCGCTCGACTATACACCGCTTGCTAATAAGATCAAGAGTATAATACTAAGACATTGGCATGTCTTGGACACTACGCCAGGTTGCCAATTACCTCCCATGATCGGCTTTCATAAAACCAATGCTATTGGGAATTATGTGTCTCGAGCTGATATCTCTTCTCGAATCAACACAGCCAGCTCCCCCTCAGGTCACTTTGCTTGCGGGCATTGTAAGTACTGCACTTACATGTGGCGAACTAATCACGTACAGATACCATCGAGTAATTTCACGTTGGATTTAAAAACATACTCCAGTTGCAGTACGAAAGAATCCATATACATGATTAAATGTACCTGCCAGTTAGCCTATATTGGACAGTCTAGGAGGCCGATCAGGATTCGGCTGGGAGAACATTTATCACGTATTAAGAACTGCACCCAAAATGCCCCCATGGTGAGCCACTTCCTAGAAAGTAAGCATAGTCATAAAGATCTAAAACTGGTAATATTAGAAACGTACATACCAATGAAACATGAGGTGGTGGATGTAGAACGCTTCCTCCTACAAAGGGAGGCGTTCTACATCCACCACTTCAAGACGTTATTCCCTTTCGGACTCAACACGGATTGGGATCTCTCAGCTTTCCTATGAGGAAACAGGTATTCTCCGACATCATGCAGACTTACCTTAGTTCTTCCATAAATGTTCATCTGATAGTTATTAAACTCTCTACCTTTAAGTAGAACACGAACACGCTTGCAGCTGAAGAGTATCATGTAGCACATGCTCTACTTTATCTATTTAAACTAGCACTCTACCACCTGTCTTTAACGCGAGAACACAATAAGAATACACCCAAGAGGTTCACGCGCGAGATCAAAATTTATACAGGTATGTCCTTGTCTGTCTCGTTTTGTACGGTTTGTAGTCTCGTAGTCTTTTGTAGTCTTTTATATGTCTCGCATTGGTCTTGCATGGCAGTTTTACATGTTATAGATGTGGTTATATTATTGCCTTGATCATTGATAGAGGGCATTGGTTGTGAATGCTGTATGTGTATTCTTTTTGTACATATTGTAGACTCTGAAGAAGGGTTCGAAATGTCACCATACCGGAGGGACATCAGCATTTAACGGACTTCGCATTTCCTCTATCTGGGTCGAGCCGTTCCGACTGCTTGTCTGAGGTCTTCGTTCCGTCCAACAGAGGAGTGTATATAAGACTCCATACTCGCTATTGGAGCTTTACCATCCTGGTCGGATGTTTATAACAACAGAAACTTTGCACGTACGGACATTAACCATTGAAGACATACTTACCTCGGACTGTTCTGGCATGAGTTTTGTATATATCTTGTAGTCTTTCGACTCACCCAGTCTTTATTGTAAGAGGAAGGGAAGGGGATTTTATGCTGATACAAATCTCTATGTCATTAGCTCGATGTGCCTTCTCTATATATATGTACATATGTTATCTTTGTATCAGACCTCTCCAGCAGTAGTCCAACGTACCACCAATTGTGTCTCATAACCAGAGTTAAGAATATTAAAATTTGATAATTTGGATATAATTATTGGAATTATCGGGAGTGTTTATCGCAACTATTTTGCTATTGTCACACCCCGGCAGCCTTTCTTTGCTGCAACCCCGGGAAGAGGGCAGGCTGTACTTTGTCAAGGCAGGCCAGGATTGAGCTAATGAAGATACCAGGGCTTGTCTGGTGTTAAGAAAAACCCAGGCCAGACTTCGCAGGTACCGTATTTTTTGGACAATAAGCCGCACCTGACCATAAGACACATCCAGTTTTCAGAGCAAGAAAACAAAAAAATATATTTAGTACCGTATTTTGCACCACCAACCAGTGGTGGCACTGCAGGGGAAATGGGCAGGCCGGCCAATTGCACTGAGGAAGAAAGTGATACTCTAGCCTAGCCTCTTGTTCTCCTTTCAACCAGGAAGCATGTTCCCCCCCTCCATTTTGTCCACGTGGCATTAAAAGTAAGTGAAACCCTTTTTTTTAAAGCACAGGTTTGATTTCCCACTTAAATGCAGTGGGAACAAACAGAAAACTTTTGAATACAAGAAATTTATTTCCAATGCATTTAAATGGGAAATTGTGACTTTCGGCCTCTAGTGGCCACTTGTTTTTTCATATGTTTTTCTTTCCCCTGCCCCAGAACAGCTGAGAGATAGCAGTAGAAGTTTCAGCCAGCTGTGGCTCTTGTAAAATATCCTTTTACAACAACCACAGCTGGCCGAAGACCAGCATTTGGACTATAAGACATACCCTCATTCCCCCCCCCCCCCACAAACACACACACACACTTTTGGGGGAGAAAAAGTGTATCTTATGGTCCAAAAATACGGTAAAATGTTTCCTCTCTTGGTATGATCCCTGACCAAGCTTTACATTGCAAGAATTAAAGTGCCTACTGAAGAGTTACTCACACTGGGACTTATCTCCCTTCCTGGAGAACTGCAGAAGCACAATTATCTCTTCATACTCCATCCTCCAGAGACTTGGCAGTTCTAATATATGCACAGATATAATAGGAATGAGCGTGAAATAGTTGTGCTGAAGGAGTGGAGGTCACATTGGCAAATACTTCTGATGTTGCCACTCCCAGGTGTCTCTGTCAAACCAGTGGAAAGGTTGGCCTCTGACACCCTGAGATTACATCATAAGCTATGGCATGTTTAGAAGAGGCCTCTGCTGCTGAAATGAGAGCCAGCTGATGCCTCAGCAAGGTGCTTGAAACATCAACAATTTGAGATATGCAGACGATACCACCCTAATGGCAGAAAGTGAGGAAGAACTAACAAACCTCTTCATTGGATTGAAGGAGGAGAGTGCAAAAGCTGGCTTCAGACTTAATATCAAGAAAACCAAGATAATGAAAGCGTGGCGCCAAAATGGGTACCGCGCTCTTTGCGCCCCCCCCCCCGGACTCAGACATCCGGGTGAGTTAGGGGGCATGGCCACCCCTCTATAAAAGGGGTGGCCACAAGGCAGACGAGCTGCCATTTTAGAAATAGCGACGGAGAGGAGAAGTTTTCTCCATCGCTGTTTTTCCTTATTGAAAGGAGGATCGCAGCACCCGGAGCCTTGGATTGCTTGGCTGCCGCGGTGCTTAAATGCTAGGAGCTCAATCCCTGGATAGGGATCCTACTGCGACTTTCTTCTCCTAGGGAGACATGGCTCCCAAGCGGAAGCTGAAGCCGCAGCCAAGGGGAAGAACTTTTACCAGCCCTGCATTGGATCGGGGCCAGCCTTTGGGTCGAAGGACCAGGGCTGCGCCCCCACGGCAGGGCGATGTGCCAGCCTTGCCCACTGGTACCAGTGGGGCTGGTCAGGCTACCACTTGGCAGCCGGGTTCCAGCGTGGTAGCTGGGCAGCTACAGGCCAGCCCCTCCAGGGCTTCGGCCCTCGGCCCACCTTTGCCAGGCATGGGACAGGGCAGCCCGGTGGGGGCCTGGTGCGGGTGTCCAACCCACTGTTCCTCCGGCCCTGGCTCTCCTTTGGGTTACCTTTTCCTCAACTGACTAGTGGGCCGTCCGGCCCACCCGGCCCGCTTTGTACTGGGGGCTCTGGGGCAGTGGATGCTCTGTTAGCACGGATAGCAGTGCTGGAAGCATCCCCGGGCATTGCACAGCCTCCTTCGGAGGGGGGTGCTACTCTTTCTTCAACAGGGGCCCCTTTGGCGACCCCGGCTACCTTGCCGGCCGCTATGCTTCAGCGGGTGGCCAACCGGGTCGAGCTGCTTGAGACGGTACGGCCGGCCCCAGCTGGTATCTCGCAGCTCCCCGTTCGACCTGATGTCCAGGCTGGGAGCAGTTGGGGGTGATCCCAGAGCTCGATTCCGGTCGTGAGCTCCGACGCCCGCCGTGGGTCGGAACCCCCAGTGGGGGCGGCTCATGGGGGTGCACCTAGTGAGTTTCAGGTTAAATTAAGTGCACCAACACCACAGCCCACTTACAGTGGTGGGGTTCAGTGGCCCTGGCCTCGTCAAGTTGATGCGAGCGGGCATCAGTTACCATCCTATCCCAGTATCCATGGTTTCTAAATGGTCCCTCGTTATGGGCGGGGGTGTCCACCCCTGGGGCAGTGCCGAGCATCGCAGGGGCTGTCCAGGTCCCGCTGCGTATGCCCTTTATACAGAATGTGCCGACGATGGCTTTGCCGACGGCTGGTTATTCCTTGCCCCTGGGTGATCTTTTTTCACAGGTCATGAGGGATAAGATCTGGAGGGGAGTACGTGGATATATTCTCCCTATTGAACCATGAGCCCACTGAGGAAGAGTGAGAGGGACAGGACGACAGAGACAAAGAGCTGTCCCGTCGTCGTAAGCCACCGCGCACCTGGGCCAACTGGTTGCCGGCATTCTTTATATATATGGCGGTATGCCTCAGGACCTGGCCTGATTGGGCCGTCCCGATGGTTCAATCCCTTGATAATATTTACAGGGCGATGGTTGATTTCATGGGCCCGTCGTAGTTGGCTTACGATGAGGAATTTGGATGAGGGTGGCCCTACATCCTGAGATGAGGTGGGATGAGCCCTGTCAGCAATTGTGGCTCTGGTACATGACTCCCACATGACTGGCGCCTGGTGATAGGTACCATTGGGGTCATGCTGTGCAGCGGGCTGCTGCAACACAGGCTCCCCACTGACCGGTGGGGCAGGGGGTTCCAGCCCGCCTGCTGTGTTGGACCTTCTCAGCTAGCGACGTGTGTAATAAGCGCCAGTGTCGTTACCGACACGAGTGTCCCCTTTTGCGCTGGCCCCCATGCCGCCTCCGCGTGCCCGCCTGTTGGTGGGTTACGGGGCAGAGGTAGGGGTGCACAGGGGGCGATCAGAGCTCCGTTCGACGGAACTAGCCATGTCAAAGCCCCCCTCCCCAATTAGTGTACTCATGCTGGAGCGATGGCTCTCAGCTTATCCAAGAAGGGATGATGTGTGGTACCTGCTGGAGGGTTTCCAATGGGGCTTTCGTATTCCATTCAGGGTGTTAGGGGCCCCAAGATGCTACTAATTTAGTTCCCTTGAAAGGTAACGTGGAGGTTGCTGCACTGAGCACAGCTAAGAAAGTTGAGGCTATGAGAGTAGCGGGCCCCTTCTTGGAACCACCTTTCCCTAATTTGAAGGTCTCCCCTCTGGGGCTAGTACCGAAGTAGAACCCGGGTGAATGTCATCTAATCCTCCATCTAGCTTACCCTGCGGGTTCTTCGGTCAGTGATGCCATTCCTGCTGACCTTTTTCAGTCAGGAAAACGTCGTTTTTTCAGCCCCTAAGGGTGGTACGCTCATGCGGTCCCGGTGCTTTCCTGGCACAGTCTGATATGCACTCGGCTTTCCGATTATTGCCAGTGCACCCAGGGGATTTTGAGCTATTGGGTTTTAGGTTCCAAGGGGAATTTTACTTAGATAAGGCCATGCCTTTTTGACTGCTCTATTCCATGTTCGGCATTCAAACGATTCGGTACTTTCATTCAGTGGGCCTTGGCTCGCAGGTCGGGGTCCCGGTCTCTAGCCCATTACCTCGATGACTTTTGGTTCGGGGGTGAATGGGGCTTGGACACGTGCACGCATCTCCTCACTACATTTCAGACACTCATGTGGGAACTGGGTGTCCCCTTAGCGCCTGAATAGACCGAGGGCCCAGCTATTAAGCTCACATTTATAGGCATTGGAATTGACTCTGTCGCACAGGCATCCAGGTTACCCATGGATAAGGTGGCTCGGATCTCTGCGGTGATTTTGGCATTGATTGCCAAACATAAAGTGTCCCCTCGTGAGCTGCAGCTACTTCATAGCCACCTTAACTTTGCCTGCAGGGTGGTTACACCCGGCAGAGCATTGGCCAGGCGCCTGTGTGACGCCATGGCTGGCCTGTTAAACGTCACCACAGGGTCCGGCTGATCAGGGGCATACGGGTGGACCTTCTGGTCTGGCTCAAATTCCTCCAGGGATTTAACGGGGTCTCTTCCTGGAGATCAGACCTTATGGTCTGCCCTAGATTTCAAGAATGGTCGGATGCCTCCGGCTCCCTGGATTATGGGGGTTTACTCTGAGGGTAGGGGGACTTACGGCCGAGGGCTTCATGCATGGCTGGGCACAGATTGCCTCCGCGATCTTACCTTCCTTGATTTTTTTTCCCAAATTGGGGAGCACTGATGCTATGGGGTCACGAGTGGGCCAACTCAGTGGTCCATTTTTGGTGTGACAATGCGGCAGTGGTGCACATTGTCAACACCCAGACGTGCAAATCCCCCGGGGTCATGGCACTGGTTTGTCAATTCTTTTTGAGAAGCCTACGCCTAGATGTGCTGTTCAGGGCCAGACATGTTCCAGGTATTAATAAAGATATTGCTGATGCTTTATCCCGCCTGCAGATCCCCCGGTTCTGTGCCTTGCTCCGGAAGCAGAGGAATTCCACTTGCCACTCCCAGCTGATATTTGGACATTTGGCGAGGAGAGGTGAACCGGGCATGTCATTGGCACCTCGCACGCGTAAGGTGTATCAACATGCTTTCATGCGATTTAGAACTTTTTGCGAGTAACTACAGTTACCTCAAGTGTGGTCAATATCAGTGGACCAGGTTATACAATGCATGTTTATCTTCGCAGTCACGGTTTGGTCCCCCGTACTATAGCCTTCAGGCTTTCGGCACTGGCATTTATGGCCAGCGTGGGGGGGGGTTCAATGACTGCATGAATTACTTCCGCATGCATCATGTTTTGGAGGGGTGGACACGTGAACGATGTCTATGTCACACATGAGTGGGCTCAATTGGGGATATGGTCCTCAAAGGTTGTTCAGCATGGCGTAGGCAGTGCAGTTAGACTGCTATGAAGTTTCATTGAGACATCTGTCCGGTTGGTGCCCTACATGAATTTTCAGCAGTGCCTGCTGCGCGCCCCAGCCTGTTTTTCTGCCACCAGGATGGGTCTACCCTTACCAAAGTAAAGTTACTAAGGGTGACCGGTGCCCGCTTCACGGTGTGGGGCCCGTTTTGGCACCCATTTATTTAGGATAGGTGTCGCGTTGATTGCGGCTACGTTTGGGGTACTCGGAGGCGGATATGTGTGTACGCGTAGTTTCTTATATGTACGTCCCCTCACTGTATGAGTACCTAGTTATGTCCTTCACCTCTTCTCCTCTTTTACAGATCCTGTGTATCTCTGCACACCGGTGGCAGTGGGGCTGGTGGGCTGCAGCTATGTACACTGGGCAGCAGTATATGCTGCGGCGACAGAGAGTGGACCCCGACTTGGGCTGTGTGCATCCGCACGTATGCAATGGTATGGTATGCGCGGCACAAGGGGGTGGGAACTGTGGCCATTCCTGATGTCCGTCAGGGATGCTGGACCGCCCGATGTTCTTATTAGGCACCTCGGCGGCAATGATCTTATACGGATCACTTCTATTCATAAACTGTCGAGGGGCAGTGACCTGGCGTTTTATATCATGTATGGCTTACACACGGTCACTATGGTCTAACATCGTGCCGAGACACCAATTTAGGGGAGACGTGGATCTCCGTGGTTCGGACTGTTCCGGCAGTCAGTGGACAGGGCTGTTGCTCGGTCCCTTGCTGAGCATGGCTGGGATACAGCCACTGGACATCTGCAGATAGGCTTACAAAAAATTTTGCTGGTAGGCAGGAGAAGGGGTCCACCTGTCGGCTGGAGGTATGTACCTCTTTCTGGGTGTGGTGCAAGCAGGCCTGGTGACCGAGCTGATGGTCTTGGGGGGGGGGGGGCGGTGAGTCATCATGGACGCCTCCCCGTGTGGCGGGTAGCACTGGTACGGTAAATATTTATGACCCATAGGTATCCGGCAGATTCGCAACTGACTGGCCAGGTGTAATAGCTTTGACCGGTGTAATAGCTTTGACCGGTCAACGACGAACCAGGCAAGGGGTGATGGCAGGAGCTTTTCAGCATGCATCACCTCGTGATTTGACAGATACACGTCATAGGGTGGGGTCAGTAGATAGTTTATTGACTCCGGTCAACAATTTGTTTGAGTCAACAAACAAATTGATACAAATTGATACATTGTAGCCAATTGCCATTGGCAATTTTGGGAGGAACCTTACCAGTGTTACTGCGGCCTGCTTGCCTTAAGAATTACAATTGGATGAATACACCAATTGAAAGTTATAATTCGGACTAGGGTATTATTCAATAAAAGTGGCCCAATGCCTTTGCAGGCGCACCCCCCAATAAAGGACTCAGACACTGGTAAAAGTGGATAACGGCATTGGGCCACATTTATTGATTCATGCCCTAGTCCGAATTATAAATTTCTATTGGTATTCAACCAATTATAATTCTTAAGGCAAGCAGGCCGAAGTAACACTGGTAAGGTTCCACCCAAAATTGCCAACGGCAATTGGTTACAATGTATCCATTTGTATCAATTTGTTTGTTGACAACAAACAAATTGTTGACCGTAGTCAATAATCTAACTACTGACCCCACCCTCTGACGCGTATCCGTAAAATAACGGGGTGATGCATGCTGCCTAGCTCGTGCCATCACCCCATTGCCTGGTTCATCGTTGACCGGACAACGTTAACCAACTTGTGCCTGTCTAGTGTTGTCCAGTCAATTGCGAACCTGCCAGATACCTGTGGGTCATAAATGTTTACCTTACCAGTGCTACCCGCCCATGTGACCAAAGTCAACAGCAGAGCAAGAAAAACCCTATGTCAAACCATAGCAACAGTGTGGGATGGGCAAAAAAGCCAGGACCCAAAAGCCAATTGTAGGTCCCAGCCAAAAATTCCCACCCAGCCCCGAAGCGACCAAAATATCACACTGGAGGGGTGGAGGGGAAAAACTTCTCCTCTCCGTAGCTTCGCAAAATGGCAGTGCGGTGCCTCGTGGCCACCCCTTTTTAAGGGTGCTGGCCACGCCCCCCTAACTTCCCGGATGTCCAAGTCCGGTGGGGGGGGGGCGCAAAGAGCATGGCGGCCATTTTGGCGCCACGCTTGCATTATCCATATGCCGGTGTCTGAGTCTTTTTTTTTGGGGGGGGGGGGGGTGTGCCTGCAATGGCAACAGGTCCAATCAGTCCCTGGAAAATAGATGGGGAAGAAGTAGAAATAGTGACAGATTTTACTTTCCTGGGATCTAAGATCACTGCAGATGGCGACTGTAGCCATGAAATAAAAAGATGACTGATTATGGGGAGACAAGTGATGAGAAACCTGGGAAATATAGTGAAAAGCAGAGATATCACCTTGAAAACAAAAATTCGCACAGTCAAAGCAATGGTATTCCCAGTGGTAATGTATGGGTGTGAGAGCTGGACCATTAGGAAGGCTGAGCGCAGAAGAATAGATGCCTTTTTGAGATGTGGTGCTGGAGGAGAGTCCTGAGAGTCCCTTGGACAGCAAAGAGGACAAATAGGTCAATACTGGAAGAAATCAATTCTGACTGTTCATTGGAGGGACAAATAGTGAAGATGAAGCTAACAACAACAACAACAACAAAATCACCTCTCCTCCCTCCTCCCTTACTAGCCTCCTAAAGATGGAGCAAAAGGTCACAAAAGGTGTGATGACCCATGATCCTTGTAATTAAAATACTGGTGTATCAAATAAAATGATCTGATCTAGGTAGTACTTTGTCTTTCACAGCACCCATCTCTTCTAACATCATTTTTCCCCATTTACAAGATCACAAATGACTGGAAGCAGGCTGAAAGTGCACCAGAATAGGCTAACTATATGTCAAGATACTGTTTATATTTTGTCTTTTTAGGAGGTGATCCAGAAGATTTAATTCAAGCAGACTGTTGGACTGAACTAAAAGAAATCTCCTAATTTTGTTTTTGAAGTTTATAGCAAGTGGCGTGGCATGGATGATCTCCCCTGAGGTTAAGAAAAATGACCATCTGGATAACTGTCAGAGGGAATTCTCTGCTACTGTAACTAGTAATTTTCATCTTCAATGCACTTCCAATTCCCAACACTTCAAAGGGAAAAGATCTTGGGGACATTAAAGGGGCCTCATTCGGGACTCCTTGCAGCAGGCAAGAAAAATCAGAAGAAAAAGAAAGTTCATAAATACATTTTAAAATTATTAAAGAAATGGTTAGGGTTAGGATTTCAACCCAGAAAGCACCTTTTTATGCTTCTGACACAATTTTTTTAAAAAACAAAAACAACCTTCCAATGCAGATTTTTTGTATCTCTGATCTCCCCACTGAACTTGGAAATAATAATAATACTGTAATAATAATGTATAGTTGTGTGGGATCATTTTTAAATGTCTGGAGTGCTATGTTATTAACAGCAACGGGTTATTATGCCTTTACCATATTGAATATTGAAGTTTTTATATAGAGAACATGTTTTTCTTTTTACAATACTCCCTCAGAATAGAAGTCATTGATTCATCTCTACAGCACTCATATTTCATGGGTACTATGAATAGTTACAGAACCAGGCTCTCTAATCTGCACTAGAGGCCTGTAAAGTTCTATGTATGAGTTATGATCTAGTGGTTTGGAGGAGCCATCTATAAAATATGTCACAATCGTACCTTCTTCCTTATTTTTAAACCATACACCATTTTAATCAATTTTGTCACTCCTTTTTCATAAACTTGTTAGCCCCTCTAGCTCTCTTGATTGATGACACACTTTATAAATGTCTTATAAGATCAATAATGGTATGACCATTGAGGTATCTCACATACCACTGGTCTAGATTTAAAGTCTGGTAGTCACACCTCTGCTATTCCCTCCTACTTCCTGACTGGAGCAGTACAAAGTATAGTGTGCACTTAAAATCTTGCACCCTACTGAGTTGAGTAGAATGATATGTTGCATCTTATGTCCCATATTTTATCAACTAGGAATTAAAAAGATGAAACTATGTTCTAAACATAGTTGTTAATATATATTTCAGGGAGATGAAGTTTGTAGTTTGTGGAAGTTCATTCAATTCTCAGAAGATTGCTATAGAATATTTTTACTACTTTTTGCAAAATTTCTATATTTTCTGTTGTTTCTGGTGGATTGACAGGTACCTCAGGGAACTCTGTTACTTTGACTTCATAATAATTTTTATTATTGGTGTGAGGTACTGCCATGTTTTACTTGTCACCATTAATGTGTTCTTTTTCTAACTGGCATAACTGTTTTAACATATTATGTATATATGGTCTTGTATATATGGTCTGCAAAGTTCTGTTCTGACAGGGTTTGTCCTTGGTATGGATCTATATAAACTGTATGTTATTTTTGTCTCCATCCCAATATTTTTATAGGTTTTGACAGTCATTAACATTGTAGAACAGTCACACAATCTCCTTTTTATCTTCTTTCAACTCTTTCTTGCACTCTACTGCTTTCTCCTGTATTTCTTGTCTTTGTTTCAGAGTGGCCTTCTTTGGAACTCCAGATTCTGAATGCAAATTCTGTCTTAGATCTTGGTCCAGCACATGGTCCTGAAGGGCAAGATTGCTCATATCTGAATTTGGCTGAATTTGACACTGGCATGCATGGATGTGTTTACTGTTCTGTACTATGTGCACGTGCCTTGCTTTGGAAATGGAAAGTACTGTGGCACAGGGGCGTGCTGGCTCTGCTAAAAGGGTGCTGGACAGGGAGCGATGAGAGCGTTTAACCCTAACAAAATCTATACCTATAAATCCAAGGGTTAACCGTTGGAACTTGCTATACGTTTCTGCACCCATCCATCCTATCCCGTACCGAGTCTCCTGTACTCGCCTGAACCCGGTAGGGAGGTTACTGAATGATTGAGAAATGTGCCAGTGGGGCAAGAGCCCCACAGATGCAAACAAAGAAAAAGAACTTCACTACCCAACATCCTGTATGCCGTGCCACACCGCAGCCAATCAGGCTGAGAGGCGCGAGCAAAAAGAATATTGTGAGATGCGCCGTGGCAAATCAAAATAAAGCTGCAGAAAAAATTACAACGCACGAACAGTAACATCACAAATTAAACTTCATGTCCCAGCATCCTACGTGCCTATAGCATGTCAGCCAATCTAGCTGAATGGCACAAGCACATAGACATAGAATAAACCATCTAAAAAAATCAAATTCTTGCTGCATGATTGAAAACATTTCACTCTATTAAAATATGATAAATTACTACTACGTCTCTGCAAAATAACCCACGTAATACATACACAATGTATACGTCAAATAATTTAAAAATAAATAATAAAAAAGAAGCCGCCAAACGAATGTTCACAGAACAAATTACACTACAAATCCCAGCATCCTACGCAATTACAACAATGCAGCCAATCAAGTTGAATGGTGCGAATGCGTCAAACATTGGGAAAAGCGCAAAAAAATCCAATAAAAGGTGCCGCATCACAAACCTCACACAGTTTTGAGGAGAAATAACCATCACAGTTAAGTACAATTGCGCCTAAAGATAATTACAGAGCATACTCCATTTACTATTTGAGCACATAAACTACAACAAAACCTTCACAAACATATTCTACTGTATATGCTATATGTATTTGAAAAATATAAAACTATATCTTACAGTTCTTGAAGAAAATTGAAAATCACACACCGTTTAAGAGAAAAATAACTGTCACAATTATTCACAATAGCACATGAAGATAATTACGGAGCAGACCTAATTAAGTATTGCTGCATGCATAGTACAAAAAAAATATCCTCGTAAACATATTATATATCATATGTTGCAGGACTAGAACAAAATTCAAAAAAATTACATTTAAATTACGGATCAATAATTATTGAATGAAAACACTGAGAACCGAGTATAATACTTAACATTACAGTAACTGGACACATAAATTTTTGATCAAAAACTTTGAACCACAGTACAGAATTGTACAGGATGTGAGGGCGATCTGGCTGCTGCATCTGTCACCCCATTGATCGCCAGGGTTGATTCGGCTGATCTGGCTGGCTAGGTGGGTGTCCCCTTCCTCCCTTACCGCTCCATGTGCATCCCTCCCGAAGCTGCACATCCCAGATAGAAGGAGTGTACCATTCTTCCGTCAAGGGTATACAATAGCTGCGCTCCCCTGCTAGAATTGAAAAAAAACTTTATACATAAACAATACTTACAGAAAAGTGCATTGTTGCCTCATGCCAAACAAATAAATCATTAAAAAAGAATGCGAAAAAGAACATAGATATTCCAAAATTCAAAAAACAATTGGAGAAACAAATAAATAATAAGATATTTCAGGAACATAGGAACAGGATGGAAGAACAAATAACAGAAAAGGAAATAAAAGAGGTTATAGCTAGCTTAAAAACAGATAAAGCAACTGGAGAGGACAGATTACCAGACAAGTTTTACAAGGAGTTTAAAGATATAGTGGTTGCAAAATTGAATAAGTTATACAACTATATATTAGAAGGAGGGCAAATCCCGACTTCATGGTATAGGACTATAATTATTCTGTTGCCAAAGCCAGGAAAAGATCTAGAAAAAATTGAATCATACAGACCAATTTCATTAATAAACCAAGATGCCAAGATCTTTACAGCGATACTAGCTAATAGGTGAATAGTTTTTTGGGCACTTATATAAATGAGGACCAGGTGGGATTTTTGAAGGGTAGACATGTGTCAGATTTGATAAGAAGAGTTTTAAATTTAATTGATAAGGTAGGACAAACCAAAGAGAAAGTTGGACTATTATCTTTGGATATCTTCAAGGCATTTGATTCTTTACAATGGGTAACAATTAACGAGATAATTAAATGTTATGGATTTGGTGATAAATTTAAGAAGATAATTGGACAATCAGCAAGGGAAGGCAGTAGTAAGGGTAAATGATGTAGTTACAAAGGAGGTAAAGCTAGAAGCAGGTACAAGGCAGGGTTGTCCTTTGTCTCCAATATTATTTATTTTGGCAATGGAGATGTTGGCGAAGGAGGTAAGGGAAGACAAGGAGATAGAAGGGGTTCTAGGTAACAAGATAAGTTTATATGCCGATGATACTTTAATAACAGTTAAACACCCTGGAAAGGCATTGGATAGAATACAACTGCAGCTGAAAAATTTTGAGGATATAACGGGTTTGAGAATAAACTGGGATAAATCTGAAATGATATTGTGTAATATGGGTAAAAAAGAACAGAAAAGGATAAAGGAAAAATGTAATTTATGAATTAAGGATGATTTGAAATATTTGGGGATTAATATCTCGAATAAATTTGATGAATTTAAGAAATTGAATTACGTAAAGTTGAAAAAGGAAATTAAAGATAGAATACAACAATTGCAAAAATTGAAACTGTCATGGTTTGGAAGAATTGCAACATGTAAAATGATGTTGTTACCAAGAATTAATTTTTTATTTGATGCTCTTCCAATCCAATTGAACGATAAAGAAATTAAGGAGCTTCAAAAATTGATTAACAATTTTTGTAATGGGGAAAAAAGGCCCCGATTGGTTAAAATTTTTTGGGTATTTATCCCAGAAGGAAGGGGGATTAGGAATGCCAAACCTGGTGGCATATTATCGAGCTTTCCAAATTAAAAACGTTGTGAGGATCCTGGCTAATGAAAAGGCAATTTGTGAAGAATTAGAAATGAAAGATTTTAAACATATTGGAAAAGTGGTCTTTTTAGAAGGCAATATGAGTAAAATGGTCACTAAAAATAGAATGATGAAGGCAACTTTGGGTTTATGGAAAAAAGTAAAAAGGGACTTGGTACCTGACATTTCCCCTATTATAGAGTTGGAGGATATAGCAAATTTTCCAATAAAAATTGATAAAAGGGTCAAAGAAGTACTTGATAAGAATGAGGTATTCCTGCTGAGAGACTGGATATGGGCCTGTAAAGACAGAGAGAAGAAAATAAATTTGTATGGACAGCTGAAACTGAATTGGTTTCAGACAGGGATGGTTAATAGCTGGAGTAGTAAATATTTGAATGAAGTTGGATTAGAAAGAGACAGGACTGAGTTTGAAGAACTGATTTGGAAAATAAGAAGGGGACAAAGTGGTATAAAGGGACTGGTTGGTATAGAATGATAAATAAGGTAGGTAATCCACAAGAAGAACTAAGATTAAGCTGGGAACAAGATTTGAATATAAAAATAGAAGAACAGAATTGGAAAAATAAATGGAGGAAAAGAATCATGAGAACTATGTTGGTTAGAGTTAAGGAACATAATTATAAAATGCTGTGGAGATGGTATTTGACTCCAATGAGGTTACATCAGATAGATAAGAAAAAAGATAAAATGTGTTGGCGTTGTAAGAAGGAAACGGGAACTTATGAACACATGTGGTGGAGATGTACTGTGGTAAAAAAATTTTTGGAAGAAAATTGAATACGAGATAACCGAAATTATGGGGGAGAAAATTAAATTGGGTCTTAGCATGATTATGTTGACAGAAGTGGAAAATATAAACCTGAGTAAGAATAAAAAGGAGTTATTGGAAATAATGTTGTCAACGGGAAGATAGTGTATCGCTAGAAAATGGAAAAATGAAGTAAATTTGATATTGAGGAATGGTATAAGGAAATGTGCGGCTTAGCATTGAATGATAAATTGAAATGGGAAATAAATTTTAAAAAGGGATTTGTTAAAGAGAATAGATTCTGGAAGGTTTGGCAAGCTTTTGTGGATTACTCACTGAGTGGGAATGATTTGCAAAGACCTGTACCTGATCACAAGATTTTTTGGGAAAAATCTCAATGAATATCTCCGAGCTCTCCAGTCCATTGTAAATAACACCGGGTGATTAGTATTTTATTTTTATTTTTGTTTATCTTGTTGTTTTTTTTGTTTTGTCTTATTAGAAAACATTATTGGAAAATGAGGCATAGAAACCATTTGATTTGAAATAGCATATACTATAAACAATGTGGTTTCGATTTGCTGATGTTTAATTTTACATATGTATGTAATTTAATTTTATATACGTAAGTTTCTTTATATTTGTAATTTTGATGTTCTTTTATTGTTTGTATTATTTTTGAAAATTTAAAAAAATTATTTTAAAAAAAAGAATTTATACATAAGTTATAGTTACAGAAAAGTAAATTATTTCATCTTTGCCAAAGTAATAAACCATTAACAAACTGCAATAATGACAATATATGTGACAACTGTTTTAATACTGAATTAATAATAATAACATATTTCAATATATCATTAATTTATTAGAATTGTAAATCACAATGCCACCAAAAACATGTAAATATAGGACAAAGAACATGCAAAACATTGAAAAGAAAACTAGAAAAAACACAAGAAACATCACAGGAAAGGGAAGAAAAACTTAATAAACGCAGAAAGAAATATGCACAAAAGACAGAACAAACATCTTCTCAGGAACATGAAACCATGTTAACAGAACGTAGAGAAATTGACATTACATCAAGGGCAAATGAAAGCTCTAAGAAACATGATATGAGATTAGAACAGAATAAAAAGACAAGACCAATACGAAAAGAGAGAAGTAAAGCTAAGAAATTAATATTAAAAATGGCTGCCTTCTATGATCCAGAAACAAATTATTCTGAAAATGCCAACTTAGACATTGGAAATCTAGACACAATTTGCCAATTCTGCCAAGCCAGAAAATTCAAAACAGAAACCCTATCACTATGTTGTAAAGAAGGTAAAATTAAAATTCAACAACAAATACCACCACAAGAACTGAGAAAATATACAAGTGGAATAACAACAGATTCTAAACATTTCTTAAAGAATATTCGAAAATACAACTCATGTTTTCAAATGACTTCATTTGGAGCCACAGCCATTATACAACACAAAGGATTCAATCCAACATTCACAATTCAAGGACAGATTTACCACAATATCGGTTAACTACTACCACTACCAGAAGAACAGCCAAAGTTTCTGCAAATTTATTTCATGGGAGATGAGGAAAAAGAAACAGCACAACGATGTACATACATTGAAGGAACAAAACAACATATTCTACTAAAATTACAAAGAATGTTACATCAGCACAATATTCTCATCCACACTTTTCAAAATGCAATGCAAAACATGCCAACCAATGAATACCAAATTGTTATAGCTGCAGACAAAACTCCAACAGGAGAACATATACGGTGATACAATGTGTCAGAAACAAATTAAGTCGGAGGAGGGAGGAGCCTAAGGTAGCTGGTTGGAGTGATTTCTGCCGTCTCCTTCTCCAGACAAAGAAAAAATGTCCTATTTGGGTTAAAAGGACCGTATTTTCCGGCGTATAAGACGACTTTTTAACCCCGAAAAATCTGTGCCAAAGTCGGGGGTTGTCTTATACACCGGGTACTCTGGAGCCAGGGGCTGCCTGGTGGGGAAAGCTATCTGCCACTGCCGCCACGAGGCCTCCGGAGCAAGGGGCCGCCCAGATATCACCACCCTCAGCCTCGCGACGGTGGTGGGGGTGGGTGGCTTTCCCCGCCAGTCAGCTGCTGCTGTTCCTCCTCCTCACCCCCCGGGGGATGTGGTGAGGTGGAGGACCAGCTGACTGGCAGGGAAAGTCACCCGCCACCGCTGAGAGGCTGAGGGTGGTGATATCCGGGCGGCCCCTTGCTCCGGAGACCTCGCGGCGGCGGTGGGTGGTTTTCCCCGCCGGTCAGCTGCTGCGAGGTCTCTGGAGCAAGGGGCCGCCCGGATATCACCACCCTCAGCCTCGCGGCTGTGGCGGGTAGCTTTCCCTGCCGGTCAGCTGCTGCTGCTCCTCCTCACCCCCCCCCCTCAGGTGGTGAGGTGGAGGACCAGCTGACTGGCGGGGAAAGCCATCTGCCACCACTGCTGCGAGGCTGAGGGTGGTGATATCCGGGCGGCACCTTGCTCCGGAGACCTTTCCGTCATGCCTCCTCCTCCTCCTCACTCCCCCGGCTAGAGTGCAGTGCTCATCTCTGTTTCAAAGACAAAAGAGCCAGTGCTGTGTCTGCTTCTGCAGACATTTCCATGGTCATGTGCACAGAACGCTGTTATCTTCCCACCAAAGTGGCCCCTATTTAGTAAAGGTAAAGGTTTTCCCTTGCTCGAAAGCTAGTCATAGTCGACTCTAGCGTGCAGGGAGGGAGGGAAGCAGCACCCTCACCCAAGCTTTGCTGCTGCTTTCTCATGCACTTAAAGCGGCTACTAATCGCCACTCTGATCTGAGTCTGCCGTGACGTCTCCGAGTTTCCCTGCTGAGGGGAGAAGAGGAGGAGGAGGACGGGGAAAAAGGCGGGTCTCGTTGTGCTCAGGGAGCAGGAGGGAGTCCAGACTCTCCCCCACCCCTCCACTGACCCGTCTCTTCCACGGGTCCCTATTTAGTAAAGGTAAAGGTTTTCCCTTGCTTGAAAGCCAGTCGTATCCGACTCTAGTGCAGGGAGGGAGGGAAGCGGCACCCTCGCCCAAGCTTTGCTGCTGCTTTCTCATGCACTTAAAGCAGCTGCTAATCACAACTCTGCTCTGAGTCTGCCCTGACATCTCCAAGTTTCCCCGCTGAGGGGAGAAGAGGAGGAGGAGGACAGGGGAAAAGGCAGGTCTCGTTGTGCTCAGGGAGCAGGAGGGAGTCCAGACTCCCCCCCACCCCTCCACTGACCCGGGTCGAGAGACGTGTATCTGGTTTACTTACAGGTCAAACTTGGAAAATTAGAATATCGTGCAAATGTTCATTTATTTCACTTAAAAGGTGAAACAAATATATGAGATTGACTCATTGCACGCATAGTGAGATGGTTCAAGCCTTGCTTTAATATTGATGCTCATGGCTTAAAGGTAAAGGTAAAGGGTTTCCCTTGCTCGAAAGCCAGTCGTATCCGACTCTAGGGTGCAGTGGTCATCTCTGTTTCAAAGCCGAAAGAGCCAACGCTGTGTCTGCTGCTGCAGACCTTTCCGTGGTCATATGGCAGGCATGACTAGACACCAGAGTGCACGGAATGCTGTTACCTTTCTACCGAAGTGGTCCCTATTTAGTAAAGGTAAAGTTTTCCCTTGCTCAAAAGCTAGTCATATCTGACTCTAGGGTGCAGTGCTCATCTCTGTTTCAAAGCCAAAGAGCCAGCGCTGTCTTCTTCTGCAGACGTTTTCCATGGACATGTGGCAGGCATGAAATTTTGTGAGAGCTGATGTAAAAAGTGGCAGATAGCACCGTAGGACATGAAATGATCTGTTGCCTTTAGAACACAGGAGTGCACGGAATGCTGTTACCTTCCCACCAAAGTGGTCCCTGTTTATCTACTTGCAATTTCTTGCTTTCGTTATAATAATAATAAGTAAAGGTAAAGGTTTCTCTTGCTCGAAAGCCAGTCGTATCCAACTCTAGGGTGCAGTGGTCATCTCTGTTTCAAAGCTGAAGAGCCAGCACTGTCTGCTGCTGCAGACCTTTCCGTGGTCATGTGGCAGGCATAACTAGACACCAAAGCGAACGGAACGCTGTTACCTTCCCTATTTATCTACTTGCAATTTCTTGCTTTCGAACTGCTAGGTTGGCAGGAGCTGGGACAAAGACGGGAGCTCATTCCGTCCTGCAGTCCTCGGGAATCGAACTGCTGACCTTCTGCCTCCCAGTCAGCATCTTAGCCACTTGATAATTAGTTATTTCTAAGCTTTAGAATAAAATGTTGGCCCCGGCGGCCCACGGGAGGGAGAGGCGGGACCCCTTGCAGCTGTGGCGGTGCTCCTACCAGGAGGGATAAAGGTCTGTGGGCCACCTTAAAGGGGCAGTGTAGGCAGCCACTGGCTGTCTGCCCGCATTGGAAGAGGGGTAGTCTTATAGTGTGAGTATATTCCAAACTCTATATTTTAACTTGAAAAGTTGGGGGTCGTCTTATACGCCCAGTCATCTTATACGCCGGAAAATACGGTACCATGGACCTTGCAAAAGACAGCTACTACAGTGCTTTGGATGATAAGGTACCGTGGAAGATGTTGAAGGTCCTGTTGAAAAACTATTTGCTGATAAATCTTCTGTTGAAAAATACCAGAGAGAAAAATGTTAAGAAGCAAAGGCCTTTGGCTGCAAGGCTTTTGAAGCAATAGACCTGCCATCTCCCTTTTGTTGCTGTGAAGACTTTCTTTTTCACCTCTCTGCCTCTGATACATTTTTTGGAGGAAAAGGCTTCATACAAGATTGGTTTGGAGAAGTTTACAGTTTACAGTTTATCCACTAAAGCTGTTTCTTTTTGTTGCCGTCCTAATTTCAGAGGGAAGAACCACCATATTGGGCTGAGCTGACAGAGCTGGCAGGAAGATAAAGCTTTGTGGTTGTAAATTAAAATACAACTGCAGTCTCTTAGTAGCTGGTGGAAAAATATTTGTGGACTATTGATAGCTGCAAGTTGCTGAGCAAATAATATCAGGTACTGGAAGAGAGACAATTGTAAGAGACTTTTTTTACAAGAGTTACTGCAGCAGTGGTGATCAAAATAAATGAAGAGGAGAGTCTGGAAAAAAGAGACTGTATCAGATAAAGCATATAGACGTCTTGTCAGTGTAGATGACAGCCCAATAAACAAAGAAGAATCTGAAAATATGGATGCAAGACTACCCTCTAAGGAAAAATCGAGTGGAGATCTGACTCTATTGGAATTGAAAGACTTTATAACTACAAAATCTAATGAAGATAAAAAAGAAATTAAACAGTTTGTTAAAGAGATGGTCAGAGAGGAAGTGCAATCTCTGGAAATATCAATTTCTGGATTAAACATGAGAACCAATACTTTGGAGTCAGAAGTTAAGGATTTGGTGGAGATTGTAGTAAGGCATGAAAATACTATGGACAAAAGATTTAAGCAACTGGTGAAGCTACAAGATCAAGCGAAAAGAAAAACATCATGATTAAGTTTCCCCCCGACATGGGTAAAGACAATTTAAAAATTGAAGTGGTTAAATGGTTACAAACCTTTGCTTTGGACTCTGGCCCGATTAAAGAAGAAGAGATTGAAGCAAATTTTTAAGGTCAGTTTCAAGAGAGGTCAGCACCCCAGAGATGTGATAATTACTTTTGTATCAGGTTATAAAAAAGATCAAGTAATGGACTATTTAAAGAAGCATGGTGACTCTGCATTAAAGATAGGAGAAGTAAAAGTACAAGTATATCATGATTTAAGTAATGAGACCATTCAATGGAGAAGACAGATGAAGCCGATAACTGAAATTTTGTTTAATTGTAATATAAGATATCAATAGGCTTTCCCTATCTTCTTAAAGATATTTCATGATGGGAAGGTGGTTAGAGCAGAGGACCCAAAGGGAGCAATGAGACAACTTAAATTACTAACATTTATAGAGTTGGGAGACCCAAACTGGGAAAAACTGGTAAAAAAAATCTTTATGGAGAAGGTTCAGAAGGATCAAAGGGGAAAGAGGAGTATCAAGCAAAGGGGAGAGACCATTCAAAGGAGAAACAAAGGGAGAAACCTTTGGGTTATGGAAGTGAAGGGGAAATAAGAGGAGACAAGGATGCAGAATTGTCTGGTGCAAAGATAAAGCCAAAAGCCAAAAAGTAAAAATAATATATAAATATAAATAGGCACAGGCAAGAAATTGTTAACAATTTAGGAATATGAATACAAATAGCATAGGGACCAAAAGAATTAAAATTGAGGAAAAATAAGAGAAGGAGATGGGAAATAATGAAAGAAGGAATTAAGAATAGAAAGGATAGGCTCTCTCTCCTCCTCCTCCCCCATTCCCTAAATGGGAGCGTCCGGGCAATATTTTGCCTGGCGAGGGGGGGGGGGAATGAGATTTTTTAGTGTTGCGTGTTGGTGGGTGGAGGGTAAATTTAAAAAATAAAGAAAGAAAGAAACAAATGAAGTCGCAACACTCATTTCTGGAGATATTTTCCATCCCAGAGATATAATACTTAAACGACACGACAAAAAACTACAACGTATATCAGAAACACATCGCTCCTATGATGCTCTTCAATATCCCATACTTTTCCCATATGGTGAGGATGGATATCATTTTAATTTGAAATGCATTGATCCAAAAAAAACAGAAGGAAACTGAGAAAAAAAATTCAGCCATGGTCTACTACTCCTACATTCTAATGGTTAGAAATGAAGAATAAAACCACATAATCCACTGCAGAAAATTGTTAAATCAGTTCGTTGTCGATATGTATGCAAAAATAGAGTGAAAGACTACTTTACATTAGAACAAACCAAAAATCACTCAGAGCAGAACAATACATACATTTAAAGAATACTGTGGCACAAGATGGAAACCTAACAAATGTTGGAACACTGCTCATCCTGCCAGCAACTTATACTGGAAGCCCAAGGCATATGCATGAATATACTCAGGATGCCATGACCTATGTAAGAAAACATGGAAGACCAGACTTATTTATAACATTTACATGTAACCCAACATGGCCTGAGATTAAAAAAATAACCTCAGAGATGATGAAACAGCTGAATAAATTGATAGGAATAGAAAAAGAAATATAACTGTTTTAGACAAATTGATTTGAATAGAAATCAGATAAAATAAGAAGTTACTGGTCACTAATGTTTAAGAGCAAACTTAGGATATTTACCATTGTGATAATAAAACATTAAAGAGACAGTAAGTTAAATGTTAAATTTCAAAGGTGTTATATTTAGATTTATATACATCTAATTTTATTGTTTAAAGATTCTTTTTTGTGATAATGTCAAATGTATCATTTATATGCTTGCCTATATTGTTTTTTCTTTCTTCTTTCTGTATTTTTATTTTTTTCTGAAAATCAATAAAAATTTATTAAAAAAGAAATGATGAAACAGCTAACGACAGACATGATTTAATTTCAAGAGTGTTTAGACAAAAACAAACACAATTAATTAATCTTATCACAAAAAATATATTTGGTGAGTGAAATTGCTGGATGTATACGATTGAATGGCAGAAACGTGGGCTGCCACATTCACACACCTTGATATGGCTAAAAAGCAAAATGCATCCCAATGAAATTGATAAAATAATATCTGCTGAAATTCCAAACGAAAATGAAGACATTGAACTACATGCCATTGTAAAAAAATATATGATTCATGGACCCTGTGGTCTTCTTAACACACAAGCACCATGTATGAAAGAAAAAACCTGCACCAAAAGATACCCCAGAGCATTACTGAAAGAAACACAAACTTCAGAAGATGGATACCCACAATATAGGTGACGTTCTCTGGAGGATCGAGGGAACACAACTAAATTAAAAATGAAAACACAAGGAGGATTAGTAATAGACAATACCTGGATAGTGCCATACTGTACTCTCCTCTCAAAAATATTCAAAGCACACATTAATGTTGAATATTGTAATAGTGTTAAATCAATAAAGTATGTGTGTAAATATAATAATAAAGGCAGTGACATGGCCATTTATGATGTTAGAAATAGCAACAAAAATGATGAAATTTTACAGTATCAATGAGGAAGGTACATTAGTACTAATGAGGGTTTTTGGCACATTCTAGGCTTCCACATACATGATAGACATCCAACAGTACTTCATCTAAGTGGACACCTTGAAAATGGTCAAAGAGTATATTTTACTCCTGAAACAGCAACAACTGTCACAGACAATCCTCAAGAAACAACTTTAACAGCCTTTTTTAAACTATGCCAGAAAGATGAATTCACAAAAACCATACTATATCAAGATGTTGCAAAATATTTTACCTGGAATAAAACTAAGAAACAATTTTGCCGCAGAAAAACTGGCACTTATGTACCTGAACATGACATTTATGAAAGTGATGCAATAGGCAGACTATACACTGTGCATCCAAATAATACAGAATGTTTCTATTTGAGAATGCTACTTCACACAATACCTGGACCAACATCTTTTCAATAACTCAAAACTGTAGATGGAAAATTGATGGAAACATACAGAGAAGTATGCCAGGACATGGGTTTATTAGAAGCTGATCAACATTGGGAAACAACTTTGCAGGAAGCAGCAATGATTTCCATGCCACACCAAATGAGAACTTTACTGGCAATAATACTCACTTCATGTAGTCCATCAAACCCACTAAATTTGTGGGAAATTTTTAAAAACCTACTAAGTGAAGATATGGTAATGAAAGCCAGAAAAGAACATCCATCCTTAGACATTGAGTATGGAACAGACATATTCAACATGGCATTAATTGAAATCGAAGACAAATGCATACGCATGACTAATAAAACACTTAAAGATCTTGGCCTACCAGCACCAACACGCAATCAAGGAGATGCCTTAAATGCAGATTATATAAGGGAAACAAACTATGACATTGAAAGATTACAAGAATACATAAATCAAAACAAACCACTGCTTAATGATGAACAGAAATCTGCCTATGACAAAATAATTACTCAGCTAACAGCAGAAGATGGAGAAATAATTTTCCTACAAGCATCTGGAGGAATGGAGAAAACATTCCTCACAAACTTAATTTTAGCAGAAATACGTGCACAAGGAAATGTTGCATTAGCCATAGCATCATCAGGAATAGCAGCAACATTAATGGAGGGAGGAAGAACTGCTAATTCTGCACTCCAAATATCACTCGATATAGCTAAACAGGAAACCCCAACATGTAATATAACAAAAGGAAGTAGGCGTGCAAAAGTGCTAAAAGAGGCAAAAATTATTGTCTGGGATGAATGTACAATGGCACATAAAAATCTATTGAAGCCTTACACATAATGCTTAAAGACATTAGAGAAAATGAAAAAATAATGGGTGGACTTCTACTACTTCTTTGTGGAGATTTCAGACAAACACTCCCAGTAATACCAAAATCTACACCTGCAGATCAAATCAATGTGTGTATCAACCAATCATATTTATGTAAAAATATTCAAACCATTACCTTAACAGAAAACATGACAGTAAGACAAAATGCAAACATTCAACTCTTTACCAACTTTCCTCTACAAACTGGTAATGGAAAAGTATCAAAAAATGAAGAAAATAACATTGAATTCCCAGAATATTTCTGCATCATGGTAATATCTGCATTCAAACTTATAAATTCAGTATACTCAAACTTCAATGCCAATTATCATCATGAATGGCTAAAAGAAAGAGCTATCTTAGCAACAAGGAACAAGGATGTTAACATTATAAATCAGAAAATTCTTGACATGTTACCAGACCAACCTACTGTATACAAATCTATTGATACAGTAGTAGACAAAGATGATGCTGTTAATTTTCCTGCTGAATTTTTAAACTCACTAGAACTACCAGGAATGCCTTCTCACCAACTACTTCTTAAAGAAGGAGCACCAATTATTTTACTAAGAAATTTAAACCCACCAAAGTTATGTAATGGCACTAGACTGTGTGTGAAAAACTTCATGCCAAATGTAATAGAAGCCACAATTATTACAAGGAAAGGAGAAGGTGAATCAGTTTGCATTCCACATATTCAATTGATTCCAACTATACCATTTTTTTAAAAAAAATATTAACTTTTTCAAACAAAATTACAACATATATAATAGCAAACATACATAAAAAATACATAATACCATTACATACACATTGTATCTGTTAGCATTCTAACACCAAAATAGCTTTAATCTATTGCATTACTGCACTAATACCATATTAACCTATCCTTATAAATGGTGATTAAAACTTTTTATTTTAACTTTAAGCATGGTATAACATTTAATTCATAGATTCATTAATCATAATAAAACAATACTAAATAATACTAACAAAATAAGAATAAGAAAAAGAAAAAAAATACCCCCAGTAATATTTACAATGCCTTGGAGGAATCAGGTTGTCTTAGTAGTTTCCCTCCAAAAACTTCTTTGATCCAGTACAGGTTTCTTTGTTTCTTCCCCTCTAAATGAATGATCCACAAAAGCCCGCCAAATATTCCAAAATCTATTCTCTTTAATAATTCCCTTCTTTTTATTTATCTCCCACGTTAATTTATCATTCAACGCTAAATTCCACATTTCTTTATACCATTCTTCTATCTTTAAATTTATATCATTTTTCCAATTTCTAGCTATACATTGTCTACCCGTTGTAAGCATTATTTCTAATAATTCTTTTTCATCCTTATTTAAATTAAAATATTCCACATCTGTTAACATAGTGATACCTGACCCCAGTTTAATTCCCTTACCCATAATTTCACCACCCTCTTTCTCAACCTTTTCCCAAAAATCTTTAACCACAATACAGCTCCACCACATATGCTCATATGTTCCAATTTCCTCCTTGCATCTCCAACACATTTTATCTTTTTTATCATCAATTTGATGCAACCTCACTGGGGTCAGATACCACCTCCACAACATTTTATAATTATGTTCCTTTATTCTAACTGATAAAGTTCTCATTATCCTCTTTTTCCATTTATGTCTCCATATATCATTTTCAATCTTTATATTCAACTTCTCCCAACTTGCTTTTAAATCCTCCTGTGGATCACCCTCTTTATTCAAAATTTTGTACAATTTACTAACTACACCTTTAATACTTCCATCTCCCTTTCTTATTTTTGAAATCAACTCCTCAAATTCCGTCTTCTCTCTATCTATTTCTGGTTCTCTCAAATATTTACTCTTCCATTTATTTGCCATCACAATCTGAAACCAATTCAAATTCAATTGCCCAAACAAATTTTTTCTTCTCTCAATATCTATACAGGTCTGTAACCAGTCTTTAAGCAGGAAAACTTCATTTTTATCCAATACCTCTTTTACCCTTTTATCTATCTTTATTGGAAAATCTGCCATGTCCTCCAGTTCCATAATGGTGAGATGTTCGGGGCCAAAGCCTTCTTTACTTTTTTCCATAAACTCATCAGTCCCTTCATCATACTGTTTTTGGTTACAACTTTCCCCATATTGGCTCCTAGAAAAACCATTTTTCCTATATAATTATAATCATTCATTTCAATTTCTTCCCATATGGCTCCCCCCCCCCTCGCCAAGATCTTCACAACATTCTTAATTTGAAAGCTCGATAATATACCAACAAGTTCGGCATCCCTTGTCGGAGAAAACGCCAGATAAGCTAAAAGAAAGAATAGTGGATTGGTTGAAAAATTTGAACATGGGGAAAATTTTTGTAAATGAAGATATTGCAAGTGTTTTTAGATTGGGCCCAAGGAAGGGGAGAAAAGTTCAAAGGAATGTGTTGATTAAATTTGCAAATTGGGCGGATAAGTTGAAGGTGATGGCGTTTATAAAACAAGCTGGGTCTGGCATTTTAAAAATTGATGGTTGTGTTGTTGAGGTTTATAACGACATATCTGTTGAGGAACAGGTATGGCGCTATAAGATGAAACCTGTGACACAATTATTAAGAGAACGTGAAATTGTTTATCATTGGAAGTTTTCTCAACAGCTCAGATTCTTTTATGGAAAAAAATGCATACAATAGATATTGAAATGGACTCATTAGATTATCTGTGCCAGATAGGATTGGTTAAAACAGCATCTCGAGAGTGGCGAGCCTTGAGGAAGGCCTTGTTTGAAGCGGGGGGTACACAAAGAGAGTCAGGGATCGAACAAGAGAAGGGGGCCACAGGAGGAGCAGAGGAGGAGGAGGAGGAGGGACAGGTGGCGGAGGTGCCAGGGTGAGGCAGGGTACTAGAGAGGGGGATTAGAAGGGTAAGGGAAAGATGAGGGGCTTTAATTAGGTTAGATTTTGAAGAGGAGAGTCGGCGCTAGAGCTTTAATTAGAATGCACATCTTACATGTCTCCCCCCTCCCCCCTTTGAAGAATAAGGGCCACTTTTTGGTAAGAAGAGTGGGGAGGGCGATTTTGAATGTTAAATGTTTTTTTATTGTTTTTTTTAAAGAAAAAATGTAGTTATATGTATGGTGAAGGTAATTACACAAAAAAGAGTCTGTGGTGGTCAAAACGCAAGGATGTTACATAAATTATGAGGACTTTTAAAGTATTGACATGGAATGTGAAAGGTACGGGCAGCCAAATGAAGAGGAGGTGGTTGGGATTTGCTTTGAGGAAAGATAGGCCGGACATAGTCTTTCTCCAGGAAACACATCAAAAAACAGAGGACACAAATAAGATTTATTTGGGTTGGATGCAGATTTATGAAAAGTCCTATGGAACTTCTAAAGCAAGGGGGGTGGCAGTCTTGATTTCGAAGAGACTTGGCGTTGAGATGTTAAAGAGTATTTCCGATCCAGATGGCAGATATTTAATAGTTATAGGGAAAATAAAGGATGAAGAGATAACGTTGGTAAATATATACGCCCCAAATGATCATCAAGAAGAATTTTTAAATAAAGTATTGGGTATATTGGAAAAAGAGAGATTAGTTAATATGATTGTGGCAGGAGATTTTAATTTGATAAGGGCCCCAGATGACTGTACTAATGTAGCTAGAGCTGGAAGACCAGTCAAAATGAAGATATTAGATAAATGGATGAAGTGTTTGGGATTAAAAGATGTTTGGAGGGAAATTAAGGGACAAGAGAGGGCTTATACTTATTTTTCACAAGTGCATAATACATACTCCAGAATTGACTATATCCTGGCCACAGAAAATTTGATTAAAAATGTAGATGATGTAGAAATCGGGATTTTTTTAAGGAATCTGATCATGCAAAACTCTGGATGGAATTGAGACTTGATGGGGGGAAAAGGATAGGAGGAATTGGAGATATGATGAAAAATTATTTTATGATCAAAAGAGTAAAGAAAAGATAATTGAAAATTGGAATGAAAGTTGGGCCTGGAATGATAATGGAGAGGTTAGCTATAATGTGCTTTGGGATACCATGAAGTCGGTATTTAGAGGGGAATGCATTAGGTTGGCTAGTATTAAAAATAAACAACGTAGAGACAAACAGTCTGAGATAGAGAACGAGATTAAGCATTTGCAAGAGGAACATATAAAGATGAATAGTAAAAAAGCATTTGATAAAATTCAAAGGTTAAAGTCAGAGTTGATAGGAAAAGATATGCAGAAGGTAAAAAAAGATCTATTATATTTGAAGAGAGAGTATTTTGAATATAGTAATAGGAATTCTAAATTATTGGCAAGAGCTGCTAAAGAAAAGAGGACGAAAAGAGAGATTGGAATTATGATAACTAAATTAGGGGTGAGATGTAATAAGGCTAATGATAAGATTGAGATTGTAAAAGATTTCTACCAGAGTTTGTATACTAAAAGAGATATCAATATAGAAAAGTTGAGAGAACAGTTAGAAAAACAGGTGCAAATAAAAATAGAATTGGAACATAAAAATAAAATGGAGGAGCGAATAATGGAAAAAGAGGTAAAAGATACAATAGCCAACCTGAAGCTAGGTAAATCCCCGGGTGAGGATGGACTGACAGCGGATTTTTATAAGGAATTTAAAGATACTGTAGTTCCAAGATTAGTGAAATTGTTTAACTATATATTGGATGGGGGAAAGATACCGACATCATGGAATAGAACTATAATTGTTTTGCTGCCAAAGCCGGGAAAGGATGTTGAAAAAGTGGAATCTTATAGGCCTATTTCTCTGATAAATCAAGACGCTAAGATATTTACAGCAATAATAGCAAAAAGATTAAATGGGTTCATGGGCAATTATACAAAGGAGGATCAAGCGGGATTTTTGAAAGGACGTCATATGTCTGATTTAATTAGGAGGGTTCTGGACTTGATTGACATAGCAGGGCATACAAAAGAGAAAGTTGGATTATTGTAATTAGATATATTTAAGGCTTTTGATTCTTTGCAATGGGTTACAATTAAAGAGATAATTCGATGTTATGGATTTGGAGATAGATTTTGTAACATGATAGATCAGTTATATCAATTTGGATTTGCAAAAGTCAGGGTCAATGATAAGAATACAGGAGAGATAAGATTAGAAGCAGGTACAAGACAGGGTTGCCCATTATCCCCAGTATTGTTTATAATGGCAATGGAGTTGTTAGCGAATATTATAAGAGGGGATAAAGGCATTGAAGGGATGGCTGGAAATAAAATAAGTTTGTATGCAGATGATACTTTGATAATAATGAAGCATCCTAGAAAGGCATTGGAAAAAATACAAGGACATCTAAAAGATTTTGAAGAGATAACAGGGCTGAGAATCAATTGGGATAAATCAGAAATGATAGCCTGTAATGTTGAGAAGGAGGAACAAGAGAGAATTAAGGCTAAATTTAAAATTCAAGTTAAAGAATGTTTGAAATATTTAGGAATAAGTATCTCAAATAAAATTGAGGACCTTAAGTGATTAAATTATGATAAACAGAAAAAAGAAATTAAAGAGCAAATAGAATTGTATAAAAAAAATCAAATTGTCATGGTTTGGTAGGATAGCGTTAACTAAAATGATGTTGTTGCCAAAAATAAATTTTTTATTTGATGCGTTGCCGATTAGGTTGTTTGATAAGGAAATTAAAGATTTTCAACACATAATAAATAATTATTGTAATGCAGGAAAAAAAAGCCTAGAATTGCTAAGATTTTTTGGTACTTATCTCAGAAAGAAGGAGGATTGGGAATACCTAATTTAAGGAATTATTATAGAGCTTTCCAAATTAAGAATATTATAAAACTTTTAGCAAGGGAAAAGGTTGTCTGGGAAGAAATAGAGATGAAGGAGTTAAAAATGGGTAAAGGGGTATTTCTAGGCGACAAGAAAGGGGAAATTAGTGTTAAAAATAGAATGATGAAAACAATGTTGGATGTTTGGAACAAGGTCAAAAAGAAATTGAGTCCAGAACTATCTCCTATAATAGAATTAGATGATATCAAAAGTTTTCCGATACAATTAGATAATAGTTTAAAGATGGTACTGGAAAGGAAAAATGTTTCTTTGTTGAAGGACTGGGTTCGTGCCTGTAAAGATAGCGAGAATAAAGCAGTAATTTATTCACAGTTGAATCTGAACTGGCTTCAGAAGGTAATGTTGGATAGATGGACTGATAAATACAAGGAAGAAAGTAGTTTAGAGAGGGATAAAACAGAATTTGAGCAACTGTTGTTAAAAATACGAAAAGGAGATATGGGATTAAAGGGTATAGTAAGCAGGATTTATAAAATTTTAAATAATGAAGGTAATCCACAAGAAACTTTGAAGTCATGCTGGGAACAGGATTTGAACATAAAAATTCAGGAAATTTTTTGGAAAGATAAGTGGAGAAAAAGATATATGAGAACTATGTCGGTAAGAATGAAAGAGCATAATTAAAAAATGTTATGGAAGTGGCATTTGACTCCTGAGAGATTATTTCAAATGGACAATGCTAAAAGTAAAATGTGTTGGAGATGTAAAAACTCTTTAGGAACATATGAACATATGTGGTGGAATTGTAAAGTGGTAAAAGAGTATTGGGGAAAAATTGAGAAGGAAATATGTGATATTATGGGGGTAGAATGTGAATTGAATTTAAATATGGTGCTGTTAACAGATGTCGAGAATTTGAAAGTAAATGAAGACAATAAGGAACTAATAGCTATTATGCTGATATCAGCTAGAATGTGTATAGCAAGGAGCTGGAAACTTGATAGAGTTCTAAAAGTAGAGGAATGGTATAAAGAGATGTGGGATCTTGCATTGAATGACAAACTGACATGGGAAATAAACAAATATAAGGGGGAAATTAAAGTAAATAGATTTTGGGAAATTTGGCAACCTTTTGTGGAATACTCATTGAATGGAGATCAGAGCAATAGCCTTGTACCAGATTATATATATATTTGGAAATGGTAAAAAAGGCAATATCCCGCAGGCTCTTATAACTTGTAAATACACAGGGTGATTATTAGTAGTTTATGTTATGTTTAATGTAATTGGATTCGATAAAAATTGAATATTTTTTTTCTTTTAAATTACGTGTTCTCTTTTCTGTATTTTCTTCTTTTTTGTAATGTTTATCTTTTTATACTCAATAAAATTTATTTTAAAAAAAAACAAGTTCGGCATCCCTAATCCACCTTCTTTCTGGGATAAATACCAGAATTTTTTTGATAATCTAATTCTCTTTCCTCAATCACAAAATTCATTAATCAATTTTTGAAATTCCTTAATTTCCTTCTCCTTCATTTGAATTGCTAAGTCATCAAATAAAAAATTTAATCTAGGTAAAAGCATCATTTTGCTAAGTGCTATTCTCCCAAACCACAACAATTTCAACTTTTGAAAATTTATGATTTTGGCTTTAATTTCTAGTTTCAAACTATTATAGTTCAATCTCTTAAATTCTTCAAAACTACTTGAAATATTTATCCCCAAATATTTCAATTTATCTCTAATTTGAAAATTACCCATCCCTTTTATCTTCTTCTGATCTTCCTTTCATATATTACACAACATCATTTCCGATTTATCTCAATTTATCCTCAAACCTGTAATATCCTCGAAAATCTTTAACTGAATTTGAATCTTATCTAGAGCCTTCTCAGGGTGCTTAACAATTATCAAAGTGTCATCCGCATATAAACTTATTTTAGTTCCCATAACCCCCTCTAAATCACCATCTTCTCTTATGGCATTTGCTAACATCTCCATTGCCATTTTAAACAAAATTGGAGACAATGGGCAACCCTGTCTTGTACCTGCTTCTAATTTTATCTCCTCCGTGACCTCATCATTCACTCTAACAATAGCTGTTCCTTGTTGATATAATTGATCAATTATCCTTCTAAATTTATCACCAAATGCATAACTTTTAATTATTTCCTTAATTGACACCCATTGTAATGAATCAAATGCCTTGAATATATCCAAAGATATTAAACCCACTTTTTCCTTCTTTTGTCTCACAGTATCTAACAAGTCTACCACTCTTCTTGTCAGATCTGCCATATACCTCCCTTTCAAAAAACCCACTTGATCTACTTTTATATAATTGCCCATAAAATTATTTAGCCTATTTGCCAATATTGCTGTGAAGATCTTGGCATCTTGGTTAATCAATGAAATGGGTCTATAAGATTCCACTTTTTCTAAATCCTTTCCAGATTTTGGCAACAATACAATCATAATCGTATACCATGAAGTCGGAATTTGTCCACCATCTAATATATAATTATATAATTTAACCAACTTTGGTACCACCATATCTTTAAATTCCTTATAAAAATCCGCAGGTAATCCATCTTCCCCAGGTGCTTTCCCCGTTTTCAAACTAGCTATTACCTCTTTACCTCTTTTTCTGTTATTTGTTCTTCCATTTTTTTCTGATGCTCCTGTTTTATAACACTATCTTTTTGCTTCTGTAATTGCTTCTTAAACTTATCCAAATCTATCTCTTTGATAAAATTCTTTCACAATTTTACAATATATCTCTAATCTTATTACATCTCAACCTTGATCATTTATCAAAACTCCAATTTCTCTTTTTTCCCTTTTTTCTATAGCTGCTCTTGCCAATAACCTTGAATTCCTATTACTATATTCAAAATATTCTCTTTTTAAATAGACCAAATCCCTTTTCACTTTTTCTATATCCTTTCCTATCAGCTCAGTCTTCAATCTTTGCAAGTTATCAAAAACTTTCCTATCCTTTGTCCTTGCATGTTCTTCCTGCAGCCTCTTTATCTCAATTTCAATTTTATTCTGTATCATCTTACTTTTTTATATCTAATACTGGCTAGTCTGATACTTTCCACTCTAAAAACCGATTTCATGACATCCTAGACCATATTAAAGTTTACCTTATCATTATCATTCCATTGCCAATTTTCATTCCATCTTTCCATAATTTGTTCTTTGCATTTTTGTTCCTTAAATAATTTATCATCATATCTCCAGCTCCTTCTCGACTTCTTTATACCCTCTATCCTAATTTCCATCACAACTTTAGTGTGATCTGACTCTTTAAAAATTCCAACCTCTATTTCCTCTATATTTCTAACCATATTCTCCGTTACAAATATATAATCTATTCTGGAGTATGATTTGTGAACCTGTGAAAAATAAGTATAGACTCTTTCTGACCCCTTAAATTCCCTCCAAGTATCTTTCAACCCCAAAGATACCATCCAATTGTCCATATTTGTCCTTTGATTTCTTTTCCACATCTTGATATATTTGTACAATCTAAATTTGATCTCACTAGGTTAAAATCACCTGCCACAATCATCTTTGCTGTTTTCTCTTTTGCCAATATTTTGTAAATTTTCCCTAAAAACTCAACTATACCATTTAAAAGACTACAATTCCCTGTAAGACTAGCATCCACAATTACCATAAATAAATCACAAGGTCAGACACTACAACATTGTGGAGTTCATATTTCAAAGCCATGTTTCTCTCACGGACATTTATATGTTGCGTGTTCTAGAGTGGTTTCAGCAGATAATTTATTCATTCTTGCTACAAACAACCAAACTAAAAATATTGTTCATCAACAAGTACTACAAGAATCAAAATAACACGCACAATATGTAAACTAAAAAGAAATCAGCACAAACACGTTAATTTTATGGAAAACAAAGAACCATGCATTAGGCAAAAACACTCAAATATAACAAGTTAAAAAACAAATTAATTAATACATGAAATAAATACAAAAGTTAACTTTAAAAATACTAAGAAAGAACAACACTTATGTAAAACAATTGAACACAAAAACAACAGATGACCATACCTGTCAACCATGGCTCCGGACAATCCGTGACCTACGCACAATGGTTCTGTGCAAGAAGGGTTCTACACACGCTTAAAAGGGTTCTACACAAGCATAAAAGCTTTCTACACATGCATAGAATTCAACTTGCGCAGAAGGGATGTGCAGTACCTCTTTCCCCCTGCTGCCAATTCCGGGGTTTTGGCAGCTGCGGGTGGGAAATGGCGCAAATTGGTTCCAAAAATCGGGAAGTCCCGGCCAATCTGGGAAATTTGACAGGTATGCAGATGACTCATTAAGGTCGCTGTAATTACATCAGTCAGATACGCAAAAAATAATTGCAAGAAATATTCAAGCTTACTGAAAACAGTAACAACGCAAACAGTTTCCACCCATAAATGTTGATAGAAGATACACCCGTATACCAGAACGGCGAGCAACACGCTTTGCTGGTTTAAATGCATATTCTTCCATAAACAAAATACATGCTGTAAATCCACAAAAAAGCAAAAATGGAACTGAAGCCACACCTACCCAATGTGCAAACAGCGAGCCAATGACTACTACAAAAACAGACAAGAACAACATGGATATCTAACACTTCCAAACTCACATGAGAACGCTATCTTTAAAAAACCCCAAACTTATATAAATAGGGGGAGAAAGATCCAGAAACACTGAGGGGAGCATTAGAAAGTAACGGTAAATGCGTCAACCAGATTTTTTGAAACAAAAACTTTGTAAGACTACCATTAAAATACAAACTAACACTCTGAAATGGAACAAATAAAAAGGACACCAAGCGGACGAGGATACAGAAAATGGATAAAGACAATGAAACTAAACTGGGAGAAATGAACCCAAAAAATATAACTGATGATAAAACATTTAGCATTCGAAGAGGACACACCTTTGATAACACAAAACAAGGTAATATTCTTCAAAGTTATACTACTTCAGAAACAAAACAACAACAAAACAATACTAATATCACAGACTTAACTGATGAATATCAAAATAGAAAAAGTACAGGAAGGGGTTACAGATTTCTAAGCATTCATAAAGACAGTAATCCAGGCATAAAAATTACATCACCAGAAATAATCTATAATCATCCAAAAAATGAAAACATACCAAAAGAAATACAATACAAACAACAAATAACAGAAAACAAAAATCAAGAAGCAACATTATATTCCACAAATTTAACACAATACAACATGGACCCACAATTTTTTAAAGGTAAGTAACTTACAAAAAAAGCTAAATAAAAAAAATAAAAAATAAAACAATTACATGTGCATTCTTATGTTTTACAGAATATGAAAACAACACAAGAACAACACAACAGAAGAAAAAATAAATATTTTCAAATTTATATAGTTAAAGTTAGTCATTATTTAAATATTATACAGTAACAAAGGTTAAATTAAAAATGTTTGTGTATTTAAACATTTGAACAAAAAAGTTGATTTTATGTAAGTTACATTAACATAATTGTTAAAAAAATTATTTTAAAAACCTGATAATAATGAAGAATGTAAAATAAATACTACTTTAAAGTATCAAAACAATATCAACTACTTAACAAAAGACAACAGAAAAAATTGTAAATAAATAAAAAATTAACAAAACAACAACATACTTTACTATTTTTTACATTACTAAAAAAAAACACCACAATTTAAAACAGCCTGGCAATTATATCATCCTTTGTTCTTTTTTTAACCCACAAAAAAAAAAAACCAAAAAAGCTGATCACAGTTTATAATAGCCCAGCATTGCCAGGCAAACTATGCTAGTACTGTATATATGTTCCCACTTGCCTTCTAATTTCAACTCCACTCTGGGGATTTGAACCGACAACCTCTTGCTTACAAGGAAAATTTGCAAACTCCAAGCCACAGCAGATACACTGTAAATGGGGATGTTTTGTAACCTTATCTTTGGCAGCAAAGGAGGAGAAGGCAGACAGAGGAACACGGAGCTCATTTGCTCGATCATTCTGGGCATCACAGCTCAGCTCGGCTTTTTGGATTGGCACTCAAGGGGGTGCCATGGTACTGGGGGACTGGGGGTGCCTCGCACTGAGTCCATTAGCCTGTTAGGCCAGCCCATCAATGGTGTGGCATGAACTGCAGAAGCTTTGCTGAGAAAATATGCATTCTATGTCTCACACTCTCACCAGAGGTGAGCAATTTTGCAAGTCTGGGTGAGTACTTGTTGTGGTCTCTCTTTGCTATGAGATAGTCCAAATCACAGAAAAACAAGATTGTTTGTCTAGCCTTCTTCACATGCTGACTTCCTAGCTAGGGTGTCTAGTAATTTCTGAGTTTCCTTTCCGCTTGTTCTACAGAATCAAATTTTGTTGTGATGTGTGTTTTGTTGCTGTTGTTTTTTTGAAGTCTCATGAAATGGTGAAATGTGGGACAGAGTTATAAGATAGTTTCCAAACTGCTGTGCCCATCTAAGCTTTAACCAAAAAGTACAGAATCTATCATAAACTGGACCACACACTCTATGACCACAGAGCATCCTGATGAATGGCCCTATTTCTAAGCATCCAGTGGGTTAATCCATGTTTATAAGTCTTAGGCTTCAGACACAAACTCTTGGAGCAGTCTGCACATGAATGTTATCTCATTGTTACTCTATGTTCACCCTGAAAGACCAACTAAACAAGAATTATAAAGTGCCTGGTAACTTACCATATAAGCTTTTTTTCCCTACCATCAACTATGCTATCTAATCAGTCCCTAAGCCTTCATTGTTCAAAGATGATGTATGTGGCACTGAAAGGCTGAATAAAGGGAAAGAGCAAAGAAGTTGAGGTGTGTGTGGAAATGAGAAAGGCCAGGGCAGTTAGATAGATGCAGCAAGTGGGGAGAAATCAAAGGACGACATAATTTCTCTTGCTTCCTCTTTGTTTAGGATGGAATGAAGCTTCAGTCCAATGTTGTCTTCAGGGAAGATTTGAATCTTATACTATGCATCCCTCCACCACAAATTCCTTCCATCAATGTTACTATTGGATGTGATTCTCTCTGTTCTCCAATTTATTTCTTCTCCTGAAGTTCTTTCCTCAACAATCTGATCTGATAGTAAACTGACATGTTATCAGTTCTTGGCACATTTTGATGACATAGCTGGAAAGGTTACTGGAGCACTTGAAGAATTAGGACAGTATTACACCATCAACCACTTGAAGCCAAACTTGAGAAAGACTCAAGTGTGTGCTTTCCACCTTCAAAACCAAGAGGCAGGGGTTGAGGTTAGATGTTATGTGGCAAGGGAACCAATTACAGCATTGTTCAGTACTGAGGTACCTGGGCATGACATTTGACAGAGCACTCTTCTTTAGGCAGCACTGACAAAATACCAAAGCTGAAGTTAGTACAAGGAACAATATCATCAGGAAACTGACAAACTATACATGGGGAGCTAAACCATCCAGGCTGCGTACATCAGCTTTGACCCTGGGCACCTCTGCAGCAACGTATGCTGTTCCAGTATGGAACATATCTGCACATGTGAAACAAGTGGCATCACTCTTAATGAAACAATGTGTATAATGATTGGATGCTTCAAATCTACACCAGTTGAGAAAATATATCCCCTTGTTGGTATCCATAGAAGATAAGGAGAGAAGTAGCAATGGATGCCAAGAGAACTAACAAGAGAATGACCCTTGTCATCCTCTGAACATATATGTGCCTCACGTCTGCCAACTCAAATCCAGGAAGAACTTTATGGCAAGAGCAAACATTCTTGATGGTACACAAGAACAAAATAAAATTAGAAGATTGAGGAAGGAGCTCACTGGAGAAGGGATATTTAAAAAGGATATAGCTGAGGAACCTGGCCTCCCATATGTCACCTGGAGGACTCTGAATAGGCTGAGGGTCATAGTGCCTAAATGTAAGACCAACATGCTCAAGTTGAGACTTGTGGCAGACAGCAACATGTTGTGAATGTGGAGAGATACAGAGTCTGACTCATTTCCTGGTCTGTCAATTACTATCGAAATCATGTACCGATGAGGATTTAATTTGGGCCAACAAAGCCAAGAAGTTGCTTCTTTTTGGCAATTCAAAGTTTGACCTGGACATGAAAGAAGTTTTTATTAGATGTTTTTTGCTTTATTTTTACATATTCACATGTACTTAACCAGAAGCAACAAGTATGTAGTAGTCACCAATTAATTTTTGATTGGCCCACTTTACTTCCCTCTGAATGTTTTCCTTTTAACAGAATTGTCGGGAAAGTGAAAGCAAATAATTGCTCCCGTCCTGCCACAGAAGTCCTTGCCACAGCATTTAAGCAACCATCCTTGTTTCTGTCTTAGTTCAGTGCCACACAGGCTGAACCCAAAAAGATGTCAGATCCTTACCCAGCAAAGTAGTGGGAGAGATTATTTGAACCACAGCTGAAATAAAGTAAAATGGTGGAAAGATAACTTTGCTATTTAATATCATGACCCTATATTTGTTTGTTCCTTGGTCTCCTTTATCTGTTAATTATGATCCATCGTTACTGGAATTGCTGCTGCTAGTTGTATTTTTATTGGATTTTAAAATTGGGTTGTTCTTAGTTTGCATTTATTATGTGTTACTATTTGTTTATATTTAGTTGTAAACTGTCCAGAATGGTACATTTATCAGATTGGCAGCATATAAATGTAATTAATAAATAAATAAATGTCAATGTCCTGTCCCGGTGCATGGAGGCTGTGGGGGTCTGGATGGGGGCCAATGGGTTACAGCTGAATCCTAGCAAGACTGAGTGGCTGTGGGTTCAGGGTCCCGTACTATCCTGGGAGCTGCCATCCTTGGTCTTGGATGGGGTTACCTTGCCCCAGACAGACCCAGTGCGCAACTTGGGGGTCCTCCTGGAAACGTGTCTGCTGCTGGAAGAGCAGGTGGCGGCCATGACCAGGAGGGCCTTTGCACAACTTCATGTAATTTGCCAGTTGCAAATTACTAGATAGGGATAGGGATTCCTTGCTTATGGTCACACATGCTCTGGTCACCTCCAGACTTGATTATTGTAATGTGCTCTACATGGGGTTGCCCTTGTTGACCATTTGAAGGCTGCAGCTGGTCCAGAATGTGGAAGCTCGGGTAATGATGGGGTGTGGGCATTATGCTTGTGCCTCGCCGCTGTTCTGGGAGCTGCACTGGTTACCAGTTTGCCTCCGGGTGCAATTCAAGGTGCTGGTTTTGACCTTTAAATCCCTACATGGTAGTGGGCCAGGTTACCTAAGAGACCGCATCACCCTAAGGATGTCTGTCCATCCAACCAGAGCGGACCAGAGGGGTTCTCTCATTGTACCATCTGCTAGAGGGGCTTGCCTCTCCAGCACAAGGAGGAGGGCCTTCTCCATGTCCGCACCGGCTCTCTGGAACCTCTTACCAACAGAGTTACATCTCCAGCCAGAATTGCTGCCCTTCAGGAATGAACTTCAGACCTGGCTGGCAGGCCAAGTATGGGGTACAGGTGGAGGGGTGACTTCCACAGGGTGGCTGGTATAGCAAATCCCAGCACCCTCAGCCCCTGCACCCTTTTTAAGTGAGTGGGTGGGTAGTTTTTAAAAACAGTTTTAACTATGTTTTTAATTGTGTTTTTATTATGCTGTGAACCACCCTGATTTGGCCTTGGCCAAGTGGGCGGTATAGAAACTGAAATAATTAAATAAATAAAGTAAGGCTGTGGAGGAAGAAGAACCCACCCACCCCAAAAAATGGCAACTGGATATTTTTACTTAGAAACCACCTTTCCAACTTGTTCAGTGAGGGATGAGTTGCTCTTTCCTTTGCTACTAGGATCAAATTAGATGATACAGTTCATGTGCCATTTGAAATTAAGCTTCTACCTGAGGCAAAAGGTACACATGAGTTCTACTAACATTGAAGCTTGGTTCTCAGATATCGAATTGGATGTGATAGAATAATCTAGGTCATCTGAAAGTTTTGTTCTTTTGTGGTTGCTGGGAATTCATTGTAGAATCCATATGTCTGTATTTCAGACCCTTGAAGGGTATTGCAGTGGAGTCTCTTCTTTCAGCAACTGTGAAGTATTTGTTTTTAATCTTGACCTGGAGACAATTCCTTTCTGTGGGCTCCCTGAGACAACGAAAAATCTCAGCTTGGGGCTAAAGCTCTATTCACCCTTAACGTGTTGTGGCTTCAAGGAAAGAAACTGTCCAGAAGCAGTCACTGGAGCTGCCCCTAACAAGTTCTTATTGTCAGCTTCAGCTGCAAGGGCTGAATTGTCTAAATGTATTATTGCTGTCACTGAGGAATACCGTAGATAATATCCTTTGAAATAAAGGATATAGGATAGAAAGCAATTGTGCCTTAAATTAATTCTGTGTTAGACATGCAAACAAAAGAAAAGACACTGAAAAAGAACTTTGATGATTGCAAAAGGAATGTTCTACATCAACAATAGGAAGTGAGCTAACCTATACACAGAACAATGGGACTAAGTACCATTGCTGATGCTGAGTTTTTCATCTCTGCCCTACATCCCAATGGATGAGAACCATTTAATTGGTCCATTTGTCTTCTTCATACTCATTACTTTATTCCAAGATGTCTTACCTTTTTTTTTTTTTTGCTCAAAGCTTTCTAAAACCAAACCTGAAGATATAAAGAGAATCTGACAATAGCTTAAATGACCCTAATCTTTTACCCCATGTGCAGTGAGAATGCAGTGTAGGAAGTTTTAGGGAGATCTGGAATAATTGCTTTCTCTCTAGGCAGCATGTGCTTGAACTACACTTTATGTGAGCCTTTATGTGCAGTGATGTAGGTCATACAGTTCACCATCTCAGCATTTCTGATGCCTCCTGAAGTGTACCAAAATGTTTTCACCAGGAACCAACATGCAAGCTATTTTGGAAGAGCACAGGGAAGACTGGGATGTTGGTTATGCCTGAATGAGGTGTAAAAAAGCTCTTGCTTGAGGTGAACTGGAGTACTTCACCATTAAGTGTTTACTGAAGAATGGCCATGTTCTGTGTATGTATGTATGTAGGCATGGGAGGGGAATGCTAGATTATGCACACCTGGTTTCCTATCAGCAGGATTTATAAGGGGAGTAATATTTTGAGTCAGTAACATCCACAGCCCAAAATGAATAAACGAAAAGAGGTTAGGATGCAACATGAAAACAAGATACCCTTTGAAAACTAAATGTTATATATCCAGGTGGGTTTCTCTTTTATACTTAGCTCAGTAGCAATATTCCAGGTCAGAATTAATTATATATATATTATGTATTTTCAGATATTGGAAAGTTAGCAAGTCAAGTTGTCTGATGAAGGGAAATTCTCCCGAAAGAGTCTGCATACCGGTTGACTTTTACAATGTATTGGACTTGTTGTATTGCTCTACTGGAAGATTCTGAATATATTAACTACAAGATTAATTCAATATACTACTTAAGAATAAAACATTATATTATATTACCTATTACTACATATTCAAGCCTCAAACGGATTTCCTATCTTTGAACATTCTCACTACAATGGCATGTAGCTAGATCAACTTACGCAAAATGCATTATGCTTCTCCAAGTGTGGAAATTCAATCATGTTTCTTCATGCATCTTCCAGTGAAAAGACAATGATTGAGTAACACTACAAATCACCATTCTGGAAGCACCTTTGGCCAATCCAGAACATACCTGGCTCAGTAATCTCCTAGCTGACATTGGATAGTGTCTTCTTGTTGCTATGTGTTGCCAGTTCACTTTTAATGTGTCAATCCTAATAGAGTTTTCTAAATATCACAGAGGATCAAGGAATGGTTTAACATTGCCACTCTCCCAGAGCGTTTTCATGGCTCTTCTTCCTCTTCTTCAAGTGCCATATCTGGTTCTGAATATTGGCAATCATCATGGCAATCAGCCATGAAGATTGTCCTGAGAATATCATGCAGTGGCCTTCCATTTGCCTCCTGCATCACAGCATTACACCTGCCTGTACCACTGATCCAGTTCCATGAGTTACTTTCTGTTCCTGAGCATTTTTGGCACACAAAGTCCTCCTTGGCACCAGGCCAGTAGTGATGAAACTGCTGTTCTCCTGTAATGTGGGAATGTATCTGGATTCTGTCAGGCTGTCTCTGACACATATTGTAAACAAAAGCCTCTTTGCTCACTGAGAGACAACGCTCCTTATCTCTCCTTATTTGGGTTCTGACATTCTGATTGATTATGTAGCTTAAGTTTCGTTTCTGGTATACTCTGCTTGAATAAGTTTCGTTTCTGTTATTCTCTGCATGAATAAAGAGTAGTATTAGTATCCTTTGTTCAGCCAAGACTGCAGTCTGCTTTCTCTCTGTCTCTGTTCTTTCCTTACTCTGAGCCTAATGAAGCTGGACTTCGTGGACTCTTAAGTTTCTATCTGGGGCAATAAACTGCTCTGTTAGATGAGGCTGATTATCTTTACATGAATCAGATTTCAACACTGTAACATCAGGACAGCAGCACTACAAATTGACCCACTAGGTAAACTACCCCCCCCCCCCCCCGATTGAGGCCACTGGAACTTGCATTGTATTAACCTGGCCAGAGAAGAGGCCTACAGCTTCAATAGAGCTATTTGGGGAGAACAAAAAGCAGAGGCATGGTTTCCTGTGTTTGAAAAATGGAGGTGGAGCATCAAATAAATGTCTGTTTTTAAGAACAGAGCCTGGTAGACTTCCATGTCATGAACATTTAAATGCATGCCTGAAGAAGTGATCATGCGTCATGAAAGCTCACAATGTTTTTTTTATTTTAATTTAGTGATCCAGAAAAGGTATCACCTTCCACTTCTGCATATGTTTTATACATGGATCACACAACTCACTTTGTTTATAGAAGACAGAAAGATACCCTTAAGTAAGTACAATTTTGTAAAGTATGCAAGAAAGGGTGTAATTTTAAATTGTTAAATAAGTTAACAATTTATTTAAAAATCTGATTACCCTAACCTTAGGTTTTCTCATGCCTGCAAATTAGCTTTCTTTGCTTGCTGTTCATCATTGGAAGGAAAGCACAGGTTTCATTTGCAATTCTGATTGCTCAGGCACAAATTGCAGACATTGAAGGGAAAGCTGTGTCATTAGTATCCAATTAAAATCAGTATAGTTGAGTCATTGGGATACCCAGGTGGAATATAATAGATAGAGTGACAGACTGGGACTCAGGAGGCCTGGGGTTAATTCCCCACTCAGCCATGGAAGCTCACTGGGGACGTAGATCCATACCTGTCAAGTTTTGGATTTGAAAATAAGGGGAAATTTGGCCACACCCCTCTGTGGACGTGGCCAAATCTGTGGGCATGGCCAAATATAGCCATGTGACTTGCTGGGCTCTAGCCATGCCTGCCCCATGGCCATGAAAATGTCTGCAAACACAGACAGCACTGGATCTTTGGCTGTAAATGGAGATGAGCACTGCACCCTAGAGTTGGATACGACTGGCAGATTTTACTTTCTTAGGATCAATGATCGCTGCAGATGGTGATTGTAGCCGTGAAATAAAAAGGTGAACTGATGCTTGGGAAACAAGCTATGAGAAACCTGGGGCTTGCAAACAAAAAATTGCATAGTCAAAGCAATGGTATTCCCGGTGGTAATGTATGGGTGTGAGAGCTGGACCATTAGGAAAACTGAGCGCAGAAAAATAGATGCCTTTGAAATGTGGTGTTAGACATAGGTCGATCCTAGAAGAAATCAACCATGACTGCTCATTAAAGGTCAAATAGTAAAGATGACGCTAAAGTACTTTGGACATCAAATGAGAAGAGTGGATTCACTTGAGAAAGCCTTGATGCTGGGAAAGGTGGAGGACAAAAGAAGGGGGTGGCCAAAGATAAGATGGCTAGATGGTGTTGTAGATGCAATGGGAACAAAGCTGTGTGGGCCAAAGAACCCTTTTCCCATCTTCTTGGGAGACTTTTGTTTTGTTTTCTTTCTTGTTTACTCATTTTTAATTATTATTATTTTCTGGGAAGCAAAGTGCAGAATAGTAAACCAGCCCCCTAGGGTTACCAACTGGTTGTAAGCAGCTTGGCTTTAATGAACCAGCCCTGCACGTGGCTAGACACCCCCCCCCCATTAAGGTGGAGGAGCAAGGGATTAATTCCCCCAAATTAACCAATCTATTTGTTCCTCACTGCAACCAATTGAAGCACCAACATCTCTCTCTCTTTCTCTCTCCCTCCCTCATATAGTGATCAAGCAACATCCCCCTCTCCCAAGTTAACTCTAGAACAGAAACGAAAGCCTCAAGGTGGCAGGGCAGAAACCTGAGTGAGAGAGAAGTCTCTGCCCCAGGCCAAGAGCTGATTTGCCCCTGCATATATGAAATATCGCTCACCTAGAGTACACTCCCGTCCCATGCTGGCTCCGACCAGCAGCAGCAAAACCGAAGCCTCCATGACCATGTGGCAGGGAAATGAAAGAGAAGGCCCCACCACACCACCTTCTCTCTCCCCTTCCACAAGTGAAAAGCCACAGCGGCCTCTGGTGGCAGAATAAACATAATGCAGCTTCGCCTGTGAGGGCTCCGGTCAGGATTTTTTTTTTAAAAAAAGGGATATTACAGGGAAATCAATAAAATGGGAGGGGACGGGAAGAGGGGTAAAAATAAGGGGTTTTCCCAGGCAAAATTGGATACTTGACAGATATGCGTAGATCTGGCAAAACTGCTTTTTAAATATCTCCAGTAAAGGTTACGGTCACCCTTGCTCTAAAGTCAGTTGTATCCGACTCTAGGGTGCTCTTACCTTACCACAATTAGGGTGGAGGCAGTATTAACATTTACAACTTCTTTTAAGCTCTGGAAGATTCTGAAGGAGGCTTTGTGCATGCACAGAAACCCATGTGTGTGAATTCACAGATGACCACTTGAAGAACCAATGTTACAGGTGGCCAACCCATGTTTCTGTTGTGGGGTGGGGCAAAGATTACAGGTTTTGGATTTCTGTTTTTCAAAAAAGAAAAGAAAAAGAAATATCAAGGTCTATCAGTTGCAGGGGCTTCCTTTGCTACTAGATTTACAACCTACTACTCCTGGAAATAGCTCTGGAGGCAAGTAATTGATCTTAATTTGTTCACCTGGGATGCTACAGCAAGCAGACACCCTCTGTGTCATCAGTGCTATGCACAAGTTTCACAGCCCTCATAGCAAATATTTACTAGAGATTTACCCAGAAGCACATCTACCCATCCAGTGCACGGAGATTGTAAAGTGAAGTGCTGTATACATCTGGGAAAGCAGTATGGGATTATGATAATTTTGTATCTTAAAAGAGAAGGTTAATTTTAAATGTAACTCCTACCTCGGCAAATCCAAGTGCCAGAGTATCACTTACAACATAAAAATCCAAAGAAAATAACATCTTTCAAGGAATCCATTTACATATAAAGTTTTGCACCAGCAGGAGCAACTTCCAGATGAATGTTTTAAAAATGAAGTCTGCAACCTCCTTGAATATTTTTATAGCAACTTATTTCATAAAGGAAGCCAAATAATAAGGTAATCATTTACTTATTAACATTTCTATAGGCATCAAAAATTCAACAAGGTTTCCTGCTTTTAAAAAGTATGCTAGGAGGAAAAAATAGGTTGACATCACAAAAACATTATATGAGGCGATGCAAATAATTAGTAACTTCTCTGCTGAATAATGTAATAGAATTCACTATTAAAGTGACAGAAGAACATAACAATGCAATGAGATATGAGTTGTATTAGCTATGTCCGTTTCATATTAGTCATTATGCTAGCCAATTAATGAATTTTATATATGTGTGCTATTAAAGGAATAGCATTGCAACCATAATTCTTAGATGCCACAGAAAGTCATTAATGTGGCTCATCTGATATAAAAAAAGCATCTTTCATTTATTCAGAAGAGAATGCATCGTGTACAGGTCCGCTGCATCATTTAACAGGAGATCATGAGGATAGATGTGTTAATCTGTTTTTCTCCACATTTATCAGGGGGGAAATTGGGAAATATATTAGGCATGTCTTGACTAAAAGCAGGCATAAAGATGGTGAATTTGCAACAGTAAGTGGCATTTAATAGCATACACATTCTAGAGATTCTGGAGGCAATAGCATCTTCAGTACACTTTCTTAGGTCTCCCATTACTTCTGGGCATAATTATTATTGGTTGTTTTGCTTCCCCTTTAGGTAAAAGGTTCCTGATTCTACTGTGACCATATTACTCCCTTCCCACATCTGTATACTGTGTACTACCAGAGGGCAACAAGGGAAGGGATGGGTTTAATTTTGCATAGTTAACCAGCACTGGGAGTAAAGTGAAACCAGGAGACCAAAGAAAATATGGAGAGCGGTTTTTAGAGATGATTTGAATAATAATCAAGTCCCATGAAAAGAAGCACTGAATGTAGCAGCAAACTGAACTCATTGGAGGTATTTGATTACCCAATAAGTGCCCTCATGTTCACAGACAGACAGAGAAGAAGAAGTAGTGAAGAAGAAGAAGCCAGTACTTAATAATAGCTCAACTAATGAAAGATGTGTATTATTCTCCATCTATTGACTACCTCTCTTCTGACCCCTCTCCTCTGACCACATTGCTCTTTCCAAGGATAGAAAAAACATGCAGGGGTGCGATCTCCCACATATCCTCTCCCTTTTCTGGCAAAACAAATTTTGTTCAGAAAATTCTGAGGGAGTGAGACTAATACTGTCATGATGTGAGTTTCCCACACCCATGAAGACCCCAACCCCCTTATATGTTTCAGTGTTGTTGTTGTTTTCCTCAAAAAAATATATACCAGTAGATTTGGTCACTAGAGAGGATGTGGGGCCTTTTTTCATTTAAAAAAAATTTGTATAACAAAAAAGGTTCTAAGGTTTAGGTGCAGGTGCTAATCCAGGGGTAATCATGGAAGTTGCCCACTCCTGCTATGATGACTAGCTGTCTAGCCCCATAATGTTCCAGAACAGGAAAGCTGCACTCTAGAAATGTGGCCAGAGCTGCACAAATTGTCTTTGGAGTCATATGTGGGCCACATGCTGCAGCCTCTTCTTTAATACACTATGAGTGGCAACAGAATAATGTTTCTTCTTCTTCAGATAAACATAAATAACCAGCTCCCTAAATCAGACATCCTATCAAATAGATCCATTTAGAAAGCTTTTAACCACTAAAGCGATCTTTAATGTTTGAGTTTTTAAAATGGTTTCTTTTGTTTGTTTCATGTGGATTGTACTCTTGTTTGTTAGATACCTCCAGTGATGTTGTGTTCAATGGTGTAACCTCCTACATGGGATAACAATGTATCTTAACCAATGTAACCTTGCCTACGGGTAACAATGTAACCTTCAGTTGTATCACTATAGACCCTGTAATAGGACGCGAGCTAATGACCACCAGCTGGCAGCAGCGAGCGTCCAAGCTCTCTTGGTCCAAACTCATCAAAGAGCCACAGCGCGGGAAGTTTCCCGCCACCACCTACACCTGGACAAGAAGGGCGTGACCAGCAATGACGTCACGCAGACAGTAGCCAATGGGCTATCGTGGAACCACGTTCAAATGTATTACTACTGTATATAAAGAGCTCTTTATCCGCCATTACCTCATGTTCCCTCTGTCCACCATGCAATAAACCTGAGTTAACCCAGCCCGAGGCTGTGTCCTGTGTCTTAGTTCTCATACACTAAATTGGCGACGAAGGTGGGATCATGGATTCCCAAGGAGCCAGGGCACAGAGCGGGTTCAACATCACCAAACCGCAAGACTGGGAGCTTTTTGAAATGGACTTCCAGGCGGCACTGGTGGAACTCAAAGTCAAAGAAGACGACGAGGAAAGGAAGAGGGCCATCCTCACCCGAATGCTTGGGATGGAAACCAAGCGAACGCTGGTGGGCATCATTGCACCGAAGAAGGTGAGCGATTTCAAAGCCGATGACATCATGAAACTGCTGCGTGAGCGTTTCCGACCCTCGAGGGCAATGTTTCCCGCTCGGAGCGCGTTTTGGAGGCGAGTCCAAGCGCCGGACGAGTCGGTTGAGGCCTTCGTAACAGCCTTGAGAATAGCCGCCGCCCCCTGCAGATGGGACAATCTAGAGATGGCCCTCAGGGACGGAGTGCTGTGCGGCCTGAAGGACAAGGAGGTGCAGCGCAGCCTGATGAACAAGGAGCCACCACCCACGCTGACAGAGGTTGTAGAGGCCGCGGAAGCCGCGGAATCCACGAATGCTGGAGTAGACGAGATGCACCAGTGGCGTGAGTGGCGTCCTAGGGCCGGCAAAGCGGAGAATTCGGTGCACGGAAAGTCCGGACAGTCGGTGCACGCAACCCGACGGGCCTCGAAGTCGTCTACGGAAGGCAGCGACGGCGAGGAGGTCCAGAAAGTTAGAAAAGGAGGGCGCCGCTGCGATGGTTGTGGAGCGGCCCATGAGCGCGCGAGGTGCCCATTCAGGAAAACCGAGTGCTACACCTGCGGCCGTCGGGGGCACATCGCCAGGGCGTGCAGGAAGCGGAAAGAGGGCCGGAGGCATTCACAAGACCGTTCGACCAGACCGGACCGTCCAGCGAGGTCCAAAGATGGCGCCCGGACCACGAGGAAGCAGGACGGCGTGGGCCGCATCTCGGACGACAGCGAGGACGACGCTCCCGTGTTCAGCGTGTCCGCGGGACAGCCCCATTATTTCGTTGAGGTACTAGTACAAGGGGCCCCTATTAGGATGGAAATTGACTCGGGGTCCTCCTATTCTATAATTCCCCAGAGAGAGTTCTTGAAAATCGACCCCCAAGTGCGGCCCAAACTTAAAACGTTGAGGTCCACGCTACGAGACGTACAGGGGAACAACATTCCAGTGTTGGGGGTCGGGAAATTTCGGGTCCGTTTTAAGAGACATTCTGCGGAACTTCCCCTAGTTGTCCTCAAAGGGGGAAGTTGTAGCCTCCTAGGGACACAGTGGTTTCAGCCTTTAGGTTTGTTCATAGGGGGGTGCATGCCGTGGGGGTAGATTCAATACAAGCGGTATTGGAGGCGCACCCCGCCGCTTTTAAAAAAGGACTGGGAAAGTTCAAGGGACCCCCCGTAGCCTTCGACCTAGACCCGGAGGTCCGCCCGATAAGACTCAAACCGCGCAGGGTACCGTTCGCACTAAAGGACAAAATAGAGGCGGAACTGGACAAACTGGTGGGCCAGGGGATTCTTGTGCCTGTTGATTCCGCGGAGTGGGAAACTCCAATTGTAACAGCGCTAAAGGCTAACGGGGAGGTGCGCATTTGTGCTGATTATAAGTGTACAATTAACAAGGCGATCCGCCCCAATGCATACCCGGTGCCGGTGGTCAGCCACCTTCTGGCCAGGCTGAATGGGGGAAAGTGTTTCGCTAAACTCGATTTAGCACAAGCCTATCAGCAACTCCCTGTAACGCCTGCCACGGCAGCGGCACAAACAATAGTCACACATAAAGGGGCGTTCCAGGTGTCGCGTTTACAGTTCGGCGTGAACTCGGCACCCGGCCTTTTTCAGTCGCTTGTGGAACGCCTCCTGAAGGGGCTGGAGGGGGTGTTGCCTTATTTTGATGACGTGTTGATTACAGGGGGGAGTGAGGCCGAATTGGCAAAGAGATTGGATAAAGTACTGACGGTATTCGAGAAAGCGGGGCTGCGACTGAGAAAAGACAAATGCGTTTTTTTCGAAACAGAGGTTGAGTTTTTGGGGTTCAGGGTCACACCCGAGGGAATTAAGCCGTCCAAATCCAAAGTAGCCGCCATCAAGAAGGCTCCTCGCCCCACATCCAAAACCGAGCTACAGTCATTCCTGGGGCTCCTCAATTTTTACCACACCTTCCTTCCACGGAAGGCGTCGGTGGCCGAACCGCTCCATCGGTTGCTAAAGAAGGAGGAAACATGGGTGTGGGGTGACGAGCAAGAGAGGGCGTTCAAAGAGTTGAAGCAACTCCTAACATCCGAGGCAATCCTAACGCATTTCGATCCCAAACGGCCAGTGGTTTTAGTCTGTGACGCATCCCCGGTGGGGGTGGGGGCGGTGCTTTGCCACGTGTTGGACGACGGAAAAGAGGCCCCGATAGCGTTTTATTCAAGGTCCCTGTCCCAAGCAGAGCGGAATTACGCACAGACCGACAGGGAGGCATTAGCGATAGTAGCGGGAACCAAAAAATTTCACGATTTTCTGTATGGTCGCCCGTTCAAAATCGTGACCGATCACAAGCCCCTGTTAGGAATTTTCACTGCAAATAAGCCCACGCCACAGATCCTGTCCCCGAGGATGCTGCGGTGGGCTATCTTTCTCAACGCATACCAACATGAGTTGGAATACCGGCCCGGGAAGGAGATCAGCCATGCAGACGCACTCTCAAGGTCTCCTTTGCCCTTGTCGGGCGACCAAAAGGCACGGGTAGAGAGAGACCACCAGGTATTGCTAATAGAGGTCTTAGATTCACCCCCAATAGTACCAGCCGACATTGCCAGGGCGACAGGCAAGGATAGAACGCTGGAGAAAGTTAGCTCATGGGTACAGAAGGGGTGGCCGGCGTCATCCCCAGGTACGGAATTCGACCCATTTTTTAGGAAAAAGATAGAGTTGTCCCTAGAGAGGGGGTGCCTTTTGTGGGGCCAACGGGTGGTGGTCCCTACGTCCCTACGACCGAGGGTGCTCAAACTGCTGCACGTCAGCCACCCAGGCATCGTCCGTTCCAAGGCGCTGGCCCGGAGCTACTTCTGGTGGCCACAGCTGGACGCAGACATAGAGCACATGGTTGGCACTTGCGAGGCTTGCCAGGGCTCCCAACCGGAGGCGGCCCGTCTCCCGCATAGGGAATGGGACGCAGCACGGGGGCCATGGTCCAGAGTGCACGTAGATTTCGCTGGCCCGTTCCGAGGAACCATTTTCCTCTTGGTGGTGGATGCGTTCTCCAAGTGGCTGGAGGTTATCCCAGTAAAGAGCACGTCCTCCGCCACTACAATTAGCCATCTAAGGAGAGTCTTTTCCACGTTCGGTTTACCCGACACTCTGGTCAGCGATAACGCTAGTTGTTTCACGTCCGCTGAGTTCAGGGCATTCATGGAGGCAAACGCCATTCGGCATGTCACATCCGCGCCGTTTCACCCGGCCACGAATGGCCAAGTGGAACGGCTGGTGCGTACAACAAAGGATGCGCTGCGGCACATGGGCCCGGGGGACCTAAATCACCAAGTATGCCAGTTTTTATTAGCGTATAGGGTGACCCCCTTAGCATCAGGTTACTCGCCGGCAGAGCTGCTGATGCGGCGGAAACTGACCACGATCCTGTCCAGGTTAGACCCGACGAGGGTCGAGGACAAAGGGAAGAACATAGGGTTAGCGGTCTCGAAAGGTTTCGCCGTCGGCGATCCCGTACACTGCAGGAACTACGCCAACGCTGGCCCAGCCTGGGTACCAGGGACGGTTGTGGAACAGACGGGACCAGTATCTTACCGGGTAGAGACTAACACCGGTCTCCTCTGGAGGAGGCACGCGGACCAACTTAGGCATCGAGTGAGTGAGGGGCCGGTCAGTGGGGCTCAGCTACAGAATTCAGCGTTAGGGTCCTCCCCCACCCGTTTAGCCCAAGGGGGAGACAACGACGGACAACTGTCCCAAACAAGGGGGGAAAGCAGCGGCGGCCCCGAATCATATCCTTTGGATACGCCAGCTCTATCAGAGCCTGGGGAAGGGGGAGAGGAGTTTGCGACCGCTGTCCCCGAACTTGATTCCGATTTTGATTTTGCGAGCCGGGGGGGGTTTTGGGAGTGTTCCCCCACCCATCCAAGCGAGAAGAGGGGTTTTTCGTTAGCCCCCAGTGCCCCCGGTCCCTCCCAAATAAAGCACACACCTCCCAACAACGCCGCAGAGCCGCGGCAAGTCACTAACAAGTCTCCCTCTCCAATTACAGGACAGGAAACCAGGGGACAAAGAGAAGGTAGCAAACCAGGGGAAAGGCAGCCCGCATCGAGACCCCAGCGTGTTCGAAATAAGCCATCTTGGCTGAGAGACTTCGTCTCATCCTAGGGGGGAGGAGTGTTGTGTTCAATGGTGTAACCTCCTACATGGGATAACAATGTATCTTAACCAATGTAACCTTGCCTACGGGTAACAATGTAACCTTCAGTTGTATCACTATAGACCCTGTAATAGGACGCGAGCTAATGACCACCAGCTGGCAGCAGCGAGCGTCCAAGCTCTCTTGGTCCAAACTCATCAAAGAGCCACAGCGCAGGAAGTTTCCCGCCACCACCTACACCTGGACAAGAAGGGCGTGACCAGCAATGACGTCACGCAGACAGTAGCCAATGGGCTATCGTGGAACCACGTTCAAATGTATTACTACTGTATATAAAGAGCTCTTTATCCGCCATTACCTCATGTTCCCTCTGTCCACCATGCAATAAACCTGAGTTAACCCAGCCCGAGGCTGTGTCCTGTGTCTTAGTTCTCATACACTAAAAGTGATGCGCTGCTCCCGGTGCCCACAGGTGTGCAGGCACCAGTAGCAGAAATTCCCCCAGGCCACACCCACTTAGCTGTCCGAGTCCACCTCCCTACCCCAGGGCATGGTATGGCTGGCCAAGTGGGCATGGCCCACAGAGTTAGCCACGCCCACAGAGTTAGCCACGCCCAGGGTTGGGGTAGTAAAAAAATGCAGCACATCACTGGATACCTCATACATCTCAAGAGAACATGTGGATTTGGGAAATAAATAAAAGCACAGTTCTCTGAAGGGCAGGGACAAGATGAGCGTATGCAGTAAGAGAACCATTTCTGCCTTCTGGAAAGGATGCTGCTCTGGGAACATACATATAAAAGTGCTACAGGAGCAAGCCCAATGCTTTGATTCTGTCCTACAATCATTACTTAATAAGGAGGTGACATGGAGGAATGAACTGGTCCCTCCTATGCAGTTTGCTCTAAGTTCATGAAGGTGTGATTGACACTGGGAACAGGATTCAGGTGCATCCCCATGTACATAGTGAAATTAAAGCCATCCTCACCTTAATACTATTGTGCCAGACAATTGGGCTAAGTTTGTTCACAGAACAAGCAGAGGAGGTATACATTCATAAAAAGCACCTGAACCAATGCCATGGCAATAACATGCACTTGGAATATATAATTTCATTGTAAGGCTAAATTCTTACAAGTGGCAGGGAGAGAATAGCCTTTTAAAACATCTGCTAAAATTTCAGTGGATTAAGGCAGGGATTGCCAACTTTAGTGCTCCATGTGTTCTTGGACTTCAATTATTAGAAGCCCAAATCAGAATACCTACTAATCGGGGCTGCTGAGAAATGAAGTTCAAAAACATCTGGAGCACCAAGGGTGGCCATCCCTGGATTAGGGCCATTTTTTTTTTGCATTAGAATGTTCCAGATCAATGCCTTTGAAATTCAATTGAATTCTGTAGCTTGGTATCATTCAAAACCTCGTATTAGCTTTCTCTCCCTAAGTTTTCAAGCATTATGATAGGAAGTGCTTCAGAACTTCATTGAAACCAGAACTGCCCTTGGACTTACCACTTATTAAGAGCTAAACATACATGATGGCTAAAGACCCAAGTGTGTAGTTAGGCAAGTTGCTTAATGCTTGAAAACCGTTCCCAATGCTATTTTTTTTCTGGTGAAGTTCAAAGACTGGAAGTAATCTCCATAAGGAGAAAAGCAGTTTGTCAATTATTTTCAGGAGAAAACCTTGGGCATGTAAAGATACAACAAGGCCTGCCTGCCTACCAGCTACATCTATATTTGGCAGAGCCCCATGTTCTAACACAGAGATGATGTCACTGTCACATGCAATTAGGTGTGTTAGGGTAGAGTGTGGAAAAGCTGCCACAATCCACATATGTCACAAACTAAAAATATTCTTTTCAGGCACTGCATTTCTGCCAAGATTTGTAGAACTATGACCCGCAGCTGCCACAGAATCAGGAAAAAGACCAACATTGTCATAAATCTCTTCCATTTACAGAAAAAGTGGGTTAGTGAGACCCACTTTTTCTATACATGTTATAGGGGGAACAACGTGGACTTCTTGATGGGCAGGGCATAATTTATTTGGCTTCCATTGTCTCATCAGCCAACTTGTTTCATATTTCTCAAACTGTTACACATTGAAACACAAATGCCATCTGACCTTTGAATTTTGCATGGATAATTCTCTATGGACAATAATTATACAAAATAGCTACCTCTTTGGAAAGAGGCTAGAAAGGGGCATGGTTGTTTGTTTGTTTAGACTTATATCACCGCCCGCTCACCACGGTAACTCATACAATACAGCTTATTAAAAACATCCTTAAACAGTTAAACTACAGTCCCCATATGGCGAGTTATTTAGAGTAGTCATATGAGCTAGTGGGGAGGGGGCTGCTCCCATTGCAGCACCACACACCCACTGGACCAGCCAGGTATTCAGGCCTTTCCTGAATGTTAGCAATTCTGATTGTAGGTGGAGGTCAGTTGGCAGGAGGTTCCAAAGGGCTGGAACAGCCACTGAAAAGGTCCTCCATCTGGTGCTAGAGAGGTGAGCCACTCTAGCAGTTGGTACTCTTAGAGAGCCCCTCCGGTCCACTCTAGTGGGATGGGCTGATATCCTTGGGGTGGTGCACTCTCTTAAGTAACCTGGCCCACTACCATGTAGGGCTTTAAAGGTGATAGGGTGTTGGGGTGCTGGGGGTACCCCAATTAGGCTTGGTTGTATTTAGCAGAGCAGAGCGGCTAGCTGTGTCTGCAGCGACAGCTGGAGAAATTTTCACACAGACAAGCAGGTTGTATAAGGAAAAGAAAATAGCTTTACTTTTCAGCAAACACAGGAGAAGCAATGAGAACATATGCCTGAGATAAGCAGCTCTCAGTACAGTTGGCACCAGTCCATAACAGATAGCAAATGTCCAAGTAAACAGTCTTAGGCAGAGATTACCTTTGAAAAGATGCAAACAGCAGTTTCCTTCCAGTTGCAGTAAGCAGGCTAACTATTCAGTTGCAAACATGAGGCAAACAGAGTTCAGTCTATAGAAGCCTTTTGCAGTATCATTGCAGTCTTTCAGTATCCAGCATCATAGCTCATAGTTCCATAGCTTACCATAGCTTCTAGCAGTGTAGAACCATAGTTCAGATAGCCCCCAAGAGACTGTAGCCCTTGGAGAATATTCCCCAGTAGAGAATGTAGCCCAAGAGAATGCTCAGAGTGCATTTCCTTTATAGTAGCAAAACTATTGAGCCACTCTGATTCGATTCAGCTGGGGCAGAGCACAGAGAGGCTCTAAAAGGAACAGACTGCGATCCAATACAATACACAGTGGGGACTACATAGACCATGTATCCTAACAAAAGGTAATAACCAGCACCATGAATTCAGTGTGGTACTGTGGCCAGTTCTCACTGGTTCTAGCGAACTGGTAGTAGAAATTCCCAGCCATACCTACTTGGCTGGCCATGCCCACCCCTTGGCCTCTCCCTCCCAGCACCACCAGAAACACTTCCCTTTTGCCTCGCCCAGGGCCGAAGGTGCTCTCTCATCTCCATACTTCCCTTGCGCCTTCAGCCCTGGGTGAGGCAAATGGAATGCGTTTTCAGCAGCGCTGAGAGGGGGAGGTCAGCCAGCGCCAGCCCAACAATTCACCGGCTCACCTCCTAGTAGCACTGCCAGCAAGGACGTGTTTCCAGCAGCGCTGAGAGGGGGAGGCCCACCAGCGCCAGCCCACCAACTCACCGGCTCACCTCCCAGTAGCACTGCCAGCAGGGACACATTTCCAGCAGCGCTGAGAGGGGGAGGCCAACCAGCACCAGCCCACCAGCTCGCTGGCTCACCTCAGAGTAGCACCACCAGCAGGGATGTCTATCTGGTGGTGCTGAGAGGGGGAGACCAGCCAGCGCCAGCCCACCAACTTGTCGGCTCACCTCCCAGTAGCGCTGCCAGCAGGGACATGTTTCCAGTGGCACTGAGAGAGAGAGGCCAGACAGTGCCAGCCCACCAAGTTGCCCCACTCACCTTCCAGCAGCCTGCTGCTCTGGGAGTCCTCATCATCATCTCTGTGAAGCAAGTGAGCAAGGTAGGTTTCTTTCTTTTTCTTTTTCTTTTCTTGGGAGGGGGGTTTGAGGCCATGCCCACAGATAGCCACACCCACTGAGTGGGTAGTAATTTTTTTTTTACAGTGCTTCAGTGCTTGAATTGCACCCAGAGGCGCACCAGTAGCCAATGCAACTCCCACAGCAAGGGTGAGGCATGGTCATAGCGACCACACCCCATCACCACATGGGCTGCCACATTCTGCACCAGCTGCAGCCTCCAAATGGTCATCAAGGGGAGCCCCATGTAGAGCGCATAACAATAATCTCTCCAGGAGGTGACCAGTGCATGAGTGACCATGAGCAATGAATCCCAGTCCAGGAATGGGTGTAACTGGCGAATCACTCGAATTTGAGCACAAACCCTTCTAGCCACAGCTGCCACCTGTGCACATGGAAGAGAAACAAGATACAAGTGAATTGTTGTTCACAGATGCATGAAAAAGTTATGATTTTTTACGCAGGTGAAAATTAATCCCCCGCTAGGTAAGAGCTTTGTTGAGCTATTATTAAGTGCTGGCTTGAGCGGTCTAACTAGGCAGTGTTGCCCATCACTTGTCAATGTTAGGCCAGAACTAAAACTCATCAAAGCTTCCTCTGTCAGATCCCTTGGGTAAAGTGAAAGGGGGGGGGCACATGTCATCGTCCGCCTAACCAGCAGGTGACATCATATTCAAATGGCTAAAAATCTGCATGCAGGTGGACTGGATTCTCAGGTCCATTTGCATGTGCAGAATGTCATCGTGGAGATGTCTACCAGTGTGCAGACTCCTCACTGAATAACAACTCCAAGGTATCCAAGGCAAGGAAAATTAATACAAATATTCATATAGAGCGTGGATTGATTTTAAAGACAATAGAATATTTTTCTTTGTAAAAAGATAAACACTGGAAGTGCAATGGGTAGAAAATTCAATTCCTGAAATTTGATACATTTGTGAGTTACTCCACAATGCCTGAATAGAGTTCACCTAACATGGGCAGCCTGTCAGTGCTCATTTCACTTTGTTGTACAACAGGAGTTCCCAACCTTATAAAGCCAGGGCCAGGTCATGCTCCCTCAGACAGCTTCAGGGACTGGGCAGCCATTTTGCCCTTCCTCCACCACATGTCACTTCCTGGTGTGGTGGAGGCAGTGGGGGGTCACATGAAATGGCACTGTGAGCCACATTTGGCTTGTGGGCCGCAGGTTGAGAATTCCTGTTGTACAATTTCAAAGAAGGACAGGAATAACCCAGTTATAATTCATGATGTTGAACAAGAATGGGCCTCATTGCAAAATATTATCATAGAAACGGCTGAGCAAACCATTGGTTTTGCGAAAAAGAAGAGGCAAGACTGGTTTGATGACAACAATGATGAAATCTTGTGCCTCATCAATGCCAAATGGGTATCCTTTCTCTCCCTTCTTCAAAATCCATCCTCCAACATGAAGAAAGCTCATTTCCAAGAAATAAAGTAGAAATGCCAGGCAAAAATAAGAGAAATGAAGAACATCTGGTGGCAACAAAAGGCTCAGGAACTCCAAAGGCTGTCTGACGCTCGTGACCTAAGAAACTTTTTCATCTGGCACTGAAAGCAGCTGACAATGCTACAATCCTTACAAATGGCCAGAAAATCCTGGAGCGCTGGAAGGAAGACTTTTACACACTTTTAAACCAAAACTCTACCGCTGCTGAGGATTTTCTTCGAGAAATGCCACAACATCCCCAGCAGCCATGGATGGCAATTCCACTGATGTACCTGGAATTCTGTGAGGCTATGAATAAGCTGAAAGCCAGAAAGGCTCTCAGGCCAGATAACATCCCTCTGGAGTTAAATCAGAAGGGAGGGGTGCCTCTAAAGACAAGGCTCTTCACACTCATTCTCTTGATTTGGGAAACTGGCAAAGTGCCTGATGACCTTAAGAATGCCACCATTATCATCATCTTTAAGAAAGGCATTGAAGCTTCCATCATAGGCCATTGTCTTAGATGGATAGGGTATATCCACCGTATAGATGGTTCCAAGCTTCCTCATCAAATTGTTTATGGGGAACTGAGCTCTGGTAAAAGACCTCATGGAGCTCATTTGAAGCATTATAAGAACCAGCTGATACAAACCATAAAGGTGTCAGGTAAAAAACCACAAACCTGGGAGGCAATGGTTGTAGATCGCCCACTTTTGCACCAAACCATCTCTGCTGCTACTGGTCACTTCGAAGGAGAATCCCGCAGACATGAAGAGGCTAAGCGACAAGCACAGAAGCTTTGTCAAACTCAACTAAGCCCCCCTCCATCTATTCATGTTTCATGTCAGGATTGGCTTATTGAGTCACCAGAGACACATCCATCAACTGAGAAAATGGCTTCCAGGAAAAATGTAGTCTTGGATACAAGTAGCAGCCGGAGGTGACAACTTCGTTACAAAATTTGCAGTTTCTATTACAAGTTCAGGTTGTGTTCACAAGAACAAACAGAACTAGTGTTAAAATACATGCTTACATCAGTTTTCACACTGCCAGTTTCAAGGGCTTGTATGATGTAATATTTGGCTACAGTCCAGTTTGTTGCTGTGTTAAGAGAACAGCCAGAGTTCTAGACAAGGGGCACATTTTTTATTCAATCTGGTCTATGCTAATGGATGTTTCACATTGCATTCCAAAGACACAGAGTGATGTTAGTGATTTCATATCTGGCACATAAAGGCCTGATTCATTATTTGACTGGCATAACATTAATCATGTAATGATGTCTTATGTCTGAAGAAGTGGATTTGATTCATGAAAGCTCACAGTAAAATATAGCAATTAGTCATCTTCTGTGCTTTTTGTTTTTGTTTTGTTTCATTTCTTGTCTGATGTGTAAAGAATGAATATAAATGAAGATCTAGCATGTAGGAAAAGGACAGAACTACAGATAATTTAAAAAAAACCCACAGGAAACATGTCATACAAACCCTAAACTGTAGTTTGACTTAACTAAGGATGCAAAGCAGTGTTTCCCAACATGAGGTCCACAACCCACAGGGGGACTTCAATACCCAGAAGCATAAGTCAGTATATTGGCTGATCAGTGCTTTTGGGAATTGACTTATACATTTGGGAATTGAAATCCAAAAAACAAAGGGTGGGAAAATACTGATGTAAAGCCTCACTTTTGTTATTCTCATACAGTACTTGATGCAGAACAGGAACTATCAATTTTGGTGCATAGGGCTTTGCTGCCTGTTGGTTTAGCTAGAGTCACATGAGACTGCAACATACAAAGGGAAGATGGAAAATGGAAAGTGATGCTGGCTTTGAACATGCAAAAGTTTCATTGCTCACTCATGGTGGGTGGACTCACTTGTTTTATGTTTCCTTCTACTCAAGGAGAAGAAAACGGAGACAGTTCACTTGCTCAGGGTGGTGAGTTTGTGTCTTTCCAGTAGCAAATATCAACAAGTTTGCTTGTACCCTTCTGGTAGCATATTTTGTGCTCTATGTATTTTGGGATGGTAGGTTAAAACCCCGTTCCTTTGCCCTAGTTATATTTCCAATACTTGAATGAGAAACCACACAATTATTCTTTCACCCCATTAGAGGAAGTATATTTATTTATTTAAATATTTATTTATTTGTCACATTTGTATTGCCGCCCACTTGGCAAGTGACTCTGGGTGCCATACAACAATTACATCATGAACTACATAAATCCCACTAGAGAACAATAAAAAAAACTTAAAACCAGGAAAAAACCCAATTAAAAATACAGTAAAAACCTGACTTACATATGCCTCGGGTTACATAAAATTTGACTTACATAATGATTTTTGCAGTAAATCCATGTCCCGATTGACATAAATGTCCTGATTTACATAGCACAATTTCCTATGGGTTTGCTTCAAGTTAAGTAAAAAAATCATTTTTCCTATGGGGTTGCTTTGATTTACATAAATATCATTTTCCTATGCGTGTGCTTCGAGTTGTGTAAAAAATCATTGTTCCTATGGGTTTGCTTTGAGTTAGGTACAAATCCAATTTACATAAAAGCCTTCGGAACAGACTTTTTACCTAAGTAGGGGTTTTACTGTACAATAAAAAACTTAGCCCAACCACTAGCATTTTGTGGGACTCCTGACAAGGGAAAAGAAGGGAAATGAGAACTAAATTGTGTTCAAAATATGCAAAGTGGTATGAATAATACTTTAATACAAATAACTATACTACTTTAGCATAAATAATACAAGTGGTACAAAATAACAATGGCTGCTTATTCGACAGGCTTTAAGGATTAAAAGAATGTGAAATGCTTGGGTGTTTATAAGGAATCAACCAACTGTTTTGTCCTTCCTTTGTGCACTTTGTTCCCTGAAAGAGAAAGGACATGAGTTTTGGAGAAACAGCATAGGCAGAAATTACAGGAACCTTGAGGCAACAAACATAGGACTGTTAGTCATATTCCCACTTGGAGGAAAACATTTTCATTCTTTTTCCTTTAGCATTAAAGTTTAGACAGCTGTACAGTCAACCCTCATCTAACGACGCATTCAGATAGCCATGTGTTCCCCTGCATAACGACGTTTTAGCGTTGTTATCCAGATAACAACACTAAAAATAACCATTGTTATCCAGATAATGACGCTAAAAATGTTGTTATGCGGGAAACTCCATAGAAACCCGCATAACGATGAAAATCGCTTAACAACGCTACTTGGGGAACCAAGCAACATCGTTATGCGAAGGTCTACTGTATAAACTTTAGTTTGATTCTGGCCTTTTCCTCACTGACCATAGTTGAGATCAACTGACAGGATAGCTCAGAGGTTTAATATTTGGTTGTGGAGCCAGAGGTTGGGATTTCTATTCCCCATTGCACCTCCTCAGAGAAGAGCCAGCCTTTGTAAGTCATGGGCAAACTGCACAATCCAAAGGTGCCCCCTCATCAGAACAAGGGAACTGTAAACCACTTCTGTGTATTCTCTACCTAGAAACCCCTGGAGAGGGTTGCCATAACTAGGAATTGGTTTGACTGCACACAATTATTATAGTTAATATTATTTATTTATTTATTAGATTTGTATGGCCGTCTTTCTCGCCTAGGCGACCCAAGGTGGCTCACAGCATAGGTTAAAAAACCCATCCTCCATACTGTTAAAATCGGCTACTAAAACTATCTAAAAGCCTTTTTAAAAATCCCTAAAACATCCCTAATCCCATTCAAATAGGGGCACCTAGGCAGGAAAAAATACCCCAGACAGGGCTAAATGAGCCAGAAGAGCTGGGTTGTGGTGCTAAAAGCACTCCATGCTTGCTGGCAAAGCCAAGTTTTTAAAGCCTTCCTGAAGGGGGGTAACTCCATCTGGAGGTGCAGTTCTGGTAGCAGGAGGTTCCAAAGGGCTGGGGCGGATACCGAGAAGGCTCTCTTCCTGGTCCCTGTGAGGTGTGCCTCCCTAGCTGATGGGACCATGAGGGAGCCCCTACAGTCTGCCCTCATAGGACGGGTCAAAAACCTTGGGGCAATATGGTCTCTTAGGAACTCTTATCCACAGTTCATCCATGGTCAGACAACATGCCGACATGAGACTTATACAAAAATTGAAATTAAAATTTGTATATTTCCTCTTGTGGATGAGCCACATGAAGCAAGAGAGGCTAGGTTTTTTAAACACTTCTAAGTGTATTAAAAGTAAAGGTAAAGTTGCCCTTGCTCAAAAGGCAGTTGTATCTGACTATAGGGTCCAGTGCTCATCTCCGTTTATAGCCAAAGAGCCAGGACTGTCTGCATTTGCAGATGTTTCCGTGGACATGTGGCAGGCATGACTAGACACCTGAGTGCACAGAACACTGTTTACCTTCCCACCAAAGTGGTACCTATTTATCTACTTGCAATTTCTTGCTTTCGAACGGCTGGGTTGGCAGGAGCTGGGACAGAGACGGGAGCTCACTGTGTCATGCAGCACTTGGGTCTCGACCTGCCAACCTTTCAGTCATCAAGTTCAGCATCTCAACCACTAAGCCACCACAGTCCCACTCTAAATGCACTATTATAATGTAAACTTGCCTTTTGAAATTCATTGTGGGAGCAAACTTTTATTCCATTTTTAGATTCAGTAGTTATTGGATTTCAAATTAATATAACAATCCCAAAGGGCAATAGCTACATCATACAGGATTGAGTTGCACATCTAATTGAATTTATGGGGAAATACTTCCATGTAAACACGTGGGGGATTAGGCTGTAAGACTACCTTTGCAAACTCACTTGTTTCAGCATAAGCCCTTTTGGGATCAAGTAGCTGGCAATTTTTATTCCTCACAGAAGCAATCTCCATTCACTTTAATTCTGTTCAGCCAAAACTGAAGACGTTTCCTCCCAAATTAAGCTCATGCAGGACACTGTAATAATGATTTCCTAATAATGAGGATTGTCAGTCAACTGCTACCACAGCAATATTCAGCAAGAGGGATGTTCAAAACCATACTAGCTCATCTCTTGAGCTTACCGAGGACAGGAAGTTAATTACCTGCCAGAGAATATCTGCCATAATTTTGCACAGAGGGCAGTAAAGCTTTTCTGTACAACAAACCTGCCCCAACTTACTCAAGGATCCATCCTACCAGCTTCTGGCCAAACAGCAAAAACAACAAAACTGTTTCAGTGTTGTATGCAAAAATAAGCATTAAACATGTATTTTTTGAAGAAAAAAATTACCACATACTTTAAAACAGATTTAAATATTAAAAGGTGTCTGGGTTTAGATACGTTTTACTCTCATGTGCATGAAATTCAGCATATTCAGGCTTCTAATTCATTTCCAGCTTTCCCTTCTTTTTTTCATTTAAAGCAATCATTTGTATTTTTTAACTCAAGAAAAGGTTGCTGAACATTAGCATCCATACCGATTTCATTCTCCTTGCCTCATCATTTTCTTGTTTCCTGCCCATGGCTTAGCTGCTGGAATTTAAGAACAGCCAGCTTTAATGTCTGTGACCGACATGTATTTTTTGCTTACTTTGAAGCTTTTTTCCTCCTCCCCCTTCGCACCATCCTAACTTTTCCTTTTCTAATATTCTTTCCTGTCCATAATCACAAAGCTACATAAGCTCTTTTGTGGTTTAAATAAATATTGTTAATTTTTTTAAAAGCTCAACATGGTGTATTCTTCTTCAAAGGTAGCTATTTAGGCATATAAAAAGAAGCCTGCTTGGTTTTTAGGATCATTTTGAGAGTATTATTCCGAGTGCTGATATTCAAATGAGAAAAAAGGAAATCCATTAAAACTGTCAAAGAATTTTGCCCCATCTGTAATTAAGCGCAACCCTCCTGTGTTTAAATTTAGCACTGCCGTTGTGACACCGAACACAGAAAACCTCTCCTTATGTTAAATTATTTGACATTCTACCCTCTATTCACAACCTTCTTTGAAAATGAGAGGGAGAAAAGAGAGAGGAAGAAGAATGCTGTGTGTGCAAAAAAGAGAATTGTCATCTCACAGCTATTGCACTGGGAGAGCTAATTATGAAAACAGATTGTTAGAAGTCTATAAAATGTGTTTGGATACATAATACGCACAGATCCATTATGATGAAAGCTTTGGTGCAAATTAATTTTATCCAAAGGCAGATGGTAGAAGCACAAGCATTAGTGCAGTCTATAGCAAATGTTTGTTGGTTTTGGCCCCATACGATCAGCTGTCCATAGTGGGTGTTCAAAATTCACGTGAAATGCACCATATGCCTTTTTTCATAACTAGGGCACAGCTAAAACAATTAGCATTACATTAGTTTACATGAATGTTAAATCTGTGACCTGTATTTGTGAATTTTCAGTATTCACATCAATTGTAGGAAAGTTGTTCTGATCCTACCTTCTTTGCCCAATTTTCTTTCATGGACAGTTTCTGAAAAATGGTGGAGGGCTGGTGGCGAATGCTGCAAGCCCTTGCTTTGCCTGCCTCCCCAGGAAGGAGAGATGGGCAGTGAATGTTGGGTGCCTGGGGCAGAGCTCTGCGCACCTCCTTAAAAGACTATGTGTGCTCCCGGTGCTTGCCTTTGAAATCGGCTTGGCCAGGGCGCGTTTGGGCTCCCTGGCCTGCTGATCGAAGCACACGCAGTCGGGCCTGTTGTGGCCTCGCCACCTCGTTGCGCTAGCCCCTTGAGCAGAAGAGAGGTTTCTGGGCGCAATGATGGTGCTGAAAAAAAGTAGGGGCCTACCCCGGACTCCCAGGTCATCTGCTCAATGCTTGTCGTGGAGGCCAGTGCGGCCAGGTGGTGGCTCTTCTAGTGAGGCCCTCCTCCTTAATCCCAGGGCCCTCATGGCCTGGGTGTCAGCCCTAGAAATGGCTGCGGGGATTGATGCCCTCCTGGCAACATGGAGGTCAGTTCGCCAGTCAACTAGGCAGGTAGCTGACCCCTTTGCCACTGACTTGCCTGCGCTGGTGGCCTCCCTCCGAGAGAGGGTTGCCCAGCTGGAGGCAGTTCAAGGCAGGGCCCTGCCTGAAGCACATTTGTTGCACCCGGCAGCTGCCGAGCCACTTTCTCCATTGCCTAAAGCATGGGCTCCATCACCACCACCTGACCAGGGGGAGTTGGAAGGCTCTAATTCATTCCAGGGCCTCGACGCTTGGGTACAGTCGGAACCCCTGGTGGGGGCGGCTGGCCCTAGTGCTACTGGTGAGTATGGTGGTCAAGTACGTACACTTACTGCCCCCTGCCACCTGTCAACTCTGTTCAGTGGCCATGGCCCCGACAGTCGTGGGGCCCCCTATGATCCAGTACCTGGACATAATTTACAGGGCTTATGTGGATTTTCCCTGGGGTTCATGGTTGGCGTACGATGAGGAATTTTGTATGCGTGCAGCTATGCACCCGGAGATGCCATGGGATGAGCCCCAACAACTCCTGTGGCTTTTGTATATGACACCTTTGCACCCAGTTTTGGGTGACAGGTATAATTGTGGGCATTTGGTTCAGCGTCCCGGACTGCAGCAGGTGTCCATCCCAGTACAGGTTACCGCCCACCAGCAGGGCAGGGGGTTCCATCCCACCTGCTGTGCTGGGATTTCTCATCCACGGGTCACTGTAACTGAAAGCCTTGCAGGTACCAACATGAGTGTTCCATCTGTGCCGCACCTCATTCCACCAGTGCTTGTTTCAAATCAGGGGGTGCCCATGGGTGAGGCTGCGATCAGGTCAGGTCCAAGCGTCCCCCCACTGACCCAACTGTCCCTCCCAAAGGACCCATCTCCAATTAGGCTTGAGGTACTGCGGCATTGGTTGCGCATTTACCCTCAACGCATTGATGCCGAGTACCTTGATGCAGGTTTTTCAGTTGGTTTTTGCATACCGTTTGAGGGAGTGTGGGCTCCGCAGGAGACTCAGAACCTTAAGTCCCTTCAGGGTTGGGAGCACTTGGCGAGGGCTGCAATTTTCAAGGAGGTGGCCAGGGGCAGGCTAGCTGGTCCTCTTGAGCACCCGCCTTACCCGAAATTGAAGATTTCGCCCCTGGGGCTCATCCCCAAAAAGACACCGGGCGAGTTTCACCTTATACATCATCTGTCTTACCCTCCAGGCAACTCGGTGAATGATGCTATACCAGACGAACTGTGTTCGGTCCGCTACACGTTGTTCGATGAGGCCTTGGCTATGGTCCGTTCCTGTGGTCCAGGTGCACTTCTTGCTAAATGCGACATTAAGTCGGCATTTTGACTGCTTCCAGTGCACCCGGATGTCTTTGAGTTGCTGGGTTTTCATTTTGAGAACCAGTACTTTGTGGACCGGGCCATGCCTTTTGGATGTTCCATATCCTGCTCGGCATTTGAACGCTTTAGCTCATTTTTACAGTGTGCTCTAGTGTTTTGGACAGGTGTTCAAAAGGTAGCTCATTACCTTGATGATTTCTTGTTTGGGGGCCCCGGGGGGGGGGGGGGGGGGTTCGCCGGCCTGTGCGCCCCTCCTTGCCTCCTTTCAGGAACTCATGGGTGAATTATCTGTGCCCCTTGCCCCTGAAAAAATGGAAGGGCCAGTCACTGCTCTCACATTTTTGGGTATTGAGATTGATACGATTGCACAGGCTTCACATTTGCCTCACGAGAAAATTGATTGTATCTCTATCAAGATATTAGCAATGTTGGGGAAACGTAAAGTTACTTTGAGGGATCTCCAGGAATTGCATGGACACCTCAACTATGTTTGCAGGGTTGTTGCACTGTGGCGTGCCTTTGCGTGTCATCTCTGTGATGCAATCACGGGGTTGACTAAAAAATATCACTGGGTATGGCTGAACAGTGCCACCAGGGCCGACCTGCAGGTTTGGCTTTCCTTTTTACGGGACTTCAATGGTGTATCATTTTGGCGCTTGAAGACCTCACTCACACCCCGCTTTCAAGTCCAGTCGGATGCCTCTGGGTCCTTGGGTTATGGGATTTATTTCGAGGGCCTATGGTGCTGTGGCCCTTGGCCTGCGGTTTGGAAGGGCTCTGAATTATTTAGGGACCTAACGTTCCTTGAGTTTTTTCCAATACTAGGTGCATTGTTGATGTGGGGTGAATGCTGGGTGAACTCAGTGGTTCACTTCTGGTGCAACAACGCTGCAGTAGTACACATTGTGAACACCTTGATGTTATGGTCCCCTAGGGTAATGGGTTTGGTCCGCCCCTTTGTTCTCCATTCCCTTCGTCACAATATTTTGTTTAAGGTGTGGTACATCCTGGGTATTGACAACAGTATTGCTGATGCTTTATCCCATCTGCAGATCTCGCAGTTCAGGGCACTGGCGCCAGAGGCCAGCGATCTCCTTTCCATTTTGCCAGAGGAAATCTGGACACTTGGCAAGGTGAAGTCAAAAGGGCCTTAAATCTTTCATTGGCAAGCCGGACCTGCAGGGCGTACGCCTCGACTATGCATGCTTTTGCAGATTTCCATCTTAGTCACTGGTTGCCGGATACCTGGCCTCTGCCGGTGGACCATGTACTTTGGTATATGGTGCACCTGCATGAGGGGGGGGGGGGCTGGCCCTATGTACCATTCGGGGTCGCCTTTCTGCCTTGGCTTTTGCAGCCAAGGCTAGGGGTTTGCCTGACAACCTTGGCGATTTTAAGAGATGAGGTGTACTAGAGGGGTGGTCTAGAGAGATGGGTGCTTTCCATGACTCCAGGCAACTGGTGTCACCAACTGTCATGTGGCGCTTGGCAGCGGTTTGGCTCCAGATGTGCTCCAACTCCTTTGAAGCCATACTTTTCCATGCAGCTACCTCTGCAGCCTTTTTTGGGGCATTGAGGGTCAGTGAACTGGTGGCCACTTCTGTGGCTGACCATTCATGTAGGGCTTTGGAGGTGTCGGACTTTGCATTCACTGCAGACTCTGTGTGTCTAACAGTGCGGGGTTACAGCGCAGCATGGGCACTACAGTCATCCTCCTGCACTGTTCCTGGCCCGAGATTTGCCCGGTTAGGGCACTTTCCTTCTTTCTATCAGTGCAGGGTCCATGTCCTGGTCCCCTTTTTTGTCATCAGAATGGCTTGCCACTTACACGTTATCAATATTGGAAGGTCACAGCTGCTGCCCTGGCAGTGGCTGGCCTGCCCGGGGCCAGGTATGGTACCCATTCATTTAGGTTCGGCACGGCTTCCACAGCAGCTGCTTTTGGTTATAGTGAACAGGATATACAACGTATGGGGTGATGGAGTTCTGGGCATTTCCGGGCATATGTTCACCCTCTCATTCAATGAATACCTTGCTGGCCTTCTCTCTCTTTCTGTTTTTCCAGGTGTTGCTGTTCACCGACCTCCAGCCAACGTTTGGATCGTTGGTCACAGTTTCGAGTTTTGGACTGCCTGCTTTGCAGAGTCTTCATTGTTTGGTACCCACTTGGGGCTCCAGGAGGCGGCGTTGCTTACCTGGCATGGTTTCATAGGGATGCAATGGGATCAGCTCCTGTCATTCGTGATGGATGTCTGGGACTGCGTCCCTCCAGATGTGATGGTGCTCCACCTGGGTGGGAATGATCTGGGTCACACGACAGGCCTAGACCTGTGTGTGGCTATATGGCATGATCTGGCCCTGATCTGACAGGGGTGGCCAGCTGCTCAGTTTGTATGGTCCTCCATCACACCCAGAGTCTTTTTTCGCAGGTCCCTGCACCCAGGGCGGGTCAACCGTGCCAGATGTGCTGTTAATCGGTCTGTTGTCCGTTATTTCTCCCAGGAGGGCATTGGTACCTTTGTGGATCACCCTGGCATACGTTTGCAAGAGAGCCAGTTGTTTTGCAGAGATGGGGTGCACCTCTCTGATGAAGGCCCCCGTATATTTCTGGCCTCTATTCACACGGGCTTATTGACCGAATTGTAGGTCGGGGGTGGGTCGGAGCGTAGGGAAATCCTGTGCTCCATGTGGTGGTAGCACTGGCAAAGACATCATTATAGCCCCAACTACACAGTAGACACTTAGTTGGTACACCAAGAGAGGGATCAGCTACAGAGAGCAGCAGAATGGTGTACCAAATGCATACCATGGACAGGGGACTTGCAAACTGGGTGGTTTGCAGACCCCTTAAATTGTCCACTGGTGTTAGTGTCAGAAACAAGAGTGCCCAAGGATGCTTTCTGATGGGGGTATGTATTATGGGATAATAAGGACCAGATTAAACTTAAGTCCAGTGATTTATTGAGTCAGAATGGTCAAAAGTCATTGCCAGTCCTATGTCGGCCCATTGCAGCTAACTTAATAAGTTTTATGGTTAAATAAAGCGGCCCAGAATTTTGAACCAAACAATTGTGTCTGTCTCCTTATTCCAGGGGTTGGCTGGGCAAAGAGACTGTGCAACTTTACTCTGTTTTTCAGACAATTGAGCATATCCATGGTAAAGGGATCTGAACTGCATAGAGAATTTACCTGTCTGCTCCTGGTATAGGTTTAAGTTCCTTTTTTCAGCTATAAGCACAGATTTCGGACATCACATCACATGAACACATGGCATATTGTGGTGGGGCCACTGGAAGCGACCCCATTTTTCCATCCATGTCGGGGAGAGGGAACAATTAGAAATGTTATTTCTTACTAATGTAAAGATGGATGGGTCAAAAGTGAAGTAGGAAAAGGAAAGCGCTTGGGTGGGGGAGAAAGAATAAGTGATGTGATCTGGGTGAAGGAGTATAAAATATACACTGGATATTTACTTGTTTTTCCTTCCCAATTTGAGAGACAAGGCACAGAACTAGCATAATGCTTTGGATCAGACTCAATTACATTTTAGAGGGAAGAATATTTCCTGATCACATTTTGCCTCCAGGCACTCAATACTTTTTAGGTTTGCCAATGCTTCTGAAATCTCAGTGACCAATCTCGGCAATTTGTGAATTTAAGATTGAGGCAAGCTCACAGCAAGACAATTGGATGTTTTCTGTCACTGCAGGAAGCTCCCTTTCCTAGTGAACTCCTGACTATTGCCCACTCTGGATCTCAGTTTTGTAACAAAGTATATGAAACTCTTCAAATATTAGCCAAAGATTTTCCTTTCCTGGCATATTAAGTATGTTCTGTTTTGGATTTTCCATCAGGATTTTCCAGGTACAGAAGTTGTTTTATTAACTCTATTTCCATATTTCACAGCAATACACTCTGGCTTGACCCTGTTCATTTACAGGCAGTCACTGATGATTTTCTTATACCACAATTTTTATTTGTTTCATTGTCAGCACTTTATGACTTGAACATTTTCAACTGCTTGTTTGTCCCATTCATTCTTTCTACTTTTAGACATGCACCATATAAACATGATGGTTGAAGCCTTTTTCCTTCTCTTTCTTCCTCCTTCTTTATCTGTGCTGGAGGGTTCAACCCTCCAAATATTGTTTGGATCATCATTCCTCACCACTGACCTGCTTACTAAAGCTGACAGGTATTACAATCCTACAACAGAGCCACCTTTTAAGAGCTGCATTGAAATAATAAGTCTTCTCGATTGAACTTTTTGCTTCATCGGTTTTAACAAGAGATCTCTCTCCAACTACTAAAAATGTCTACTAAGAGGTAAATCCCACTGAATCCAACTCTCAAATGTGTATATTACACCCCAAGTCACAAATATGTTCACCATTGGGGCATGACTAGGTTTAATATGCTATTTTCTGGAAAACCTATCTCTCTCAAAAATGTTCCAACATACTTTTACAGAGGGTGAAGATTTGTACAGTTAGTAAGATGTTTCATTCAACCTGTATTTTGAAATCTGTACATCCTCTTGCCCATTTTGAAAAATGATTTATCAGTTGGAATAGTGATATGTTTTCAAGACTTAACTCCCAATGAATGAAAAATTACCTTTTTATTAGTTTCTGTCACAATAATAATAAAATCTGACAGCATTGATCACATGACTACTTCACTCTGCAGTACCAACACACACTTTCAAAGGTAAAAGGATGATTTTCTTATATTGTATTACATATTTAGTTATTTCTTATTTCAGTTAGAATTAGTAATTTACAGGTCAGAGGTTCTCACTACTGTGTATTTAGTGAACCTTAATTGCACTGATGTTTTAGCAGGAGAATGTGGTCATCACAAACAGAGATGTATGTCAAGAGGTGAGGGAGAAAAAGACCAAATAGAGCTTAGTGTTCAAATAGATAGAATTTTGCAAATCAATGGGGTGACAGATGTTACAGTCAGATCACCCTCACATTATTGTACTATTTGTAGCATTTTGCTGTGGGATTCCATTAATTTAGTATTATCTATATATAATATATATATAAACCAGAGGTGTTTGTTTGTGTGTCCTGTATGCGCTCCCACACCCCTGGACTGAGCCCCCTAAAATTTGGCATGCATCTACCTTGGCCATGTGGCAGTGTCTGTGTCAAGGTCCTGGGGCTGGCTGTGGGGTGCAAGCCCCACAGAATCAGGAAAAACAGACAGTGCGTGCATGCAGTAAGGGGGGCTGGGCACACGAAGAGCCATTCAGCAGTGCCTTGCATCTGACGCCAGTGACTGGACACACGCAGAGTAGTTGCAGACTGCACAGGTGCACAGTTCAGGGGGGAAACCACCTCCAATGATGAGGTGCGTGCATAGACATTGCAAACTGCACATGCCCACAGTTCTGGGGGAAGAATGGGCAAGTGTGCAGCCGTTCGGCAGTGACTGACACCTAGCGCCAATGCCTGGTTGTGCATAGAGCCATTGGGCAGCAGCCATAGGAAGCCATCAGGGGGGTGGACTGACAGGCCTGGGCAGGGGGAGTGAGGCCACAATGGTGGACAATGAGGATGAGATGTTGGCGGCTGGCGACGAGCTGGGCAAGAATAAAAAGCCTGCCCGAGGTGAGGCGAGGACACGAGAGGTGATGCCAGGGCCGAAATTGGTGAGCGGACCCACCAGGCCCACCTATGTGAGGAGGAGGCCAGCCATGGGGGGGGGTGAGAGCCCCCTCCGCTCCCACAGGTCCCCCTCCGTGGCCCACCCTGCCCCACCCACACTCTCAATGGCCAATGCTGCCTTCAGGTGCAGCATCTCTGTCCCGTACACATCGTCGTGCCACGCCCTCCAAAACACCACCCAGGTGAAGCCGGGCACTCATGCTAGTACCATATCATTTCAAGCAAGCATAGCAAATGCTACTCTTCTTGTTTGGTAACTGTAGAACTCTTTTCCAGTTCTAAAAGACTTAGTAGAAAGAACCAAGTAGTGATGTAGGATAAACTTTTGTCTGACTCTTTCTGTGAATCTATCCTGTTCAGACGTACCAAATTTTTAATGAAACCAAAATGGATATGCCACAACCCATGCATCTCACAGCATTGTAGCTTATGCCAAACTCAAACAATATACACAAAATGTGTATATTATAAGGCCCTTCCAACTCAGTGATGCTATGATTCTATAATACTCAAATTCTTGAAATTCTCTCTAATAAATATCTAAGGGACTGACATGAGCAAATTCTAGCTAGCTCTGCATTGTTATCACCTTTCTGGTCTTTCCATTTTACAGGGGACACACATTTATCTCTGCCGGATAGCACCTAGATGAGACATTCTACGTTAATTAGTCTTTCAAATTTCCTCTGAGCTTTTAAAGAGTGCTCTTTCACCTGACCAATATGTTAATCATTTAATTTTTTTGACAGTAAAGAAACATAGTGAAGAACTCACAAAAATGTATAACCTAAGAGAAGATTAAGCACTAAAGTGGGCAAATTGCATGGAGATTTCTGTGGGATTAATTTTGCTGCATTTTGCAGACTGATAAAAATGCTGCTAGAAACAAACTGGTGGTTGGAGAAATGAGAAATGTGGTAAAACCAAAATACATAGCTTTGCCCAAAAACTTAGAAGGGTTATGTTTTTACCACCACCCAGAGTGGTGTTCTACCAAAGGGGCTGGGTATAAACTCACAAATGAATAAACAAACAAAATATACACTTCATGGCAATGTCTGTCCAGGATTTCAGATGAAAAGCCATTCCCATTTTTTACTGTTTGTGGCCATCTGTATGCAAACCATGTAGCTCTATCACTCAGCTAGAGCTCATCAGATAGTTTTAAATTACTTTTGATGAAGCTCCTCAGAGAAAGCAACTTCACCTATTGAAAAAACCTAACAATGTCTTGGAAACACAATTCCTCTATGTTTAACTGAATGACATCTGTAAAATAGGAGTGAAACACTGTTGATATGGAGATATTAAACCACTGGTAAAATGAGATGAAATGTAACATAAGTGATTTATATTAAATATTGAAAGATAAAAATCAATAAGTAGTACACAGGGGAATGCACTACATGTTTAGGCATAATCTAGGACCAGATACTATATGGAAAGGCATCTCCATTAAGCTTTGTTTAAAAACCAGAGACCTCAAACTGGAATTTAAATCTCCTTTTTTGGTCAAATTTCCATTATCTGGAACTGGGGTCAGCAAACTTGGCTCTCCAGATGTTTTGGACTTCAATTCCCAGAACCCCTGATCAGCAGGTGTACTGACTTGGGCTTCTGGTAATAGAAGTCCAAGAACACCTGAAGAGCCATGTTTGCTGACCCCTGATCTAGATAAATGAATGTACACATATATACTTTGGTTAAACTATACTATACTATGTTATACTATATAACATAGTCTCAGACAAAACATGGGGAGTTACTTTGTAAAAGTAATTTGTTAAAGTACAGTTCAAAAGTAATTCTTCAATTTCCCAATTCTCAAAGAATTCTGAAAAACTATTTGAATGCTACAACCATAATCATCCTTTTTTAACTGATTAGTCATCTGACCATATCAGGTTAAAATAAAATAACATAAAATACATTAGATAAAATATGATTACATAAAACAGGATATGCTACAATGCTGCCCTATTACACAAAATACACCCTGTTGCTGTCCATCTCATTATCACATTGATATCCACAACAGAACACAAGGCATCAAGAAGAAATAGCACTTCACCCCAACTATGTACATGTCTAAAATTTATACTTGTGCTGCAAAAGAAGTGAAGTTGTTGTCCCTCATTGTATCTAAAGTCATAGTGTCTGCGGGAAAAGGAACTATTTTCAAGTAACAAACTATTTTGAGTTAGTTATATTTGGACCTTGGCTAACTTGCAATTACATCATTTCCATTCATTTCAAGCAGTCTTCAGAAGGATGGACCGCAGGTGAAGTGTATCCCAAACTACCTTGGTGCAAAAGGACTTGCACAAGAAGTATAATTATACAACAACAGTGTGGTAAAAGGTAAAGGTTTCCCTTGCTTGAAAGCCAGTCGTATCCGACTCTAGGGTTCAGTGCTCATCTCTGTTTCAAAGCCGAAGAGCCAGCATTGTCTGCTTCTGCAGACATTTCCGTGGTCATGTGGCAGGCATGACTAGACACCAGAGCGCACAGAAGGCTGTTACCTTCCTACCGAAGTGGTCATTATTTATCTACTTGCAATTTCTTGCTTTCGAATATTGGAATGGAAATTCTAATCCTACTTTATGTTATGCTTCCTGGAAGTTTCTGTATTGCCACAACTAAATTCAGATGTGAATGCAAATTGCTGAAGAAGCAGTTTACTAGCTTAGTTTTTTTCACATTAGAGAACTGTGTCTCCTAATGAGTAATTGGGAAAACAAGCTACAGAGGTTTGTTTAAATGCATGATACAGCCACTAATATAACTTTCTCTGCTTCAGAATTACACAGCTGCACTTTATGTATGTGCAAAAATAAACTGCTTTGACACTGTAAGCCATTTACTAATGAAGGTTTTATGCTCAAATAGTGTCAAATTAATCACACTTATAACAATGTTTAAAATGCATAGTCTGCACTTGAATACACAGTTTGCAGTTTGCAGCTTCAAGGGCCAGACAGCTTCAAACGAGTGGCCATTTTGCTTCTTGAATGCCCTTGGAGGGGTGGGGAGCCACATGAAATGGTGCCGCAGGCTGGATCCATCCCACAGGCCTTAGGTTAGGAACCCCTGGTTTGAGGGTACTTTTCCCTCCTTTGATACATTTCCCAAAGTAATGATTTTTACATTCACTGGATTATAGCAATAGAACAAAGAAGGGAAATTACCCCCTTCCAGGTACTGTAAGAATTCAACTCCCATTAGCCTCTTGCCAGCATAGCCAACAGTGGTGGATGTTGTCAGCTGCAGTTCAAAAACAGTTAAAGGACCACAGGTTTCCAGCCTCAGCAACAGAAGATTGTCTGATGAGAAGTTAAGTTCACAGTTGGTGCATCCCCATCAAGTTCCAAATTAAAAAGAAAAATGGTATTTCAGCCATTCTTTTCCTGTAGAAGTAAACTACTATTTAAAAGCCTTCTTCATGTGACTACTCCATATCAGTCTCATCATTATGTTGTCAGACACCAACTGAGCCTGCCCCTTAATGCAATGATGGAAATGCCCTTGTGAAACCTTGCAAGTAACATATAGGAATGGAAAGTAATAAGTGTGAAGTAAACTCCTATTAGTGCAACATGTAATGATAGCAAGCTTATGGCCAATGATAAATGGTATTTATCTGTAGGTTTAGTTTTCTTTTGATAGCTACATTTTGCACAGCATTATTCTGATTGTGAGATTGTTATGAAAATAATAGATCTAGCCAAACATATACACAGCCGATGTAGGAAATAAATATTTTGTACACTGTGCAAAATCCATGCTACCAAGTATTTTGTTCCATCTCCTGTCTTGTCCTGCCTTATTTCTGCTGAATATTTCAGCTGCTTATCTCCAATTTTCTCCCATTTGTTTACTGAATTTCCAGGCTGCTTGCTCAGGATATTCTTAAGCTACAGCAGGCTGCTTAAAAATCCAGTAAATAACTAAAAGGGATGGGGAGAAGCTAAACCAGAGAGTTAATGTCCTGCACTGACAAGAATTTCACAGCACAAAGGCAGAGAAATAACTTAGAAAAAGGAACACAGAGAGAAATGAATGTAGAGCATCTGTTCTTTCTGTGGACAAAAGTAAGATACAGTATAGATAAAGGTAAAGGTCACCCTTGCTTGAAAGCCAGTCATATCCAACTCTAGGGTTCAGTTCTCATCTCTGTTTATAGCCAAAAAGCCAGAGCTGTCTGTGTCTGCAGATGTTTCCATGGAGATGTGGCAGGCATGCCTCAACACCTGAGTGCGTGGAACGCTATTTACCTTTCCACCGAAGTGGTCCCTATTTATCTACTTGCAATTTCTGCTAGGTTTGCATGAGCTGTGACAGAGACAGGAGCTCACTCTGTCATGCAGTACCCGTGAATCAAACTCCGACCTTCCAGTCATCGAGTTCAGTGCCTTAACCACTTGAAGCACAACAGTCCCAAGAAAGATATACAGTACACCAGAGGTTCCCAACCTACAGCACACAAGCCGAATTGCCGCCAACTCCGGAAGTGTCCCAACGTCACTGGAAGTGCCAAAATCGACACGTTTTAGCATCAAAACACCACAAAAATGTGGCGAAAAATCAAAAGTGGCATGAAAATGTTCTCATGATAATTGGCACAGAAAATTACAGTGCACTTTGTCAAAAGTTCTTAGGTGGTATTTTCTCTTTCGTACACTCTTTGCCCTCTTTACTTCTTTTGTGTCCATGTGTGCGTGTGCCTGAAGTTCTTTCTGTGACAAGAGCAAACTACTGGCTTTACCACAGAATCTCCTTAAAATTTTAACCTTTTAAACTTCTCCCTTACAATGAATGTAACTGGTGAGCCTGGTTCACAAATCCTAATTCTTCTGCTGCTATTGTTGTTCAGTTGCATAGTCGAGTCTGACCCTATGCGACCACATGGACCACTGCACACCAGACCATAGCTGTCAAGTATCCCGATTTGGCTGGAAATTTACCGTATTTCACCCCTTTTTTGCTGCCACCCGTATTTTACCATAAATCTCCCGTATTATTATTATTATTATTATTATTATTATTATTATTATTATTATTATTATTATTATTATTATTATTATTATTATTATTATTATTATTATTAAACCAAGGTGTAATGGGGTATGTTCCTCATAACAGAGCCAGGGAGGAGGAGTGTTGGGCTCCGGGGGGGGGAGAAGCACTCCCTAGGCACTCCCCTTAGCACCACTGCTGCCCCTCACAGGAAACAATACAGCAAGCCAGCCCCAACAGGCAAGCCTCAGCTGCAGTGGAAGAGATAAATACACAAGCTGATTGGCTCATTGTCTCTTCTCTCTCCTGTGAAAGAGGGTGTTATATGGAAGAGTCAATCAGCTTCAAGTATATTTGCATACAACACAAAGAGGATACTTCAGTGGTCCTGTCTTAAACACAGATTTTTTAAAAAATGAAATTGATGTACACAAGGCTAAGACAGTAGACAATTAACTGATATAAGCGTAAAAGACAGTTCCATAAAAATCACCATATTATGAAATGATGTGGGAGTGAATGGGGAAAGGAGTTCAAAATTACAGTATTTACCTTCTCCCTGGATCTGGTGGCTCCTCCTCTTCTAGGCTCTTGGATGTGCCTGGATTGTGGGGAGGAGGGGGCATAGCCTGGTGGGAAAGGGGTGTGGCCCAAAATTTCCCTTATTTTCAAATCCAAAACTTGACAGGTATGCGCCAGGCACCCCTATCCTCCACCTTTCTCCGCAGCCCACTCAGCTCTATGCCCATTGCATCAACAATGCTATCTAGCCATCTCATCCTCTGCTGTCCTCTTCTGCTTTTGCCTTCGATCTTTCCCAGTTTCAAGGCCTTCTCGAGTGAGTCCTCTCTTCTCATTTGGTGGCCAAATTACTTCATCTTCAGTATTTGTCCTTCCAAGGAGCAGTCAGGATTGATTTCAAAGAATGCATTTTACCTTGATAGATTTAGGCTCCCTTACAGCTGGACTGTAGACCTAGCTGAAAAGCAAATCTCTCAGCCTCTACCAGACTATGAAGGATATGTTTAGTAGCCAGATTAAGTTTTACCACAGCAGAAAATAAATTGATTTGGGTATCTGGCTACAGAGCCAGATGTTGGGAGTTTGATTACCCACTGTGTCTCCTGGGAGAAGAGCCAGCCTGTGCAGCTTTGGGCAAGAAATACACTCCCATAGCAACCCCAAAAGAAGGGAATGATAAACTACTTCTGTGTATTCTATGCCTAGAAAACCCTAGAAAGTTTTGTCATAAATCAGAATTAACTTGATGGTACATGGCTATCAGAATTCAATGCATACCATTGCTTTTAATAATCATGCAAGTCTCAAATTAGCATCTTTTGGCTGAAATCCTTTTGGATAACTTATGCTTGCAGAAGAGTAGTGACAAATGGGGGAGCAACAGAATGTCCCCAAATCTTGTCCCTGTTTCTCCTATTTACCACTAATGGAGACACCCTATTAACTTTCCAATAGCCTCCACAGATTCCCCAGAATACAAGTCCTTTCATATTAACACACTTTTCTCTGACACTGAACTCATGTGCTTTTTTTCCTTGTTCATTCACAAGATTTCCTATTGCTTTGCCTCTAAATCATTGTTTATTTCCATGTCTTTTCCATTCTCATTCCATTTTTCTTAAGTGTTGATTTGATCCACTTTTGGCTTGCTTGTTACATTTATATTTTTAAAAACATTTATTGACATCTCAACCCTTAGTTGATTTTATGGTACATGTGCTTATATTTTACCTCTGCCTTCATTATTTAAAAATATAAGAGGTTTGATATTTGGAGTGATGAAGTAACATGGGTCGGTTCGATATATTGTATAAGTCTGTTATTTATATTTGTATGTTCACCACCCAAAGTGGCAATCTAGTATAGAAATGAAACAAAATAAATATATCCTACTGTTCCCCCCAAAGAGCTAATTTGTAGGCCTGGTTTCCTTGCAGAAATCTTGTGAGGTTGATTAGGCTACAAATAGTATCTTTACAAGGCCAGCCACTGAACTTCATGACCAGATGGGTATCTAGACCCTCTATCCCCCTGTCCCAGTTCAATAGTCTAATCATGAAGGCTCAGGAAGCTGAACTTTCCAGCTTGTATGAGGACTTTAATTCCCAAGAAGAGCTGCTTAGAAAAAGTGAAGAAGTTAAAGCAAAGGAGATCAATTTATAATCTATAGAGACTGCTTCTGGATGTGTGACATGATATCTCTGGTGACCTTCTTCATTGCCTCTCTGCCTTCCTCTACCATCCACAGTTAGCATGTCCGCAATAGAAACGTGAAGAGTTCTCAACCAATTACACTTTCTCCATGAGGCAGACTTCAAGAAATTTTTGCCCTGTCCTCCAAAGCATCTTGCCTTCAGCATGGTGGTAAACAAGGATACTTTTTTAAAAAATGAGGTTTCAACAATTTTGCACAAAATGTCTCTCTGCCTTAACTTTCTATCTTTTCCCACTGTAAAGCAAATCATGCATGCACAGCAAGCACAGAAGGGCCAGCTGATTAATGAGACCAACAACAACCAACCCATTCTCATTTTTAAAAGTCATGCAAGAAGGCAACATACATTGTAGTTCTCTCTGGTTTGGTGAAATTTTGCAGAAACCATTAATTGAAGAATGCTCACCAATAATGGCAGTGGTGGGGTAGAAAACATCCCCACGGGGAGTGCCCCTTTATCCTCCTCCTGGCATTGGTGTGGCCGGGAGGGAGCAGCAGCTCAGCTGGGCTCGGTGGTGTCTTTGGGGCTATTATTTTATTATTTATTTTACAGAGTGCTTATTGTTTGTAAAGGTTTCACACATTGGAGATGCCTTAGCTCTGATGTGCAACAAGGAGGAGGGAGAATTCTGGAGGCTTTGCAAAACTGCACTGTGTCTCCATTAATAGGAGTTATGACACGGTGGTACAGGAACTACGCTGAAGGTAAACATTTTAAAGCTTTTCCTAGGACTATAATTTTTTACTTATGATATGCATTAACAGTCTCAGCACTCAGAAAACAGAGCTCCCCTGTTCTGCCAGCATGAGCGTCTATAGATGCATTTCAGCATTAAACCTCTTTAATGATGTATGTGTGCTTCTTTTACCATCCCTCTGTTCTGTTTAATTTTCAAGACAAAGTTGCTTAACTTGGTACAGGATTAAATACTTCATGTAAAATCTGAAACATTGTGTACGTGCATATGTATATGTTTAAAAGTACTGTAGATTTGTTGAATAGCAGAATGGGGATGGATCATTTTACCTCACTTTACCTGCCTTCTTCTAAGATGCAAGAAAAGTATACTGGGGGATGGGGAGGTTGGATGGCATGCAATTGCTTTGATGGGACTCTAGAAGGAATAATGGCATCACCATTACTGACCAGCAAGCTCTGCAATATGTTTTGAGCATTTTCACGGCATTAGCTGCATTGCATTAGAGACAGAAACCACCTTCAGTCAGAACGAATCAGTTGAACAAGCCAAGAGATGGTAAAAGAAGCACACATGCAGCATTAAGAAGGCTTAGTGCCGGAATCAATGTGATGTACAGCTCTCCGTGTTTAAAGTAAGAAGAAAAAATCCATAGAAACCAAGTCTCATCTTTTGCAGTTAAAAGCCTTGCTTTGCCCATTTTCATTCATGGAATCTATATTAAATTAATGATACCCTTACACCAACCTGCTGATTGTGGGCAGGGAGAGATACCTGTGCTGTGACATTCTCATGAATAGCAAATGAATGTATTAGGTTATAATGAATACAAATGAATTAGTGATGAGATGGGAATTATGAATACCATTTACAGTGCCTTAAACACAATGGTCTTTTTAACTTAGAGCCTCTCTTGCTTTCAAAAAGCGATCAATGCTAAATTATAGACTTACACCTTCCAGCTCATCGGTGCCATCTGCAGCCTCTTGATATAACAGCATCATAAACCCTAGTCCAAGAGCCTTCACTGCCAGTCTTGAGGAGGTTGTAAGGCAGTTACAATTTGGCTGCTACAGTAAACTTGAGAGACTTTATTCTTGAAGCAGAAGCAAAAAACTCACAGCCACTAAGTGTTCTGAATAGTTCAAGTGGTTTCAGGAGAGTAGTGATAGATCCCATCCAGGAAGCTTCTTCTAGAGATGTGGTATCTTATTCTGAAATTATATTTCTCATTAAAACCAGCTGCATGAAGTAAGAAGGAAGTAGATAAATAACAATATTCTTGCTGGGCAACCAGTGAGCACCAGCCATAAGCAATAGACCAGACCAGACTGCAGTAACAGCAACAGCTCGACTGAAAGCATAACCTAGGAAGCAGAAGAAAATGACTTTTTAAAACCTGTTGTTGCAAACATTATATATTCACTTTTGCAGATACAGTAGATATTTCAAAACATGTCACTTTTCAGGAAGGCAGAAATCAGAGTGCATATTTCAGACTGTCATAGTTTGTACTAAATGCACCTGTGCTCAACAGAAATGGTGCTGGATTAATTGTTGTTGCTTCTCTCCACCAATTCCCACCAAAAATATCTTTGTAAGATTGCTTGTTTTGTATTAAACATTATGAGAGATGTATGCACAATAACTCACACTGTATATGCTCCCACGAATTAGGGGATGGCTGGATGGAGATTTGCCTTGCTGTTTGGTGCACTGTGAGGGCAGATTGGTCTGCTTCTTTTTCTGGTAATGTAACTCCTTGTATATACCAATTTGTATTGTCCCTAGGGTGCCCCATCGCACTTCTTTATACTCATTTTATACTTTTTTGGTGTGGGGTGGTGCACTCTATCATACCTATATGATACCATCTTTACCTATAAGGAAGGACGTTAACAGTTGGAATGTAACAAAGGCTCCCGCACCCGTCCCTACTATCCTGTACTGAGCCACCTGCACTCGCCTTTACCCGGCCCGCACATCACCGTAAGGGTCCGGCAGTCACCACTGGGGCAGCCGCCCCACTAAGTCAAACAAAAAAATAAAACTATGTTTCCCAGCCTCCTTCGCACTGTGCCACCCTTCAGCCAATAAGGCTGAAGAGCAAGAGCGTGGAGGAGGCTGGGCAGATGGTGTGGCGATTTAAAAATAAAAAACACGCCGATACCCAGCTGGCAAAAGGTAAGTGTGGTCAATGGGGATTAGGGGGGAGGCATGGCCACTAACCCTAACCCACACTGGCCTTTCGTTTCAACCCTGCGGGCATGGAGGCTTCCATGCCCACAGAGATAAAGGACAGGCCAGTGCTTCTCCCAATGCAGAAGGCCGCAATGGGAGCGAAAGAGTTTCAAAAACCCAGCCAGAGCCAGCGAAAGGTAAGTGCAGTCGGTGGGGGTTAGGGAGTTGGGGGTGTTGGTGGTGAGGTGGGGTGGCAGCCCTGGTAACCATGATGCCCCCACCCCACAACCTTGCCCCACCACTCTGTAACTCCCACTGACCGCACTTACCTTTCGCCAGGAGGGTCTTTCCCCACAATGTGTGGCCTTCTGCATTGGGAGGCACACCGGACTTTCCTTTCGACCCAGCAGGCATGGAGGCCTCCATGTCCGCAGAAGAAGGATAGGCCGGTGCTTCTCCCAATGCAGAAGGCTGCGCCTTGTGGGGAAAGACCCAGCCGGGCCAGTCATCAAAAGTTAAGTGCTATCGGGGGGGGGGGGGGTTAGGGAGTACAGGTAGGCATGGCACCAGTAACCATGCCTCCCTACCCCCACCCCACCACCTTGCCCCCAATCCCTGCCCCCTTACCTTTTGCTGGCTGGTCAGTTAGCCCGGGGAGGAGAACATGGCCGAATCCTTCAGCCATGCATCTTCCCCGGGCAGCGGAAAATGCAAGGGCACCAAAGGTGCCCACAGTGCACTCCCCATTCACCTGGGAATGCAGGGGGCCAAAGGACCTGGCCACTGCCTCTTCCACAGGCAGTGGGGAACGCAAGGGTGCCCAAGGTGCCTGCAGCGAACATTCTGTTTGCCTGGGGAGGAGACAGTGGTCAGGTCCTTTGGCCCTGAGTCCACCCCGGGCGCCAACCAAACAGCCCTACCCTTAAAGAAACACCCAAAGTACAAAAAACCACAAGTAAACAAACAAACCAAACAAGTAAACAACAAAACAATAATTCACAAACACAACAAAACACATCCAAAATACGAAAAAGAAACAGAATCACATGAAAAACTCACTAAAACCACCTATCTGCAGCAAAACAAGACCACGATAAACCCTTACTAAAAATCAAAAAAACTCACAATGAACAAAAATAAATGCTAACAAATTCAAAATAAGAAATAACCAGAAAACTAAAAAAACCAAAAAAACACACACATAAAAAATCCAAACAAAATACAATAAACCAAGCGAACGCACTAAATTAAATCAACAAATACTCTACTTAAACCCCCCCAGCACAACACCCCAAAATCAAAACAAAATAGAAACAGAATATATAATCAAGAGCACTCACCAAACACATCCTCCCTCCATGCCTCGGAAACAGAACTGAAAAAAGAAAGAAACATGCAGTATTCTTAAACACAGCCCCACCTAGAGGCCGGAAGAGTAAAAAACAGCCAAGAAAATTATGAAAAATCAAAATAAAGAATAAATAAACAGCCCCACCTAGAGGCCAGAAGAGTAAAAAAAAAGCCAAAAAAAATAAAAAACAAAAACAAAATAAACAATAAAGAATAAATAAACAGCCCCACCTAGAGACCAGAAGAGTAAAAAACAGCCAAAAAATATGAAAAATCAAAATAAACAATAAATAAAATAAATTCAAAAACCATAAAATCAAATCACCACCACACAAACAACCCCTAACCTATTAAAAAAAAAAACTGCCTGGCTGGCCGGGCACAAATATGCTAGTTCACTATATGTGCCATTACCAGGAATTGACTAAAATCAAATCTAGCAGCTGCATAGCTGCTGAGGTCACTTCCAGTTTGAATTTCCTTATCATGAAGCAGATTGATAAATGAGCCACTTCAGGATATCAGCAAATTGAGCATTTCCCATGCTCTTCTGTGGAGGGGCAGGTGGAGTAAAATTATTACATCTTTTTTGCATCTACTAGACCATTGCTCTTGTGATGAATCACAAGCAGTTTCAGACAGTTTCTCAAATGATTTTCTATGTAATAAAACTTCCAAATTTGCATGAAATCAGAATGGAAGGGACTTAGTGATAGAAAAGGAAAGGCATTCTCTGGAGCCACTTAGATCCATTCCCACAATGTCAACAATATTAGGGGGGTCAAATGGTGAGTATTCAAAAGGAGTAAATAACTGTGGGGGCATGGCTATGATGGTGATGGAGTAACACACACTTTTTTGCTCGCACAATATAACGTGGTTATGAAAGCGGATTAAAAGCTAAAAATAATCAAAAAACTCACTGGAAAGTGGTATAAGAGCCCACTCAGCTAAAAGTCCCTTTTAAAAAGTTTTTTTGTGAGAGGGAGTTGGAGTTCGCGGAGTGGCAGCGGCAGGCAAGGCAGGCTGCGAAAGCCGTGGCCGAGCAAGCCAGGCCATGAGCAGACAGGACTTCCAGGAAGAAGAGGGACAGTAAGTACGAGAGGGACTGAGAAAGGAGACAAATTTTAGCTCTAGCAGCTAGCGGGACCTGTGGATCGAGGCGATTGAAGGAGTTGGAAAGCCCGGTGAAGGAAAGGCAAGTTGAGAAGGAAGGAGGAAGTGGATAGAGAACGAAAGAGAATGAAAGAGGGAGTGTGGTGGATGGCTAATGGCAACAGGAGAAGAAATCAAAAGTTAAGAGAATGCTAAGAGAAAGTTGCCAAAAGGGGTGAGAACGATAAAAAAAAGGGAAGAAGAAAGTTTGCGATAGAAGAAGGATTTAAAGATTGATGGTGTTTGTGTGCTTGGGCTGCGGAGGAGTGGGAAGAGATTGGCCTCGGAGGTTCCTGGGGGCCCCAACAGTACAGTACTTTGTTTTCTTTTCTCCTTTAATTCTTTTTTTCTCTGCAAAGAAGTTGTGCCCTTCTCTTTATTTTGAAACTGTTCTGTAGTTTGGCTCTTTGGAGTGAAAGTGGCTTTTGTTTTTTCCTCTTACTATTTGGATCGTCATACCCGGGATATGGATCGGGCTGTTGAGGTTTTTTTTTCTTTTTTCTGAAAGGGTTTCCTTTCCCTGGCCCTCAGCTGGAGCTGCAATTTGTTTTGGGCTAGATTTTTCTGGGTTCAGCAAAAGTTTTTGCCTATTCTCCTTTGGATATACAGTTCCAGGAAATTTATAACTGTGTTTATGCTTGTTGGATACAAATTGGAATCTGGAGTGTAACTGTTTAACTACAGTAAAGCTGCAGTGATTGTCCAGAGTATTACGAGAGCAGACTATATTTGGATCTACAACAGGACACAAATCTGGAATATCATCAGGAGCAGGATTTCACTGGCAACAAAAGGGTTCAGCTTTTAAAAGTATTATTTGAAAACATTATTGAAAACATAAGAACATAAGAACAGTCTTGCTGTAACAGGCCACAGTCCATCCAGTCCAGCATTCTGTCTCACACAGTGGCTCACCATTTCCTTCAGGGTATTCCCAAGGAGATGCCTTCACCTGCTTAGGATTCCCTGGAAATGGCATTGAGAGATATCCTGCCTATCTCTCCAACCCCAAGGTTGTCCTTAGGTATCCATAATTATAGCCATTTATACCTTGTCCTCCATTAACTTGTCTAATCCTTTCTTAAAGCTGTCAAGACTGACAGCTGTCACCACTTCTTCTGGCAGGGAGTTCCATAGACCAGTAATCCTCTGGGTGAAAAAGTACTTTCTCTTATTTGTTTGAGAACTAGTACCCAAAAGTTTCATGGAGTGTCCCCTAGTTCTAGTGTTATACGATAGGGAAAACGGTTTTTCCTTATCTATTTTGTCTACACCGTGCATGATTTTATAAACTTCAATCAGGTCACCTCTTAGACGCCATCGTTCAAGAGTGAAAAGGCCCAACCGTTGCAGCCTCAGATGGTAAGGAAGGCGTTCCAGTCCCCTAATCATTCTGGTTGCCCTCCTCTGTACTTTCTCCAACTCCATAATATCCTTCTGGAGGTATGGCGACCAGAACTGTACACAGTATTCCAGAGGGGGCCTCACCATAGATTTATAAAGAGGCAAAATGACACTTGCTGACTTATTTTCTATACCCTTCCTAATGATCCCTAGCATTGAGTTTGCTTTTTTCACTGCTGAGGCACACTGGGTTGACACCTTCATTGAGTTGTCCACCAGGACACCAAGGTCCCTTTCCTGGTTTGTCTCAGAGAGTTCAGACCCCATCAGTTTATAAATGTAATTGTTTTTTTTACCCCAACATGCATCACTCTGCACTTACTAATGTTGAAGCTCATTTGCCACTGTTTTGCCCACTCCCCCATTGTCAAGAGATCCCTCTGGAGCTCCTCACAATCTCTCACAGTTTTCACTACCCTGTATAATTTAGTGTCATCAGCAAATTTGGCTACCGTGCTTTTTACTCCTACCTCTAGATCATTTATGAAGAGGTTGAAAAGTAGGGGTCCCAGTACTGAACCTTGGGGGACCCCACTCTTTACTTCCCTCCACCTGGAGAAGTGTCCATTTAGTGCTACCCTCTGTTTCCTGTCCCTTAGCCAGTTGCTGATCCAGAACAAGACCTGCCCCTTTATTCCATGACTGGTAAGTTTATTCAAGAGCCTTTGGTGTGGCACCTGGTCAAAAGCCTTCTGAAAGTCCAGATAAACAATATCAACTGGATCCCCCTTATCCACATGCTTGTTGACACTCTCAAAAAATTCCAACAGATTACTGAGGCATGATTTGCCCTTGCAAAAGCCATGTTGGCTCTCCTTTAGCAGCACCTTCTCTTCTATGTGCCTATTAATTCTATCTTTTAGGATGGTTTCCATCACTTTACCTGGGACACATGTCAAACTGACAGGTCGGTAATTTCCTGGATCACCCCTGGATCCTTTTTTGAAAATTGGTGTTACATTCGCTACCTTCCAGTCATCAGGCACAAAGCCTGATTTGAGGGAAATATTATATATTTTGGCTAGGAGATCAGCAATTTCATCTTTAAGTTCCCTGAGAACTCGTGGATGCATGCCATCTGGTCCTGGTGATTTGTTAGTGTTTAGCTTAACAAGACATGCAAGGACCTCCTCCCTGGTTATTTCTATCTGGCTTAATTCTTCGGTTTTCCTCCCTACGAAGATCAGCTCTGTTTTGGGCATGTGGTCTCTGTCTTCTTCAGTGAATACTGAAGCAAAGAATTCATTGAGTCTCTCTGCAATCTCTTTTTCCTCTTTAATAACCCCTTGCTTTCCATCGTCATCTAATGGTCCAGTGGCCTTCCTCGTTGGGTTCTTACTTCTAATGTACTTAAAGAAGTCTTTGTTATTTCTCTGAGTATTTTTAGCAATACGCTCCTCAAAGTCTTGCTTTGCTTTCCTGATTGTTGCCTTGCATTTGTTCTGCCAGAATTTATGTTTCTGCCTGCTGTCCTCATTCGGACAAGCCTTCCATCTTCTAAATGAGCTTTTCTTACTCTTGATCACTTCCTGAACAGCTCCTGTAAGCCAAATCGGAGTCCTCTTGGACCTGGCAGTGCCCTTTTTCCTTTTGGGTATGCATTCCAATACTGCAGGATGGAAATAAGCTCCTGTCTTCATCCCAGCTCCTGCCAACCTAGCAGTTCGAAAGCAAGAAATTGCAAGTAGATAAATAGGGACCACTTTGGTGGGAAGGTAACAGCATTCCATGCGCTCCGGTGTCTAGTCATACCTGCCACATGACCACGGAAACATCTGCAGAAGCAGACAGCGCTGGCTCTTCAGCTTAGAAACAGAGATGAGCACTGCACCCTAGAGTCGGATACGACTGGCTTTCAAGCAAGGGAAAGCTTTACCTTTACCTATGCATTCCAATTGGGCCTCTGTTATTGTTTTTGTAAATAGCCTCCATGCCTCTTGGAGTATTTGTACTCTCTCAATTTTCCCTTTCAGCTTCTTTTTTACTAGTTTCCTCATCTTTGGGAAATTTCCTTTTTGAATATTTAAGGTCTCTGTGTTAGATTTTATCAGTGACTTGCAGTCTATGATCAAGTTAAACATAATTGAGTTGTGGTCACTGTTCCCTATTGGATCAGTCACATTAACATCTTGCACCAGATCCTGAGTATTACTCAGGTTCAAGTCAAGGATTCTTGTACCTCTAGTTGGGTCTTCAACCATCTGTCCCAGGGAACAATCATTTAGCATATCTAGGAACTTTATCTCTTTATCATGTGCTGAACAACAGTTCACCCAGTCTATGTGAGGGTAATTGAAGTCCCCCATTATAACCAGGCTTCCCTTCTTCGATGCCTACTTTACAACATTCTCCAACTGCCAGTCTCCCTCAAGAGTTTGAGTCGGAGGCCGATAGTATATGCCTACTGTTAGACCATCCTTGTGGCCTGGTACTCTTACCCACAGAGCTTCTAATGGTGACTCCAAATCACCTAGATATTCCAATTCATATGATTTTATCACTTCTTTGACATACAAGGCTACACCACCTCCCATTTGCCCCTTCCTATCCTTCCTGTACAGTTTGTAGCCTGGGATAACTGTATCCCATTGGTTATCATCCGTCCACCAGGTTTCAGTGATACCAATAATATCAATATTCTTATCTATTGCTAAGTATTCATGGAAAAGAGGAAGGAAGAGGAGGTGGAAAAGCCTAAGAGGCCTGATTCAAGAAAGGAGGAGAAGAAAGATAAATTTGCTATGATGGAGGCACCACCAACTGGAGCAACGGAACATGAACCCATAGATCAAATACAAATAATGGTGGACTTAGGGAAATTGTTCATGAAATTAAAGAAGAGAGGGTAAAGGATAAGGAGGAGATAATGAAAAGTCAAAAAAGCTGGTCTCACAGTTTAATGAGAGGCTAATTATCAGAAAATGGATAAAGTTTTGAGTATGGTGCAAACTGATATGAAATTGATGCAAAATGATATGAGAGGGTTGCATGAGGAACAAAAAGAAGTTAAATTAAAAGTTGAATCACAGGGGGAAAGATTAGATATGGTGGAAGATGTGATGAGGAAACAAAACTTGGTGATTCGTAATTTAGTGAAAAAAACAGCAGACAAGCTGAAGGAAAGAATTGTTGATTGGTTAAATCATTTGATGATGGGGAAAGATTTTGCAAACTAAGATATTGCAAGTGTTTTTAGATTGGGGGCAAAGAAGGGTAAAAAAATTCAAAGAAATGTTTTGGTAAAATTTGCAAATTGGGTGGATAAGGTGCTGGCATTTATAAAACAGGCTGTGTCTGGTGTTTTGAAAATTGATGGATGTGATGTTGAAATCTATAACGATATATCAGTTGATGAAAGAGCATGGCGTTATAAGAGGAATCCTGTGATGAAATTGCTTAGAGAGCGATCAATTGATTATCATTGGAGATCCCCCAACAGTTAAGATTTTTTTATGATAAAAAATGCACATGATGGATGCTGAAATAGATCTGCTGGATTACTTGTGTCAGATTGGATTGGTCAAGATTTCATCTCGAGAGTGGAGGGCATTAAGGAAGGCTTTGATTGAAACAGGGGGATTCAAAGGGAATATGGAAGTGACCAAGAGGAACAGATGTTGCACCAGAGGTACAGTCATTGGCAGATGATGGGTGAGGTAATGAGATAGAAGTAGGGATTATGGTGGAATGAAGGGTAGAGGGGGAAAATTTCAAAGAGAAAAAAGTTTTCTTCTTTTTTATCACTTTTACTTATAAACTGAGGATAGCATGCTAGAGCATTAGTTGACATGCACATCTTGCATGCTCCCCCCACCCCTCTTTTATTGTCAAGGGCCACTTTTTGGAAAAAGGAGTGGGGAGGGTAGAATTGCATGATAAATGTTTTTGATGTTGTTGTTTTATAATGGGTGTTGGGTGAGGGGTTTTGCACATCTAGGAGTTTGCGGAATATATAAAAGATGGTTACTATTAAGGTATGGGGGTTATTAAAGTATTGGCATGGAATGTGAAAGGTACCGGCTGTCAAGTGAAGAGAAGAAGACTAGAATCAGCCTTGAGGAAAGATAGGCCATATGTAGTCTTTCTCCAGGAAACTCATCAAAAATCTGAAGATACTAATAAGATATTTCTGGGATGGATGCAGTTTTATGAAAAGGAATATGTAACTTCAAACGCAAGAGGGGTGGCGATTTTGATTTCAAAGAGATTGGGTTTCAAGATGACAAATTGTATATCCGATCCAGAAGGCAGATATTTAATTGTTAAAGGGAAGGTTGATGATGAGGAAATAATGTTAGTAAATATATATGCTCCAAATGATCAACAACAAGAGTTTTTAGATAAAGTGTATGGTATTATAGAAAAGGAAAGAATAATGAAAATGATTGTAGCAGGAGATTTTAATTTAATAAGGGCTCCCAAGGACAGTACAAATATATCAGGAGTTGAAAGAGGTGCTAAAATGAGAATTTTAGATAAATGGATGAAACAATTAGGTCTGAAGGATGTCTGGAGGGAGCTTAAAGGGTCAGAGAGAGTTTATACTTATTTTTCACAGGGTCATAATACATATTCGAGAATTGATTACATATTTGTTACAGAAAATATGATCAAAAATTTAGAGGATGTAGAATTTGGAATCTTTAAAGAGTCAGATCATGCAAAGTTCTGGTTGGAGTTAAAAGTAGAAGGGAAAAGGAAGACTAGGAAAAATTGGAGATATGATGATAAATTGTTTCAAGACAGCAGGAGTAAAGAACAGATAATGGAAAATGGAATGAATGTTGGGATTGGAATGATACAGGAGAAGTTAATTATAGTGTGGTATGGGATGCCATGAAGTCAGTGTTTAGAGGGGAATGTATCAAATTGGCTAGTATTAAAAATAAGCAATTTAGAGATAAAATTGAAGAAATAGCAAAGGAGACTAAATTATTACAAGAGGAGCGTTCAAAGACCAACAATAAGATGGTCTTTGATAGGATGCAAAGGCTAAAGACAGAATTGGTAGGAAAGGATATACAAAAAGTGAAAAATATATAATATATTTAAAGAGAGAATATTTTGAATACAGTGATAGAAGCTCAAGATTATTAGCAAGAGCAGTAAAAGAGGAGTAAAAGAGAGATAGGAGTTTTGATAGATAAAAATGGCATGAGATGTAATAAAATTAAAGATAAAGTTAAAACGGTCAAAATATTTTTATCAGGAATTATATACAAAAAAGATATAAATTTGGAAAGGTTGAGGGAGCAATTGGAGAAGCATTTTCAAAATAAGATAAATCAAAAACAAAAAATTAAAATGGAAGAAGGAATAAATGAAAAAGAGATATAAGATATGATGGCCAATTTGAAGTTGAATAAATCCCCAGGGAATGATGGACTTCCGGCAGAGTTCTATAAAGAGTTTAAAGATAGTGTGGTTCCAAGATTGTTGAAGTTGTTTTATTATATATTGGATGGGGGAAAGTTTCCGACATCATGGTATAGAACGACAATTGTTTTACTGCCAAAACCTGGAAAGGATTTAGAAAAAGTGGAGTCATATTGGCCCATCTCTCTGATAAATCAAGACACCAAGATATTCACAGCAATTATGGCTAATAGATTAAATGGTTTTATGGGCAATTATATAAATAATGATCAGGTGGTTTTTTTTGAAAGGGAGACATATGTCGGATTTGACAAGATGAATTTTAGACATGATAGATATGGTTGGACAAACTAAATAGAAAGTCGGATTATTATCATTAGATATATTTAAAGCATTTGATTCATTGCAATGAGTAACAATTAGCAAAATAATTAAATCTCTCAGATTTGGGAAAAGATTTATTAGAATGATAGAACAATTGTATCAACATGGTATTGCTAATGTTAAGGTGAATGATGAACATACAGATGAAATTATATTAGAAGCAGGAACAAGACAGGGGTGCCCATTATCTCCAATTTTGTTTATTATGGTGATGGAGTTATTAGCAAACATTATAAGAGAGGATAAGGATATTGAAGGAATATTAGGGAATAAGATAAGTCTTTATGCTGATGACACATTGGTAATTGTAAAGCATCCTAGGAACGCACTAGGAATAGGATTAATAAGGATTTATGCCCTAGTATATCTCCGGTAATAGAAATAGAGGATATTAAAAATTTCCCAATAAAATTGGATAAAAGGGTGAAAGAAGTATTGATAAGAAATGATGTTTTTCTGTTGAAGGATTGGATCCAAGTCTGTAAGGATAGTGAAAGGAAAATAGAAGTTTATGCACAATTGAATTTGAATTGGTTTCAGACAGCCTTGGTAAACAAATGGAATGGCAGATATTTGAGGGAAACTAGTTTAGATAGAGAAAAAACCGCATTTGAGTTATTGATATTAAACATAAGAAAAGGTGATATTGGAATTAAGGGTATAGTGAGTAAAATATATAGAATATTAAATAAGGATGGTAATCCGCAAGAAACTATGAGGTTAAATTGGGAACATGATTTGAATATAGAAATACCAGAAAAGATTTGGAAAGGCAAATGGAAGAAAAGGTTTATGAGAACTATGTCTGTTAGAATAAAAGAACATAATTTCAAAATACTGTGGAAATGGTACTTTACCCCAGTGAGATTACATCAAATGGATAACGCTAAAAGTAAGATGTGTTGGAGGTGTAAACAATCTCTGAAAACGTATGAACATATTTGGTGGAAATGTAATGTGGTAAATAACTTCTGGAGAAAAATTGAGAAAGAGATTTGTGATATTATGGGGTTCGGAATTAAGATGGAGTCAAGTACAGTGTTGACAATGGATGTGGAAAATTTGAAGTTAAATGAGGATAAAAAAGAATTAATATCTATAATGTTGTCCACCGGGAGACAGTGTCTTGAAAGAAACTGGAAAACAGACGTAGTTTTAAAAAATTATGAATGGTATAAAGAGATGTGGGATCTTTCATTGAATGATAAATTAACATGGCAGATACATAAATATAAGGGCAAAATTAAAGAAAATAGATTTTGGAAAATCTGGCAACCATTTGTAGATTACTCTTTGAAGGGGGGAAGGGGGAGTAGTCTGATAACTGATCAAATAAGTTTTTGGGAAAGGTAAAAATAAATGTAATATCCTGCAAACTACATGATATTGTAAATACATTGGGTGATTATTGTATTACTGTTGAATATTATTCAGTTATTGGTTGCATCATATAACTTAATGGGACTTAATAGAATGTGGTTGTAAAATTAACATGGGTTAAGGATTAATTTGGAAATAATAAATTCCATAGAATTAAAAATGGTAATGGAAGGGTGGGGGTAAGATGGAATTGTATTAAATAGGAGGTTTTTTGTCTTTTATTAATATAATACATGTAAGTTTCCATACCAATAGAGATTATAAGGTGATTTTTTGTATGTATTTCAATTAAATAATTCTCTTTTTCTTTTTTTGTTATGTGTGAAAAATTAAAATTTAATTAAAAAAATTAAAAAAAGAACTGTATGTGGCAAAAGTCTGTGGTACATCAAAAAAAAACCAATTGATTTCTTCAACAGTTCAAAAATTATTTTATTATTAAATAATAATTATCCTTGCTTGCAGGTATAAAGTAAAAATGTATAATACTCAGAAGAAGAGAATTCTCAGAAGTAACCAGAATGACCAAAAATAAAGTGTCAATTTCTATCCCCAAGCATGTAAGTGTAGTTGCATGGCCCTCAGTCTTTTCCAGAGCCAATGGTACTCCCAACTCGCCCATCAGCTCCTGAAAAGACAGCAAAAGTTGTTCACATATCCCAGAGCCCTGCTACCCCCAAACAAAAACAAAAAACACATCCAAGTAATGGGCAACATTGCTGACCCGAGACCTGTGTACAAGTGCCCAATGAAGAAAAGTACTGAAACGTTCGAATGCAGAGCAGGATACTGAGCAACCAAAAGGCATGGCCCTGTCGACAAAATACTGGCCCTCAAAACAAAAGCCCAGCAACTCAAAATCATCAGGGTGGACAGGGAGGAGCCAGAAAGTGGACTTGATATCACACTTAGCCAGCAACACCCCATGACCACAAGCACAGACCATCCTTAAGGCTTGGTCAAAAGCTGTATACCGGACCGAACAAAGTTCATCAGGTATAGCATCATTGACCGATGAGCCCGCCGGGTAAGATAAATGATGGATAAGGTGGAAGTCACCCGAAGATTTCTTGGGTACCAAACCAAGGGGGGATACTTTCAAGTTAAGATAAGGAGGTTCGGTGAAGGGGCCGGCAACCCACCCCTCCCATACCTCCTTAAATTTTTTTGACCAGGCCACATCCTCCTTACCTCACAAAGACTGCAAATTGGGTGCATCTTGTGGCACGCGCACACCAACAAAAGGGATTCAAAAAACCCATTGGGAAACCAGCTGATAAATAAGCAGCATCCCCCAGCTTAGGGTAGATGCTAAGCCAATGGTCCAGCACCTCAATTCGAATTGGGGAGGAACCCTTTTGAAGCGGCAGCTGCATGTGGGGGGACGTGCCTTGGGCCCTACTAACCACAGCCCTGCCCACGTGGCCCACCCAACCGGAAGCAGGAGCTGGCCGAATGAGGCCCTGAACAAATGGAGCACTCGTGTTTGAACTTGCACTGCTTCAGGCTGCAACCCCCCATGGAGGAGAAATCCCAGCACAGCAGGTGGGCTGGAACCCCTGCCCTGCCGGCTGGCGGGGAAACTGCGCTGGACCGGGGCGCTGAACTACATGGCCACAATGGTAGCAGTCACCAGATACAGGGCGGGATGGGGTCATATACAGAAGCCAAAGCAACTGGTTAGACTCGTCCCAAGGCATCTCGGGGTGCAGGGCCATGCACATACAAAATTCCTCGTCGTACGCAAGCCATTACTGCCCCGGAAAGTCGACATATACCCTATAAATTATGTCTAAATATTGAATCAATGGTATTGCTAGGTCCAGACGGGCTCGAATGGAGACCACAGCATAAATCAAATAGCCCGGAAGCCAATTTGCCCATGTGTGGGGAGGTTTACGGCGACGGGCCAATTCCTTATCCTGATCATCCTCCTTCTCCTCCCTAGTCATTTCCCTATTCAAGAGGCTAAACAAATCCACATATTCATGGCACCAGATCTTATCTCCGGTGACCAGAAGGAGGTGATCACCCAATGGCAATGAAAGACTGACGGTCAGAATTGACGACCTCAATGCAGAATGGTAGGCTGGATTTACCAGAGGGCCATAAGGCCAGATTGGATAAGGAACCATAGGCCCTGCAGGTTGAATGTCGGGAGGCACTGGTGGATAAGGTGCCTGCCATGAAGTAAAATTCAGTGCTGCGATCGGTGGGCTGTGAGGCAGAAATGCTGACGACATTTGCTGCGGCCAGGGCCATTGGACTATAGGGGCCAGATGTGAGCTAACTTGACCGACATACTCACCAGGTGCACTTGCAACAACCACCCCCACTGGGGGTTCTGGCTGCCATGTAACATCGGGGCTCAGGACCGAGTTAGAGCCCACAGGGCCAGACAAGGGAGACAATGACCTGTCGTGGTCTGAGCAGGCAGCCGGAAGAAAGGCCGTCAAGCAGGCTGACTGCACCGCAGCTGCTTCCGACACAGGTGGAGGTCATGACGTCTCTAAGCGTTGAACCCGCTGATTAATGAGGGGTAAAAACTGGGGCCAATCGGTGGCAAATTGATCAGCCACCTGGCAGGCCAATTGTCTGGCCGAGTGGCGAGTAGCTGGCCTGGCATCAAGGCCCACAGCATGTTCAAGCTCTGTGATGTGGGCAACTAAAGCCCTGGGATCCAATGGCAAGGGCTCCAAGGCAGGTTGAGGCCCATGCCCTGGAGGCCCAACTGCCAGCAGAGGGCCTGGAGGAAATCCAGGCCCAGCAGACACCCTGGCAGGCAAATGCCCTGCAGAGCCACAGGCAATCCCAGGCCCTGGAGTGGCCCTGTTGGCTTGTGCCATAGGCCTGGTATGTGGCCCAGATCTCTGGCCTAAGGACCTGCCCTGAACCTGGCAGGTCCTCTTTTTCTGGCACCATTTTATGGCGCTATATGACCACAAGCCCCAGAAAAGTGCCCACGGCACCCCCAACCGGTGGCCTCTTTGGCAGGAAGTCTCCAGGCCGCAGCAAGCTCCACGGTAAGCTGAATGGCCTCAGGAGTCTTACACCCGAAGGCCGGGGTAGTGATCGGCTGGGGCGAGAATCAAAACTCGCCCAGCCGACTCGAAGACGCAAGCCCCGGAGAGGAGAGAGTACGGGCACATGGGATCCCAGCAGGGACTGCTCAAAACTGTGTCCCGTCCAGGGTAGTGATCGGCTGGGGCAAGAATCAAAACTCGCCCAGCTGACTCAAGGAGGCAAGCCCCGGAGAGGAGAGAGTACGGGCATGTGGGGTCCCAGCAGGGACTGCTCAAAACTGTGTCCCATCTGGGGTAGTGATCGGCTGGGGTGAGAATCAAAACTCGCCCAGCCAACTCGAGGAGGCAAGCCCTAGAGAGGAGAGAGTATGGGCACATAGGGTCCCAGCAGGGACTGCTCAAAACTGTGTCCCGTCCTGGCTCCGGGGCTGGAAAAATTAAGATCGGCTGGGGAGGGAGCAAACGTGCCCTGGCCCAGCCGAAATACCAATGGCTGGCTGGGGCACGCAGAGCTCCTTTTAAAGGGGCCCTGCTCCACCCCTTTTGCTCGGCCCCAGCGCCCATCTCTGGAGCGGGGCCTGGCAACAGCATGCGACTGTGAGATTCCCTGCAGCCATGCGCCCATTCCGTGCACTCCAGTGTCCAGTCATGCCTGCCACATGTCCATAGAAATTGCTGCAGACACAGACAGCACTGGTTCTCTGGCTATAAACAGAGGTGAGCACTGAACCCTAGAGTCGGATATGACTGGCTTTCGAGCAAGGGTGACCTTTACCTTACTGAAAAAGCATGTGGTAGAGCAAGTTTATAAGGTATAACAAGAAACTGAGAATCCAGCTGTTTATTTGGAGCAAATATACCAGGCAACTCAGCAGTAGACAAATTTAAGGAGCTGAGTGTCATACAGTAGAACCCAAGTTAACGACAGCACTGGACAATGACAAAATCAGATAACGATGCTAGATCATGCACAGGACAGCATCATTTTGTCATTATCCGGTGCATCGTGTCACGATGTTTAGGGCCAAAAAAATTGCCATCTTCGGGTGCATTTTTCTGGCTGTCCCGCTACCCAGCAGGCTCTGGGGCGGGTGGGAGGACCTTTTCTGCACTATTCTCGCCTTCCTAGGAGGTCCCTGGTGGCCACAAGTTTTTTCACATATTCTCCACCTCAGCTCCAAGTTAATTACTTAACAGAATAAATAAAGCAAACAACCCTGATTGTGGGTGGAAAGGAATGGCAGGGTGGTTGATGGCAATTTAAAATACCTGCACCAACCTATAACCATCTCCCCTGCTCTCTCTCTCTCTCTCTCTCTGAAAATATGGAATGTTCTTGTTGCATCCTGAGCACTACAGGCAAAGGCTCTCTCAAATTAAATATTATAACAACAACTGCCACCAGCTGCCAAGAGGAAAAGTTTCAACCCTCTGCTTCAAATATTAAAGTCATTCAATGTTGCCCTTTTCCCAGGCTTGTAAGTAAGCAAAGCTAATTTTAAAGTGAACTTTCTTATTATTAAACACTAAGCATTTGTCATTGTTCCAGTCACAAAGTAGCAACACAGAACATTTCATTCTTTTTTCTATTATATGTCCTTCATAGTCTCCCCTACCGTCTCCTGGTACTTAATATATTCTCTTCTTCTACCTTCCAATTCTTCTATTTTACCTGTCCATCAAACCCTCTAGAATGCAGATCCTAGCACCATGATTTTTTTATTTAAAAACTTCTCTTTCCGCCCCCACCACTTTTCTTTACACAGAAGAAAACTTCATTGCTTGAGCTTTGCACAGCAGAAAGAAAGGGGGAGTTTTGATGGCTTTCATAAAACCTTCAGCCAAAGTACCAGTGGTGGGCTCCAAAAAAAAATTGCGACCACACTGTGGGCATGGTATGGTGGGTGTGGCCAGGGGGAAAGCCCTGCATTGCACCCAAATTAGGACTACTTTATTTCAAAATTTGGATGGATGGGACCAGCCAGAATGTCTGCTACTGGTTCTGGAAAACTGGTGCGAACCTGCTGATGCCCACCACTGCAAGGTACCAAAGTAAAGTTATTTCACACACACACACACACACACACACACACACACACACACACACACACACACAAACACACACACACACACACACACACACACACACACACACACACACACACACACACACACCAAATTGCATTTTATTGTGCTAAAAACATAAGTTTGGCACACAGGATGTTTCTTTTTTCATTCACATTGACTTAATTTTTGGTTACAGCAAATGCCTTGTATGGGCTGCAACAATGAATATAGAGATTGTGTTATACACTCGTGACTCCTGAACACAGAAGGCAAAATTGAGAGTGCTGTTTCCCCAGAGCAATTGTAACAATATATTGAGAGTTGGGGGTGGGGGTGCGCTCTCTTCTGTCAAAGATGCACCATGTCAATAAACACAGCATTTTAACTTATATATGAAGTCCCAAACTGTATCACAGCAACACCACGGCATCTGCTAGAAGATGGTCATGGTGGGTGTTGCTGCATTTTCCCCATCCCCCATGAGACTCACCTGGACCCTTTTTGGCACAAAAGGCAGAATACCATTACCATTGCCTGCCATACTGGCTGGGGATTTTAGGACTTGAAATGCAAGTGTCTGAAAAGCCAGAAGTACCCATTTCTATCTGACTCAGTATTTTCTACATTGACTGGCAACAGATAACCAGGGTTTACATCAGAAGCCTTTTCCACAATTATCTGGAGACAGTGAGGAATGAATCTAGGACTTCTGGCATACACCCAATGTGTTCTGCTACTGAGTTATGGACCTTCCAAAGAGAAATCCTGTCTACTAAGAATATTCTTATTAAAACATTAAATGGCAAGGCCATTATTGCATGGTGCGTGCATCATTGCATGATCTGTAACCCTACGAAAATACATTTTATGAAGTGGCGATTTACATTTATGGAATGCCAAGAAATGTAACCATGCCCTAAAAAGTGGGCAAGCAAATGTAATTTTCTCTGAAACTAGGACAGCTTTTGCATCTTCTGCCAGGGGAAGAAGAAACAATTACCTACAGCCAGTCAAGCAGCTATAATTCTTAATTACATTGCAGACTTTTCAAAATGTTGTTCTGCTTAGGACTATTAGAACTCACTTAGCTGTAGTTTCAGCTTTCATTTCTCTCACAAATTTAGTTTGCACCCATTAATTTGAGCCCTCATGAAAGGAATACAGCCATTAACACAGCCTAGCTTCTGATTCAATTTGCTACTAAATTTGCAATGTAGTACTATGAGACTCATATAAGCTATGACAGAATCCCCCACTGAGACCAACTAAATTACTAGTTCAAAAGGAAAGAAGGAAGCGCTTTTAGTGGGAAATTGCCCTTCTCCTACATTGGTGATACAGAATAGAAGTCTGTACTATCACCAGATAAGTTAATCTTCAGTGGAAAAATCAGGTGCCAGGATTCCATCATACTCTAGAATAGTGGTTACCATACCCCACAGGGGTGCTTCAGTTCCCAGAAGCCTAAGTCAGCCCATTGAATTAGGCTTCTGGGAATTGAAGTCCCAAAACCAAAGATTGGGGAACACTGCTCTAGATTGACTGAGAAGTTGAAAGGAGTCCATAGAAGTGCAATGCAAATGACGAACTGTCATTTGCCAGGTGGAGGGGATGATCTCGTGTATTTCATTTTGTCAAATAAATAAGGCTCTCTTCCTTCCATCCACAACCCCCAGACAGATTCTTCCAGTTTTAATATATGCTATTTTGAGTCTTTCTTCTGTGAGCCAAGGATCAAGTCCACACTTTGCCTCCTGGGAGCAGAGCCAGCCTTCTTGGCCTCAGGCAGGTAGCCTAGTCCTGGAGCACCCCCAGAAGAGGTAAATGAACCAAACACTTCAGAGTACTCTATATGTGGGAAAACTCCGAGAAGCCTAACCTTATGCTGGAAGCAATTTGTCAGTATGCAAGTGTGTGTGTGTGTGTTTTGCTGCTTCTAACCAGAATCCAGTTAGTAACAATTAAACTAGAGTCATGACTTTAAACACAACCTCAGTATTTCCTCATATAAATTTTAGAATTTCCTCACAACTCCAGTATAAAATCCAGAGGTATCAATTCAATATTTTGTCAGAAGAAGGATAAAAAGTAACTACTATCTTACCATTGCTGTTACTACTAAGAAATAATTCAATTATTATGTTATTGTGGTTTTTTTTTTAAAAATAGCATACGGGTGAAGTGGCACCACATATTTTATGGGATGCCATGAAAGCGGTATTAAGGGAAGACTGCATTCAGGAAAAAATTATTATTGATAGAGAATGAATTAGGAAAATAGTTAAAAGAGAACAAGAATTAAAAGAATTAGAAAGAAGACATGCAGAGGATGGTAATGAGAGGAATTGGAATAAACTTCACTCTTTAAGAAAAGAGGTAATAGGTTTAGAAATTGACAAAGCAAGAAAAGATTTGGTATATCTAAAGAGAAATGACTTTGAATTTAATAGTAAGGATATGAAAACTTTAGCAAAAAGAGCAAAAAATAAGAAGATCAAGAGACAAATAGAAACTCTGGCAGATGAGGATGGTCTCATAGTACATAAACTAGAGGGGAAACTCCATATTGCAGAAAAGTTCTTTGCGGATTTATACAAAGAAAAGTCTGTTAATGTTACAAATTTAGGAACTTTTTTAGATAAAAATTTAAATATAAAATTAAAAAAAGAACACTCAGATTATATGGAGCAAGAAATTCAAGATAAAGAAATTGAAATAGTGATTAAAAACTTTAAAAAATGACAAAGCACCAGGTGAAGATGGTTTTCCATCAGAAATATATAAACAATGTCAGGAAGTAATGATTCCCAAATTAAAGAAACTGTATAATTATATATTAGAGGGGGAAAATATCCCAAAATCCTGGAGTCGTTCAATTATGGTATTGATCCCAAAACCGGGTAAAGATAGGGGGAAAAATTGATGCCTATCGCCCTATCTCCTTATTAAATCAGGACGCTAAGATATTCACCTCTTTATTGAATAACAGATTTAATCGCTTTTTAAGCTTTTATATAGGAGAGGACCAAGCTGGTTTTTTGAAGGGCAGACAGATGGAGGGACTGATAAGTAGGTTAGTCAATATTATAGATTTGGTTAAAAAGTGTAAGGAAATAGTTTGTATTTTGGCACTAGATATCTACAAAGCATTTGACTCTATTCAGTGGTCTACTATTAAAGAAATATGTTGCGGATTAGAGTTTGGTTCTAAATTTAAACATGCAATTAATCAATTATATAATGATTTGGTGACAAGAATAAAAATGAATAATAGGTTAAGTGGAGAAATTGAGATTAAGGCTGGTACCCGACAAGGCTGCCCGCTCTCCCCATCACTTTTCATTCTAGCAATGGAGTTGTTAGCAAGAAGTATTCGACAAGATGAAAGTTTGACAGGTGTTAAAAACAAAAAAAATAGTCTATTTGCAGATGACACCTTGCTAGTGGTCAAGGACCCTCTTCTAAATATTAATAAAATTCAACATCACCTGAAGTTATTCGAGCAAGTTACAGGATTAAAAATAAATTGGAATAAAACAGAAGCTATTACTTGTAATCTATCGGAGGGGGAAAAGAAGAAAGTAATGGAGAAATATAAATTTAAAATAAGAGATAAAATGAGATATTTGGGAATAATGGTGTCAGACGAAGTTAAGGATTTGTATAAGATCAACTTTAATAAGTTAAAAGAGGAAATAAAAAGAATTAAGGATCAATGGAAATCATTGAAAATATCATGGTTTGGGATGATAAATTTGTGCAGGATGAAAATTATGCCAAAACTAAACTTTTTATTTGAAAATTTAACAATACAAATAAAAGAAACAGAGCTTAAAATCTGGCAGAAATTGATAAATGAAATCTGTAATAATGAAAAAAAGCCAAGAATTAATAAAAGTTTATGGTATTTAAAAAACAAGTTGGGAGGGTTAAATATCCTGAATGTTAAACTCTATTACAGAGCTTTTAATTTAAAGAGAATTATTATACTATTAAGTCAAAATTGTGCGCAAAAGTATGAATTAGATTATATAGAGTTTAGAAATTGGAAGGGTGAATTATTTTTAGGTGAGATAAGAACTAATCACCAATTTTGTAATTTTTCTTTAAAGAATATATTTAGAATATGGAAAGGATTAAAACCAATATTATCTCCAAATTCTTCGCCCATAATGGAAATTCTAGGCCAACAAAATTGTCCTTTAGAGGTAACAAGAGAAATTAGAGGTACAAGAGAAATTTTAACACGCAAAAAAGCTCTATTAATCACAGATTGGATTGATAATTGTAATACCATCTTCCAAAGAAAAAGTATTTATGTGGAGTTAGGCTTAAATTGGCTGCAAGAACTCCAGATGGAGACGTGGAATAGAAAGATGAGGGAAAACAGTACAATAAATTGGGCATCAACCCCCTTTGAAAATCTGACTCTTGAAGTAAGGAATGGTAAAAAAAAATTAAAAGGTTTAGTGGGTAAGATTTATCAGTTGTTAAATTCTAGTGAAGATACTCAGCATTGTCTTAAAAAAACTTGGGAGGAGGATTTGGGAATTATAATAAAAGATGAGAACTGGAAAAAGAAATGGACCCATAGAAGTATGAAATCACTTTCAATAAAGGAAAAAGAACATAATTGTAAAGTACTTTGGAGGTGGTATCTCACTCCAGCCAAATTACATTTAATAAATAATAAGAACTCTGATTTATGCTGGAGATGTAATAAAGGAAAAGGGACTTACATTCATATGTGGTGGCTGTGTGATAAAATGAGGAATTTCTGGGATGTTATAGAAGAGGAATTGAATAAAATATTAAAAATAACAATAGTGCTAAGTCCAAAGATAGTATTATTAGGTGAAGTGGATGATTTACATCTGGAAAATAATAAAAAAGAATTATTGTTATCTTTATTGATGGTAGCCAGACAGCTAATTGCCAAGGAATGGAAGAGTGGAACTAATATTAGTAAAGTTAGATGGTACGCAGATGTTTGGCAATTGGCTCTCAATGAGAAATTAACTATCCAAGTTCACCAGAAAAGGGGGTTACCAATAAAGACACCATTTTGGGAGATTTGGGGTTCCTTTGTCAACTTCACTTTATTAGATGATAACAAGTTTAACCCAAGCCCTGAGATGATTCAATTTTGGAAATAGAATTGAAGGCAAATGGTCAAGAAACCCCTGTCGACATCCCCCGACAGAGCACAGGTGGCCGGGTTATATTGTTTTATTGCTTTAGGTATTTTTTATAATGTATAGATTTGTTACTGTATTATTTTTTGTATTATTTTCATTATTTGTTTTTGTATTATTTCAGTTCTTAATAAAAGCTTTAAAAAATAAAAAATAAAAAAAATAAAAAATAGCACTCCAGTTTATGAAAATGAGCTTCAGTATTCACAGTATATATATCTTCCCACAGGATTGGAGCCTGTCTCTGTGAAATTTTAAAGATGAGAGTGTGATTTATGAGATGGCACAGCCCAAAGTGCAGATTAAGAAAGAGCAGAAATTCCTATGAGAAATTTTTTAGAAGCTGCTTAAAGATACAATATTGTTAATGATCCGGTGGTTTTACTGCATGCCAAAGCAGCCAAGTGATGTGTAGAATTATTCTAAACACATTTTCTCAGGGAGTCAGTCTAATTAATTTCAGTGGGACCTATTCCCTTGGGGAAGTAGGACATCATTTTGTATGGAGCAAAAACATACCCTGCAGCTTCTAACAGTTTCTCTGTGAATGCAGAGACACTGGTATTGTTGTAATGCCCATGCTTTCTCAGGCCACTAATAACTACTTAAGCACACACATGCACTCACACACAACACTCACAGAGGCTATGGGTGGGCAAATCTGACAGTTTCTATGATGTTCATGTTTATTTCAATCACAGTGTTGTTCCACCCCATTTCTGTGCCTATTTCCAATATTTAAAAAGATCTGCACATGATTTTGTGAATGACATTTTATGGACATACATTGGTAAGCAATTTTCTCTGTTGCTGCATTAAAAAAAAGGGTCAGAGAATTACTTGAGACCAACACACAGAGAAGTGTGAAAAATGAAAGGTACAGTAAAACCCTGACTTACAAATGCCTCGAGTAACATAAAATTCAACTTACATAATAATTTTGTGCTAAAACCATGTCCCAATTTACACAATTTTCTATGGGTTTGCTTTGAGTTACATAAAGATTCTTTTTCCTATGGGTTTGCTTCGAGTTACATAAAAATTCATTTCCTATGGGTTTGCTTCGATTTACATAAAAAGTCACAAAAAAATTCAGTTTAAGCAAAAGTCTATGGAACAGACTTTTTTTTGTAAGTAGGGGATTTACTGTACTGTAATTGCCTTCCAATTTGCACAACTAGTTCACAAAGTACAAGGTATATGGAAATAAAAACCAAATGAATTTTGCTTCTATCCCTAACTAAGGCTTAATCAATTTGGACTGCCTTGAGAAACTATACAGTAATTTGCACAGTCTAACATATGCTCCCTTCTCAAGCAGAATATGTTACTCAATTGTTTTCTTTGAAAGGTTAATTTAGTGTTTGGGAATCAAGACAATGGAAACGGCTATAAGCTAGCCTAGCACATCTTTATTGCATGGAGTACCGTACGAACATGTGGTAATGGCAGACAAACAGCTCCTTTTATGCGGTGGCTATACAATTGAATATGGTTCTTCGACAGGCATTGGCTACTGTCCAAGTGACGTCATCCTTGGTCACGCCTTTCTTGTCCAGGTGAGGTGAGCGCGGGAATCTTTCCTGCACAGCTGAAGGCATTTGAGGAATGTGTACCATGTGAGCTGGGCGCTCGCTACTGCCCCCGGTGGCCACTAGCTCACGTCCTCATACAGAAGGTTACAGTGTTACAATTAGAGATTGTTACACTCACTCATTCGTGTGGTTACAATTACATTCAATACACAACATCCCTCCCCCCTAAGATGGGACAAAGTCCCTCAACCAAACTGGTTTTCCACATGTGCGTTTTGGGCGTGCGGCCGTTATGCTTGACTCAGCCGTGCCCCATTGTCTGTGTCCTCCTGGCTCTTGTCCTGCAATTGGAGAGGATGACTCGTTAGTGACTCGCTGCGGACTTGCAGCTTTGGTATGGGTAGGAGAAGGGGGAGGATGGGTTTCTGATGCGGATGTGGGGAAACCGGGGGCACTAGGGGCTAAAGAAAAACCCCGCTCTTCGCTTGGACGGGTGGGAGAACACTCCAAAACACCTCGCCCCCGGTTTGGTAACTCAAAATCTAATTCAGGGGCAACATGGGCAAACTCATTCCTCTCTTTCAAAGGGCTGGGTAGAACTGGTGTATCTAAAGGATACGGATTTGAGCCTGTGATTCCCCCCCTTGTTTGGGACTGTTGCCCTTCGTTTTCTCCCCCTTGGGATAAGCGGGTGGGGGAGGACCCTAACATTGAGTTTTGCTGCTGGACCCCTCTGTCCGGCCCCCCAATCACTCGATGCCTTAGTTGGTCAGCATGCCTTCTCCAGAGGAGACCCGTGTTGGTCTCGACACAGTATGACACTGGTCCCGTTTGATTAATGACTACACCCGGCACCCAGGCTGGCCCTGTAGTGGCATAGTTTCTGCAATGTACAGGTTCACCTATCTGGAAGTTTTTTGTGGGGCTGTGCTCAATATTTCTTCCCCTATACTCCACCCTGGTGGGATCCAACCTGGTTAACAATGAGTGCAATTTCCTTTTCATGAGGAGTTCAGGGGGGGAGAATCCCGATGCCAATGGCGTCACCCGGTATGCCAACAGAAACTGGCAGAGCTGCCGGTCCAGATCCCCTGGTCCCATGCGCAGCAGCCCCTCTTTCATTGTGCACACCAGGCGTTCCGCCTGGCCATTTGTAGCAGGGTGAAAGGGGGCTGAGGTAATGTGCCGAATGGCATTGGACTCCAAGAACGCCTGGAACTCGGCCGACGTGAAGGTACTCGCATTGTCACTCACAATGACGTCAGGTATCCCGAAGGTACTTATCAGCCTGAGCAGGTGTTTTATGGTTGCAGCTGATGAAGTGCTGCGCATTGGAATCACCTCTAACCACTTGGAGTATGCATCCACTACCAGCAGGAAAAAGGAAACCCTGAATGGACCTGTGAAGTCTATGTGGAGGCGGGACCACGGCCCCCTAGCCGTGTCCCATTCTCTGTGTGGAAGGCAGGACTCCTCAGGGCGAGAGCTCTGGCAACTTTCGCAGGTGTTCACCATGTGTTCAATGTCTGCGTCTAGCTGTGGCCACCAGAAATAGCTTCGGGCCAGCGCCTTAGAGCGCATGATCCCTGGGTGGCTGACATGTAAAAGCCGTAGCACCCTTGCTCTTAATGCTTCTGGGACCACAACCCTCTCCCCCCACAGGAGGCACCCCCTTTCTGTGGACAACTCAACCCTCTTCCTGAAAAACGCGGCAAACTCGTCTGCAGGGGGAGCCGTGGGCCACCCCTTCTGTACCCAGGATCTAACAAGGGCTAAAGTTTTATCTTTTGTCGTGGCTGCAGCGATTTCCACGGGAAGTATGGGGGTTGCATCTAGGGCTTCTATGAGGAGGACTTGGCTGTCTTGCTCTATCTCACACTTTGGGTCTCCCAGCTGGGGAAGAGGAGACCTTGAGAGTGCGTCAGCATGGCTTATGTCTTTCCCGGGGCGGTACACTAATGAACCCTTGTATGCATTGAGGAAAATAGCCCACTGGAACATCCTGGGGGAGAGGATCTGTGGAGTGGGCTTGTCTGAGGTGAAAATACCCAATAGTGGCTTGTGGTCGGTTACAATGGTGAATGGACGACCATACAAAAAATCATGGAACTTCTTTGTGCCCGCCACAATAGCAAGGGCCTCCCTATCGGTTTGGGCGTAATTTCATTCTGCCTTGGACAATGATCTCGAATAGAAGGCAACTGGGGCTTCTCGCCCGCCCTCTAATACGTGGCAAAGGACTGCCCCCATCCCCACTAGTGAGGCGTCGCAGACCAAGACTACCAGCTTCTTTGGGTCGAAATGGGTTAGAATAGCCTCTGAGGAGAGGAGCTGCTTGAGTTCCCTGAAAGCCCGCTCCTGATTTCCCCCCCACCGTCAAACCGCATCCTTCTTCAGCAGCCTATGCAGGGGCTCTGCAATCGACGCTTTCCTGGGCAGGAAAGAATGGTAAAAGTTCAGCAGCCCCCGGAAGGACTGTAGCTCTGGTTTCGCGGTGGGGTGAGGGGCATTTTGAATGGCTGAGACTTTGGACTCAGCGGGTTTCACCCCCTCAGGGGTTACACGGAACCCCAGAAACTCAACTTCCCTTGCCAGAAACACACATTTGTCCCTCCGCAGCCTCAACCCCGCAGATTCGAAGACTGTAAGGACCTTATCTAGTCTCTGGGCCAGTTCTGATTCGCTCCCCCCAGATATCAATATGTCGTCGAAGTATGGCAAGACACCTGGTAACTTCTTTAACAAATGTTCCACAAGGGACTGAAATATCCCTGGCGCCGAGTTCACCCCAAACTGTAGGTGCGTTACCTTGAATGCCCCCTTGTGAGTTACAATGGTTTGCGCAGCAGCTGTGGCTGGGGTTACTGAAAGCTGCTGGTACGGCTGTGCCAGATCTAGTTTGGCGAAAAACTTTCCCCCATGTAAAGTAGCTAGCAGATGGCTAACTACCAGCACTGGATAGGCATTAGGGCGGATTGCCTTGTTAATTGTACACTTGTAGTCAGCGCAAATCCGCACCTCCCCATTTGCTTTCAACGCTGTAACAATAGGAGTCTCCCACTCTGCAGAGTCCACAGGCACTAAAATCCCCTGACCCAGTTCTGCCTCAATTTTGTCATTTAGGGCGAATGGAACCCGACGTGGCTTGAGTCTCATTGGGCGGACCTCCGGGTCTAGGTCGAAAGAAACTGGGGGCCCCTCATACTTCCCGAGCCCCTTCTTGAATACCTTGGGGTGTGCGTCGCTCACTGCATGGATCTCATCCCCCCCCGATGGCATGGACGCCGCCTATGAAGATGTCCAGGGGTTTGAACCATTGTGTTCCCAGGAGATTACACCCCCCCTCCCTTAGAACTACTAGAGGGAGTTTCCTCCTGAGTCCCTTATAATTATACTATATCTCTAAGTCCCCGACCCCCAACACTGGGATCCCATTTCCCTGCACATCTCTTAAGTTCACCCTCATCTCTTTGAATTTGGGTCGCTCCTTGGAGGGAATGCGCAAAAACTCCTTATGGGAAATGAGGGAGTATACAGACCCCGAGTCTATTTCCATCTTAACAGGGACTCCTTGCAACAGTACCTCGACATAAAAACGTGGTTGCCCTAGAGGCACGCTGTGGACGGCCAAGTCGTCTTCCGCATGTACTCCTCGGTACACGTGGTCCCCCTCTGGGTCGTCGCCGCCATCGTAGATTCAGCCGACGCCATCCTGTCTCCTCGTGGGGCGCTTGCTCTCGTCCCGGCGTTGATTGCAGACCCTGGCGATGTGGCCCTTCCGTCCACAGTTGTGGCACTCAGCCTTCCTGAATGGGCACTTGCTCCACTCATGGGACACTCCACAGCCATCACAGCGCCGACCCCCTTTCCCTTCCTTCTTGCTCAGCCCCTTTCTGACTTTCTGGACTAACTCATCTTCACTGGAGCCTGGGGTGGCGGAGGCCTCTGAGGATGTGGGCGAGCGCAGGACAGGGGGTGCCCTCCAAGTCGCCTGGACCGCGGATGCAGCTGCCTCTACTTGTGGAGGCTTTGCTTTGAGAAGCTTGTACCCGGCCCACGTGGACTCAGCAGCTAGGGCCTCTTGTAGTACCTCTTTGAAGGTGAGGTCGTGGCCTCGGGTCATGAGCTTCCTTTGGGTTTCCCCATCTCTCATCCCGCAGAGCATCCTGTCCCTCAGGGCCACGTCTAGAATTTCCCGCCATTCGCATGGGGTTGCTGCCAAACGGAGGGCCGCTGCATACTCGGATACGGACTCACCCGGCTTTTGGTCCCTCCTCGTGAAGGCCGCCCTGGCATCCTTGTGTGTGCATCCTTGGGCTTGAAGTGGTTTCTCAGAGTCGCCAGCAGTTCAGTTACAGAAACCTGTTCCACCTCTCGTGGTACCACCAGGTCCATCAGCGCTTGCACTGCGTGGAAACCGAGCATCGTGATGAGAAGACCTCTCTTCTTTCCCGCGTCGGTGATGCTGGCAACCGGTAACGTACTCTTGAAGTGCATCTCGAACCAGTCCCATCGCTCGGGATGGGTCACGTCGAACACCGGTTGCTGTGAAGTTGTCTTGTCCCTGTGGGAATCCATCATCCCACCTTCGTTGCCAATTTAGTGTTTGGGAATCAAGACAATGGAAACGGCTGTAAGCTAGCCTAGCACATCTTTATTGCATGGAGTACCGTACGAACATGTGGTAATGGCGGACAAACAGCTCCTTTTATGCGGTGGCTATACAATTGAATATGGCTCTTCAACAGGCATTGGCTACTGTCCAAGTGACGACATCCTTGGTCACGCCTTTCTTGTCCAGGTGAGGTGAGCGCGGGAATCTTTCCCGCGCAGCTGAAGGCATTTGAGGAATGTGTACCATGTGAGCTGGGCACTCGCTACTGCCCCCGGTGGCCACTAGCTCGTGTCCTCATACAGAAGGTTACAGTGTTACAATTAGAGATTGTTACATCCACTCATTCGTGTGGTTACAATTACATTCATTACACAACAGTTAACAACTAAACAATAACAATATCAGCTACAGAGCTTGTTGTCTTGATTAGAGGATGCTATCCTTTCAAAGCTTTTTGTGTGTGCAATGTTTACTTTCTAGGGAAGTACCAAATGTGTTTGTATTTATGTGCATATATCCTAGAATCAGATGAATGTATTGACCCCTTTAACCTGCGTAAGTTAAGGTTATTTGAAGGTGAGTTATTTGAAGGTCAGTCTGTAGTCCTATCAACCTGCTATACCCTAATTATGCTTTCTGAATACCTTCCCAGATACCCATTACTGAGTTGTTAAACACAAAGGGGGAAAAGGTCTTTTGGATTGTGGCCCCATCTTTGGAAAACCCCTTCCCATGGGATTGGATGCATATTTCCCATTGATCATATCATGCAATGGGAAATGTGCATCACCCCAAAGTTGCACAGCTTTAACCCATAGTTATTCCTCCCCATCACAGACTCTTCAGCAATTTGAATCTTTTAACTTCAATTCAAAGCATGTGATGCTTTGGAAAAGCACTTTTCCCCTCTACTCCTGCCTCATAATGGAGAACTAGGAGAGAACATACAAACACAAGCAGTGAAAACACTCACCTCACTCTGCAAAGCACCATGAATAAATATAGGCGTTTTCACCACTTACCATACCTGTATTATGAAAGAACGTGCATATGTGGTTCTTCAAATATTGAAAATATCTCTCATATTTTATTCAATTACTAGTTATACACTGATATTAGATTTGAATACCTTGCATCACTATTGGAAAAAAACCAACTTTTTGGGACTCTAATCACAATGCAAGCACAGCGCCAAAATGGCCGCCACGCTCTTTGTGGGGCCCCCCACCGGACTTGGACATCCGGGTAGTTAGGGGGGCATGGCCAGCACCCTTTAAAAGGGGTGGCCACGAGGCAGCCGCGCTGCCATTTTGCGAAGCGTCGGAGAGGAGAAGTTTTTCCCCAATTGCTCCGTCGCTCTTCCTTTAGCTGGGAAGCCTTCTTTAGGCAGTGGTTTCTTCTGCGCTTCTTTCTCCGACTTCTCAAAGATTGGCGGCAATGCCTTCCAAGAAGAAGGCGATGGTGAACGCGGTTCGCACTTCCAGGAGGCACCAGCCAGGTCGGAGGACCGCGACTGCGCCCCCTCCGCAGGCCCCCTTTCCGGGGGCGCCCGCCGGGACCGGCGGGATGGGGTCAATTGCTCCCTGACCTGAGGCTGGGCAGCCTCAGACCGGCCCTGCAGGGGATGCGGCCCCCGGCCCGCAATCGGCGGCCACCGCCGCGGACCTGGTGCATAGCCAGGCTGGGCCTTCTGGCTTTGGCATGCAGCTTCCAGCGGTGGGTTTTAATCAAGGGGGTTGGCTGGGTTCCCTTCCCTGGCAGGGCATGCCCCCTGCTCCTCATGGGCCGGTGGTCGGGGCATGGCCATATGCGGGCCCAGGGGTCCAGGTACCTGGCACAGCGCCAGTGACCTGTGGGCCGGCTGGCCCTTTGCCCCCTGTCGGCGTTGGGGGCTATGTCAACGTGGATGCCCTGCTGGCTCGCGTAGCGGCCCTCGAGGCATCTTTGAGGGTAGTTAATCCATCCGGGGCACCGTTTGGTTTACAGGTCAACTCAGCACCTGCCGGTTCTCGGCAGGCAGCCGAAAGGGTTGAGCTGCCTGAGGCAAGTAGGTCGGCACCAGCCGCGGCCTCGCAGCTCCCCACCCAGCAGATGCCAGCAGCTGGCAGTGGTCAGGCCACATCTACGAGCTCGGTTTCGGTCGCGAGCTCCGACACCCGCAGTGGGCCGGAACCCCCGGTGGGGGCGGCCCATGGGGGTGCAACTTGTGAGTATACGGTCCAAACTAGCGCACCCACATCACAACCCACAACGGGGGGAGGTTTGCAGTGGCCGTGGCCTCGCCTGGCCGCGGCGGCGGGTAAGCCGCCGCCAGCCAATCAGGGTACGGCTCCAACATTTCAAGGCCCCTCTTGGGGCGGGGTACCCTGTCCTCCAGGCAACTTAATGGGGGTGGCAGGGCTGGTCCAGGCCCCTTTCATGGTGCCCAGCACTGTCAATGTCCCGGTGTCAGCCTTACCGACAGCAGGTTATTCATTGCCCCTTGGGGATCACCTGGCTCAGGCCACCAAGGAAAAGATTTGGCGGGGGGAGTATGTGGACATTTTCTCCCTCTTGAATAGAGAACCCACCAAGGAGGAGAGGGAGGGGCAGGACGAGAAGGATAAGGAACAGTCTCGTCGACGTAAGCCACCACGCACGTGGGCCAACTGGTTACCCGCGTACCTTATATACATGGCGGTGTACCTCAGGGCCCGGTCTGACCTGGCAATTCTGATGGTCCAGTATTTGGACAACATATACCGGGCGATGGTTGATTTCCCTGGCCCGTCGTGGTTGGCTTACAACGAGGAATTCCATATGAGAGTGCCCCTACACCCGGAAATGAGGTGGGATGAGCCCTGCCAGAAGCTGTGGCTTCTGTACATGACCCCCACGTGCCCAGCGCCAGGGGAGAGGTACCATTGTGGACATGTGGTCCAGCGAGCTGCTCCAGTCCAGGCACCCCGCCAGGTGGCAGGGCAGGGGGTTCCAGCCCACCTGCTGTGTTGGAGCTTCTCGGCCAATGGTGCGTGCAACAGGAAGCAGTGCCGCTACAGGCACGAGTGTCCCTCTTGTGCTGGCCCCCACGCCGCCTCTGCGTGTCCTAGGGCAGGCGGACTGCGGGGCAGAGGTAGAGGTGGACAGGAAGTGGGCAGAACTGCCGCAGAGGGAGCTGGTCTGGCAAAAGGCCCCCTCCCCAATTAATGTGGACATGTTGGAGCGTTGGCTCACGATTTACCCGAGGAGGGCAGACGCAGCTTACCTGCTTGAGGGTTTTCAGCAAGGGTTTCACATTCCTTTCACAGGGATCAGGTCCCCTCAAGATGCACCCAACCTGTTATCACTCAAAGGAAGGGAGGAGGTGGCTGCCATGAGCATTGCTAAGGAGGTTGCTGCAGGCAGGGTCGCTGGCCCTTTCCCTCTCCCGCCATTTCCCAACCTCAAGGTTTCCCCATTGGGGTTGGTGCCCAAGAAGTCCCCGGGGGAGTTTCGTTTGATACACCACTTATCTTACCCGGCTGGCCGTTCGGTCAATGATGCTATCCCTGACGACCTTTGTTCGGTCAGGTATACATCTTTTGACCAGGCCCTACGTATGGTGCGCTCATGTGGCCCGGGTGCACTACTGGCTAAGTGCGACATTAAGTCTGCGTTCCGTCTCCTGCCAGTGCACCCGGGTGACTTTGAGTTGCTGGGTTTCAAGTTCCGGGGTGAATTTTATTTCGACAAAGCCATGCCTTTTGGCTGCTCCATTTCATGCTCGGCATTTGAGCGCTTCAGCACCTTCCTCCAATGGGCCTTTGTTCGCAGGTCAGGGTCCCTGTCTGTAGCCCACTACCTTGATGATTTCTTATTCGGGGGTGAACGGGGCTGGGACACGTGCGCACGTCTCCTTAATACATTTCAGACGCTAATGAAGGAACTCGGTGTCCCTTTAGCGCCCGAAAAGACCGAGGGCCCTTCAACCAAGCTCACATTCCTGGGGGTTGAGATTGACACGGTGGTGCAGGCATCCAGGTTACCTGCTGATAAGGTTTCCCGGATCGTTGCACTCATTTTGGACTTGCTGGCGAAACGCAAGGTGTCCCTTCGGAAGCTCCAGGTGTTACATGGTCACCTCAATTTCGCTTGCAGGGTCGTCGCACCTGGCAGAGCATTTGCTCGACGTTTGTGCGACGCCATGACTGGCTTGGCCAGGCCCCACCACAGGGTCCGACTGAACAAGGGCATGAGGGCTGATATGCTCATTTGGCTCCAGTTCCTGAGGGAATTCAATGGGGTGTCATTTTGGAGATCCGACCTTTTGGTTTCCCCTCGTTTTCAGGTTTAGTCGGATGCATCAGGGTCCCTGGGTTATGGGATTTACTTCGAGGGGAAGTGGGCCTATGGCAGATGGCCGCTAGCCTGGTCGGGCATGGATTGCTTGCGCGATCTCACGTACCTGGAATTTTTCCCCATTCTGGGAGCTTTGATGCTATGGGGCGAGGAGTGGGCCAATTCGGTTGTCCATTTCTGGTGTGACAATGCGGCAGTGGTCCACATTGTCAACTCACAGACGTCTAAATCTCCCAGGGTCATGGAACTGGTTTGCCAGTTTGTGCTGCGCAGCCTACGCCTCAATGTGCTTTTTAGGGCTAGACATGTTCCAGGTATTAATAACGATATTGCTGACGCTTTGTCCCGCCTGCAGATCCCCCGGTTCCGTGCCTTGGCCCCAGATGCGGAGAAATTTCCCTCGCCGCTCCTTCTCTTTGGTTCTAGCATGCACATTGTATGTAGAACTGCCAAGTTTATAATTAAGGCAGCAAATAAAAGAATCCATTATATCAATCAAATTGGGGTATCCTGCAAGGGAGATTCACTTATCTGACTATGGATATGCATGTATTAATTGTATTAAGGCACCTTCTCCAGTTTACATTCCTTTTAAAAGTAGCTCAGATATGTACGTATTGTATTTTTATTGTATTTCATTGCACACCACTGTATTGCACAGATTTTAATTCTTCTACTATGTTATTGATAAGGTCATAAGACTACTCAATTAATAAACATTCATTCACTCTGCAAAGCCTCTCTTTCAGGAAATTTCCCTTTTTAAGAATGGCTTAACATGGACAGATCTTATTTTTTTATTTTATATAGTTTAATGAATTCTACCACAAGCAAAGGGACTGCTGTGGTATAGTGATTAAGATCAATGGGGAAAATGAACTTGAGACTGAAAGGTCAACAGGCCAACAGTTCGATACCTGAGTGCTGCATGAAAGAATGAGCTCCCATCTCTGTCCCAGATCCTGCCAACCTAGTTCAAAAGCAAGACATTGCAAGGTACTGCTTTGGTGAGAAGGTAACCACATTCTGTGCCCTTCAGCATCTAGTCATGCCTGCAACATGACCACAGAAATGTCTGCAGACATAGAGTGTTGGCTCTTTGGCTGCAAACAGAGATGAGCACCACATCCTAGAGTCGGATATGACTGGCTTTTGAGCAAGAGAAATCTTTAACTTACCACAGGCACAATAACATAAGGAAATGAGTGACCAAGGAAAGAATAGATGAGTTATCTTAAGACATTTCTTTTGAACTGTGCTATCGGCAGGTACTTTAATTAGGATTGCAATTAAAAGAGATTTTTCTGCTTTGCTTCTGTGTCACTTAAATGGAAGGGAACCAAATCACAGCAATATAATGCATGTTAATTCATTTTTCTTCACTGTGTAGTTGCATCCAAAGCCACCAGTTGACAGGAAAAGGAGCAGGAGGGAAAGTAGGTGAAGAAAGCTGAAGCTTGAAAGAAAAATAGTAAAAAAAAACCTTAATTGTTGGAGAAGGAATTGTGAATAATACATGTGGGAAGAAAGCTTACAACAGAAGGACTAGAAACAGTATAACAGAAACTATATTCTGTGATAAAGGGTGTACACACCAAAGATCCCATTCAAGCAGTTTCTCATCCTAAGTGTTCTGAAAGATCAATACAATGGGCAACTGCATTCACTTTTTATAATCCACCATTTGAAGATTCCCTGTAATAGAAAGAACGGATCTAAGGTTGTCAGGTCTTAACCTTTGGCAATGAGATCCAGACTTTGGGATTCATTTATCAAGTCTAGAAGAATAGGAAGGCACTGACCTGGCAATTCTGATCTGGTTGGGATGGGGGTCCCTCTTGGCATTCTGCAGATTACCCAGGGATACAGGAGTTCTTACAAATCAACTATTGTCTGAGGGCACACAGGAAGAGTCTCCTTGGAGATTGTTGTATTTTTGAACCACAATTGGGCATACCCTAGTAATGGTAACCTTGTTTTGCGGGCTAATCTTTCTCACACTAAGTCAGATGAAAGGAACTGCAGAATGAACTCACCAAAAGGTGCCTTTATTGTGATAGTTTTACATCTGACCTAGTCACAGAACAAGAAGAACAAAAAGAAGAGCATCAGCAGCAACAGCTTCTGCTGCTGCTGCTACTGACACACTTTTGGTTTAAAAAACAATATTCCTTTCCTTTTTAGTAATGTTCTTGCTTCCTACTGTGTGTTTTAGCCTTCCAATTGTAAATCTCTTTCAACAAACTCTGGGAACCAAACCTTAGCAGACTTTTACCTACTATGACATCTCAAGGGCAGGCCTTTCAGGTTCCAGTGTGGGAATCTCAGAAAAGACTGTGCTGCTGGTCTCACTTGTCTTATTATTAATAGAGACTGCCAAAGAAAAACGGCAATGTATATGACCTAGTCTAGTTCTTGCTTCTTTCTTTTTACTGCAGTCACAGGACATAATGGTAATCTTAGGCCTCTTGTGGTTCTCTGGAATTAGCTGTTCTGCTAGCATTTATTAACTGCGATTAACATCTGCTTGACACACAACAATATAGCATGTGAAGCTTTTCCTGACACTAACCTCAATGGAAACATGGCACAAAAACTTGCATGTTCTAGATATATGTCTGCAAAGATTTTGTTTTGAAAGAGCGTAAACATTAGGAAAATCCAGTCCTTAAAATTTAGCACAATTTCTAAACAACAGTAATTCATACCAGTTTAGGAACTCTCGTTTTGGTATCAAACATAATAGCATGACTGGTTGAAAGCTTAATCAGAATAACTTGAAAGATCCTTTATTTTATTTTTTTTAAAGTTCAGTTTTGTGTCCTCTCCCCCAGGCCACAGGACAGAGACAGACACAACTACTAGAGTTACATTCATGCCAGCAAAATTTTGTTTGTGGTGTCATACAAAGATTCTAATGAACTTCTGAATTGATTAATAAAACAATTCTGTTGCAGGCAAATTGGAACAAACGATGAGTAAGGATCTGAGGGAAAGAATTAAACTACTAGACATCAATACACTTCCTAGCTTGCACTGGACAAAGTGTCCCTACCTAACATTTATTCTCTTTGCACCTTTTACATTTTTATTGTGTTGGTAAAAATAGCAATATATCTATGAAATATATGGATATTGCCCACTCTTGTCAAAAGCTTAGGGAGTGAAAAAGACATCAGGCTGAATGCGGGAAACCTGGCACCATTTAGAATGGACAATAGTAGACAAAGTTTGTGTAGTGGCACACAGTTTACTATGCTGACCATATATGTATTCATTTCATTGAAACTCTGAGGTAATTATTTTGAAGGAGCTGGTGCCCTCCCAGCTGGATATAATGATATTTGATGGTGATTCTACTAACAGAACAGAATCAACATTAGACAATATTACCTAGATAGCTGAAACAATATTGCCTCAAATATTTCTTTTATGCAAATGCTGATAGCAAATAAATGCTGAATATTCCAACAATGTGTACCTATTGAACAAATATTTGATATTCAGTATGATTAGCTGGCAATATTTGATGTCAGTATTTGATTGATATTTATAGTTGGTATCTGACAATATTTGAGACTGACATAATAAATTTTCATATATTATATATTTTCAAGTGATTGGCATGTATTCCTTGACCCAATTGAGAATTCACCTTGGAAAACCTGTTATTGTCCATAAAATCAACTCACTTTCAACCACTGAATGTCTTCCCAGTCCTCATAACATCATTGGGATTCCCATTAAGTCTGACAATGCTATTCCTAACCCTGGTGCTCCACTCATTTGCACTGTCTGCAAAACCAACCTCCAACCCCCTCCCCCTCTTTTTTGATGCCTCAACAGTTAGGGTTACCAAGTTGACAGCTTGCCACAGCCTAAGATTTCAAGTCAAAACATGAGACCAGAAGGCAGAGACATGCAATAACTCGGTAAGAGGTTGGAATGGGTTCTGGGCTAGATAGTTGTGTAATGAGGGCAAGTGGAACGTGGATCTCAGGAGATGAATCTTTTTGGTGGCCTCGCAAGTGGCAAACGTCTTGTGTATGGATAACAGAAATCAAAGAATATCTTTAGATCCATGATCACTTATCCCACTTAGTTCACTTCCACTACAGGTAGATTGCAATGACAGGACCCAAACATTATCTATGGAAGCCTGGTACAAGAACTTCCCTATATTACACAATCCCTCATCTCAATCTCATCAAGTACGACCTACAGTTTATTCCTTCTTCATAATAATGGGCATACAGGTCAGCAATTCAATTCCTGAGTACTACAGGATGGCATGAGCTCCCGTCTTAGTCCCAGCTCCTGCCAACCTAGCAGTTCAAAAGCAAGAAAATGCAAGTAGATAAATAGGGCCCACATCAGTGGGAAGGCAACAGTGTTCCGTGTTCTCCAGTGTCTAAGTCATGCCTGCCACATGACCACAGAAACATCTGCAGACGCAGACAGTGCTGGCTCTTCGGCTTTGAAACAGACATGAGCACTGAACCCTAGAGTCGGATACGACTGGCTTTCAAGCAAGGAAACCTTACGTCTCCTCTGGACCTCTGGGTGCCTCCTATACTGGTAAGTGTTTTCACCACCATATGATGTCCCTATCTGGAGATGCTAAAACTGAACCTGGTACCATCACCAAACAATTAACCCCCAAAATTCTGGAATCTAGGACATGCTATTGCAGCAACCAATGACCAGATCTGAATTAATGCATCACTTAGATTTCAGTCTGGAGATCTTTTGAGGAATACTGTACCGGGTTCAATTCTGCATGTACAGGGTATATTTTATTTCCCCATCAATCCAATCTGTACCCAGAGCATGTCTCATGAAAAGTTGGATCACAGTCAAATGAAAAAATGGAAACTAATGAAAGAAGCATCAATAATTTATGATATGTAAATGACACTGATGGGAAAAATGGCTGATATGAAAAGACTCTGATGAAGCTGATAGAAGAAGGTGCAACAGCAGGGTTAGAGTAAAACATTTAAGGTGAGAAAAATCTTGACTACAGAAGAGGTATATAACTTGCATCTTGACAAGGCTGAAATCAAAATAATTAAAGATATACATTATGGTTCATTAGTAGTCTAAATGAAACTGTAGGAAAAAATAATAATCAGATATCTGAGATCCCGAATGAACTAGAAAAGATCCTTAAGAGCAGGGTTCTGTCACTAGATACAAAGACCAAGATCATCTGTACTATAGTATTTCCCATTTGATTTGTACAGATGTGAAAGCTCAGCAGTGAAGAAAGTGGATGAGGGGAATCAATTTATTCTAATTGTGGTGTCAGAAGAGATCTTTAGAGATACTATGGTTTGTCAGAAAAAAACATAAATTGGTGTTATATTAAATCAAGTCTCAACTCTCTTTGAGGCTGTTGTACTTTGGACATACCTGTATGAGAAGACAAGATTCATTGGAAATGATAGTAATGGTAGAAAAAGTTGAAGGCAATAGAGAAAGAAAAAAACCCTCAACATAAGATGAATTGAATCAATAAAACAGGACATCCCCTATAACAGGAGTTCTCAACCTTTTAAGTCGGGGGCCGGGCCATGCTTCCTCAGGCAGCTTTGTGGGGCAGATGGCCATTTTACCTGAACTATACCACATGGCACTTCCTGGTGTGGTGGAGGCAGTGGGGGCCACATGAAATGTTTCCATGGTCCACATATGGCCCATGGGCCACAGGTTGAGAATCCCTGCCCTATATTTTACATGACCAGAGATGGGCTAGTAATGAGAGGTCCTTTTTGAAGGTTGCTAATTCATAGGATTACTGTAAATTGTAAGTGACTTGAAGAAATGCCTTCAAATGGTCCCTCCCAGGGTTTAACTAGATTAGACAGTAGGAAGCTGTGATCCCGTTAGTGGAGAATAATTCTTTGAGAAACCCATTTTGTAGTAAGAATTGGCTAATCACAGTGAATATATATTTCTCTTAATGCCTGAATTAATGCTAGGATGGCTGAGACTCAGAAAACTCTGTTCTGGAATATGTTCCTGATTATTTCTGTTTATGTATATATGAGCAGCAAAACCTAACAGAGAGGTTGATGATGAATTCTGAAATTCATTTTATTAATGTGTTAGACTGAAGCTCAAGTTTGCTGAAGATGCATTTTTCCAGCTGCAGTCAACATAAATTGATGAGGGATCATGTAAACTATTGTAGAAATGTTCATTAAATTATTTGGACTGCTAACCAAGCAATTTTTCTTTCAGCTAGTCTGAATTTTTATTTACTCATTTTGTTAGCAAGCTCCTCCTAAAACGTATCAAGGTTCAAATAACTCTAATAATATTTTCTAAGTAATTACGGGATATTTTTGCAAATACAGGACTGCAGTGGCTCAAGTGGCTGAGATACTGACTGGGAGGCAGAAGGTTAGCAGTTCGATTCCCAAGTACTGCAGGACGGAATGAGCTCCCGTCTTTGTCCCAGCTCCTGCCAACCTAGCAGTTCAAAGGCAAGAAATTACAAGTAGATAAATAGGGACCACTTCGGTGGGAAGGTAACAGTGTTCCGTGTGCTCCGGTGTCTAGTCATGCCTGCCACATGACCACAGAAACATCTGCAGAACCAGACAGCGCTGGCTCTTTGGCTTTGAAACAGAGATGAGCACTGAACCCTAGAGTCGGATACGACTGGCTTTCAAATACAATAGAAAAGATACAGAAAACCAGTCTAGGTTTAGAAATATATATTGTTCTGAAAGGGTTACACTCCTCTGGATTTCATAGCTGAAGAGTGTTCTTCACAAAGCATAGCTCTGGGGAGGCCAAAAGAGTGTCTTTTCCCATCTCTGGTTGCTGAACCAGATGTATGAGGAGCGAGAATAGTGATATAGTACATGGGTTTCTCTGTAGCAGCGCTCCAACCATGGAACTGCAAGCTCTGGACATAAGTTGAATTTTGTTTATGTTGAGTTTTTCATGCCAAAACTATACTTTGTAGTACATTTTTGGATTTTAAAAACTGGCTTGGAAGAATTTTTATCTATGTTTGTAACCCTAGTTGGCAATAAAGCAACAAACAAATCCTAAATTAAGGTTTCCCAAACTGCTCCTAATCACTGAGTTCTTCCTATGAGGCCCTCCAACATGCTTGTTAATGCTGTCACCCTCAAGTCATTTTCCCCACACTGTTCTTTGTGCCTCAGATTGCACCATCTACTGCTGTTTTTCCTGTCACTTTCTTACAAAAAAAAACCCACAACAACAATAGCAACATTATTTCTTCTGGTCTCTATGGTTCCTTTTGCCAGACCTTCTTGGTCTGATCATCCATATTAGCATTTTTGCCATTCTGGCTGTTTTGCTAACCAGCAAAGCTCAGGTAATTTCCTCTGAATGTTTAATTTTGATCTAAATTAGTAGGTTAATAATTTTGTTACATTTTGATTTAAGACATGGTCCTCTTTAGGCATTAGGCTGTCTAATGTGGCTTCCATGTCCAAGAAAGTTGAGAGCCACTGTTTTAAATAAATGCATGGTCACTATAGTATACTGTGGATTCAGAATGTTAATATTCACTCAGTAATAAGAATGGATAACAACAGTACAATGTTGTCAACAGTCACATTCAGTCACATGTCACCAACGCAGAAGCACAGTGACAAACCCATCTTGTGGGAGATGTTTTATCATGTGGTCAATTGATTTAGCAACTAACATAGAAAAGCTCTAAAGTACTTTCATTCAATGCCAGAATGTCTGTTACAACATGAACATGTGGGGTTATTGCCACCATCAAAAATGCTCTTTGCAGGCGCACCCCCCAAAGAAAGACTCAGACACCGGTATATGGACAAAGGCATCAGGCCACTTTTATTGAATAATGCCCTAGTCCGAATTATACTTTCAATTGGTGTAATCATCCAATTGTAATTCTTTAAGGCAAGCAGGCCGCAGTAACACTGGTAAGGTTCCTCCCAAAATGCCAATGGCAATTGGCTACATGTAACTATTTGTATCAATTTGTTTGTTGACACAAACAAATTGTTGACCAGAGTCAATACACTATCTACTGACCCCACCCTATTACGTGTATCCGTTAAATATTGAGGTGATGCAGGCTGTGAAGCTCCTGCCATCACCCCTTGCCTGTTTCGCCCTTGACCAGCCAAACCTATTTCCCCTGTATCTGTCTACGTGTTGGCCAGTCAATTGCGAACGTGCCGGATACCTATGGGTCATAAATCTTTACCTTACCAGTGCTACCCAGCAAAAGTGACCAAAGTCAACTTACCCCTTTTCTCAAACACTAGCAACAGTGTGGAATGGGCAAAAAAGCAAGAACCAAAGAGCCAATTGTAGGTTCAAGCCAAAAATTCCCACCCGGCCCCGAAGCGACCAAAAAATCACACTGTTCACTAGGGAGGGGGTGGAGGGAAAAACTTCTCCGCTCCGTCGCGTTCTAAAATGGCAACTCGGCTGCATTGTGGCCACCCCTTTTATAGAGGCGTGGCCATGCCCCCAAACACACCCGGATGTCTAAGTCTGGGGGGGGGGCTGCAAAGAGCGCGGTGGCCATTTTGGCGCCGCGCTTTCATTGCAGGCGCACCCCCCAAAGAAAGACTCAGACACCGGTATATGGATAAAGGCATCGGGCCACTTTTATTGAATAATGCCCTAGTCTGAATTATACTTTCAATTGGTGTAATCATCCAATTGTAATTCTTTAAGGCAAGCAGGCCGCAGTAACACTGGTAAGGTTCCTCCCAAAATGCCAATGGCAATTGGCTACATGTAACTATTTGTATCAATTTGTTTGTTGACACAAACAAATTGTTGACCAGAGTCAATACACTATCTACTGAACCCACCCTATGACGTGTATCCGTTAAATATCAAGGTGATGCAGGCTGTGAAGCTCCTGCCATCACCCCTTGCCTGGTTCGCCCTTGATGGGCCAAACCTATTTCCCCTGTACCTGTCTACATGTTGGCCAGTCAATTGCGAACCTGCCGGATACCTATGGGTCATAAATCTTTACCTTACCAGTGCTACCCGCCACACGGGGAGGCGTCCATGATGACTCATGCCCCCCCCCCAGACCATCAGCTCGGTCACCAGGCCTGCTTGCATATCCTTAAGAAAGAGGTTCATACCTCTGGCCGACAAGTGGACCCCATCTCCTGCATAGAGATCATAATCCTGCAAGCCTATCCTAGGGTGCCGGATGGCTGTCCCCAAGCCCTTGTCTGTCAGGAACCGGGCAACAGCCCTGTTTACCAAGCGGCGAGCACGGTCAAGGGCACGGAGGTCAACGCCTCCCATGTAAGAATGTTGCGGCACCATGTCCGACCATAGCAGACGCGTGGATGGCCATACGTAGTACAAATAGGCTAGGTCCCTGCAAATCGTGAATTTTAAAGAGAGGCCAGTGACCTGTGCGAGGTCATTGCCACCGAGATGCAGGATAAGGACATCAGGCGGTCCAGCATCCCTGATGGAAAACAGGAACGGCAACAGTTCCCACCATTTCATACCGCGCTTACCGTACCATCGCATACGTGCGGATGCACGTAGCCCGAGATGGGGTCCCCACTCTGTCGCCGCAGCATACTGCGCTGCCCAGTGCACGTAACTGTGGCCCACCAACCATACTGCCACCGGTGTGCGGGGACACACAGGGTCTGTAAAAGAAGGGGGAAAAAGGAATAATGACATAACTGGTACTCATGCATGGAGGGGGCGTACGTACAATGCAAAGCGCATGGATCCCCACCTACCCATCCTGCGTATATCAGCCTCAGAGTACCCAAACGCAGCTGCAGTAGACGCGGCGCCTATCCTAAATGAATGGGTGCCGTAACGAGCCCCAGGGAGGCCCACACTGGTAAGTGCCATGCCGGTCACCTTCCAAAACTGGAATTTAGTAAGGGGAGACCCATCCTGGTGGCAGAAAACCGGGCCAGGGTGCATACCACGCACTGCCAAAAACTCATGTAGGGCACCAACCGGACAGATGTCTTCAATGGAACATCATAGCAGTCTGACTCCACTGCCTACGCCGCGCTGATCAACCTTTGAGGACCGTATCCTCAGCTGAGCCCACTCTTGTATAACATAGACATCGTCGAGTTCCAGTGCCCTACGAGACACCTCTGCCTTAGACAGTGGTACCGACTCACTGATGCGGAGCGCTCCAAAGAAGGCTACAGTGGTAGCTGCGTGAAAAAGAGCTACCTCATACCTATCATAGCATGAGTTATGCCAGCCTTGTGCAAGGTGGGTAAGAACCTCTGGTGAAATCGGGTGACGTGTGTCCGGGTGGCGGCCACGTTCACGTGTCCACCCTTCCAAAAAATGACGTATGCGGAAATCATTCACGCAGTTGGCAAAGCCTCGCACCTTGGCCATAAATGCCAGTGCCGAAAGCCTAGAGGCTATAGTACGGGGGTCCAGCCCTTGACCGTGAAGATAAACCATGTACTGCAAAATCTGGTCTACTGGTATTGGCCACACTTTGGGTAACCGTAGTTGCCCACAAAAGGTTCTAAATTGTATGAAAGCATGTTGATACGCCTTATGCGTGCGAGGTACCAAAGACATGCCGATCGCCCGGTTCACCTCTCCTCACCAAATGTCCAAATCTCGGCCAGGAGTGGCGAGGGGAATTCCTCTGCTTCTGGAGCCAAGGCACGGAACCGGGAAATCTGCAGGCGGGATAAAGCATCAGCAATATCATTATTAATGCCTGGTACATGTCTAGCCCTGAACAGCACATTGAGGCATAGGCTTCTCAAAACAAATTGACGAACCAATGTCATGACCCTAGGGGATTTGGACATCTGGGCGTTAACAATGTGCACCACTGCAGCATTGTCACACCAAAATTGGACCACTGAGTTGGCCCACTTGTCGCCCCATAGCATTAGTGCTCCCAAAAGGGGGAAAAATTCCAGGAAAGTAAGATCGCGGAGACGATCCGTGCCCTGCCATGCGTGAGGCCACCGGCCATATGCCCACCGCCCCTCGAAATAAATCCCATAACCCAGAGAGCCGGGATTCAATGTACTTGAAATTTAGGGCAGACCATAAGGTCCGATCTCTAAAAAGAGACCCCGTTAATTCCTGGAGGAATGTGAGCCAAACCGAAAGGTCTGCCCATATACTCCTGGTGAGCCGCACCCTGTGGTGGCATTTTAATAGGCCAGCCATGGCATCACACAGACGCCTGGCGAAAGCTCTGCCCGGTGTCACCACCCTGCAGGCAAAGTTGAGGTGGCCGTGAAGTACCTGTAGCTCACGAAGGGACACCTTACGCTTGGAAATCAGTGCCCGAATCGCTGCAGAGATCCGAGCCACCTTGTCCATGGGTAACATGGATGCCTGTGCGACAGTGTCAATTTCGATGCCTAAAAAGGTGAGCTTGGTGGCTGGGCCCTCGGTCTTTTCAGGCGCTAAGGGGACACCCAGTTCCCGCATAAGGGCCTGAAATGTAATAAGGAGACGTGTCCGAGCCCCGTTCACCCCCGAACAAAAAGTCGTCGAGGTAATGGGCTACAGACCGGGATCCTGACCTGCGAACAAAGGCCCATTGGAGGAAAGTGCTTAATCGTTCAAATGCCGAACATGAAATAGAACAGCTAAAAGGCATGGCCGTATCTACATAGAATTTCCCCCGAAAATGAAAACCCAACAGCTCAAAGTCCTCAGGGTGCACTGGCAGTAATCGGAATGCCGATTTGATATCACACTTTGCCAGGAGGGCCCCGGGATCACAGGCGCGTACCATCTGTAGGGCCTGATCAAACGGCGTATACCTGACTGAGCAAAGATCATCAGGAATCGCATCATTGACCGAGGAACCCGCAGGGTAAGAGAGATGGTGGATTAAGCGAAATTCACCTGGGGTCTTTTTCGGGACTAGCCCCAGAGGAAAGACCTTCAAGTTAGGGAATGGTGGTTCAGTAAAGGGCCCCGCAACTCTCATAGCCTGCAACTCCTTAGCTATGCTTTGTGCAGCGACCTCCTCATTGCCCTTTAGAGAAAGCAAGTTCAGGGCATCCTGCGATCCCCGAACACCCCTAAATGGTATATGAAAGACAAACTGGAAGCCTTCTAGCAGGTACCTCGCATCATCCCGTCTAGGATAAGCGGAAAGCCATCATTCTAGCATGGAGGTATTAATTGGGGAGGGGGCCTTTTGCTTGGCCAGCACCATCAGAGGGAGCTCTGACTGCCCCCTCCCCGCCCCTACCTCTGCCTCATGACCCACCAGCCCGCGGGCACGCGGAGGCGGCGTGAGGGCCAGAGCAAGAGGGACACTCGTGCCAGAAACGACACTGACGCTTGTTGCACATGCCGCTAGCTGAGAAGCTCCAACACAGCAGGCGGGCTGGAAACCCCTGCCCCGCCGGCTGGCAGGGAACCTGCGTCACAGCCGCCCGCTGCACGGCATGGCCACAATGGTACCTATCACCAGGCACCGGACGCGTGGGAGTCATATACAAGAGCCACAATTGCTGGCAGGGCTCATCCCACCTCATCTCAGGATGTAGGGCCACCCTCATCCTAAATTCCTCATCGTAAGCCAACCACGATGGGCCAGGAAAATCAACCACCGCTCTGTAAATATTGTCTAGGTATTGGACCATCAGAATGGCCAAATCAGGCCGGGCCCTAAGGTACACGGCCATATATATAAGGTATGCCGGCAACCAATTGGCCCAGGTACACGGTGGCTTACGACGACGGGACAATTCCTTGTCCCGGTCATCCTGTCCCTCCCTCTCCTCCTTGGTGGGCTCACGATTCAGGAGGGAGAAAATATCAATGTACTCCCCTCGCCAAATCTTATCCCTTGTGGCCTGTGAAAGATGATCACCCAGGGGCAAGGAATAACCAGCCGTTGGCAGAGCCGCCGTTGGCACATGTTGGATGAAGGGTATGCACAGCGGGACCTGAATAGCCCCTGCGATGCTTGGCATACCACCAGGGGCGGACACCCCTGCCCTAACCGAGGGGCCATTTGGCAACCAGGAGTTAACAGGGCAGTGTGGAAGCAACTGCCCACCCAAAGTAACCTGGTGCGGCCATGGCCACTGTACCTCCCCAGTGTGACTGGACAGTGTCGGTGCACTAAATTGAACCGGATACTCACTAGTCACACCCCTGTGAGCCGCCCCCACTGGGGGCCAACGGCAGGCGTCGGAGCTCGCGACAGGCATCGAGCTCTGGGGCCACACCTGACTGCTCCCCACCGGCAAATCCGAATGTGCGGGGAGCTGCGAGGCACCAGCCTGGGCTGGCCTGATGGCCTCAAGCAGCTTGAACCTGTTGGCGGCCCACTGGAGAGTCATGGCCGACGTATCTGCTGGGACCGACAAAGGGGCTGTAATAGAAGCAGCAGCTAAACCCCCATCGGAGGGTGGTTGGGCAATGCCCAGTGATGCCTCAAGCACCGAAATACGTGCAAGAAGCGCATCAACAGTCTCCGAGCCCCCAGTATAAGGTGGGCCGGATGGGCCGGATGGACGGGAAACCCGAAAGGGATCCAGGGCCCGAGTAGGGCCATGCCCGTGGGGGGCTGGAGGAATGGTGGGGCGGAAACCACCACCATGTCCAAATGGGCCACCCTGTCCTGAGCCAAGAAAATGCCCTCCAGGGGCAGGGATCCCCGAGGAGCCAGCCTGTGCCAGCCCAGCCTGGAGGCCTGTGCCGGGCTGACCAGGAGAAGCCTGATCAGCCCCACTGGCACTGGTGGGCAAGGCCATACCGCTGCCCAGCTGGGGGGGTGCAGCCCGAGTCCTCTGACCCGATGGCTGCCCCCCAGTAGAGGGAGGGGTAGGGAAAGCCCTTCCCCTCGGCTGCGGCTTGACCGCCGGAGCCTTGCGCTTGGGAGCCATGTCTCCCGAAGAAGCTGCCCATGATGGATCCCTGGCCAGGGATCAGTTCCTGTGCCCTGAGTACCGCAGTAGCGAAGAGCAAAAGAACTCCATTAAAGCAAAAGGTACGAAGGGCGAAGAAAGCAAGGAACGCGGCGGAGAAAACTTCTCCACTCCGTCACGTTCTAAAATGGCAGCTCGGCTGCATCATGGCCACCCCTTTTATAGAGGCGTGGCCACGCCCCCTAACTCACCCGGATGTCTGAGTCCGGGTGGGGGGGCTGCAAAGAGCGTGGCGGCCATTTTGGCACCACGCTTTCAATTTCTGATTAAAGACTTCTGAGTCATCCCCGGGGTTGGCACCTGGAGCTTGTGCTGACTGTGATGACGGGTGATGCGGGGAGTTGCTCTGAGGGAGAGATGAATTGTCACTTCTTTCTAGTTACCATTTAATTTTGATTTTGCCACCCTAGATGAAATGCCAGACCTGACCATAGATAATGCAAGCGCGGCTCCAAAATGGCCGCCGCGCCCTTTGCGGGCCCCCCCATAGGACGAAGGCATCCGGGTAGTTAGGGGCGTGGCCAGCTCCCTTATAAAAGGGGTGGCCATGAGGCAGCCGAGCTGCCATGTTGCGAAGCGACGGAGCGGAGAAGTTTTTCCCCTCCACCCCCTCCCTAGTTAACAGTGTGATATTTTGGTCGCTTCGGGGCCGGGTGGAAATTTTTGGCTGGGACCCACAATTGGCTCTCGGGTCCTGGTTTTTTCGCCCATCCCACACTGTTGCTATGGTTTGATATAGGGGTTTCTGTTGCTGCTGTTGACTTTGGTCACATGGGCGGGTATCACTGGTAAGGTAAACATTTATGACCCACAGGTATCCGACAGGTTCACAATTGACTGGACAACACTAGACAGGCATAAGTTGGTTAAACGTTGTCCGGTCAACGACGAACTAGGCGACGGGGTGATGGCGATAGCTAGACAGCATGCATCACCCCGTGATTTCACGGATACGCGTCAGAGGGTGGGGTCATTAGTTAGATATTGACTACGGTCAACAATTTGTTTGTTGTCAACAAACAAATTGATACAAATAGATACATTGTAACCAATTGCCGTTGGCAATTTTGGGGTGGTACCTTACCAGTGTTACTTCGGCCTGCTTGCCTTAAGAATTATGATTGGTCGTTTTACCAATAGAAATTTATAATTCGGACTAGGGCATGAATCAATAAATGTGGCCCAATGCTGTTATCCACTTTTACCAGTGTCTGAGTCCTTTATTGGGGGGTGCGCCTGCAAATGAGCATTATGGTTTTGTCATGCTCTGTTATCAACAAAGGAGAATTTTGGCCAGGGTCCTACGTAGAACACATGGCCATTAAAAAGTCTGTAAGTTATTGTTATACCATCTTCTAAATGTACCTGCTGCTGAAATAAGAAACACAAAGAAAATTTTGAAAAAGCAACATTAAACTATTGTCACTTGAGTAAGAAAGTTAGTCACTATTGCCTCACAGCATATGCTTACTTAAAACTGAGATCGCCGATTCTCATCTTACTTTTGATAAATGAATGAAGTCTTCACATATGGCTGATTGTGGAGACTTCTGCAGGTGGAATTGTCACTTTTCTCTATTTAAATTGAGTTCTGAAAGACTATGTGAAATAGCATACCTGGTAAATGATGCTGTTATGAAGAACTGGCATTGCAGATTTTCTGGACATAGGGGAGGAGGGGAGTTAATAGCTTCTCGCTGGCCTACCAGCCAAAACTGCACTGCAATATGGATTTCAATTCTAAATGTCTGCTTTAAATTCAGTTATACCGACCATAGGGCAGATGCCAACAACACTATTTCAGTGTACTGTATATTCTAAAATTAGGATAACATCATTATGGATTCTTCAAAAACACACAATTATATAATGATCAATTTTTCATGAAGCTGCACTCCAACAGAAAAGATACATTTGCAGAGTCAGTATTGCCTCTTCTGCTATAGGTTTGTCTTTACCTGAATGACTTGACAGATCCCCAGCTTTCCCCCCATCAAACTTTGCTGGCATTACTTCTAGGGACATGTGTATTGCTGCAGTCAGGAAACATAATTTATTTGTGCTCAGCAATTGATATTTCATTTTAAAGACAGGGTTTCCTACTTTTTTATATCAAGAAAGTTATAATTTCCTTGATATAAAATCTTGTGGCTTGCAATATCATGTGATACAAACCAAATATCAAGACTGGCAATAAACAAAATCTCATTTCAAACCACTTTAATCTACCTGGACACTCAGCCACGGACTTGAAGGTTGCTATTCTAGAACAGAGGAATTTCAGTACTAGAATACAGAGAGAGAGAGCAGAGATTAAGTATATGCATATTCTGGACACCCATCTCAGGGGTTTGAATACGAGCCAAGGGTTTCTGGACATTATCAAATTTGATGCAGCACAACTAACAGGTTGTTATGTGAGGAAATTTGGTCTGGGTCACTCAAACCATTGTCAATAGATGCTAACTAATTGGCAAATGTGTAATGCTACAATGTTCGTTGCATTCATCCTTTGGATGAATTGCAAGAGAAGTTTGTTTTGCAACCATTAAATGGACACTTCTCCAAGTGGAGGGAAGTAAAGAGTGGGGTCCCCCAAAGTTCAGTACTGGGACCCCTGCTTTTCAACCTCTTCATAAATGATCAAGAAGTAGGAGTAAATAGCAAGGTAGCCAAATTTGCTGACGACACTAAATTATACAGGGTAGTGAAAACTGTGAGAGATTGTGAGGAGCTCCAGACAATGGAGGGATCTCTTGACACTGGGGGAGTGGGCAAAACAGTGGCAAATGAGCTTCAACACTAGTAAGTGCAGAGTGATGCACGTTGGGGGAAAAAAACCCCAATTACATTTATAAAGTGATGGGGTCTGAACTCTCTGAGACAAACCAGGAAAGGGACCTTGGTGTCCTGGTGGACAGCTCAATGAAGGTGTCAACCCAGTGTGCCTCAGCAGTGAAAAAAGCAAACTCAATGCTAGGGATCAATAGGAAGGGTATAGAAAATAAGTCAGTAAGTGTCATTTTGCCTCTTTATAAATCTATGGTAAGGCCCCATCTGGAATACTGTGTACAGTTGTAGTTGCCATACCTCCAGAAGGATATTATGGAGCTGAAAAAAGTGCAGAGGAGGCCAACCAGAATGATTAGGGAACTGGAACATCTTCCTTACCATCTGAGGCTGCAACGGTTGGGCCTCTTCACTCTTGAATGACGGCGTCTAAGAGGTGACCTGGTTGAAGTTTATAAAATCATGCACGGTGTGGACAAAGTAGATAAGGAAAAACTGTTTTCCCTATCGCACAACACTAGAACAAGGGAGCACTCCATGAAACTCTTGGGCAGTAGTTCTCAAACAAATAAGAGAAAGTACTTTTTCACCCAGAGGATCACTGGTCTATGGAACTTCCTGCCAGAAGAAGTGGTGACAGCTGTCAGTCTTGACAGCTTCAAGAAAGGATTAGACAAGTTCATGTAGGACAAGGGTATCAATGGCTATAATTTTGGATACTTAAGGACAACCTCGGGGTTGGAGAGATAGGCAGGATATCTCTCAATGCCATTTCCAGGGAATCCTAAGCAGGTGAAGGCACCTCCTTGGGAATACCCTGAAGGAAATGGTGAGCCACTGTGTGAGACAGAATGCTGGACTGGATGGGCTGTGGCCTGTTCCAGCAAGGCTGTTCTTATGTTCTTAACTATTTGTCACAGGGCCAGGCTTTGCAGCAGGTTTGAATAACAACCAAGAATTTTCCATTATTGTCAGTTGTAAAAAGCTACAATGTCACTATTCTGTTAAACTGGCCAATTATTGTGTACCAGTGTACCTGATTTGTGTATAAATTGATGCCATGAGACCTCACGCTTATGTCTGACGAAGTGGACTTTGTCCATGAAAGCTCACATTTAAGTACAGGAGTTAGTCTTCAAGGTGCCACAACAATTTTTGTCTTTTTTTGCTGTTTTATTATGTTTACTCTCTCATAAACCTACATGAGCGTCTGAACCTGGTGGTAAGTTTACATATCTGTGCATCATTTGCGGCTGAAACATCACTGATGAGCTGCAAGTATGAGAAATACATCATGTTCTTTACCAGACATTGCTTGCAATACACATTTTTGAAATTGTGTGAGTGTGTTGTGGCAGTGTACAAGAAAGAATGCAAAAATAGAGAGTCTTGTAGCATCTCAAAGACTATCAAGGGGCCTGTCCAGACTGCCCATTCAGTGTTGCAGTTGGCAGGAGGAGTGGTGTGCCATTTGGTGCACTCCTTGCATCCGAATGCAAAGAATTCTTTACTGATTGTCTGTGATTGTCTGTGTGTTGCTGATTGAGAACTTTTTTGTAGCCACAGTTTTGATCAGCAATACGTCAACAAACAAAGGAAAAAGCTATTGTAAACAAAGTGATGCAAAGATTTACAGACATAAAAAATATTTTACTTCCCCTGACCATTCACAGATGATTATGGGGCATTTTTCCAAATCAGATATGCTGAAGTAGCTTGTTTATATGCTGTTCTCATCTTCCATATTTGCCAGGAATGGCATATATGGGAATATGCTTAAAATGATGAACCTCTTGGCAGATGTGTGTTGCAGGAGGGAGGGAGAGGGAGGGAGGGAGAGAGAGAGACTGGGACCTCTTCAGGTTTTCAACAGGTTGGATGATTTAAAAAATAGGTCAGGCAGTTCTGCAAAACCTCTTGATGGATGGATCATAGTTTTATTTGGCATAAGCTGTCATGGTCTGCAGACTACCCCATGCATCTGATGAGTCCTAATTTATCTTCTGGTGAATATAATTCACTTGCCCACCTGCAAATTATACATTATGCAATGCACAGTGACAACATCAAGTGGACAGCAAGGAGAGAAACAGAAACAGTAAAGGGACTTACTCTTTCATAGCCTCAATTTCCTTCAGAAAGCACACTCCACAGATTATTTTATTGTATTTCATTTCATTTATATACTTCCCATATTGGAGATACTCCCACTCTGGGCAGTTTGCAGTCATCAAACACGGGCATAAAAATTAAACAACATTAAGATAACCCACTACCCAACTAAGGTCATAGCATACTGATAATAAAAGTACATTTTAAACTCTCCAATAATGTAATATTCAGCCTAGAAAATAAATATCTAATTGACCACATAAAGGATGTCTTTAAAGAACCCTCTAAATAAAGTAGTTTTCAGATGCATTTTAAACATATTGAAGGAAGGTACCTGACACACAATGTAGGTGCTACCACCAAAGAGGCTTTTTTCTTAGTTAACAGCTTCTTTGCCAGTCTTGATGTCAGCACCTGAAACTGCATACAGTACTTTGCAGGCGCACCCACCCAAAGAAGACTCAGACACCGGTATTGGATTAAAGGCATCGGGCCACTTTTATTGAATAATGCCCTAGTCCGAATTATCACTTTCAATTGGTGTATCATCCAATTGTAATTCTTTAAGGCAAGCAGGCCGCAGTAGCACTGGTAAGGTTCCACCCTCAATGCTAAAGGAAATTGGCTACATGTATCAATTTGTATCAATTTGTTTGTTGACACAAACAAATTGTTGACCGGAGTCAATATACTATCTACTGACCCCACCCTATGATGTGCATCCGTTCAAATATCAAGGTGATGCAGGTCCTGACATCACCCCTTTCATAGTTCGCCCTTGACCGGCCAAACCTGTTTCCCCTGTACCTATCTACGTGTTGGCCAGTCAATTGCGAACCTGCCGGATTCCTATGTGTCATAAATCTTTACCTTACCCAGTGCTACCCGCCACACGGGGAGGTGCCCATGATGACTCACGCCCCCCCCGACCGTCAGCTCGGTCACCAGGCCTGCTTGCACCTCATCCAGAAAGAGGTACATACCTCTAGCCGACAGGTGGACCCCATATCCTGCCTTGGCTGTGCCCAAGCCGTGCTCAGCAAGGAACCGGGCAAAGCCCTGCCCACTGACCGCCGAGACGGTCCAAACCACGGAGATCCATGTCTCCTCTAAATTGGTGTCTTGGCACGATGTTAGACCATAGCGACCGCGTGTACGGCCATAAATGATATAAAACGCCAGGTCACTGCACCTCGACATCTTAAGGAAAGGTCAGTGATCCGTGTGAGATCATCGTCGCCGAGGTGCAGCATAAAAACATCAGGTGGTCCAGCATCCCTGATGGTCATCAGGAATGGCAACAGTTCCAGCCCTCACGTGCTGTGCACACCATACCACTGCATACGTGCGGATGCACGCAGCCTGAGCTCGGGTCCACACTCTGTCGCCGCAGCATATACTGCTGCCCAGTGTACATAGCTGTGGCCCACCAGCCCCACTGCCACAGGTGTGCGGAGACACACAGGATCTGTAAAAGAGGAGAAGAGGTTAAGGACATAACTAGGTACTCGTACAGTGAGGGGACATACATGTAGGAAAAAATATGCCCAGCCATCCACCCACCCCCCGCGTGCACCCATATATCCGCCTCAGAGTACCCAACACAGCCGCGGTCAATGCGACGCCTATCCCAAATAAATGGGTGCCATAACGGGCCCCACACTGTGAAGCGCGGTACCGGTCACCCTCTAGAACTTAAATTTGGTAAGGGTAGACCCATCCTGGTGGCAGAAAAACAGGCTAGGGCATGCAGCAGGCACTGCCAATTGCATGTAGGGCACCAACCAGAACAATGTCAGCAAATGTACGTCATAGCAGTATACACCACTGCCCACTCCATGCTGATCGGCCTTGGAGGGACGAATCCCCAACTGAGCCCACTCTTGTTTGATATAGACATCTTCGAGTTCCAGTGCCCTACAAAACACGTCCCCCTTTGACCATGGGACCAACTCGCTGAGTCGTCGAGCTCCAGAAAAAAGCTACAGCGGTAGCTGCATGAAAAGAGACTCCTCCTACCTACTGCAATATAGTCTATGCCAACCTCGTGCAAGGTGGGTCAGAATATCTGTGAGAATAGGGCCGGTTCACGTCTCCTTGCCAAATGACCATATCACAGCCAGGAGTGGAGAGGGTAACTCACAAGTGTCCAGAGCCCAGCCACGGAACCGGGCGATCTGCAGGCGGCAGAAAGTATAAGCAATATCGTTATAAATGACTGTCACATGTTTAGCCCAAGAAACGCCTTAAAGCGCACGGACCCAAGAACAATATGCGAGCTGAGGCCATGACTCCGGGAGATTTAGACATTTGGGTATTGACAATGTGCACCACCGCAGCATTTCCACACCAAAAGCGGGGCACAGAATCAGGCCACCTGTCCCCCAGAGCAAAAAGGGTACCCAGAATTGGGAAGATTTTTCTTTTCTTTTAGAAACATAAGATCGCGTAAGCGATCCATGCCCTGCCATCCCCGGGGCCAATGACCATAGGCCTTGTCCTTAAATAAATTCCCCCCACCCCAGGGCATCCTGGGGGCATCCGACTGTACATGTACTTGGGGCTGACCAGAAGCTCAGACCTCCCGAGGCGACAGCCTGGAAGTCCTGTGGTAATGTGAGCCAAACCAACAGGTCCGCTCGTAAACCCCTAATCAGCTGTACCCTGCTGCTTCATTTAGCGAGACCCACCATAGCGTGACCCAGACACTAGGCGAAAGCACTGCCTGGTATTACCACTCTGCAGGTGAAGTTGATGCGGCCCTGCACCACGTGCGACTCTCTGAGAGGCACCTTCCACTTGGCAACATTGCCACAGCGCAGCAGGGGCCGCTCACCTTGACCGACAATTCGGTCACCTGGCCCTCTTGCATGTCATTCAAAAGAGAGGTGCCACCACTCATTGACAGGTGAACCCCATCTCCAGAATACAGGCCAAATTCCTGTAACCCTATCCTTAGACTACAAATGGCTGTCCCTGAGACATTCTAGATAAGGAACCAGGCAACAGCCCTGTTCACTGACCTTCGGGCACGGTCCAATCGCTGGGACAAAGTGTCGCCCATGATATTGCATCGGCATGATGTATGACCATAGCCATCGTGTAGACGGTCATAAATGGCAAAGAAATGCCAGGTCACTGCACTCGGAAGTCTCTAAGTCTGGGCCAGCAATCCGTGCAAGATCACCGCCTCCGAGGTGCAGCATTAAAACATGTGGCGGCCCCGCATCCCCAATGGACATCAGGAATGTCAACAGTTACCGCCACCTCTATGCCGTGCACATCATACCACACCATTGCATACGCGCGGTTACGCGTCGTCCGAGGTGGGGTCCCCATTCTAACGAAGCGGCATACTGTGCCGCCCCAGTGCACAGAGTTGTGGCCCACAAGCCATACCACAACCCATGTGTGGGAACACACAGGGTCTGTAAAATAAGGAAGGAGAGTAGAGGGCAGACAAGGCACTCATTCAGTGAAGGGACGAATAGACAGAGAAAATTGGGCAAATCCACACCTGCCCATGCAACATATGTCAGGCTCTGGGCACCCAAACGTAGCCGCAGCTGATGCGGCGCCCAACCAGGAGGAACAGGTACCAATTCTAGTTCGGTCAGGGTAGACCCGGCCTGGTAGCAGACAACAGGCCGGGGCATGAACCACGTGCTGCCACAAACACCTGTGGGCAAGAACCATACAGATGGTAGTGCCAGGCTAGTACCCTCTCCCGGCTGATTGGCCCTCGAGGAGCGAAGCCTCACCAGAGCCCACTCCTGAGCGAGCAACCCATAATCTAGCGCCAGTGCCCTGCAAAACATGTCCCCCATTGAAGGTGGTAGCAGCTAACTCAATCTGAGAGCTCTAGATCAAGGTACAGGTGGTTGCCCAAAAGTGGACTCTCCGCAAGCAGCATAAGCGTTGCCACGTAAGAGTCACATACAGCAACCAAACTTGCTAACAGGAGTCGTCGCTGGCATCTCAGGGTAAGGGGCCGCCCTAAGCCTAAGGTCCTGACCTAGGCTAACCTTGACGGGCCAGGGAAAACAACCCTGGCCCTGCCATCATTGTCCAAGCACTGTACCATTGGAATGGCCAAATCAGAACGGGCCCTCATACATCCTGGCATGGGTGCCCAATAGGCCGGCAACCAAACCGCCCCATAAGGGGGGGGGTAGGGTGCAGCAGCGGGGAAACTCCTTGACCCTGTCGTCCTGCCCCTAATGCTCTAATGGGTGTGTTCACAATGCAGGAGGGGAAAACGTGAATATATTCACCAAACCACAGAGCCTAGTTAATAGCCCAGTACAAGTGGTCACCCAGGGGCATAGTGCAACCGGCTGACAGCAGAACCACTGTTGGCACTGATTGTAATGGATAAACACATAACCGGCCCTATGGGCCCAGAGAAATTAACTAAAAGCATAGGGGCGGTCACCCCAGTAAGAACCAAAGTGTAATTGGCCTGCTGAGACCATGGCCACTATACCCCCCCCCCAGCATGACAAGCTAGTGTCAGAGGTGTGCTCATTTGACCAGGATACTCACTCGGTGCACCCCCACGAGCCATCCCCACTGGGGGTTCCGGCCCGTGGTGGGCGTCGGAGTTTGCGATATCCATCTCGCTCTGTGTTCACGTGCGTCCCGGCCGGATGGGGAGCCGCGAGGCGCCAGCCTACGCTGGCCTGATGGCCTCTGGCAGCTCACCCTGTTGGCGGCCCACTGCGCAGCCCTGGCCAGCCTGTGGGCCGGAACCGCCAAGTTGTTGCGCCCACCATCTGAGGTGGTGGAGCAATGACCATTGATGCCTCCATTGCCGAATTGCAAGCAAGGAAGTATCTGCAACATCTAACCCACCAGGCCAAGGTGGGCCAGATGGGCCGGATGGCCCCACCGGGTAATTGATACAGGATAACCGATGGTAATTCCCAGCCATAATAGGGTATGCCTAATAATACGGCCCGTGAGGAGCTGGAATGACGGTTGGGCGGAAACCCACACCGTGCCCAAGTGAGCCGCTATGCCCAAGCCGGGCAAATAAGGAGAGGGGGTAAGAACCCCAGTGAGGCAGGCCTGTGCCACCCCCACCCGAGCCCTCAGCCTGGGCTCACTGAAACTGCGGGGTTGCCATCCGAGCCCTCCGGCCCGATGGAACGCTCGAAAAATAAGGGTGGGCTGAGGCCAAGGGAGAACAGAGAAGCATTCCATTCTGCAGCACTCCGGAATCGCACCGCTGACTTTCAGCCTCCCAGTCAGCCTCCCGGGCAGCCTCTTAGCCACCTGAGCCACTGCAGTCCGGTGCTGCGAATGAAATCGAACCTCTTACAAAGAAGCAAAGCTAAAAGGAAGCCTCGAACAGAGGCTAGGAGGGAAGGAAGCGACGGACAAACTGCTCCGCTCCATCGCTTCTAAAAGGAAACTGAGCCTCTTGCAAAGAGGCGAGAAAGCTAAAAAGAAGCCTCGAACAGAGGCTAGCAAAATCAAGCCTCTTGCAAAGAGGCGAAAAGGGGAGGAAGTGACGGAGCAAACTTCTCCGCTCCATCGCTTCTAAAATGGCAGCCAGGCTGCCTCGTGGCCACCACTTTTAAAGAGAGGGTGGCCATGCCCCCTAACTAACCCGGATGTCTGAGTCCGGGTGGGTGGGGCCCCCGCAAAGAGCGCGGCGGCCATTTTGGTGCCGCGCTTGCATTGGTAGAGTCAGGTTAATGCAGGCAGGCAATCTTTGACATCCCATAGGATAACATGGTTCCAAATCATTTGGGGCTTTGTATGTTAACGTTAACACCTTGGGTCTGATACTGCGAGCAATAGTGAGCCAGCGTAGCTGGGCCAAAGATGGAGTGATATGATTGAACATCTTCACCTCAGAAATCAACCTAGCTGCAACCTTCTAGACCCACTGCAATCTCTGTATCAAGGATAAGGACCGCTCCATGTAGAGAGCATTATAGCAGTCAGTTCTTGAGACTACCAATGCATGGACTAGGATTGTCAGGGTCAATCTGAATAAGAATAATTGTGTTAAAATGTGATGCTTAATCCAGAGCCCTAGTTTCACTGTGACTGGAGAAGGAGAAGAAATTGGTTGTGCTTTTTTTCTGTACAGAGATATACCTTCTGAGACTGGCAAAGGAATGGAGATTTTGCTTCAAAAATCCACAAAAGTAATTCTGGCTTTTGGTGAACTTTGTAGAAAACATGAACACAAAACTATAAGTCATTTCTGGCATGATAAAATGTGTGCAAACATCCCTCAGCTGCTGAGAAAAATAAACACAAATTTTGAAATAGAAAAAGCAAATACAAAAATATGTACATTTTGAAATAGTGTGTACTAAGTTACCCTTGAATTTCTGTAGGGGAGGGGGGGAACCTTGCAAAATACAGAAGAAAAACAAAATGACAGTAGGGTTCTAAAGAATGGAACAAGAACAAGATTGATTGGTTCACTATTCCTGCCAGGATCTGTACATCCTTGGGTGTCTTTTCTCTCAGAGTCAGGAATGGCATGAACTTGCCTCACCATCTCCCTCTCATACAGTATGCTTTTGCTTGTGTTGCAAGAGTTTTAAGCTGGGTTTGAAAATGGTCTTCAGGTGCAACTTTCCCATGACCCCAGCCTTGTTTTTACACTTGTTGTACTGTAACAGTTCCTTGACAATTAGCTGATCCCCCCCCCCACACACATAATCCCTACATGCCAATTTTGAATGATACATCCAGAAATTCACACACCCTGAGGCTTGAGCATTGGGGTAAACCAAATATTATGACAGCCCAAACTAGATTCAACCAATTCAGTTTAATTAGCTAGAGTACTTATCCTTCAAACATGATGCTTCAGGGGAATTTCACTATTGTTAGAATCACGCTGGAAATGCCAAGCACCTTCTTCGCATATTAGCCCTTTGGCCTTTGCCTTTCGGCACTGAAGTCATCAGAAAAATGAGGCCATTGTCAGAAAACTGAATCTGGAAACCAGAGATTCTAATGAACTCCCAGTTTCCTGAGACTTCGGCAATGCCAGGGGGCAAAACAACTAGTCATATGACTAAGGTATTTGCCTGACAGAGGTGTAGAGTGACATTTAAAAATTAGACCAAAAACAAAGTTGGTTTCCATCAAATATCATATTATTGATGACTGTTCACAAGCAGACTGATTAATGGGTTTGTTGTATTAGAGAGGACTGATTCACATATATATCTGCCACATGGACCAAAACCTTTCTACTAATGGCATTTCAATATAATGTGTTTGATGACATTTTTTGGGGGAAAGATTTATATGGAAACTCTGTAAATAGCTTTTGATCCGCAGAGGATGGTTGGCCAATGTAATGCACTACTGAATAGAGGTGAATTTATTTAAGCAAGACTAGGAGTGTTTTCTTTCTCCTTATATTAGTGCTATTATAGAGTTAAGAACTTAGAAGTTTATTTATTTAGCATATGGTATCTACAGAGGTTAGGCAATTATACAAATATACATTTAGATAAAACAGCAACAAATTCTTATATAAAAATATATATAAACTAAACAATAGATAAAGTTAAATAAACAAATTTTAAAACTTGATAAAAGAGAATTAAAATGACAATAATACAACACCATGGATTCAAAATATTTATTTATTAAATTATTTTTATATACCACCCATCTGGAATAGTCTTCCACTCTGGACAATACAGTAATTAGGAATTTTACAAATATACATAAATCAACAAACCCCCAAAACTGTAATAACCAATCAACATTAAACAATGAACAATGAAATAAAGTATAACACATTAAACAATGGCAACACTGAGGTATAACAATATTCTAAATGATTAACTATTCCTCAGCTATTGGGAGGATTTTCTAAATGCCTCTTTAAAGAGAAAATATTTCAATTGTCTTCTAAATATGTCCAGAAATGGGGCCTGGTGCAGTTCAACAGGTAATGAGTTCCAGAATGTTGGTGCCGCCACCGATAAGGCTCTTCTTGTCACAACCTTTCACGCCATCCTCAGGGTTGGCATCTGGAGCTGCACAGTTTGTGAGGAAAAGGTTATGCAGGCCAACGTCCTATGGGAGAAGAAGATCCTAGACCAATGATGGCCAAGTCAGCACTCCTGCTAATCAGGGCTGGGAACTGAAGTTCAAGAACAGCTGGAGTGCAAAGATTCACCAACACTTTTCTAGACCATATAGGGATTTGTATGTCAAAAATAACACCTCATATTTGATAAGGAAGGGAACAGGTAACCAGTGTAGACTTGCCAAGGCCAGAGAAATGTATTCAAATTTCTTTATTCCTGTATCCAGCCTAGCAGCTGCATTCTTTACCTGTTGGAAGTTTCATAGCAAGGACAAGGGCAGCCCTTGCATTACAATAATCAATATGTGAGATCACCAACAAGTGGATTAGTGTTGTAAGGGACCATCTGTCCAACTAGGAGTGCAACTTTGCTAAATGGAGAAGAAAAAAAGCAGCTTTACTTACCACCACAATTTTAGATTCCAGGCTCAAAATGGATCTGAAATAACTCCTAAATTGTATACCTGGTTCCTCGGGATGAGAGCAATCCCACCCCATTTAGGGATTAGGCTACCTAGTCAGGCAGACAGCTCCTCCAACACCAGAACCTCTGTCTTGTTAGGGTTCTGCACCAGCATATTAACTTTAGTCCATTCCATTACTGCAGCCAGACAGTCATCAAAGCATCAAACTGCATCAAATGCAGAAGATGAGGAAGAGAGATATAGCTGCATGTTTTCCAGTTTGGGGCTAAAAAAATATTATGACCACACTGTGGGCATGGTATGGTGGGCATGGCCAGATGGAAAGCCCTGTGTTGCACCCGAATTAGGACTACTTTATTTTAAAACTTGGATGGGCATGACCAGCTAAAATTTCTGCTACCAGTTCTGGCGAACTGGTGTGAACCTGCTGATGCCCACCACTGATGTTTTCCATATATTGATGACACCGAACTCCAAACCTCCTGTTGATTCTTCCCAGGGGCTTCACATAGATATTGAAGAACAATGGTTAGATAATCTACCCCTGTGGAACACCCAACTGGAGAATCCAAATGAAGTCAAAATGAAATAAATGAAAGCTACCCCGTCAGCTTGCCAGAAAAGGATAGTTACTACAATTTGATATCTAAAGAAGTTAATCATCTAACTGCTCCGGGTGTGGGGGTGATGAGATCATCCCAAGTAATTAGAAATTTCCTAAGAGGACATTCACAACCTATATATTTTATCATTTTTTCCAGTGCATCACAGTCACATTGTGGATTCATGGCCATTCCCCACTTGAAGAACATTGTTTTAGTTCTAGCATGACCTGTCCTGATTCTGTTCAGGTGGTTCCATATTTTGGGTGTCAGCTGCATTCCTGGAATTGGTTTTGTTAGATCTATATGATCTATCTGGTTGTGATTATTAAAGGTCACCCATTTTAACCACCGTTCTTCCTCTAGGTCAGTGATGGTGAACCTTGGCACTCCAGCTTTCTTGAACTTCAATTCCCAGAAGCCCGGATCAGCAGGAGTGCTGACTTGGGCTTCTGGTAATTGAAGTCCAAAAATAGCTGGAGTGCCAAGGTTTGCCACCACTGGTCTAGGCCATAAAACTGTGGCATGTCATCCCAAATTAGCTTCCTAGACTTGAGCCTGGTGTAAATTAACTAATTCAAGGAACACAGCTACCTGTGCCTAGTTATGTTTCTGGGTAACAAACATGTAACTCAAGTATGTTGCAAATAAAATGCAATAAGCAGTTACAAAGATAATTTCAAGTATAATGAGATATTTCTAGCTACTTTCAAAGATACTTTCTCTGTATCTTTTAAAGTTTTAGAGTTTATAATTTTGTGAGCCGTCCGGAGTCACTCTGGCGAGTGGGGCAGCTATACAAGTCTGAATTATAAATAAATAAATATAAATAAATAAATAAAAAGTTGTTTTTAAGAGGCATTTTAAGTGATATTTTGACGTTTTGACAGGAATTTATCAAGTTTCATGCCATTCAATTATCAGTTCTGAATGGCAAAAAGGGTCTTCTTTATTTTTGTTAACTGTTTTTAGGGTGCAATATTGGAACTGGACACAATCAAGAAAAGGAAGCTATTTACAGTAAAACCTCAAGTTATGACAGAGGTCCATTCCAACAGCCTGCATTGTAACCCAACACAAATGTAACCTGAAGCACGTTTTCCCATAGGAATTCATTAAGCATAAAAAAAGTCCTGATAGGAACAAAAATTTTTTTAAAAAATACAAAACACAAAAAAATACCAGATGCGATCACCCCCCACCCCCACAAAAGCAAGGAAACACTCTCCCTGCCTTTTCCACACCATTTGGGAACCTTATCCGACGGCTGTGATGGCAGTGACAGCATCTCCAGAGCAATAAACACTGCATTGTGACTTCGGGTGGAGCGGGGTCGGCCATTATGATTTTCTGAAATGATTGTGTTGGCCATTTTGTACTGCCAAGATTTCTGAGAAATGTAGTCCTGAACCACAAAATGGCCAACACAACTGTTTCAGAAATCAAAATGGGGCCCCCACCCCCTTCATCTGAATTCAGAATGCTTTGTTTACTACTCCAGAAGTGCTTTTGTTGTCACCGGATAAGGTCCCCAAACAGCATGAAAAAAGTAAGGAGATTGCTCCCTTGCTTTTGTGGGGGTGGGGGACAATCATAACCCAAAAATCAGCCTTAAACTGGGGATTTTTTTTTTGAATTAAATGTCAGGTCGTAACCTGCAGCAAACGTAATCTAAGGCAGTCATATGCTGGGCTTTTACTGTACCTGTATTTTTCTGATGTGCTGGTAACAACAACACAACATGAAATGCAATGAACTGTGTTCATATATGGCAGGAGCTCAACCACCCCCAGCCCGTGAGCCTAATCTGACCCATGCATATCATTAATCCGACCAACGGTGGCCACCCAGGCACCTCTAGACCCGCTTCCCACTGTCAGAAACAAAATAAAACATCACTTACCATGGTGGTGCGAATTGCGTAGTTTTTGCAGCTTTGTGCACAGCTACCACAGCTTCTCAGGGCTGCGGGATCCTTTTCAGATCATGTTAGCTCTGGTTTAGTAATTTTCTGAGCCTTCTCCACTGCACCTCAGCAGTTGGAGAGCAGGAGTGGACAACATCCAGTGCCAAGCAGAGCTTACATCAGCACCTGGGATCCCAGCGCAGAACCAGGAAGTCCTCCATCACCACTCTCCAACTGCCAAAGCACAGTGGAGGGGCATCAGAAAATTACAAAACTGGAGCAAACATGCTCCAGAAAGGCTCCCGCTGCCCTGGGAAGCGTTGGAGGCTGTGTACAAAGTGGCAAAAACCACACAACTCCCACCACCACTGCTGATGATGATGACGAGGAAAACATAAGTTGTGGATACAGCCGCACCTCCAGCCCCCACAGCTGAGCACAGTGGTGGGAACTGGCCCCTGGCAGGAAAACATCGGAAACCCCTGATATACAATAAAATTTTAATTTATACCCCGCTTTTCTCAGCCAAGGCCAATTCAAGGTGGCAACAACATTTTAATGCAATACAACAACATCAGTATAAAGACACAATAATTCAAAATACAATATAACCAGACACATGTGACAAATGTGACAGGAGCCTGCCTGTTTAAAAGAGATGAGTAACACAATTAACTCCTTTAAAAAAACCTCAAGCTCTGGTGGATTGGTTCTACATCAACAGTGCTGGAAGCATCTTAATAATTTAATGAGTTCAAGAAAAATTAATTATCCTTGAAATATGCCTAAATGGCCTCTCTAACCACTTTGAAGAAAGCTAACTAAATTTTAAAACTCTAATCAAGTAGACTTCATAAGTTCAGCATAAAGTCTGCTCCACACACAAACAAAGACAGAGAGAGGCTTTTAAAGATCCTTCTTGAAGAAAGAGCTGATTATTGTGAGAGCATGCACAGTATTTGCAATATCTCAGTTTGGCTAATAAAAGCATTGCAGTAATATGGATTGTGAATCCTGCTGTTTCTGATAAAATCTGTACCCCCTCCTCTCCTGTAACCCTCTGGCTTTCTTAACAACCTGCCCCAGAAGCTTGAGAAATCCATTAGGAGAAGACTTTTGGTGTCATGCACCATTGCAGCTGGAGGGGGAAAGAGACAAAGTAGACCATTGATTCTTGACCTTAGTGCTTTGGACCTTACCTAATAGCAGAGCCTAAGGATGGTCTGCAAACTCATTTGGGAAGCTCCCTTGCCCTATTAACTTAGCAGCATGGCCACAGGCTATTTCATGGGGTGAAGGAAAGAACTCAAGGTTTCAGTTGCAGACAGAAAAACATTTTTCCAGTCTAGGCAAAATCTGGAAAGGAACAGAACAGGTCAGAAAGGGCACTTGATAATAAAAATGAATGCCAGAGTGTGAAGAGCTTAAAACAATACACTAGAAATAAAACCCATCAAATATTACTTTCTTTAACTAAACCTGCCATGTGCCAACTAAGTAGAAATGAGTAGGCATCAAATTAGGGAAGGATTCTCAGACTTTAGCCAGAACATAGAATGGCAACTTCCAAGTAAGGTAAATTAACAAATTTCTCCAAAAATGTTGGAGAAGCCACATAACATCCCCAAAATTCTAGAGCCACATTCAAGAACCTGTTTGAGAAAGACAAGCTGCATTGGTTGCTCATACCTGTCCCCAAATTTAAATAGTTTGGGCATGTCCCAAATGGTATCTGACCCCATATGTCACACCATAGACCCAGTTTTATCTTCTGGGGTAGATGTTGCTGGGGAGTGCAGTGGCTCAAGTGGTTAAGATGCTGACTAGAAGGCAGGAGGTCAGCAGTTCAATTCCCAAATAATGCAGGATGGAATGAGCTCCCATCTTTGTCCTATCTCCTGCCAACCTAGCAGTTCGAAAGCAAGAAATCACAAGTAGATCAATAAGGATCACTTTGTTGGGAAGATAAACAGTATTCCATGCACTCCAGTGTCTAGTCATACCTGCTACATGACCACAGAAATGTCTGCAGAAGCAGACAGCGCTGGCTCTTTGGCTTTGAAACAGAGATGAGCACTGAAACCTAGAGTCAGATACAACTGACTTTTGAGCAAGGGAAACCTTTACCTTTACCTAGATGTTGCTGATCTGGGTGTAGATGAACTATTTGCAGTTCCATTGTCATGGACATATTATATTACCTGGTGGGTTTTATACTCACTGGGATTCTAATCTTTTGCAGGAGTGGAAAACTGATTAAGATTGATCTAACAGTTCTTGGGGAGTTTCCTGTTGCCTTGGCAGATGATCCTGTTGAAGTCCTGGTTGACCTCTGGGATGGAGAAATGGTCAGGGCAATTGATGTGATCATTCCTAACTATCCTCTCCCAGAAGGTAGAATCAAACTGACCGTTTGGTTTAACAAGAAACAGGTACCGTAGTAATAAAATGGACTTGATCCATGAAAGCTAACATTGAAATACAGCAGTTAGTCTTTAAAGTGCCACAACTTTTTTTTGTCTTTTTGTTTTGTTTATTCTCTGATATACTTTGCGAACAAATCCCTTGGACCCTCTTTCATTCAGATGCTATAAATGATGCAGGTCCTGTAAATGTACCTTTGGCCACTGCTGTATTAATTGATAAATTCCAGCTTTTGCAGCCTGATGATTTATTTATTAAATTTATTTACTACCCATCTGGGTAATTTTCATACTCTGGGCAGTGATATGGACAGGACTGTTAGAGAGGAGAAAGCTACCACATGTATGTTGTGCCCTTGTCCTTCTTCCAGAAAGGGAATGGCTGAGTGAGTTAGGAGTGAATGGCTTTTTGCAGCAAGGTCAGATCCCAGCATGCTTAAAGGAGGCTGAAGAATGACTATTGCTTAAAAAAGCCCTCAAATCCTTGAATGTTCTGTTCTTGGGTGAATTACTAGAATGGTTTGTGGCTTTTTACTGTATGGGACCAAAGACAACAGAACAGCCGAAGGGTTGGCTTAACACAGGTTTATTGCATGATGATCCGGTGGAGCATGAGGTAATGGCGGTGATACATCTCTATATATACAGTAGCATTATACATTTGAATCTTGTAGCACGGTAGCTCATTGGCTGCTACCGGCGTGGCCTCGCCCAGGCACGCCTCTCTTCAGTAGTTCTTTCTCCTGCTGCTGAATGCGGGGAAGGTTTTCCCGCGGCTGTCCGTGATTGAGCAATGTGAACCATGTGAGACTGAACGCTCGCAGCTGCCCCCTATGGGCTGCTTGCTCGCGTTCCTTTACAGCTGAGATACATTGTAATTGGAGTGGTTACATTCTTATCTTACAGTACAATGAACATGCATACATAACATCCCTCCCCCCTAGAATGGGACGAAGTCCCGCAACCATTGTGGCTTGCCGCACGTGTGCTTGGGGCGTGCTTGCGCCTGACCTAGTACCGGAGAGCCTGTGATCCCTGACTCCGTGGGTGCTTGTCCTGCAACGGGAAACGGGGATTCGTTAGTGGCTCTGTGGGGCGTCCGTGCCTGCCTTGCGCTGGGGGATGGGAATGGAATGAACAGCTGGGACGTGAACCCCTGCCTGTTGCTCTCGGACCCCGGGGACCCTCCTATTGTGAACCGCGGGACCGATGAGGATGCCCTTGTGGTTCTGCTACCTTCTGTTCCCCGCTCGGGGGACCTTGAGACTGTGGTGGGCGGACTCGCCGTCGCCTCCTGTCTTGGGGGTGTCGGTCTCCGGGAAATTGGTGCTATGTTGCATTCTAACTCACAGGGGCTACTGGGACTGGAAGTACCAGGGGCTGAACTGAAACCCCTCTTTTCACTAGGACGGGTGGGGGACCACTCCGCTAACTCCCCCTGGTACTGTAAATCAAGGTCTAAACTTCTTGGGGAATCTGTGTTTTGGGGACACTTCCGAGGGATATGTGTGAGATCGGGGCTCTTCCTTTCTGCCGCAAACTCCCGCAAAACATCTCTGAGGATCGATTCCCTTTCCTCCCCCCTTGGTGGGGACCCATGTCCCCCTTTTTCTCCCCCTTGGGCTAAGCGGGTGGGGGAGTACCCTAACGCTGATTCGTGGCTATTTTCGTCTTCGTCCTGCTCTCCGGGGATTCTGCGCCTGAGTTGATCCGCGTGCCGCCTCCACAGGAGGCCTGTATTGGTCTCCACGCGGTATGAAACGGGGCCGGTTTGTTCTATTACAGTGCCTGGCACCCAGGCTGGCCCCGCGTTGGCGTAGTTCCTGCAATGCACCGGGGCGCCTACGCTGAAACTCTTTGCGGGTTCCACCCCTACGTTCCGCCCTTTGTCCTCTACTCTCGTGGGGTCTAGCTTGGAGATTACCGTGGCCAGCTTCCTGCGCATTAACAGCTCCGCGGGGGAGTACCCTGACGCCAATGGGGTGACCCTGTACCTTAGCAGGAATTGGCACAGTTGTAAGTTAAGCTCTCCGGGGCCCATGCGCCGCAGCGCGTCCTTGGTGGTGTGCAAGAGGCACTCTACTTGGCCGTTGGTGGCCGGGTGGAAAGGGGCAGAGGTGATGTGCTGAATGGCGTTGAGATCCATGAATGCCCTGAACTCGGCGGACGTGAAACAGCTAGCGTTATCGCTGACGAGGGTGTCGGGTAAACCGAACGTGGAAAAGACCCTCCGTAACTGTTTGATTGTTGTGGCCGAGGAGGTGCTCGAGACTGGAATGACCTCCAACCACTTGGAGAACGCGTCCACCACAAGGAGGAAAAGTGTTCCCCTGAATGGGCCGGCAAAGTCTACGTGAACCCGGGACCAGGGGCCCCTTGCTGCGTCCCACTCCCTATGTGGCAAGCGAGCCTCTTCTGGCCTGGAGCTTTGGCACGCTTCGCAAGTGCCGACCATGTGCTCGATGTCGGCGTCTAGCTGGGGCCACCAAAAGTAACTGCGGGCTAGTGCCTTAGAGCGGACGATCCCGGGGTGGCTGACGTGCAGCAGTTTAAGCACCCTCGGCCGGAGGGACGTGGGGATCACTACCCGCTGTCCCCACAGAAGGCAACCCCTCTCTAGAGACAATTCTAATTTCTTTTTGAAAAATGTGTCGAATTCCGCTGCTGGGGAAGACACGGGCCACCCTTTCTGTACCCAGGAGCAAACTGTAGCTAACGTTTTGTCCTTACCGGTCGCTTTGGCGATGTCGGCCGGTACTACTGGGGGGGAGTCTAGGACCTCTATCATTAAGACCTGGTGGTCCCTCTCTTCCTCGCCCATGTGGCAGCAATCCCGGGGAATGGGGGACCTCGACACGGCATCCGCATGGCTGATCTCCTTCCCGGGCCGGTACACCAACGCGTGCTGATACGCGTTGAGAAAAATGGCCCACCTGAGCATTCTCGGGGACAGGATTTGGGGTGTGGGCTTATCTGCGGTGAAAATGCCTAGCAGGGGCTTATGGTCGGTCACTATGGTGAAGGGGCGGCCATACACAAAATCATGAAATTTCTTGGTCCCCGCAATTATCGCTAGTGCTTCCCTGTCTGTCTGGGCGTAGTTTCTCTCCGCTTGGGACAAGGACCTAGAGTAGAACGCTATCGGGGCCTCCCTCCCGTTCTCCAGCACATGGCATAACACCGCCCCCACCCCCACCGGGGATGCATCGCATATCAGGACCACTGGGCGTTTGGGATTGAAGTGGGTCAGTACAGCATCTGATGCCAGGAGTCGCTTCAGGTCATTGAAAGCCTTCTCATGGTCGTCGCCCCACTTCCATGCCTCGTCCTTTTTTAACAATTTGTGTAGCGGTTCCGCCACGGCTGCCTTCCGAGGAAGGAAGGAGTGGTAGAAGTTGAGCAGCCCAAGGAACGACTGCAGCTCGGGCTTAGAGGTGGGGTGAGGGGCCTTCTTGATGGTGGCCACCTTGGATTGGGTTGGCCTTATTCCCTCGGGAGTAACACGGAACCCTAGGAACTCAACCTCAGTTGCGAAGAAAACGCATTTGTCTTTCCGCAACCGCAACCCCGCCTTTTCGAATTTTGCCAGGACCTTTCCCAACCTTTCTGCTAATTCGGCCCGGCTCCCCCCTGTAATCAATACGTCATCAAAGTAGGGTAACACCCCCTCTAACCCCTTCAGGAGGCGTTCCACGAGTGATTGGAAGATCCCGGGCGCCGAATTCACGCCGAATTGGAGGCGCGTTACCTGGAACGCCCCTTTGTGGGTGACTATGGTCTGCGCAGCAGCTGCGGCGGGGGTCACCGGGAGTTGCTGGTAGGCTTGGGCCAGGTCGAGTTTAGCGAAACACCTCCCCCCGTGTAACCTGGCCAACAAGTGGCTGACTACCGGCACCGGATACGCATTAGGGCGGATCGCCTTGTTGATGGTGCACTTGTAGTCAGCGCATATGCGGACCTCCCCGTTGGCCTTGAGCGCTGTTACAATTGGAGTTTCCCACTCCGCAGAATCAACAGGAACAAGAATCCCCTGGCCCACCAATTTGTCCAACTCCGCCTCTATTTTGTCCTTTAGTGCAAAAGGCACTCTGCGTGGTTTAAGTCTGATTGGACGTACTCCAGGGTCCAGGTCGAAAGTCACTGGGGGGCCCTTGAATTTTCCGAGTCCCTTTTTGAAAACCTCGGGGTGCGCATCGCACACGCTCTGTATTGGATCAGTCCCGGCGGCGTGTACTCCCACGGCGTGCACCCCCCCAATGAACAACCCCAGGGGCTGGAACCATTGAGTCCCGAGGAGGCTGCATTTACCTCCCTTGAGGACGACTAGGGGAAGCGTTGCGGCGTGCTTTTTAAACTGGACCTGGAACTTCCCAACCCCCAACACCGGGATGCGGTTCCCTTGCACGTCCTTCAGCGTGGACCTCAACGCTTTGAGCTTGGGCCGCACGTGGGGGGCGATTTTCAGGAACTCTCCCTGGGAAATGATAGAGTATGAGGAACCCGAGTCCACCTCCATCCTAACAGGGGCCCCTTGTATTACTACCTCAACGAAGTATCGGGGGTGCTCCGTGGATACGCTGAAAACCGGAGCGTCGTCCTCGCTGTCGTCGGAGATGCGCCCTACTCCGTCCCGCTTCCTCGTGGTCCGGGTGCCATCCTTGGGCCTCGTGGTGCGGTCCTGCCTCGCCGAGCTGTCTGGGGAACTCCTCTTGGCCTCGCGCCGTTTCCGGCAGACTTTGGCGATGTGGCCGCGCCGGCCGCAGTTGTGGCACTCGGCCTTGCGGAACGGGCATTTGGCGCGGGCGTGGGCGGCGCCGCAGCTGTCGCAGCGCCGGCCCTCCTTCTGGACCCTCCGGACGTCCTTGTCGTTGCCGCTCTCCACGGACGAGTTCGAAACTCGCCGTGCCGCGCGCACCGATCTCTCTGCCTTGGCGGGTTTCGGGCGCCAGTCCTGGAGCTCTTGCACCCCGGCCGTCGTGGCTTCCGCGGCCTGTGCCGTGTCGAGGACTTGCTGCCACGTGGGAGGCGGCTCCTGTCTCATCAGCGCGCGCTGAGTCTCGGTGTCCCTCAGGCCGCAGAGCAGGCAGTCTCGGAGGGTGACTTCTGGGGTCTCCCACTTGCATGGGCTAGCGGCCAGCCGCAGGGCCGCGGCGAACTCAGCGACCGATTCCCCGGGCACCTGGACTCGCCTCCAGAACGCGCTCCAAGCAGGGAACATCGCTATCGCGGGCCGGAGGTGGGTGCGCAACACCGCCAGGAGCTCTTTGGCTTTGAAGTCGCTCACCCTCCTCGGCGCGATCAGGTCCACCAAGGTCCTCTTGGTCTCGTGTCCGAGCATGCGGACGAAGATGGCCCTTTCTTGTCCTCATCTGAGACTTCGAGCTCCACCAGCGCTCCATTGAAGTCTATCTCAAACAGCTCCAAGTCTCCCGGCTTCCTGATCTCGTAGCCGGCGCATGTCTTGGTCCCGTGGGCAGCCATCATCTCACCTTCGTCGCCAGTTTACTGTATGGGACCAAAGACAACAGAACAGCCGAAGGGTTGGCTTAACACAGGTTTATTGCATGATGTTCCGGTGGAGCATGAGGTAATGGCGGTGATACATCTCTATATATACAGTAGCATTATACATTTGAATCTTGTAGCACGGTAGCTCATTGGCTGCTACCGGCGTGGCCTCGCCCAGGCACGCCTCTCTTCAGTAGTTCTTTCTCCTGCTGCTGAATGCGGGGAAGGTTTTCCCGCGGCTGTCCGTGATTGAGCAATGTGAACCATGTGAGACTGAACGCTCGCAGCTGCCCCCTATGGGCTGCTTGCTCGCGTTCCTTTACAGCTGAGATACATTGTAATTGGAGTGGTTACATTCTTATCTTACAGTACAATGAACATGCATACATAACAGGCTTCTCCAGGGGTTTCTGGGTGAGATGGATTATCTAGACCATGGATGCAGAAACTATGGCTCATGGGCCAGATCCAGCCTCTGACACCAATTAATCTGACCCACACTGCCCTCACTGCTCCTGGAAGCATGCCCACACATGCACAGAACGCTGCCGTAAGTGCACCCACAGCTGTCATAAACATGTTTACGACAGCTGCAGGTGCATTTATGGCAGCTTTCTGTTCATGCAGGGGAGGAACCACGTGACTGGGCCGCTGATCCATGTGACCGGCCCATGGCCTGAATAGTTTGGGCACCCCTGATCTAGACCAATGGTTCCCAAGGTGCAGCACATGCCCCACAGTGAGACTTCAATTCCCAGAAGCCTAAGTCAGTACATTCGCTGATCAGTGCGTTGGGGAATTGACTTAGGCTTCTGGGAATTGATGCCCAAAAGCCAATGGTTGGGGATCACTGATCTAGACCCATTTCAGTCTGGTTTTACGCCTGAATATGAGACAATGGCTGCTGGACAAGGAGAGTGTCTACCTGATAGTTCTGTTGGATCTCTCAATGGTTTAATACCACCAACTATGGAATCCTTCTGTGTCATCTCTCTGGGATGAGACTTGGAGTCACTGTTTTATGATGCTTCTGGTCCCTCCTGGAGGGGAGAACTCAGAAGTTAGTGCTGATGGCCATCCTGGCCATTGTTCAGGGATGCTCCATGAGGTTTTGTTTTGTTCCCACTGCTATTTAACATCTACATGAAACCACTTAAAGAGATTTTCAGAGTTGCTTGGTTGTGTCACTGCTGTGCCAATGACACCCACCTCTGTCTCTCAGAAATTTAATTTAAACAAGATAGAGGTGTTACTGGTCAATTGATAGACAGATTAAGGAATACAGATCCAGTCTGTGCTGGATGGAGTTACACTCCCCCTGAAAACACTTATATGCAGCCTAGATGCCAGGTTTCAGTGATGGTTTCAGTGATGGCCAGGAATGCATTTGCACAGTTAAAACTAATATCCCTAGCTATGCCTCATCTGGTCATAATGACAAATGCCTTATATTCCACTTGTATTACTGTAACTTGTTACAGTACTACTACTGTAAAGGAGCTGCCTTTATTTGGAAACTTCAGCAGATCCAAAACAATGCAGCCAGATGGTTAAATGGGGCTCATTTCAGAGTTCACACACATACCATTGCAATAGCTTCACTGGCTGCTGATCTGTTTCCAGGCACAATTCAGACTGCCACTTTAAAACCCAAAACAGTTTGAGCCCAAGCTATCACAAATACCATATTTCCCTTTATGAGCCTGCCTGGGTGTTATGATCATTATGGGAGACCTTTCTTTTATTCCCACCTATCTCATAATTGTGTTTGATGAGGACCAAAAAGAAAGAAAGGGGTTTTTTTTGTTTGTTTCTGCTCCCAGACTGTGGAACTCTGTCCCACAAAAGGTGAGTCTGGACCTACCTCGATTATCCATCTGCAGCACGCAATAACTTTATTCTAGAGACAGTCTTTTCCTTATTGACTGGTAGTTTGAAAGGGATTTGTTAAAATGGGATTGTTTGTCCCTTGCTGGTTTTAAATGTGTGTTTAGTTTTTAAATATTATATTTGTTTAATTCTTTTTAATATTGTAATAATTTAATTTTTAAAGCTTCTATTATTGTTTCTTTTAATACTCTAAGCTGCCTTGAGTCCTTTTTTTGAGAAAGGTGGGATACGAATGGATGGATGGATGGATGAACGGACGGACGGATGGATGGACATATGGATGAATGAATGAATGAAATTGCAAAAAAGTTCAGAACAACAAAGTCAGAGTAGATCAGACTGATTCAACAAACAATAGCTTGGAAGTAACTTGTTAGAAATAGTGAATCACTTATGATTTAATTTTAATTTAATTTAATAGTCATATTTATATATGCCGCCTACTCAGGCAGAACCCGACTCAGGGCGGCATTACAACAAGTTCTAAAAACACATAAAACACTTTAAAAGACCCACATCCCACCCACTTTAAAAGACCCATATCCGAAGAAAGATAGACCAGATATTCTGTTTTTACAGGAAACCCATCAGAAGTCAAAAGATACGAATAGACTTTTTTTTGGATGGATGCAACACTATGAGATGGCGTTTGGAACATCAAAAGCAAGAGGGGTGGCAATCATGATTTCTAAAAAATTAGAATTTGAGATTACAAAAAGGGTTGTTGACCAAGAGGGTAGATATTTGATAGTAAGAGGAAAATTGGAGGATGAGGAAATCATGTTGGTAAATATTTATGCTCCAAACGATCATCAAGCAGAGTTCCTTGAAAAAATTCGGAAAATAGTGGAATTAGAGAACGTTGCAAAAACTATTGTGGCTGGAGATTTTAATTTGATAAGGTCAGGGTTAGATTGTACAAATATATCAAGAAGTTGAATTGGCTTGAAAGGGAAGGTTTTGGATAAATGGATGGATGTTATGGGTCTGAAGGATTCTTGGAGAGAGTTTAAGGGCTCTGAAAGGGCATATTCTTTTTTTTCCACATGTTCATGGGACCTACTCAAGAATAGATTATGTTTTTCTTACCAAAAATTTGATTAAAGACATAGAAGAAATGGAAATTGGGATTATCAAGGAATCGGATCATGCTAAAGTATATTTGGAATTGAAAGTACAAAAAGATACTCGAAGAGTAAGAAATTGGAGGTACGATCCTAATTTGTTTAAAGATCAGAAATGTAAAGAGCAGATTATGGGAAGATGGATAATAATGAGGTTAATTTTAATGTGGTATGGGATACCATGAAGTTGGTTTTTAGAGGGGAAAGTATAAAATTGGCAAGTTTTAAATATAAAAAATATAAAGCAGAACAGATAGAAAAAGAAAGAGAAATAAAACAATTACAGGAGGATCATGCGAAAAGTAAAGATAAAATTTTTTTTACGAAATTACAAAGGCTTAAAGTAGAACTAATGGGTAAGGATATTGATAAAGTTAAACGAGATTTGATTTATTTAAATAGAGAGTATTTTGAATTTAGTAATAGAAGTTCAAAATTATTAGCAAGAGCAGCTAAGGCTAAAAGGGAAAAAAGAGAAGTAGGGGTATTGGTTGATAAGCAAGGTTCAAGGTGTAATAAGAATGGAGATAAATGTAAAATTGTCAGGGAATTTTATCAGCTATTATATGCAAAAAAGGAAGTAGACCTGGAGACGCTTAAAAAGATATTGGAGAGACAGTTAGGGAATGGAATAAAACAAGAACATAGGGAGAAAATGGAGGAAAGGATTAATGATAAAGAGGTTAAGGAGGTGATTAGTGGGTTGAAGACGGGGAAAGCTCCGGGGGATGATGGATTATCGACAGAGTTTTACAAAGAATTTAAGGAGATAGTGGTTCCAAAATTGGTGAAGCTATATAATTATATCTTAGATGGAGGATCAATTCCGACTTCATGGTATAACACCACAATCGTGCTACTGCCAAAGCCTGGTAAGAATCTCGAAAGAGTGGAATCGTACAGACCAATTTCACTTATAAATCAGGATGCTAAGATCTTCACAGCAATATTGGCTAATCGATTAAACAGTTTTATGGGGGAATACATAAATGTAGATCAAGTTGGGTTCCTAAAAGGTCAGCATATGGCGGATTTGACTAGAAGGGTATTAGATTTAATTGATAACATTAATCAAACTAAGGAAAAGGTGGGTTTATTATCATTAGATATTTTTAAGGCATTCGACTCATTACAGTGGTCTTCAATTAAAGAAATAGTTAAAAATATGGGTTTGGGGATAGATTCAATAGGGTAATAGATTTATTATATCAAAAAGGGAACGCTAGGGTTAGAGTAAATGAGGAGCTTACTGATGTGGTAAATTTAGAGGCTGGTACTAGGCAGGGCTGTCCATTATCTCCTATCTTGTTTATTATGGCAATGGAGATTCTAGCTAAAAATATAAGAGATGATTTAAATATAGAAGGGATTATGGGTAACAAAGTAAGCATGTATGCGGATGATACATTGCTTATGGTGAAATAGCCGGAGCTGGTAATGGACAGGATCAAAGATCACTTACAGGTATTTGAAGCTATAACTGGATTAATGATAAATTGGGATAAATCAGAATTGATGTTGTGTAATTTGGGAGCAAGTGAGATGGGTAGGATTGTGGAGACACTTAATATACAAATTAAAGATAAGCTGAAGTATTTGGGGATAATTATCTCAAATAAATTAGTAGAACTTAAGCGATTGAACTATGACAGCTTGAGAGTGGAATTTAAGAATAAAATACAAGAGTTTCAGAAGTTGAAGCTGTCATGGTTCGGAAGGATCGCTATTTGTAAAATGATATTGTTGCCAAAGATTAATTTTTTATTTGATGCACTAGCAATCCATCTGAAGGAGAAGGAAATTAATGAGTTTCAAAAGATGTTCAATGGCTTTTGTAATGGTGGTAAAAAATCTAGACTTCCAAAGAAACTTTGGTACTTGTCTCAGAAAAAAGGGGGTTTGGGTATGCCAAATTTGTTAGCATACTATCGAGCATTTCAAATTAAGAATGTTGTGAAGATCTTGGCAAGAGAAAAGACAATTTGGGAGCAACTGGAGATGAAAGAATATAGAGACATTGGTAGTATGATTTTTTTGGGAACAAAGGACAAGATGAAAAGGTCAAATAATATTATGATGAGAGGTCTCATGGAAGTGTGGAAGAAAGTAAAGAAAGATATAGTCCCAAATCTCTCTTCAATTTTGGAATTGACGGATATGGGGTGTTTCCCAATAAAAATAGATAAGGAAAAAATGGAAATATTGGATAAAAATGGGGTGCTTTTATTGAAGGATTGGTTAAAAGTGTGTGATGATGATATTAAGAGGAAAAAAATATTTGAGAAGCTAAATTTGGATTGGTTTCAGAAATTGAAGGTGGATAACTGGAATAAAAAATATAAAAGAGAAGCAGGGTTAGATAGAAATAAGACGGAATTTGAGGATTTGGTAATAAAGATCAGAAAAGGGGAAAGAGGCATTAAGGGTCTTGTAAGCAAACTTTATATTATATTGAATAAGGGTAATGATCCACAGGAAGACTTGAAGCGGAAGTGGGAACAAAATTTGAATATAAAAATTGGGGAGATTGAATGGAGAAACAAATGGGAAAAGAGGATTATGAGAACAATGTCTGTAAGAATTAAAGAACATAATTTTAAAATGTTGTGGCAATGGTACTTGACACCACTAAGGCTTTATCAGATGGATAATAAAAGAGATAAGTTATGTTGGAGATGTAAAGAAACAGATGGAACATATGAACACATGTGGTGGAGTTGTAAAAAAAATAAGGGATTTTTGGGGAAGAATAGAAGGGGAGTTCGGTGAAATATTGGGTAAAAAGGTCAGGTTGGTGTCAGGTACCATTCTTTTAACAAATGTGGAAGGTTTGGGTTTGAATAAGGAGGAAAAAGAATTATTGGAAATTGTATTGACCACAGGTAGACAATGTATAGCTAGAAATTGGAAAAATGATGTAGATATACAGATCGGAGAATGGTACAAGGAAATGTGGAGCCTAGCATTGAATGACAAATTGACATGGGAGATTAAAGTGAAATGAGATAATTTAAAAGAGAATAGGTTTTGGAATATATGGAAACCGTTTGTGGATCATTCTCTTATGGTAAATGACAGTTCAGGACCTGCACCATCGCAAAGAGGTTTTTGGAGTTGAAATAGCAACTAAACTCTCCGGGCATTGTATATATTCACAGGGTGATTTGTAATTATTAAAAAAAATTATTATAGAGGTAGCTTAGAAAACTTTTATTGTTTGATTGAGTAATATTTTACATTGTGGTATCTAATATTGTGGTTAAATGGTAAACAATCAGTATAAGTATTGTTATGTGCTAGTCTCTATGAATGTGAGTTAATATTGTATTGAGGGTATCTTTGAGGTATTACTGTATTGTAATGTCATTGTTTTCTTTTTTTCTGTATGTCTGTTTATTTTTTTTTAATAAAAATCAATTAAAAAAAAGACCCATATCCCACCCACCCATCCCACCCACTATAAAAAGAAGAAGAAGAGAGGGTTCTTAATTGTTTACATAAGCCAACAGGCGGGGACCGTGTTCCCGTTCCCATGATTAATATCCGTTTGTAAGAACTAAGATATAAATAAATAATTTTGTTATTGTAATGTCAAAAAGGAATAGAAGCATTATTTTTTTCAATATAACTAAATTGATGTTTATATATATATATTAGTTTTAGAGTTGCATGGTCAGTCTCAGGGGTTCCCATATTAAGGCCCGTGGGCCAGATCTTGCCGATGGCACCATTTCATGTACTTCCCTCCAAGGGCATTTGAGAAACAAAATGGCCAATCCTTTAAAGCTGTTGGGACAAAATGGCTACCCCCATCATGCAGGCAGGGCAAAATGGCTGTCTGGCCCTCAAAGCTCACTGAGAGAGCATGACCTGGCCCCTGGCTTGAAAAAGGTTGGGAACTCCTGGTCTATTTGGACTCAATGTTTTGGTGTTTTGTGCCACAGCAAATTATAATATTCCTGACAGTTTCAAACAGCAATAAAATTACCTTTGAATAATAATAAGAAAATTATTTTAAAAATATAGCTGCAAAAACAATTAACCATGTTGGATGGGAAGAGTTCTAACGGGACTGGTGGTTTTTTTTTTCTTCTTCATTGCACGGGAGGAAGCGGTTGAAGTAAGTATGGGATTTCCCAACACTGGCCAAGATCCAAGAATGTCTTTTGGTTTCCAAAGCCAAGGAAAGAGGAATATCATTCTCTTCTCCCTCCTGTTCCAGTCTCACACAGTGAAGAAAACCCTCCTTACAGGTTTTTGGAGTGTCCAGGGGGGTGCAGAATGGAACAGCTTTTGTCAATTTTTCAGTACACCCAATGCAAGCAAACCACTGGATTCCGGCATCTCTTTCTTACCCTCTCCCTTCTCCCAGTTTGAACAAAATCAGGAATAAAATAGCTTTGGGTAAATGACATCAGAATTGGCTATCACAAATATAAAGGAATAACAATTGAGAAAGAATTAATGAAGCTCGCTGGGAATTTGCTTTGCCTGTGCTTTATTTTTATCTTGTCTCTTTGTCACTATGTACTAAAAATGAGAAAATTCACTAGAATATGAGTGTGTGAGGTAGATTACAGAAATAGATTTTGGCTTTCTGTGCAATTCATATGAAACAAATCTATGCAGGTCATCAAGTCTTTTGTACATGATATATCTTAGATGCCCCTTTGCTCTTCTCTCTGCATGTGTTTATGTGGTGGACCTAATTATTACCCACATCTTCCACAGCATGAGGATGAAACTTATTCTAGCCTTTTAAAAAAAGAAGCACACACTTTGATGAATAAAGAAAAAGATATGTGTATTATCCAGCGACGTATTTGAAATCTGTTATTTTCAATAATAACATGTTAGAAAAGTATTCATTACCATTTCACAATTGTGAAGTTTATGTTGAGTGCTAAGATGCTGACAACAAACAAAAAGACAGTAAATACAACTGGCGCTGTTGTATATAGTTTATATAAATTGCTAAGGTGTTGTGTTTTTTTGTTCTTCTCATCATTGCATTCAAACTGTGTCTTGAGATCAGATAAACCTGTACAGACCAAACTCTTTTGTTAGCAAGATTCATCTCTCCATTTCCATGGCATGTATTTAAAATTGTTTTTAATTCCTATACTTCTGATATTAATATTAAATCGATCTTGCACAAGTACATTTAAAAATACTGTACCTGTACAAGATTATTTGACTGTGTTTCAGTTTCATGAAACAAGGTGAGATTGGATTAAGCATTATTGCATATAGTACCGATGTACAATTATATATGCTTCATGTCTGACATCAGTTTGCAAAGACTCCTAGGGTTAACCTATATCACATAGAATATGCTCTTGGTTTAAATCTAGTTTTTAGTCCTAGTTAGAGTAGACTTGTTGGCTGGCTAGCTCAGTGTTTTAGATACAGCGATACCTCATACAACTTCCAAACCTGGTTCCACAAGTTTGGACTTTATACGGATTTGGACTTTGTATGAGGCATGTAAAATCCTAGCTGCGATGCCTCATACAACGTCCAAATCCTTGCCGCGATGCCTCATACAATGTCATTCCCATAAGAACATATATAAGAACATAAGAACAGCCTTGCTGGAACAGGCCACAGCCCATCCAGTCCAGCATTCTGTTTCACACAGTGGCTCACCATTTCCTTCAGGGTATTCTCCCAAGGAGATGGCTTCACCTGCTTAGGATTCCCTGGAAATGGCATTGAGAGATATCCTGCCTATCTCTCCAACCCCGAGGTTGTCCTTAAGTATCCATAATTATAGCCATTGATACCCTTGTCCTCCATGAACTTGTCTAATCCTTTCTTAAAGCTGTCAAGACTAACAGCTGTCACTACTTCTTCTGGCAGGAAGTTCCATAGACCAGTGATCCTCTGGGTGAAAAAGTACTTTCTCTTATTTGTTTTGAGAACTAGTACCCAAAAGTTTCATCGAGTGTCCCCTAGTTCTAGCGTTGTGCGATAGGGAAAAGTTTTTCCTTATCTACTTTGTCCACACCGTGCATGATTTTATAAACTTCAATCAGGTCACCTCTTAGACGCCGTCGTTCAAGAGTGAAAAAGCACAACCGTTGCAGCCTCAGATGGTAAGGAAGGTGTTCCAGTCCCCTAATCATTCTGGTTGCCCTCCTCTGCACTTTCTCCAACTCCATAATATCCTTCTGGAGGTATGGCGACCAGAACTGTACACAGTATTCCAGATGGGGCCTCACCATAGATTGATAAAGAAGCAAAATGACACCTGCTGACTTATTTTCTATACCCTTCCTAATGATCCCTAACATTGAGTTTGCTTTTTTCACTGCTGAGGCACACTGGGTTGACACCTTCATTGAGTTGTCTACCAGGACACCAAGGTCCCTTTCCTGGTTTGTAGCAGAGAGTTCAGGCCCCATCAGTTTATAAATGTAATTGGTTTTTTTTTACCCCAACATGCATCACTCTGCACTTACTAAGTTTGAAGCTCATTTGCCACTGTTTTGCCCACTCCCCCAGTGTCAAGAGATCCCTCTGGAGCTCCTCACAATCTCTCACAGTTTTCACTACCCTGTATAATTTAGTGTTGTCAGCAAATTTGGCTACCTTGCTTTTTAGTCCTACCTCTAGATCATTTATGAAGAGGTTGAAAAGCAGGGGTCCCAGTACTGAACCTTGGGGGACCCCACTCTTTACTTCCCTCTACTTGGAGAAGTGTCCATTTAGTGCTACCCTCTGTTTCCTGTCCCTTAGCCAGTTGCTGAACCAGGACAAGACCTGTCCCTTTATTCCATGACTGGTAAGTTTATTCAAGAGCCTTTGGTGTGGGACATTGTCAAAAGCCTTCTGAAACTCCAGATAAACAATGTCAACTGGATCCCCCTTATCCACATGCTTGTTGACACTCTCAAAAAATTCCAACAGATTAGTGAGCCATGATTTTCCCTTGCAAAAGCCATGTTGGCTCTCCTTTAGCAGCGCCTTCTCTTCTATGTGCCTATTAATTCTACCTTTTAGGATGGTTTCCATCACTTTACCTGGGACACATGTCAAACTGACAGGTCAGTAATTTCCTGGATCACCCCTGGATCCTTTTTTGAAAATTGGTGTTACATTCGCTACCTTCCAGTCATCAGACACAAAGCCTGATTTGAGGGAAATGTTATATATTTTGGCTAGGAGATCAGCAATTTCATCTTTAAATTCCCTGAGAACTTGTGGATGGATGCCATCTGGTCCTGGTGATTTGTTAGTGTTTAGCTTAACAAGACATGCAAGGACCTCCTCCCTGGTTATTTCTATCTTGCTTAATTCTTCGGTTTCCCTCCCTATGAAGATCGGCTCTGTTTTGGGCATGTGGTCTCTGTCTTCTTCAGTGAATACTGAAGCAAAGAATTCATTGAGTCTCTCTGTAATCTCTGTTTCCTCTTTACTAACCCCTTGCCATCCATTGTCATCTAATGGTCCAATGGCCTTCCTAGTTGGGTTCTTACTTCTAATGTACTTAAAGAAGTCTGTTATTTCTCTGAGTATTTTTAGTTATACGCTCCTCAAAGTCTTGCTTTGCTTTCCTGATTGTTGCCTTGCATTTGTTCTGCCAGAATTTATGTTTCTGCCTGCTGTCCTCATTCGGACAAGCCTTCCATCTTCTAAATGAGCTTTTCTTGCTCTTGATCACTTCCCGAACAGCTCCTGTAAGCCACTTCGGAGTCCTCTTGGACCTGGCAGTGCCCTTTTTCCTTTTGGGTATGCATTCCAATTGGGCCTCTTTTATTGTTTTTGTAAACAGCCTCCATGCCTCTTGGAGTGTTTGGACTCTCTCAATTTTCCCTTTCAGTTTCTTTTTTACTAGTTTCCTCATCTTTGGGAAATTTCCTTTTTGAAAATTTAAGGTCTCTGTGTTAGATTTTATCAGTGACTTGCAGTCTATGATCAAGTTAAACATAATTGAGTTGTGGTCATTGTTCCCTATTGGATCAGTCACATTAACATCTTGCACCAGATCCTGAGAATTACTCAAGATCAAGTCAAGGATTCTTGTACCTCTAGTTGGGTCTTCAACCATCTGTCCCAGGGAACAATCATTTAGCATATCTAGGAACTTTATCTCTTTATCATGTGCTGAACAACAGTTCACCCAGTCTATGTGAGGGTAATTGAAGTCCCCCATTATAACCAGGCTTCCCTTCTTGGATGCCTCCTTTACAACATTCTCCAACTGCCAGTCTCCCTCAAGAGTTTGGGTCGGAGGCCGATAGTATATGCCTACTGTTAGACCATCCTTGTGGCCTGGTACTCTTACCCACAGAGCTTCTAATGGTGACTCCAAATCACCTAGATATTCCAATTCATATGATTTTATCACTTCTTTGACATACAAGGCTACACCACCTCCCGTTTGCCCCTTCCTATCCTTCCTGTACAGTTTGTAGCCTGGGATAACTGTATCCCATTGGTTATCATCCATCCACCAGGTTTCAGTGATACCAATAATATCAATATTCCTATCTATTTCTAAGTATTCATGCTCCCCTATTTTGTTCCGGAGGCTTCTGGCATTTGTATACAAGCATTTATATATGCTTTCCTGATACAGTCTTTTGAGTCCAGTTGCATTGTTAACCTGCCTCTTGCATCCTTCTCCTAGAGTGCTGGTGACTAGCTCCTTGCTCTGCTCAGTAATTTTTGCATCCTCCTCACTACTCAAGTACACACTTTTTGATGTTGAGTGCCAGCAATCTGGTCCCATCATGGTTCAAATGCAACCCATCCCTCCTGAACAGATTTGGCTTGTCCCAAAATGTTCTCCAGTTCCTGACAAATCTGAAGCCCTCCTCTCGACACCACCGCCTCATCCACGCATTGAGGCTTCTGAGCTCTGCCTGCCTGGTAGGTCCTGTGCGAGGGACAGGCAGCACTTCTGAAAATGCTATCTTGGAAGTCCGGGACTTCAATCTTCTCCCTAACAACCTGAATTTGGCTTCCAGGACAGACCGCCTGGCCTTCCCAACATCATTGGTACCAATGTGTACCATGGCAACTGGCTCGTTCCCAGTTCTCTCTAACAATCTATCTAGATTTCTTGTGATGTCTGCAACTTTTGCACCTGGCAGGCAAGTCACCATACGGTTATCATGTGCATCACAAATCCATTTCTCTGTATTTCTAATTATTGAATTGCCTAGTACAAGGAGCCTCTCTCCTGCAATCTGTTCATCTACATGCACCTCATCAACCATATTAAGGGAGAGAACCTCAGTTTGTTCCTGTTGTTTATCTTCCTGGATCTCATCAAGTGTGATGAAGGAGAGATCATCAGGTGGAACCAGTTGTTCCTCTGTGTGTTCTTCATCAGGTGTGATGAGGGAAAGAGCCTCAAATTTATTCTGTAATTTCAGACTCTCAGAGTGATCCCCTACTCTTCTCCTCCTTTGAGTCACATTCCTCCAAATATCTCCCTCCTGAGTTAGTGAAGGTCCTTCTCCCTCAGAACTGTGCCCTGTCTCTTCTTTGTCCAGCATAGTCTGCTCCTCTCTTCTAGTAGTGCAACCAGCTTGCACTTGCTGCAAGTGTAGTTCTCCATATGCTTTGGCAAGAACATAAACATGGCACAAGTATTGCAGGTAACTACAGCTGTTCCCTCCGAATCCATTTTAACAAGTGCAGTATTCTGGGCCTCAAAAATGTACACATTTACTACCTTTCTACCTAGTAAGACTATATTCTTCCTTTGTTACTAGTTTGCAATCTCGTGCGCCATTAGGCGCGCGGGCCTCTAAAGAAGCTCTACTCCAAGTGCAAAACTTCCTTTGTTTGGCTCTGCTCAGCAGCAGCTCTGCTTAAAAGCACATGCAGAGTCAAAAGGGCTGAGCCTGAAAGAGCTCAGAGCTTTTAAAGGCTAGTGTGGCTCCGCCCCTATGTTATGTATGCATGTACAATGTTTCTTTAAATATATGAATGTAACCAGTCCACAATCACAATGTATCTCAGCTGTTAAGGAACGCGAGCAAGCCGCCCATAGAGGGCAGCTGCGAGCGTTCAGTCTCACATGGTCCACATTCCCCAAATCACGAACAGCCGCGGGAGATTCCCCGCATGACAAAGAGCTACAGAAAACAACTACAAGAAGAGAGGCGTGACCTGGGCGAGGCCACGCCGGTAGCAGCCAATGAGCTACCGTGCAACCAGATTCAAATGCATTATGTTATTGTATATAATGAGATGTACCTCCGCCATTACCACATGTTCATACTGACCATCAATGAATAAACCTGTGTTAGTCCTTCCTGCGACTCCTTCTTTGTCTCCCGTGCAAGACACCAAATTGGCGACGAAGGTGGGATCGATGGCGAATCCCAAAGTCAAGCCGTACCAGTTCGATGTCAGCGAACCCAAGCAGTGGGAGCTCTACGAGTGCCAGTTTCGGCACACGATGGAAGCCGCCGGCGTCGACGCGAAAATGCGCTCACATTTCCTGTCCCAGGTGGGACCGGCCACGATGCGGATCTTGATGACCCTCGTGGCCCCCCGGAAGGTGGACGAAGTGCCCATCGATCGCATCTTGGAGAAGCTTCGTGAGCATTTCCAACCACCGGTCTCAATCTTCCCAGCCCGGGTCGCGTTCCATCGGCGAGACCAGCGCCCCGACGAATCTGTGTCCGCCTACGCGGCGGCCCTCAGGCTGGCAGCGGTGCACTGCCAATGGGACGACCTAGACCAGGCCCTCCGAGACCGCATGTTGTGCGGTTTGAAGGACGAGGAGCTGCAGAGGCGCCTGATGACCCGCGACAACCGCCTCACGTTCAACGAGGTACTGCGGGAGGCCCAAGCAGCCGAGGAGGCCAGGAGTGGGGTCAGGCTTTTTAAGTCCCGAGGGGCCGCGGCCGAGAGGGCCAAGTCACCAGTGCAAGCGGCCCGGCGGACACCAGCAAAGACGGCCTGGCGGGCCTCCAAGCCGCCCGCCGGCTCACCAGCGATGTCCGAGGAGTCGTCCACAATGGCAGACCCCTGTTCCAGCGAGGACGACAACGTCCAGCGGATAAGGAAACACGGGGAAAAGCGTGAGACCTGCGACAGGCAAGACTGCCATTGCGACGGTTGTGGGGCGCCCCACGACCGCACGAGGTGCCCGTTTCGTAAGGCCGAGTGCCACAACTGCGGCCGGAAGGGGCACATCACCAGAGTTTGCAGGCGCGGACGGACCAAGGACAAGAGCGGCCCAAGTCACCCCCGGGGACACCAGCGGAAGGCGACCGGCACCAGGAAGGTCTCAACCGGCTTCGACGAGGAAGGCATCAACCGCGTGGGACTGGAGCACCGACATTTTTTCGTTGAGGTACAGTTACAGGGGCTCCCAGTGAGAATGGAGATAGACTCGGGGTCGTCCTATTCTATCCTATCCCAGAGAGAGTATATGCGCATTCCCCCAGAGGCGCGGCCCAAACTGCAGGCCTTAAGGTCAAACTTGCGGGACGTGCAGGGAAATGGGATCCCAGTGTTGGGGGTGGGAAAGTTCGAAGTAAAATTCAAGAACTATTCCGAGAGACTGCCCCTAGTCGTCCTCAAGGGGGGGGAGATGCTGCCTTCTGGGAACACAGTGGTTTGCTCCCCTGGGAATCGAACTGTCCGGCATGAACGCCATCGAGACTGACCCAATGCGGGATGTGTGCAATGCGCACCCGGACGTTTTCAAAAAGGGGCTCGGGACGTACAGGGGCCCCCCAGTCTCCTTTGAACTGGACCCAGAGATCCGGCCCATCCGCCTCAAGCCAAGGAGAGTGCCATTCGCCCTAAAGGACAAGATCGAGGCGGAACTGGACAAACTGGTGGGGCAGGGGATTTTGGTTCCAGTTGACTCGGTGGAATGGGAAACGCCGATTGTTACGGCCCTTAAATCAAATGGGGAGGTCAGGATTTGTGCGGATTATAAATGTACGATTAATAAGGCCATTCGGCCAAATGCATATCCGGTGCCTGTGGTTAGCCATCTACTGGCCACGTTACATGGGGGGAGGTGTTTCGCCAAGCTAGACTTAGCGCAGGCATATCAGCAGCTCTCGGTAACCCCAGCTGCTGCCGCCGCACAGACGATCGTAACCCACAAGGGGGCATTTAAGGTGACGCGCCTCCAGTTTGGCGTGAATTCGGCCCCCGGGATTTTCCAAGCCCTCGTGGAACGCCTATTAAAGGGACTCCCAGGTGTCCTCCCCTACTTTGACGATGTCCTGATAACAGCGGGGAGCGAGGCAGAGCTAGCTAGGAGGTTAGAAGGGGTCCTCTCAGTTTTCGAAAAAGCGGGGCTTCGCCTACGAAAAGACAAATGCATGTTTTTCGCAAGAGAAGTCGAGTTCCTCGGGTTTAAGGTAACCCCAGAGGGAATTCGCCCCTCGGAGTCCAAGGTTGCGGCCGTAAAGAATGCCCCTCGCCCCACCGCAAAGCCAGAGTTGCAGTCTTTCCTAGGGCTCCTCAATTTTTATCACTCATTCCTGCCAAGGAAGGCATCGGTCGCGGAGCCACTGCACGCCCTACTAAAAAAGGACGCGGCTTGGCGGTGGGGGGACAGGCAAGAGAAAGCATTTGGCGAGCTAAAGTCACTCCTTTCCTCGAATGCTGTCCTGACTCAGTTCGATCCAAGGAAGCCAGTGGTTCTAGTATGTGATGCGTCCCCGGTGGGGGTGGGGGCGGTCCTGTGCCACGTGCTAGAGAGCGGGCGGGAGGCCCCGGTGGCGTACTATTCAAGGTCCCTTTCAAAGGGTGAGCGCAATTACGCGCAAACGGATAGGGAGGCCCTGGCCATAATTGCGGGAACGAAAAAGTTCCATGACTTTTTGTATGGCCGCGAGTTTACGGTGGTGACTGATCACAAGCCGCTTCTGGGGATCTTCACTACCGGCAAACCGACCCCCCAAATTTTATCCCCCAGGATGCTGCGTTGGGCTATATTCCTCAACGCTTACCAGTACGAGCTAATTTACCGCCCAGGGAAGGAGATCTCCCATGCAGACGCACTGTCCCGATCCCCTCTCCCTAGCCTAGGAGACCCCACATGCGAGGTGGAGCAGGACCACCAAGTCCTGCTGATCGAGGCCCTCGACTCACCCCCCATTGTTCCGGCCGACCTCGCCAAGGCGACGGCGGCCGACAGGACCCTAGCCCAAGTCAGCTCCTGGGTTAGAAAAGGGTGGCCCACTACTTCCCCAGGTGAGGAATTCCAGCCGTTTTGCAGACGCAGAGTGGAGCTCTCCCTGGAAAGGGGCTGCTTACTCTGGGGACAGCGGGTAGTCATCCCCGAAAAGTTGAGGGCGAGGGTGCTAAAGCTACTGCACACCAGTCACCCAGGGATTGTGCGCTCCAAAGCCCTAGCCAGGAGTTTCGTTTGGTGGCCCAAGATAGACGCGGATATAGAACGGTTAGTGGGCACGTGTGAGAGCTGCCAGAGCTCTCGGCCCGAGGAATACAGGCTACCCCACAGGGAATGGGACACGGCCCGCGGGCCATGGTCCAGGATTCATGTCGACTTCGCGGGGCCTTTCCGTGGGGCCACGTTCCTACTGGTAGTCGACTCCTACTCCAAGTGGTTGGAGGTAATCCCTATGAGCAGCACCTCCTCCGCGGCAACCATTAGGCAGTTGCGCAAGCTTTTTGCCTGCTTCGGCCTGCCAGACGTTCTCGTGAGCGACAACGCGAGTACTTTCACATCTGCGGAGTTCAAAACGTTCATAGAAAGAAACGCAATCAGGCACATCACAGCTGCCCCGTTCCACCCCGCCACAAACGGTCAGGTAGAGCGCCAAGTGCGCACTATGAAAGACGCACTGCGGCGCATGGGTCCCGGTGAGTTGAACCTGCACCTGTGCCAGTTCCTCATCTGCTACAGGGCAACCCCCTTAGCCTCAGGTTTTTCCCCAGCCGAACTCCTCATGAGGAGGCATCCGGTAACACTTTTTGACCGGATGGATCCGTCCAGGGTGGAGGATGAAGGGAGGAATATAAGCATGGGGGAGGGAGCTCCAAAAGTTTTGCGATAGGGGACCCGGTTCACTGCAGAAACTACGCGGCCTCGGGACCAGCGTGGGTACCGGGCACAATTGTGGAGCAAACGGTGCCGGTATCCTACAGGGTCGAAACCAGTTCAGGTCTACTTTGGAGAAGGCACGCCGACCAACTCAGAAGGCGAGTCACAGGGGAGGGGGCATCAGCGTTAGGGTCCTCCCCCACCCGCATTACCCAAGGGGGAGACACGGCAGAACCCGCGGATACAAACGCGTATCCTGGTTTCCCATCCACAGAGGAGGATACTTTGAAAGAGAGGGATCAGTTTGGTGATGATTATGATTTTCCGTACCAGGGGGAGTTAGCGGAGTGGTCCCACACCCGTCCTAGCGAGAAGAGGGGTTTCAGTTCAGCCCCTGGTACCTCCAGCCCCCCCAGTTCTTGCATCCTAGAGTACACCATAGCTCCGGCCCCGAAAAGACAGGCAGCCGGCGGGAGCTCACCCGCCCCCGCCGCAATCTCCCGAACTCCCGAACAGGCAGCAGGAGGTGGCGGGACCGCGAGGGCATCCTCGTCAGTCCCGAAGTTCGTGCTGGGAGTGTCCCCGGGCTCCTCAGGCAATAGACAGGGGTTCACTTCCCAGCTGTTCATTCCATTCCCGTCCCCCAAGACAAGGGCATCGCAAGCTCCCCACAGAACCACTAACGAGTCTCCATTTTCCATTGCAGGATGAGACTCCGCGGAGCCAGGAGTCACAGGCTCCCCTGTATTAGGTCAGGCAGCCGCACGCCCCAGGCGCACTTGCGGCAAGCCACAATGGTTGAGGGACTTCGTCCCATCCTAGTGGGGAGGGATGTTATGTATGCATGTACAATGTTTCTTTAAATATATGAATGTAACCAGTCCACAATCACAATGTATCTCAGCTGTTAAGGAACGCGAGCAAGCCGCCCATAGAGGGCAGCTGCGAGCGTTCAGTCTCACATGGTCCACATTCCCCAAATCACGAACAGCCACGGGAGATTCCCCGCATGACAAAGAGCTACAGAAAACAACTACAAGAAGAGAGTGAGGCCACGCCGGTAGCAGCCAATGAGCTACCGTGCAACCAGATTCAAATGCATTATGTTATTGTATATAATGAGATGTATCTCCGCCATTACCACATGTTCATACTGACCATCAATGAATAAACCTGTGTTAGTCCTTCCTGCGACTCCTTCTTTGTCTCCCGTGCAAGACACCAAATGAGTCACAGTTCAGGGAAGGGCCTGGTGTGGCTCTGCCCCCCTGCTTCTGGAAGCTTCTAACTGCTTCCTCTGTTTGAACAGAGGTGGCTCTCAGCAGTTTAAATTATCAATTTAAATTAGTGGAGGCCTCTAAAGCAGCTGTACTCCAACTGCAAAACTTACCAATGCTCACTTCCTTTGTTTGGTTCTCCTCAGCAGCAGCTCTGCTTAAGAGCACATGCAGAGTCAAAAGGATACATAGAGATACATTGTACTGTAACAGCACAGACTTCAGGGCAAAGTCAAGGAAACAGACAGGAAACTGACAGAACTTTAAGAAATCATTGTCTAAAACATTACAAAAACATGTCAAACAACCCTGATTGTCCAAGAACCTGAAGAATGCTGCAAAAATCCCAGGAATGCTTCTAAAAATTCTGGGGGAAAAAAATCAAAAAAATCTAAAACCGTGCTCAAAACCACTCCTAAACACTCTTTGCCTCATGCAAAACCCACAAGAGCAATGCACGCATGTGTCCTGCCTTTTGTACTGCCCAGGCACAATGCAACCTGGGAAAACCTCAATGCCTTATACAACGTCACACAACTTTGTATGAGGCAACTTTTTTCAAGGAATTAGGCGATGTTGTATGAATCCGATGTTGTATGAAGCGGACTTTGTATGAGGTATTACTGTATCTGGTTGGGAGTTTAATTCCCCATTGTGCCTCCTGGGAGAAGAACTAACCTGAGTGACCTTTGGCAAGCTGCACATTTGCAGGGTAACCCCCGAAGAAAGAAGTAGTAAACCACTTCTGAGTATTCTCTACCTAGAATACCCTGGAAAGAGTCACCATAAATCAGAATTGACTTGATAGACACAGTCATTATTAATAGAGTAGACCTACTGGGTTGATGGTAAATCACTTCATAAGTCCCAATGATTGTTGGGTCCACTCTAGTTGATTTCATGAACAACTTGTTATTTAAAAAATAAGTATGTCTTAAGACATAAACACATACCTGCTTAAAATGATAGCATTGTATTAGATGTATGTAATTTCTAATTGTTTGATAAGCAGGTGATAAACTGATGGTCAGGAGGGGTACAAGGGATAGATTTTAATGCAGAACTACTTAACTCCTCATTATGCTAATGACTGCATCAGCAAAGCTTCACCCCTTGAAGTTAAGGAGTGAGAATTTGCACTGGTAATATTCTTAATACTAGGACACCAGTAATACTAGGAAACATTGCAATGCATTCCCTTCACCCTTCAGCTTAATTGCTATCTGCCCCCAGAGGCCAGATAAAGCTTTCTTATTTTTATAAGCCCTCTAATTAAAAAAACACATGCACACATCTATGCATATGGAACACCATATGATCAATAGTCGTTTTACTTTCTGACTACACTGGCAGAACAATGGAATATGAAATTGTACAGTTTAGAAGGTAACATTTTACATATTTTTCTACATATTTGGGATCAGCTAGGACTTGAAAAGTACAGGATGCTAAGGAATCTCAATCCATTTCCTGGTATATAGGCATGGGTCTGCTTTGCCTTGATGCAACCCTATTTTGAAAAAGGTGTTGCTCAGCTTTTTGTTGCATGTTCTGACAGCTTTTCCTTGAGGAATTTTAGTTATTCTTTTTAATTAACTGAGCCTGAGATACAGAAGGAGTACAGAGAAATGTGAAAAAATTAGCTCAATTCTCATTGACCCTTGCCCTCACCACACACACTAACTAGCACTTTGTATGGTAAAAATAGGCTGGAAGCATTTTAAGTAGAAAAAACATATCTTTGCTTACAGTTGCCATCTATGGTTACTTTCAATAGAAATTTTAAAAGGAAATAGAATCTCCAACACACAAAGAGCTTTTCAAGCTTTGTTGCATGATGCATGTTCAGAGGAAGAAGTATAGCTATTAACAACAAAGACAATGGAAATAAGCTACTGTAGGAATCGGGGCCGCTGGACGGCCGTTAGGTCCCGGAGGAGACTGATCAAGAAACGATACGAGGCAGTATGGAGCGAGATCAGATCAGTAGTTTATTGAGGGAAAACTTCATCATATATAGGAGTAAAAGCGCAACGGTGGCAAAACCGTCATCTGACAGAAAATCACATCACCCATCTACCCGGGTTAATGGGAAATCTCTCTTGGGGAAGTTAATTAACTTGGGCAAACACTGACAGGGGAAAACACCATTGTTCAGGGATATGACCAGGGCAAATATGGCCCCTATTTGCACCGGGGATTACGCTCTCCTTGGAGATGAGTGATTACCTTAATGGGTAACGGAGTTAGATATTCGCTCTCTCAGCAGAACCGCTGGTCAGGTCAAGGAATTGGGTGAATCAAGCCCTATCATTAATCCACCCCCCTTAATTTCTGTGCTCGCAGAAACCACGGGCCAGGAGTTTTCTCGACTGAAGTGGCCTCTGCCAGGGCCGTTCCATGCCCACAGGGCATGGGGAATCCACAGCTCCCCTTTTTGTTTTATTTAAGGACCTGACCGGCGACTCTGCGCAAGAGGGGCATCAGCTGTTGAGCGGGAATGACGCTTCGGGGCTCCCTCCGGGAGCGGCACCTAGATATCAGTGAGGGAATACATTGCGCAAAGCAGCAGACTGCTATGCCTAGTATAATCACCCCCACGATCACTTTGAGCACCGTCTGAAGCCATCCCCACGGAATCCACGACCACATCCAATTCCACAATGAACTCCACCAAGTTCCCCATGCAGAACCCTCTCTGATGCCCTCGACTATGGTGTGGAGGTCCGTGAGTTGACTCTGTACCTTGCGGGAGTTGTCAGTAAGATTAAAACAACACATACCATGAAAGGATTCGCAACCCAGATGATGAAGCAATAAGAGGTAGTCTATAGCCGCTCGATTGTCAAGTATGGCATGGCGAAGTTCCGCCTGCTCCTGGTTGAGCAGCGCTATCGCCGAGGAGGTATGGTTAATGGCTTTGGCTAGTCCGCAAGCCAGTCGACCAATCCTTCGAGCGTTGCCGACGGCTAAGCCTGGCACGCCAATTATGCTGACTGCCAACGAGAGATATTCGGCTGAACTCATTACTCTAAAGCTGCTTTCACACAAGCTGTCTAACTGGGTGGTGCGAGTGTGTCGTATGGGTGCTGAAACATTTGTAACATTTGTGCTTGGGGTAACCATATCCTTAGTAGGGAGTAACAGTGTCAAACGACATACAACAAGTAGCATCTGATACATTTGCGGGAATGTAGTTCCAAGTGTACTGATTACATGTAAAGAACCAACCAGATGGTAACGTAACATGAGCATACATAGAGCCAAGTCTCACTGGGTTATCACAAGTCCAATTGCCACTGCCGACGTTGAGGCAGCGGCGCCGGGTTCGGCCGACTGCGGAGCAGACGGTCATCCGAGCACAAGTAGAGTTCGGGCTGGCCGCCACTCGAGGAGTGTGGAGAGTGGCTGCATCAGCCGGCAAAGTCATGGTGAGCCGCATTTCCCAACGGGCGTACTCTGAAGAAGCCGCTGGGATGTATGGGCTGAAAATCCATTTCACAAGCCAGTCCCCATCCCTGGGGTGCGCGCCTGGAGAGTGGCACACTGAGATGAGGCAGGTGCTCAAGATTGAGGCAGAACCAATGTCCTGTCTCAGGCAAAAATCGGACTGGTTGACGAGACCCGCCAACCTTTCCCATATGTTGTACTGCATCCTGGCAGAGAGGTCTCCACCGGGCATCAAATTGTTGGCCTTTAATGAGGCAGCCTGAACACCTCCCCCAGCAAGCAGGGAGAGGATCAGGATGATGGCGAATGCCACGGAGTTGGCATCGATCTGGGCAAAGACTGCAGCTACAAAATTCTCCGGTGTCGGCTCCTTCTCCTCGCGTTGGAGGGCGTCCCGGGCCTCACTGCAAAGGGTCTTGACCATCCCCCAGGTTATCCTCGGCGCTGGCGTCCGCAGGCGTCGCCTCTCCCGCCAGGTCCCCTCGGTCAGGGTGAGGTCCTCCATCTCCGGGATTGGACTCGGGTCGGACTGGGCCCACGCCCAGGTTTGACACACCGAGCTGGAATCCAAACGACACCTGTAGGAGACAAAACTGCAGCATACCCTCTTCCCCAGGTTACGAGTGGCGCCGGGCCCCTCCATGAAGGGTCCGGTGGCACCTGGTATCGGATCATCGGTCGCGGGAGAGCTTCCGAATGGCGGAAGTGCTTCTCCTGCGGCATGCAGTCCGAAAAAACATTAAGGTGATTGTACTTGAACAATACCTTATTCAGACAATGCTGTGCCTGAGCCTGTGACTTGGGGAGGGCTGGTGGCTCCCCCCTTTCTGTTTGTTTGTCAATATAGGACTTGAGCGTCCGATTGACCCGTTCCACAATCGCTTGCTCCTGCGGATTGTAAGGAACGCCAAAAGTATGTTTAATGTCCCAGGTGGCCATGAAGGCCGCCAACTGCCTAGAGCAGTAGGCCGGGCTGTTATCGGTTTTCACGTGCCGTGGTTTGCCCATGGCCGCAATGCAGGAAAGGAGGTGCTGCTCCACATGGGAAGCAGTCTCCCCCTTCTGCGCCGTTGCCCAAACGAATTGAGAAAAAGTATCTATGCAAACGTGCATGTACTGCCATCTGCCAAACTGCGGAACATGCATGACATCCATCTGCCACACCTGGTTAGCCTCTGTCCCTCGTGGGTTGACCCCCCACGAGCCCCCCCCCGGTGCCCCTGCACAATGCTGGCAAGAGCGAACTATGCCTTGGGCTTGAGAAAGTGGCAGATTGAACTGTCTGGTGAGTGCTTTGGCATTTTGGTGAAAGAATGCATGACTCTGAATTGGCGTAGTAAAAACTCCTAACACTGAACGTTGCTGAATCTCCTTTGCCACCGCATCCGCTCTGCTATTGCCCGTGGAAATCGGACCCGGTAGCTCTTGGTGACTTCGGATGTGGGCAATATAGAGCGCTTCCGTGCGGTTTCGCAAATGAAATTGAGCAGTGAGAAACAGACTAAGCAAATTCTTGTCTATCACGGGAGTGATGTATGCTCCCGGTAGACTGTGAAGCAAATTCCTGACATACTGGCTATCAGTAATGATGTTTAGGCGCTCTTTGGCGAAGGTGCGCAAGGCAAGGTTCACCGCTGCCAACTCTGCCCGCTGCGCGGACTTCTGTGGAAGAGTTAACAGCGTGCGCCAAGCCTGGCCTTCCTGCCAAGTTAAGACACCATATGTGAAACCCCCATCAGTAAAAACTGTCCTGGCCCCCTGAAGCGGAACCAGCGAGAGCAATTCGAACAAGCTGACTGTCTGCGTTTGAAGCGAGACAAGACTGGGGTCTTTTGGCAAGTGGTATGCCAGGCATCCGGTGAATCCTTCCAAAGCAATTGGAAGCGAGTCACCGAGCTGCATCAACTGCTGAATTTGTTCCTTGGTGAACGGGACCACAATTTTGGCTAAGTCGTGCCCTGAAATGTCCCTAGCTCTCAGCCTTCCGCGGTAAACCACCGCGGAGACCAATTCCTGGGGAGGAACGATGTTTCAGGAAGAGGTGTTCGGCAAGTACACCCATTCCACGATACTCGCCCCTTTCTCGGAATCTACTCCTAGCGCTCCAGTGAACATGGATCCTGCTCGAACGATGTACAAATTCAGGATCAGAGCATATGGCCCTTGGGTGATCCTATCTACCCACCTCTGGCTGAGAACCTGGTTCACTTTCTCGAGAGCTAAGCGCGCTTCTCGAGAGATGTGTATCCGGTCTGCCGGCTGCTTACCTAAAGTTAGCAGCGAGAAGAGCGGTTTCAAAAGATCCGTATCCAATCGGAAATACGGTCTGGCCCAATTAATGTTCCCTAAAACCTGCTGCAATTCTACCAAGGTGACTGAATCCTTCAAGTTAATTTGGGGCAAAACTGGTGCTGCGAAAGAGCGGAGAAGCCGATGACCCAAGTATGAGAAGGGCTCGGTTCTCTGCACTTTCTCTGGGGCAATGAGTAACCCTTTCTCCCCCAGGCTGGCCTGGAGGTCTGAAAACATTTCGCTGCCGAGTTGCGGCACCGCGACCAAGATGTCGTCCATGAAGTGACAAACTAACGCTTTGGGGTGAAGGTTTCGAAACTTTGCCAGTGCGTTGTGAACATAGATTTGGCACAGGGTGGGCGAATTGAGCATGCCCTGTGGCAAAAATTTCCACGCGTAACGCTGTGTGGGCTCACTGTGGTTCACAACCGGCACCGTAAAGGCAAACCTTTCCCGGTCCCTGGGGTCTAAGGGAATCGTGTAAAAACAATCCTTGAGATCTACAACTAGGATCTCCCACCCCTCGGGAATCATATTAGGATTTGGGATGCCGCATTGAAGCGGACCCATTGGCTGTATGCATTTATTGATCTCTCTGAGATCGTGGAGGAGTCGCCACTTCCCCGACTTCTTTTTGATGACAAAAATTGGTGAATTCCAAGGACTTGTGGACTGCTCTATATGTCCTGCGTCTAGCTGCTCTTTAACCAGCTGCTTAAGGGCGACTAATTTCTCTCCCACTACCGGCCATTGTTCTACCCAGACCGGCGTATCGGTGAGCCATTTAAGTGGCAACGCCATTACCCGAAGGTAAGCGTAGCACCGTACTGCTGCAAGATGTCTCGCCCCCAAAGGTTGATGTGCATGTCAAGAATGTGCAGCCGAATTACCGCTGTGCCGTCAGCCCTTGGAATTGTGACTGTCACCCACTCCCGGCTTCTAAACGCTTCCTGAATGCCGCCTAACCCCCACACATCGGAGACCGGCTCAATGGCCCACTCCCGTGGCCACTGGCTTCTGCTTATCACTGATACATCCGCTCCGGTATCTAACAGGCCTGAGAACGATCTATTATTCAGAAATACCTCGATCACCGGGCGCTGTTTCCACTCAATGTTGGTCTCCACTGTCGCTAAGACCTGGTATCCTTGCACTGCCTCACTGGCACTCGAGCGGTCCTCTGACCGGGGCTCTGAGCTGTCCCTGAGCCTTCCCTGGCTGTCTGCTGGTGAGTGACAAGGAACCATGATCAGTTGCACTAATGTGTCTCCTTTGTGAATTGTTTGGGGCAGGTGAGTCCAAAGCTGAACTTGGAGAATGCCTGAAAAATTGGAGTCAATGACTCCTGGAATTACAAGAATTCTGCGTGCTCAACCTACACTGCGGGGCAAAACTAAACCTATAAAGCCTTTGGGCAGTGGACCCATGTACTGGGAATCCACCAGATAGACCGTGCCTGGCAGGTCGCATGTAACGTCTGCCTGACAAGTCAATTCTAGCCCTGTACTACCCTTGGGGCTGGCCTGCACCCTCGCAGTGCCTGGAATGTGACCTGAATCTAGTCTAGCTCTGGTGAGCTCTGAATCTGGGAAGTCTCTGTTTGGACCGGGGCCAGAGACGTGCCCGCATGCCGGTTTCCCGAGTTCGGGCAGTTCCTGGCCCAATGGTAGCCTTTCTTGCACTTCAGACACAGGGTGTTTGGAGCCTTGGAACGGCCGGAATTTTGTCCGCCTCCCTTGGATCGGCACTCCCTAGCGAAGTGACCGACCTTGCCACAATTGTGACATGCTCCTTGGTTCTTACCCTTGGGTCTCCTACCCCCTTGCACCGCTGCCGCTAGCAAACCCATTTTATAGGATTCTGTGCCAATGTCGGCGCAAGCTCTAATCATGTCCATAAGAGTCAAGTCGGGACGATTGCCCAGCGACTGCAAGATTTTACGGCAGTCTAAATTGGCATTGTCCTTGGCTAACTTCATCATGAGCTCTTGCTGGGCTTCCTCATTATCGATCTGCCTACTAATCGCTTCCTCCAAGCGATTGATGAAGTCCATGTAGGGTTCCTAGGCTCCCTGCTTAATTGCGGTATAATTTTTAGCCGCTTTGCCAGTTGCTGGAACCTTGAAAAAAGCCCTAAAGGCAGCCTCGGCTGACATCTGAAGAGTGGCTAGTGGCAAGTTGATCTGCGCATCGATGGCTTCGAAGGCACCTGAACCATACAACTGGTCAGGAATTACTGCGCCTCCCATTCTGGCAGCCCTAGTTTGAGCTTCAAGGCGAAACTCGCTATCCCAAATCAGGTACTGGCTAGGGTTGAGCATCATCCGTATGACGGCTTTCCAGTCATGTGGAATGAACATGGTGTTCTCGCACACTTGCTGAAGCGTGCCCCTAGTAAACCGACTGAGCCCTGTCTCTGAAATGGCCTTCCGTATAGCCATGAGAAGCTTATACGGGACTGGTGAATGAACTATCTTCTGGGCCCCTGTGAGGGCATCCATCTCTAAGCGAATTGGACAAATCTGACTAAGCTCAGCTAGTTCTTCCGCTGGCAATTCCCCCTTCTTCAGTTCTTCCTCAACTGTGCGCTGAAGGGCACTCTTGGTAACTAGGGAACCCGGAACTGTCAGAGAAGCGCCTGCGCTCCCCATTCCTTGCATTCCGTCGGTGACGTCTGCAGCTGTCACCGAGGGAAAGTTCCCTACGCTACTCTGCCTAAACTGCAATGACGGATAGAGCGCCGTGGGCGCCGATGGTTCGATGGCGCTGGGGGTTCTTGGGCCTCTACCCGGACTGGTTCTATCTCCGCTAAGAGTTTCCTACATTTACTCCATGTGCGAATTACGCCTCCTGGAGCTTTCGGGGGTTGCTGAATGCAGTCTCCTATCTGATCCCAAAGCTCAAGGGTTAACGTACCTACTTCTGGGTAAAGCAGGCAGTGTTCCCTTAGATACGCCAAAAGTCTCGGTAGCTCTCGGCTGTGAAATCTTAACTGAAACACCCTGGCCAGGATTCTAAACTCCTCTTCATGAGTTCTTTGGCTAGCGGACGGACGCTGTCGCTGAGGACAGGTCCCCATATTACCTGCGAAGGGTCCTCCAAAGTTTCCTCCTCGGGACGAGTCGACGCGTCTTTGGGCAAGTAACAGGTTCTGGCGACGATTCTCTGGGTAGAGCTCGGAGCGTTGTCCCCTCCACGGGCCCTCGGTGGCCTCTGCGCTGTCAGGGGTTCACAGTTGACCCTGCGGAACGCGTTTTTCCGTAACCTGCAAGCCGCCGCGAAAGCTGGGAGCAAGCTGTAGGAAGCCTCTCGGTAGTGCCTCGCCGCTTATGCCGTTTTCCCGACTGGCTGGTTTACCGGCCGGGCTGCCGCGCTGTCCTCCGGGATGAACGGACGCGGTTCAAGCGCAGAACCGGACCGTGTGATCGCTTACTCACGGGTAAGATCACGTCTCGGGGTCACCAGATGTAGGAATCGGGGCCGCTGGACGGCCGTTAGGTCCCGGAGGAGACTGATCAAGAAACGATACAAGGCAGTATGGAGCGAGATCAGATCAGTAGTTTATTGAGGGAAAACTTCATCATATATAGGAGTAAAAGTGCAACGGTGGCAAAACCGTCATCTGACAGAAAATCACATCACCCATCTACCCGGGTTAATGGGAAATCTCTCTTGGGGAAGTTAATTAACTTGGGCAAACACTGACAGGGGAAAACACCATTGTTCAGGGATATTACCAGGGCAAATATGGCCCCTATTTGCACCGGGGATTACGCTCTCCTTGGAGATGAGTGATTACCTTAATGGGTAACGGAGTTAGATATTCGCTCTCTCAGCAGAACCGCTGGTCAGGTCAAGGAATTGGGTGAATCAAGCCCTATCATTAATCCACCCCCCTTAATTTCTGTGCTCGCAGAAACCACGGGCCAGGAGTTTTCTCGACTGAAGTGGCCTCTGCCAGGGCCGTTCCATGCCCACAGGGCATGGGGAATCCACAAGCTACCAAAACACAAAGTGGATGATAGAGCTTGCCTCAAATGCCAGAAGCAGGGGGGGGGGGGGAAACTCTGCCAATCTTATCAATTGTAAAGCAAAATCATGTTAGGCTGCAAAAGTCTTCTCCTGCTGGTATGCATTGTTAGTACAACATTGCTATTTTCCCAACAGTTTTAATCCTTAGATATATATTTTTTCTGCAGTATACATATGTCTTTCAAACTGGGGCACTTCTATGGACAGCCACACTCAGAAGAGCCCTGACTGGAATGTATTTTGACTTCTGGTTTAAAGTTCTTGTCATAATGCTAATCATTTTTAATAGCTTTTGTAAACTGGCATTGCTTAATATTTTTGGACTCCACCTTTATTGAGAAAAAGGTCTCACATGTTTCCTCTCATATCTGGGTGTCTTAGGGAAGCATGTTTTGCATCGGTCATTTATAGATTTTTTTTTCCTCCTCAAAATCTATAAGACTATTCCACTCCTTCCTTTGTTAGCCACCTTCCCCTCCATTTTTCTTCTTTCTAGAGTTAGACATGTGGTGATTTAATTGATTGCTTATATATTTGTTGTTTGGTCAATAAATCAATATATTTGATTTATATATCACCCCATTGTGGAAGCATTACTGTGGGCAGTTCATAAGTTAAAGCTTCACATGACCTCTGCATCACAAAGACATACATTGTTAATAAAAGGGGTGGTAGTTTCTTTTATCCAAGAAACACCCAGAATGATAATTCTTCCTTTGGTAAGAGAAGGAGTAAAACTTGGTAAATTATCCATGCTTCACTGTTAGAGTCCAGGGTGTGGGCACCTGGCAGATAACACAAGCACCAGGACCCAGGGCAACCAAAAAAACAGGTCAAACAGTAAGCATATGACAGTCCAGAGTCCACGTCCAAAATCAAACTCAAGATGGAAAGGGATACAGGCTTAGTTCAGATGACAGGGTGTATTCCAAAGAAAATGTCTGGTGACCAAGAGAGCAGGCAAGACAGAGTACGTTGAGGAGCTGGAGCAGGTCAAGGATGAGATTAAAGGATTGAGGATCCAGATGAAACACAACAATCCATAGGAACCGAAAATAGAGCAGAAAGTCTTAGAGAACAGGAAGCAGGCAGTTGATTTTCAGAGGCAGAAACCAGGAGCCAGGAAAGAGATCTTTGCACCATCATTAAAGCAGACAGCAATACTGATTACAATTTCGTATCTACATGGTTCAACAACTTGGGATCCTTTGTCACTTGAATAGCCTACTAATATTTCTGATTTATTTGTATTGTTCAGTCTGAACCTCTTCAGTTCTGGACTTTGGCTGTAAAACTTTGAGCCAAAAACCGTTATACAAGCCACAATGACTATGCATTCATACCATAATTCAGAATTTATGATTATTGTTTGTTCTTTTTTCAGATATGTAATTATAGGTGCTAGGGACTGTGGTAGCTTAGTGGTAAAGACAACTTGATGACTGAAGATTGGCAAGTCAGCAGTTCAAGACCCAAGTGCTGTGCAATGGAGTGAGTTCCTGACTCTGTCTCGGCTCCTACCAACCTAGCAGTTCAAAAGAAAGAAATTGCAAGTATATAAATAGGTACCACTAAAGTGAGAACAATGTTTCTGTCTTCTTTCTTTTATTTTTTGTTTTTACTTTAGTTTTGTTTCTTGTCCTTTACATCATTAGTGGCATATGTGGCAGGCATGACTAGACACCGGAGTGCATGGAATGCTGTTTACCTTCCAACCAAATTGGTACCTATTTATCTACTTGCAATTTCTTGCTTTTGAACTGCTAGGTCGGCAGGAGCTGGGACAGAGATGGGAGCTCACTCCGTTGTGCAGCACTCAGGTCTTGAACTATTTTTATTATAATTACTAGCTATTTTGCCAGGCCTTGCCGGACAGGTATGGATTGTGTGTTGGTGGCAGGGATCCGTCAGGGAAGGCACTCTCCCCCCCCCACACAATACACACAAACACAACATGCACACACAATACACACACACACAACTCACAACCCACACCCACCACAGCCACACACATGACACAACATACATGACACCCACACACAATACACACACTCCCACACATAACACACGCTCAACACACAACCCACACTCACCACACGCAGACACATTGCACATGATACAGCAAACCCACACAGCAAACCCACACAACACACAACACACACTGACACAACACACACCCACAAGGACACACACACACAACACAAATACACACACAACCACACACAACACACATGACACACCACACTCACGCAACAACCACCCTTCTTGTGGTTTCTCTGGCGGCCCTAAAAATTATCACCTGATGTAACCAGGTGAGTTGCTATTATAATTGTCAATAAGAATATTATATTTCAAATTCAATGTCATTCAATTTAGTATGTATTAATTGTTTTTACAGAGGTCGGAAAGCTATTAAGTTGTCTGAAGAAGGGAAATTCCCCCGAAAGAGTTGTTTACCAGTCAACTTTCACAACATAGCATTACTGGATGACTGTCTACTATTTTATATTGTGATATTAAAATCAATAATTAACAACACATTACCATTCCTGTGCCTCAAATGGAGTTTTCCTGTTTTCTCATTTATATAATCCATTTGGCCCTTGTCTTTGGCCCTAAAAAGGTGCCTCGCCGCCGCCATTCATGCTGCCACCACCGCAGCCGCAGCCGCAGCCGCAGTGGAGTTCGCCCGGTAGGCATACAAAGTCCAAATCCGTATAAAGTCCAAACTTGTGGAACCAAGTTTGGACGTTGTATGAGGTATCACTGTATGATAATACAGTTCATAAAATATATTGTGTAGCTTCCCAAACAAAAGGCATATATGAAATGCAATGCAGAGATGAAAATCTAAATATAATAAAAGGCTGTTCCAGCAAGGTACTAACATTGCAGATGTGGTCACAAAGACATTTCTAAATTAAAAGACCTACAAAAGGAGAAGTTATCCAAAGGCATACAAATTGCACCCTGGTGTGCATGATTCACAAGAGCCTGAGGGATCAGATGTACTTTTCAAAAGCACAGGGAAAGGAAGACAAATTGTCCCTAGAGGTAATGCACGGTAATATTTGTGGTCCAATGCCATTAGTATCACAAAGGATAAGGACATATACACTTACATTTACATTTCTTCAGAGTAGTTTTCAAAGTGCTAGCCATACAGTGAGTGGCTCAATTGGCTAAGACGCTGACTGGGAGGCAGAAGGTCAGCAGTTGGATTCCTGAGTACTGCAGGACAGAATGAGCTTCCGTCTTTGTCCCAGCTCCTGCCAACCTAGCAGTTTGAAAGCAATAAATTGCAAATAGATAAATAGGGGCCACTTCGGTGGGAAGGTAAACAGCACTCCATGCGCTCTGGTGTCTACTCATGCCTGCCACATCACCACGGAAACATCTGCAGAAGCAGACACAGTGCTGGCTCTTCAGCTTTGAAACAGAGATGAGCACTGAACCGTAGAGTCAGATACAACTGGATTTCGAGCAAGAGAAACCTTTACCTTTACCTTTAGCCATGATAGTAAGCATATGGAACAAGAAATAAAACAAGGTTAAAAAAAGACAAAAAAATTATGGCACCTTAAAGACTACTACACTTTAATGTGAGATTTTGGTGAAGATTTAAGTGGACTTGGTCCACAAAAGATAACATTAGAATATAGCAGTTGGTCTTTAAGGTACTGGAGGGACTGTGGTGGCTTAGTGGTTAAGACGCTGAACTTGATGACTGGAAAATTGGCACATCAGCAGTTCCGGCTCTATGGAATGCACTGCCGGGGGAGCTGTGTTTGATTGACTCTTTAGGGACCTTTAAGAAACAACTGAAAACCTTTATGTTTGGGGAGGCTGCTAGCAGTTTGTTGAAGTCCAAATAGCAGACCCTCTCATTGCCTTTCTGTCACAAGAGTTTGGGATCCTCAGTTCTGATTATGATTAGGTGGGTGGGGATTGTTTTATTGTTCTAATGGTGTTTGTTTTGCTTTTTTTTAATAGTGTAAGCTGCCCAGATTGGGAGTCTATCCCAGATGGGCAGGGTATAAGCTCAATAATTCTATACTTATAAGAAGGGGGTTGGGCTGTGCATATCCAGAATGCGTGTCCACACACGTCCATCCCATCCCATAATGTGCTTACCTCCTGGACAACATCGTCGCGAGGGTCCAGGGACCAAGAGTGCGGCCAACAGCCCACGAATGAAAAAATAAATAAATACGCTATCCAGCGTCCTCTGTGCCACAGCACACCTCAGCCATGAGGACGCGAACGCAGAGGAGGCGGGACAACCAGTGCGCACGTGAGATAAAAATGGATGACTTGTGACCTCCTTTTCCCCCTTAGCATCTGCTCTCCAGTGGCCCTAAAAAGTTGCATTGCTGCTGCCACCTTTCCCGCTACTGCCATCCCAGCAGAGTTCATCCGGCAGGTTGGCCAGGGGAGAAGGAGGCAGGGAGGCACCTTTTTAGGGCTGCCTGAGAGACCCTTTGTGTTGCGGACTTTGTATGAGGTATTACTGTACCTTGATCTTCTTCAAATTTAACCTAATATCCTCTATTTGTAACTTGGTTGCGAGTAAAGCGCCATTCATTGTTTCTAGGATATGCAATACATCAGCATACATATGTTTCTACTTTTAATTCTCTGTCATCATAAGTAGCATATAGTCACATCTATTTTGTTTTAGATGATCAAAAACATTTCCCCCTGCAAATATACATTTAGATCCTCCCAAACTCACACAGAACATTGATTTGTTCCTTCTGTATAAATCACTTTCAGATATGTGCATGTAGAGCTATTTGTACATACATCTTTATATTTCTAGGTTTTTTTTGGTTTTGCCTATGCTTTGGGCCATTGCTCTTTCCATTGAGAACCACCACTACACAGAAAGCATTAGCTATTTTTAGCTTTAATACTCTCTCATATTTGCTGTGGCTCTTTGTATTATTTCTCTTCTGAGACAGTTAGATGACAAAACTGGTTTGAAAACTGTATTTTCTAAAATTGATTTATGATCACATGGATTATACATTGATGTTAACATCCATTGAGGAAGTCTTGTAAATCACTTCACTTTCACTTTATACCAATCACACGTGCCCACCAGTTTTGAAGCACGAACCTGTTATTCAGTAAATGAAATTCTAAATATACTGAGGGGAAATATAAACCAACTCAACTGGATACACACACAAAACTGGTACAATTGAGTGCAACACAAATATCAGTATAAAATAAACAACCCCCTCAAGGCTGTTTCAAATTACCCATGCTACGAGCATTTAATGTGAGATTATTGGTGTGTTGGGTAAACAAGTAAATTTGAAGAGATTTCAGCAGTGTCAATTCCAGTAAAATGTGTTGCTTTTGAAGTACAGTATGCAACTGTCCCATGAGTTTGATGTGCATTGGACTGACCGCTTGTTAGCAAAGGATAAGACCAAAGTAGGTCTTGTGCCTTCCTTAGGTAAAGGTAAAGGTTGCCCTTGCCCGAAAGCCAGTCATATCCAACTCTAGGGTTCAGTGCTCATCTCTGTTTATAGCCAAAGAGCCAGCGTTGTCTACATCTGCAGACATTTCTGTGGACATGTGGCAGGCAACACCAGAGTGCATGGACCACCGAAGTGGTCCCTATTTATCTACTTGCAATTTCTTGCTTTCGAACAGCTAGTTTGGCAGAAGCTGGGGCAGAGATGGGAGCTCACTCCATCATGCAGTACCCGGGAACCGAACTGTGACCTTCCAGTCAGCAAGTCCAGTATCTTAACCACTTGAGCCACATACCTTCCTTATTGACTACTAGTAAAGGTAAAGGTCACCCTTGCTCGAAAGCCAGTTGTATCTGACTCTAGGGTTCAGTGCTCTTCTCTGTTTCATACCCAAAGAGCCAGTGCTGTCTGCTTCTGCAGACGTTTCCATGGTCATGTGGCAGGTATGACTAGACACCGGAGTGCACGGAATGCTGTTTACCTTACCACCGAAGTGGTCCCTATTTTTCTACTTGCAATTTCTTGCTTTTGAACTGCTAGATTGGCAGGAGCCTGGACAAAAGATGGAAGCTCATTCCATCCTGCAGTATTCGGGTATTGAACTGCTGTACTAAATCCTACATATTTCTTTGAAAGTTCTGCTTTTATGGCAAGTACTGGAAGTCAATGGTTCTTTCAGTGTAAGAGGGATTGGACTGTTGTGCTATCTCCTGTTAAAAAGTGATGCTCAGTGATAGAATGTTGACTGCATCCTTCTTTTTTACCAGCTAATTGAGATACACAGAAAGAGCCTCCTTGAAGATAGTGGTATTTTGAACCACAATTGGGCATATCCTGGGCAACGGCAACCTTGTCATGCCAGCTAATCTTTCTCACACTAGATCAGGCAAAAGAAACTGCAGAATGATTTCACCAAATGGTTGAATTGTTTTGGCAGTTTCACATCTAACCTTAGATGCTGAGGAGGAGGAGGAGGAGGAGAAGCTGGGTTACTAGGCGATTTGGTTACTCTACCATGATGCCTGATTTCATTTCACCCAATTTCCCTGTGATCATCTTTTCTTTTCTTTCTTTTTTTGGTGGCGGTGAAGTATTGCAAACTCCAATCTGGTTTCAGCTGCTACAAATGGTTCAAAACCACTTATCCGTTAACTTTTGCAATAATCTGTTAGTACTGATGTTAAGTAGAGCAAACATTAGCAAGTAAATTAACTTAGGCATTCAGCCCCTAACTACTAGAATGGTTTTTCCAAGCAGATAGAGCACCTTTGGAAAGAAATCGCACTCACATTTCCTACTGTAAGAAAATTAATGAGATTTAAAAAGTCATTAGGAAACTCTATTGTAGCCAATTAAGATGGAAATTCGGGAAGCCATGGCTGTCCCCTCACCATTGCACAACAAACTGAGATGTTTAATTGTTCTGTCCCAGACAGTATCAACAGAGATATCTGAAAAAGAAGGAAGTTACATTAGGAACCCTAAAAATATCAATCTAGATTAAAGAAAGATTATCATAAACAAGGTTATTAATAAACAAATATTGGGTCCTCTGCTTTCAGTTGTCTTCAGAACAGTAGGAACTGAAAGCAGGCAATCTGCGGGATTCTGTTCATGATTGTGAAGCAGCAAGAAGAACAGAGAGATTAATAGGGTGGGACACCATCACTATAGATACATTGTGTGAAATATAATATTCACACAGCACTATAAATGGGGGGGGGGGGGGAGAGAAAAACTAAGCGAGATAAAGAACTGTTCTTTACCATGCAAATAAACCTCCCTTGCCTTTAAAGCACGGAACGTTGTTTACTTTCCCTCCAAAGTGGTCCCTACTTGCAATTTCTTGCTTTTGAACTGCTAGGTTGGCATGATCTGGGACAAAGACGGGAGCTCATTCTGTCCTACAGTACTCCGTAATTGAAATGCTTAACTCCCGCCTTCATACCTGTCAACTTTTGGATTTGAAAATAAGGGAAATGTTGGCCACACCCCTCTGTGGGTGTGGCCAAATCTGTGGGCATGGCCAAATGTAGCCATGTGACTTGCTGGGCTCTAGTCATGCCTGCCACATGGACATGAAAATGTCTGCAAACACAGACAGCACTGGCTCTTTGGCTGTAAATGGAGATGAGAACTGCACCCTAGAGTTGGATGCGACAGGCAGATTTTACTTTCTTAGGATCAAAGATCGCTGCAGATGGTGATTGCAGCCATGAAATAAAAAGGCAACTGATACTTGGGAAACAAGCTATGAGAAACCTGGGGAACATAGTTAAAAGTAGAAGCATCACCTTGCAAACAAAAAATTGCATAGTCAAAGCAATGGTATTCCCGGTGGTAATGTATGGGTGTGAGAGCTGGACCATTAAGAAAGCTGAGCACAGAAAAATAGATGCCTTTGAAATGTGGTGTTAGAAATAGGTCAATCCTAGAAGAAATCAACCACGACTGCTCACTAAAGGGCAAATAGTAAAGATGACGCTAAAGTACTTTGGACATCAAATGAGAAGAGAGGATTCACTTGAGAAAGCCTTGATGCTGGGAAAGGTGGAGGACAAAAGAAGGGGGTGGCCAAAAATAAGATGGCTAGATGGTATTGTAGATGCAATGGGCACAAAGCTGTGTGGGCCAAAGAACCCTTTCCCCATCTTCTTGGGGGACTTTTGTTTTGTTTTCTTTCTTGTTTACTCAGTGGCTTAAGTGACTAAGATGCTGACTGGGAGGCAGAAGGTCAGCAGTTCGATTCCCGAGTACTGCAGGATGGAATGAACTCCCGTCTTTGTCCTAGCTCCTGCCATCCTAGCAGTTCGAAAGCAAGAAATTGCAAGTAGATAAATAGGGACCACTTTGGTGGGAAGGTAACAATGTTCCGTGTGCTCTGGTGTCTAGTCATGCCTGCCACATGACCACGGAAATGTCTGCAGATGCAGACAACACTGGCTCTTCGGCTTTGAAACAGAGATGAACACTGAACCCTAGAGCTGGATACGACTGGCTTTTGAGCAAGGGAAACCCCCTCCTTTCTCTCTCTCATATAGTGATCAGGCAACACACACACACACCAATTAGGGTGGAGGAGCAAGGGGTTAATTCCCCCCACCTCTCTCTCTCATATAATCAAGCAACCCCCCCCTCCCTAGTTAACTCTAGAAACAAAATCCTCCAGGCAGGAGGCAGGGCAGAAACAGCTCAATAAAGCATGAGGTTTCCCCTGCATATATGAAATATATCGCTCACCTAGAGTAGACTCCTGCTCCCAGCAGCCAAAACGAAACCTCCAGGACCATGTGGCTGGCAGGAAAGAGAAAGGGAAAACTACAGAATGCCCCCCCACACACACACCTTCTCTCTCTCTCCTTCCACAAGCGAAAAGCCTGCCACACAGCAACCTCTGGTGGCCAGAAAAAAATACTGCAGCTTCGCCTGTGAGGGCTCCGATCAGGATATTTTTTTAAAAATAAGGGAAAATATGGGGAAAATAATAAAACAGGAGGGGACGGGATGAGGGGTAAAAATAAGGGGTTTCCCTGGGGAAAACGGGATAGTTAACGGGTATGCCTGCCTTCCAGTCAGCGTCTTAGCCACTTGAGTCACTGCAGCCCCTCAATGTAAATGCATAAATGACATTCCAAAGAACTACCAATTCATCAGCTAAATACATTGCTCCTCACCTGTAGTTGTTGTTCATCTGGATTTTTTTTTAAAAAAAGTCTATGTAAAATGTAATATATGGTACAAGCACATGAATAAATTCAGAACCTTGGGACCAGATCTTCAGCTGATGAAACCAGAGAGCCCCTTTTGAAAGCAATGAAGCAGGAGCAATTTTAAACTGGTTGATGATCTGGCCGCATGTGTTAATTTTCTCTGTTCTATAACAGAGCATTAACCTGTATCTTTGTAGAACAGCTTATCCTTTGGGAAAGAGAATTAATTGGGACAATCGCTCCCAGATGAGATATTTAAGCAGAGTCAGAAGTTCAGAAAGAGAGGGAGGAAGCAAGGTCTGACTTGCTGCCTCTGAGGAAGAAAGTAGACAGAAGTATTAGGTCAGACAAAACCTTGTTGCGTGAGTGGGAGGACCTATTGTGGGCTTACAGAAAGAACACCTACTTTTTCATTCAGCCAGTTCTGTGTGAAGACTTGTTAATAATAACAATTTTGTGTTAGAAATTATTCTGGGTTGAAAGGATTTTTGCTGCAGAAACTCTGCAATGGGGACATCCGAATGAGGCTCCTTTCATGTCTCCAAGATCTTTTCGCAACCAAGCATCCCTATTTATCTACTTGCAATTTCTTGCTTTTAAATTGCTAGGTTGGCAGGAGCTGGGACAGAGACGGGTGCTCAAACCATCTTGCAGTACCCAGGTCTTGAACTGCCGACTTGCTGTCCTTCCAGCTAACAAGGCAAGCTTCTTAACCACTGAACCACCACAGCCCCTAAGACTTCTGTTAAAACCAGTCTATGAAAAATTGATTCTGCTATTAAACAAACAGAAGTCACAGCAAAAAAAAAATATTGAGAAGTCATTTATACCAGTAACAGAAAAATGGCTTCTGATTTCCAAAGCTGTGAACTGCAGTACATCAGAGGAGAGACTAGAGTTCACAACATTGTATTTTCTACTGAATTATTTGTACCAGTTATTTGTGCATTTTTGTAACCACATGAATCTCTATAAAGTGTCATTTAAAATAATCGTGTACTGCCAAGTTAGTTGTGCCATTCCACTTTAGAACTCCAGTTCTGACTTATGCTGACTCTGTTTCTGGGCTTTCTGCGCAGAGTGTGATCAGAAGTGGTTTACCATCCTCTTCTTCTGGGGACACTTCTGGAATTGTGGAGCTTGCCTGAGGTCACAAAGGCTGGCTCTCCTCCCAGGAGGTATCATGGGGAATTGAACCCCCAACCACTGGCTCCATAGCCAAAAAGCTAACTCACTGAGCTAACCAACATGGAGAAACTCCACACAGGGGACGCCCAACTGAGGCTCCTTTCATGTCCCCAAGATCTTTTCCCACTGAAGTGGTCCCTATTTATCTACTTGCAATATCTTGCTTATTAACTGCTAGGTTGGCAGGAGCTGGGACATAGATGGGTGGGCGCTCATTCCATCATGCAGTAGCCAGGCTTATTAAATATTTTCAAGGTGCAGTATCAGAGCTGGCTGCCAGAGGCAATGAGAAAGTATGTCTTACACAAGTGGACAGCAGTACTGAGACAACAATCTGTCTGTTCAAGGACATACTTTTTCAAAATATGGATAACAAAATAGGAACAAAAGGAATTACAGATTTGTTATAGTGTGAGCTTTCATGGATTACTACCTCTTCAGATACATGGTGTGGTGTGGTGAAAAGAATGTGAGAATTAAATTAGTAATTTTAAAATGACAATAGTTTCAGTAATGGTCACGAGAGATGGGATTTTGGGGTTGTTACAGTACTTTAAAAATTTCCTCTTTTAGTCTTTACAATTTATTTGAGATATTTATATCTAAGCATTCAATAGTCTTTTGAATATTAACCTTCATAATCTTTCAAATTCTTTCTTTTTGATCTTCTTGATGTATATTGGAATCTCTGAATATAGCCCATTTCAAACCTCTTGTTCACTCTTCCATCTTTCTTTGTAATTGTTTTCCCTTCACAACTGTTACTTTGAGATCTGTGACAGACTCCCCTGGGGGAGTAGAATTGTTCTGCAAATTGTATTTTGTTCTTAATGTCAGTTTAATTGGTGCCAACTTTTGCCAATGCTGCCCCTGTTGCATTCAACAAAGGGCAAACAGAAGAAGATCTACACAGCTTGCTCTAGCATTTGGGAAGCTAGAATTGCTGAATTTTTTAAACTGTTATCATTGCTATAAGAAAAAAAGGAAAAACCAAAATAGAACCAGACAGAGAGATGAAGCACCAATGAAGCCAAAACCTTCTTTGGAAATGCTACTTGCTGTGATCCTGGGGAGGTTTAGACTGAGTATATATTCCCTTCCAGCCCACTGGGGAGCCATTTTCAGCCCAGCATGACAAATGGAGTATCCTACATCACTTAGTAAACTGACTGCATTCTATACTTTTTTCCTCTTTGGGGCAGCTATATACTGTGTCTTCATTACAGGGGAACTGAGCATGTATATGAATGTGAGATGGATGTCTCTCTTTTATGGCCTTTGACTGGATTGGTCAAAGTAATTCAAGAAACTGTCTTTTTCTTTCTCTCATTGTAATTTTTCTATTTTATTTTCTTTCATCATGTTAACTACTGGCTAATGCAGGGTGGCGTCATAGAAAAATGGGATTCAGTCACAAAGCCCCTTAATAAGGCCTTTGGTTACAAAACTGAAGTAGGATGCAAAGAAGCAAAACTAGCCCACCTCTTAAGAAAAGCTCCAGCTGTGGTGGATTGCAGGGGGGGGGGGATAGCTGATATTCAAATGCAGCTCTCTCGGGTGATGTATTACTGGTGTTTAATTGGAGATGCCATTGGGGCATGATCTAAGGCAGAGTTTCCCAACCTTTGTTTTTTGGACTTCAATTCCCAGAAGCCTAAGTCAATTCCCCAAAGCACTGATCAGCCAATGTAGTGACTTAGGCTTCTGGGAATTGAAGTCCACTAGTGTTTCTCAGAACATAGTTTGGAAACACTGGTCTAAGGACACACAATGTTTGTTGAAGCTAAGCAGGTTCAATTAGTGTCCTTTTGTCACTCAATGTGGGAACCTCAGCATTGGAACTCTAAGTCCATTATATGACTCTCCCCCAACTGCCACCAACTATACTCCTTCTGCATTGAGTAATGTCATAAAGAGCATACCTGTCAAGTATCCAATTTTCCCCAGGAAAACCCCTTATTTTTACCTCTCTTCCTGCCCCCTCCCGTTTTATTAATTTTCCCGTAATATCCCTTTTTAAAAAATAAAAAAATCCTGACCGGACCCCTCACAGGCAAAGCTGTATTATGTTTTTCCTGCCACCAGAGGCTGCTGTGTGGCTTTTTGCTTGTGGAAGGGGAGAGGGAGGGTGGTGGGGGCCCTGTAGTTTCTCTTTCATTTCCCTGCCACATGGTCATGGAGGCTTTGTTTTTGCTGCTTGTGGTCGGAGCCACCATGGGACAGGAGTCTACTCTAGGTGAGCAATATTTCATATATGCAGGGGCAAATCAACTCTTGGTCTGGGTTAGAGACTTCTCTCTCACTCTCATGGTTTATTGAGCTGTTTCTGCCCTGCCTCCTGGCTGGAGGCTTTCGTTTTGGTTCTAGAGTTAACTTGGGAGGGAGGGATGTTGCTTGATCACTATATGAGAGAGAGAGAGAGAGAGCACCCCACCTTCTAACAAACCATCTGGAGGGAGATTAACTCCTCAGCTGCTGGGAGGCTTGGAAACTACAGAGGTTGCTTTTCACTTCTTTACTAATTCCCTTCCTTAAGCTGGATCCGACATTCTCAGGTGTTGGTGCTTCAATTGGTTGCAGTGAGGAACAAATAGATTGGTTAATTTGGGGGAATTAATCCCTTGCTCCTCCACCCTAATGGGGGGGGGGGTATCTAGCCATGTGCAGGGCTGCTAGTTCATTAAAGCCAAGCTGCTTACAAGCAGTTGATAACCCTAGGGGGCTGGTTTACTATTCTGCACTTTGCTTCCCAGGAATAAAATTAATTAAAAATGAGTAAACAAGAAAGAAAACAAAACAAAAGTCCCCCAAGAAGATGGGGAAAGGGTTCTTTGGCCCACACAGCTTTGTGCCCATTGCATCTACAATACCATCTAGCCATCTTACTTTTGGCCACCCCTTTTTTGTCCTCCAACTTTCCCAGCATCAAGGCCTTCTCAAGTGAATCCTTTCTTCTCATTTTATGTCCAAAGTACTTTAGCATCATCTTTACTATTTGACCTTTAATGAGCAGTCATGGTTGATTTCTTCTAGGATCGACCTATTTCTAACACCACATTTCAAAGTCATCTATTCTTCTATGCTCAGCTTTCCTAATGGTCCAACTCTCACACCCATACATTACCACCGGGAATACCATTGCTTTGACTATGCAATTTTTTGTTTGCAAGGTGATGTTTCTACTTTTAACTATGTTCCCCAGGTTTCTCATAGCTTGTTTCCCAAGCATCAGTCGCCTTTTTATTTCATGGCTGCAATCACCATCTGCAGCAATCTTTGATCCTAAGAAAGTAAAATCTGCCAGTCGTATCCAACTCTAGGGTGCAGTGCTCATCTCCATTTGCAGCCAAAGAGCCAGTGCTGTCTGTGTTTGCAGACATTTTCAGGCCATGTGGCAGGCATGACTAGAGCCCAGCAAGTCACATGGCTATATTTGGCCATGCCCATAGATTTGGCCACACCCACAGAGCGGTGTGGCCAACATTTCCCTTATTTTCAAATCCAAAACTTGACAGGTATGGACAAGAGCCTCTGGCAAAACTTTACTCTACAGTCTGTTTGATATGAGACACCAATGGTCCCTGGTCCTAAGAGATGAAAGTCTTTGAATGTCAGCACACCATTTTTATTTGAATCTAAAAATGGACCAAGAGGACCCCTGAATGCTAAGGGCAGTTCATACATGGTTGCAACATCTGATTCAAATTGGCCTTCTCAGAGCAGTTTCTGTACAGTCTTCAACAACAACTGTGAATAGTGTATTATGCTAACCTAATCACTCTATATGAGAAATGCACAAAAAGACCACTACAGCTCCCAAAGCAAATTTCTTCTCAGTCTCTCCCTGCGGTTTTCCAAAATGTTGGGACCTCCTAGTCTCTGGAGCAGGTTTCTAGAGCACACAGGTGCTGCAGGATGGAAAAGGGATTGTGTTTTTTTTGTTGTTGTTGTTTTTGTTTTGTTTTTTTCAGTGCTTTCAGAAGTACATCATGGAATTGGCCTTTATATTCTTCCAGACATGAAAACAAGCAAAACAAATGTCTCCCTTTTGCTGCATTGCCTGTTGTATCTGAATTTTTGTTGCTGCTATTTTCTTGCCATTGCTTTGATTTTGTTATAAACTGAATGCTCTATAAGCCACCAAGGGTATTTTCCCTTTAATAGCAGTTTATTATTAGAAAAGATACTTCATTTTATCTGTGGTGAGTCTAGCATCCGACAGTTAGATTATGTGGGCATACATTGTAAGACAGAAAGCAAAATTTCTCTGTATTGATTTTTCTACCCTATTTACTACAGTCAAAACGCTAGCATATTCCAGCTGCTTTCTCTCTAACCCAAATATTTTTTAAAACGTATTCCCTTTTCTGCCCCTTGACTACCTGTATTTTGATTATGTTTATTTCACATATTCAAATTATTAAATATGTTTTTAAAGAGGAGACATCACTATATCCATTCTTAGTACTGAGAGGATTACAATGCAACTGGCTATTATGTAACTTTCAGCAATAAACATCTTCTTAGAAAAAAGAAATGTCAACCCTATCACAGCAAGGAAAACATGGATGAATACTCACGAGTTCAAAGCTTGATGTTTAAGATACAAGCAGTTTTCTGGCTGGAGAGATGAATCTACTAATTTCCCTTCCTCCAACAATCAATTAAAAAAAATTCAAGTTCATTGTGAGCTTTTTTATCATGTCATTAAAAGAGAGTTTCCCCCTAATATCATACCAGAGGTACGCATGCCATCTGAATTTTAACTCAATTCCTTCCAATTCCAAAATTCCACTATCATTTAAAACTATCCAATCGTTTATCCTTACCATACCACAAGCTTCACAATATAATTTAAAATCAGGAAGAGCCATGCAACCCTTTTCTTTGTTGTCTATTAAATTTATGTATTTAAATCACCTTATTCGAAAAAGGGATAATACCAGTAGAGAAAGGTGTCAAGCAGGGAGTTACAATCTCACCAAAGCTTTTCAACACATGCCTAGAAAAAGTTATGCAAAGATTAAACTGGAATAACAGTATAAAACTGAATGGAGAAAAGATAAACCTCCTCAGGTTTGCAAATGATGTAGTACTGATTGTCAGAAATGCTCAAAACCGTCAAAAAATGCTGTATGAGCTCAATGCAGAAAGTAGGAAGGTTGGCCTAAAATGTATGGCATGAAGACAAAATATATGCTATCAAGCAACCAGCGGAACTTCCAAATATGTATCCAGAATGAACTCATCAAGTAGGTTGACCACTATGTCTATCTGGGCTGTCTGATTGGGACGAACAATGATCAGAGAGCAGAACTAGCCAGAAGAAAGAATGCAAGCGTGGCGCCAAAATGGCCGCCGCGCTCTTTGCGGGGGGGGCACCCGGGCTCAGACATCCGGGTCAGTCAGGGGGCGTGGCCATCCCTCTATAAAAGGGGTGGCCATGAGGCAGCCTCGCTGCCATTTTAAAGAGAATCGACGGAGCGGAGAAGTTCGCTCCGACGCTTCTCCCCCCCCCCCCAGCTTGATCGCCTTTCTCTTTTTGCAATTTTGATCGGAGGATATTTCTCCCCCGATCAGCACAGCACTGTTTGGGTGGCTATGGCACCCAAGCGCAAGTCTCAGGCGGCCCATAGACCGTGACCTAGGGGGAGGGCTCGGCCCACCCCCTCGACCCCCACCGGGTTGGAGGGCTCGGGCGGCTGCCCCACAGGGGGGTGGTAGGGTTACAATCCCCACTGCCACCAATGAGGGTGACCAGGCCTCTGCCTACCTGCCCAGTCGGAGGATTCGGGTGGGGGCTGCGCAGGCCTGCTCCCCTGGGGTTTCTACCCTTATCCAACCTTTGCCCGGCATGGGGCATAGCGGCCCATTTGGGTGCGGCGCGGGATTGCGCCCCACCGTTACACCGGCCCCCCATGGGCCGGATTATTGGGCATGGCCCTATTCTGGCCAGGGATTGCCACACGGTTTTCTCCCTCTGCCCGCTCATCAATTGCCTGGTGGGCCGTCCGGCCCATCCGGCCCACCTTATTCTGGTGGGTCTGATGCTGTGGATGCTCTCCTTGCCCGCATATCGGCACTCGAGGCATCTATAGGAATTGCTCCACCACCTTCGGATGGTGGGCTTGGCAGCTCTTCAGCTCCGGCCCACATGCTGGCCATGGCCGCGCAGCGGGCCGCCAACAGGGTTGAGCTGCTGGAGGCCATCAGGCCAGCACAGGCTGGTGCCTCGCAGCTCCCCATCAGGCCATTACAGCAGGGCATTCCACCGGGGACCGGTCCTGCTTGGCAGGGACGCACCAGGACACAGAGCTCGATGGCCATCGCGAGCTCCGATGCCCACCGCGGGCCGGAAGCCCCAGTGGTGGTGGCCCATGGGGGTGCACCGAGTGAGTATCCTGGTCAAATCAGCACACCGTGACACTAGCTCATAACACTGGGGGGGGGGGTATAGTGGCCATGGCCGCAACAGGCCAATTACCCCCAGTTTCTTACAGGGGTGACCGCCCCAATGCTTCCGCCTAACTTCTTGGGGTTCCGATAGGGCCTATTATGTGTTCCCCCACTCCAATCCATGCCAACAGCGGCCCTGCCGATGGCCGGTTACTCCCTACCCCTGGGACCATGTATCCCAGGCTACTAGGGAGAAGATATGGCGTGGGGAATATATTGACATTTTCACCCTCCTGCACCGTGTACCCACTGAGGAGTAGAGGGAGGGGCAGGACGACAGGGACAAGGAGTTGTCCCATCGTCGTAACCCGCCTCGTACTTGGGCCAATTGGTTACCGGCCTATTGGATATCCATGGCAGAATATCTAAGGGCCCGTCCTGATTTGGCCATCCCAATGGTCCAGTACCTGGACAATATTTACTGGGCCGTGGTTGATTTCCCTGGCCCATCATGGTTGGCCTATGACGAAGAACTTAGGATGAGGGCGGCCCTTCACCCTGAGATGCGGTGGGATGAGCCCTGCTAGCAATTGTGGCTACTGTATATGACCCCTACGCGGCCAGCGCCTATGCTCCGTATGAAGAGTCTATTTGCAGGCAACTACCTCCGTGGCTTTCTTTGGGGCTATGAGAATCAGTGAGCTGGTCACACTTTCAACAGGGGACATGTTCTGCAGGGCACTGGAACTGGAAGATGTGTCGCTTGACCGGGAGTGGGCTCTGTGGAGGATTCGCTCCTCAAGGGCCGGTCAGCAGGGAAAGGGTAGTAGCATGTTGCTGCCATCTGTTCGGTTGGTGCCCTACATGCGTTTGTGGCAGCGCGTGGTTTATGCCCTGGCCTGTTGTTCTGCTACCAAGATCGGTCTCGCCTTACCAAATTACAATTCTGGAGGGTTACTGGGATGGCGCTTCACAGTGCGGGGGTCCCTGGGGCTCATTATGGTACCCATTCATTCTGGATAGGCACTGCATCAACTGCGGCTGCAATTGGGTACTCGGAGCCTGACATACGTCGCATGGGCAGGTGGGGATTTGCGCCTTTTTTCTCCGTCTGTTCGTCCCCTCACTGCATGAGTGCCTTGTTATGCCCTCAATTCTCTCTCCTTCTCTTACAGACCCTGTGTGTTTCCGCACACCGGTGCAGTGTGGCTGGTGGGCCACAATTTATGTGCACTGGGCGGCACAGTACGCTGCTTCGTCAGAGTGGGGACCCCATCTCAGGCTACATGCAACCGCGCATATGCAGTGGTATGGTGTGCATGGCATGAGGTGGTGGGAACTGTTGCCATTCCTGATGTCCATTGGGGATGCTGGACCACCAGATGTTTTAATTCTGCACCTCGGAGGCAATGATCTTGCACAGATCACTGGCCTGGACTTAAAGAATTCTGAGTGCAGTGACCTGCCGTTTCTTTACCATTTATGGCCGTACACATTGTTGCTATGGTCAGACATCGTACAGAGGCACTATTATACGGGAGGCATTGACCCCGTGGTTGGACCGTGCCCAGCAGTCAGTGAACAGGGCTGTTGCCTGGTTCCTTATCGAGAATGGCTTGGGGGACAGCCATTTGTCATCCGGGGATAGGGTTACAGGATTTTAGCCTGTATTCTGGAGATGGGGTTCACCTGTCAGCAAGAGGATACACCTCTTTTGAATGACGTACAAGCGGGCCAGGTGACCAAATTGTCGGTCGGGGGGGGGCGGATCTCTGATGCAATTTTGGCAATGTTTGCCAAGTGTAAGGTGTCTCTCTGGGAGTTGCAGGTGCTTCACTGCCACCTCAACTTCACCTGCAGAGTGGTGACACCAGACAGAGCCTTCGCCAGGCGTCTGTGTGACGCTATGGTGGGCCTTTCTAAACGACAACACAGTGTACAGCTGACTAGGGGTGTACGAGCAGACCTGGCGGTTTGGCTCACATTCCTAATGGACTTTAATGGCGTATCCTCCTGGAGATCTGAGCTTATGGTCAGCCCCCAGTTTCAAGTACAGTCGGATGCCTCCGGCTCCCTGGGCTGTGGGATTTATTTTGAAGGACAGTGGCCTGTGGTCAATGGCCTCAGGCATGGCAGGGCACGGATCGCTTACGCGATCTTACGTTCCTGGAGTTTTTTCCAATTTTGGGGGGCCCTTATGCTCTGGGGGGACAGGTGGGCTAATTCGGTGGTTCACTTTTGGTGTGACAATGCTGCGGTAGTGCACATTGTCAATGCCCAAACGTCTAAATCCCTCAGAGTTATGGCCTTAGTTCGCCAATTTGTTCTTAGGTCTTTGCGCCTTAATGTGCTCTTCAGGGCCAGACATGTGCCAGGCATTAATGACGGTATTGCTGACGCTTTATCCCTCCTGCAGATCTCCCGGTTCCGTGCCTTGGCTCCAGACGCAGAGGAACTTCCCTCTCCACTCCCGGCAGAGATATGGACATTTGGTGAGGAGAGGTGAACCGGGCGATCGGCATGTCTTTGGCACCTCGCACGCATAAGGCGTATCAGCATACACTCCTTCAATTTAGGACTTTTTGTAGGCAAAGGCAATTGCCTGAAATGTGGCCAATACCGGTCGACCAGGTTTTACAGTATATGGTGCACCTTCATGATCAGGGGTTGGCCCCACACACCATCGCCACCAGGCTTTCCGCCTTGACATTCATGGCCAGGGCACGGGGCTTTACTGACTGGGTGAGTGACTTCTGCATTCGCCGTGTATTGGAAGGGTGAACACATGAACGTGGCCACCGCCCGGACACACGTCACCCTGTTTCTCCAGGTATTCTGACCCACCTTGCACGAGGTTGGCATAGACTGTGTTACAATAGGTATGAGGAGTCTCTTTTTCATGCAGCTACCACCGTAGCTTTCTTTGGAGCTCTGAGAATCAGCGAGCTGGTCCCATTGTCAAAGGGGGACGTGTCTCGTAGGGCACTGGAACTCGAAGATGTGTCTATCAACCAGGAGTGGGCTCAGTTGAGGATTCATTCCTCAAAGGCCAATCAGCATGGAGTAGGCAATGGTGTTAGACTGCTACGATGTACATTGCAGGCGCACCCCCCAATAAAGGACTCAGACACTGGTAAAAGTGGATAACGGCATTGGGCCACATTTATTGATTCATGCCCTAGTCCGAATTATAAATTTCTATTGGTAAAACGACCAATCATAATTCTTAAGGCAAGCAGGCCGAAGTAACACTGGTAAGGTACCACCCCAAAATTGCCAACGGCAATTGGTTACAATGTATCTATTTGTATCAATTTGTTTGTTGACAACAAACAAATTGTTGACCGTAGTCAATATCTAACTAATGACCCCACCCTCTGACGCGTATCCGTGAAATCACGGGGTGATGCATGCTGTCTAGCTATCGCCATCACCCCGTCGCCTAGTTCGTCGTTGACCAGACAACGTTTAACCAACTTATGCCTGTCTAGTGTTGTCCAGTCAATTGCGAACCTGCCGGCTACCTGTGGGTCATAAATGTTTACCTTACCAGTGATACCCGCCCATGTGACCAAAGTCAACAGCAGCAACAGAAACCCCTATATCAAACCATAGCAACAGTGTGGGATGGGCGAAAAAACCAGGACCCGAGAGCCAATTGTGGGTCCCAGCCAAAAATTCCCACCCGGCCCCGAAGCGACCAAAATATCACACTGTTAACTAGGGAGGGGGTGGAGGGGAAAAACTTCTCCGCTCCGTCGCTTCGCAAAATGGCAGCTCGGCTGCCTCATGGCCACCCCTTTTATAAGGGAGCTGGCCACGCCCCTAACTACCCGGATGCCTTCGTCCTATGGGGGGGGGGCCGCAAAGGGCGCGGCGGCCATTTTGGCGCCGCGCTTGCATTGTAGGCGCACCCCCCAATAAAGGACTCAGACACTGGTAAAAGTGGATAACGGCATTGGGCCACATTTATTGATTCATGCCCTAGTCCGAATTATAAATTTCTATTGGTAAAACGACCAATCATAATTCTTAAGGCAAGCAGGCCGAAGTAACACTGGTAAGGTACCACCCCAAAATTGCCAACGGCAATTGGTTACAATGTATCTATTTGTATCAATTTGTTTGTTGACAACAAACAAATTGTTGACCGTAGTCAATATCTAACTAATGACCCCACCCTCTGATGCGTATCTGTGAAATCACGGGGTGATGCATGCTGTCTAGCTATCGCCATCACCCCGTCGCCTAGTTCGTCGTTGACCGGACAACGTTTAACCAACTTATGCCTGTCTAGTGTTGTCCAGTCAATTGCGAACCTGCCGGATACCTGTGGGTCATAAATGTTTACCTTACCAGTGATACCCGCCACACGGGGAGGCTTCCAAAAGGCTCACCGCCCCCCCCCAAGACCGTCAGCTCGGTCGACAGGCCTGCTCGCCAGTCCACTAACCAGAGGTCCATACCTCCCTGCGACAGATGGGCCCCATCCCCTGAGTAAAGCTCGTAAATTTGCAGACTGATGTCGGGGAGGCTAATGACGCCTCCCCCGCCCTTGTCAAAAAGGAACTGGGCAATAGCCCCGTTCACGGAGCGTCGGCTCAGTCAAGAGCCTCGAGGTCGAACGCCCCCCTGTAAGCGTACCGCGGTAATGTGTCCGACCAATTGAGGGATGTGGCAGGCCACACATAATGTGAGCAGGGCAGGTCACTGCAAACCGCAAATTTCCGCGATAGGTCAGTGACCTGCCCCAAGCCATCGCCCCCAAGGTACATAACCAGGACATCGGGCGAGTCAGCATCCCTGATGTAGAAAAGGAATGGCAACAGTTCTCACCATAACATGCCGTGCTTACCATACCACCTGAGACGTGCGGATGCACCCAGTCCCAGTCGGGGTCCCACTCTGTCGCCTGCAGCGTAACGCGCTGCCCTGTGCAGCGAAACGTGCTGCCCTGTGCAGCGTAACGCGCTGCCCCATGCAGCGTAACGCGCTGCCCTGTGCACGTGGCTACGGCCCACCAGGCATACTGTCACCGGTGTAAAACGACACCCAGGGTCTGTCAAGGAAAAAAGGGGGGGAGAGACAGTGCAGTGACTAAACTGGTACTCACGGTTGAAGAGGGCGAACACAAAACTGAAAACATTGTGATCCCCGCCCTCCCCTGCGGCGTATTTAGCCTAGGAGTACCCCAAAAACAGCTGCAGTAGAAGCCGCCCCTATCCTGAACGAATGGGTGCCGCAACTAGCCCCAGAGAGGCCAACACTGTCTAGTGCCTTCCCGGCACCCTCCAAAATTGTAATTTAGTAAGGGAAGACCCACCCTGGTGACAGAAAAACGGGCCATGGCACGTGCCACACAGTGCAAGGAAATCCTGTAGGGCACCAACCGGACAGATGTCTGTCGAGGAACATCGTAGCAGTCTACTCCACTGCCTACGCCGTGCTGATTCGTTTTAGAGGAGCGTATCCCCAACTGAGCCCAATATTGTCCACACAGACATCTTCGAGTTCCAGTGCCCTACGACTTGCATCCGCCTTATACAGCATCTCAAGCTCGCTGATGCGGAGCGCTCCAAAAAGGCCACCGTTGTAGCCGCATGAATTGGGCTGCCTCATCTATCAAAACAGAGGCCAGGCCAGCCCCGGGCCAATTGGGTAAAAAACCCCTGGGAAAATCTTGCATCCGCCTTATACAGCATCTCAAGCTCGCTGATGCGGAGCGCTCCAAAAAGGCCACCGTAGTAGCCGCATGAAATGGGCTGCCTCATCTATCAAAACAGAGGCCAGGCCAGCCCCGGGCCAATTGGGTAAAAACCCCTGGGGAAATCGGGTGGGGTCGCCCGGGAAACGCCCGCGCGCGCACACCCACCCCTCCAAAACCTGTCTCACACGGAAGTCATTGGTGCTGTCCGCACGACCTCCCACTTTGGCCATAAAAGCCAACCCTGACAGCTTAGATGCTATGGTGCGTGGTGCAAGGCCCTGGGCATACAGGTAAACCATGAACCGCAGAACATGGGTTACCGGGATCGGCCAGGTTCCTGGCAGTCGAAATTGGGTACAGAATGCTCTAAAAGAGTTAAATGCGTGGTGATACGCCTTACGCGTGCATGGCGCTAGTGACAGGCCAATCGCCCGGTTCACCTCTCCTTGCGAACGTCCCATATCTCGTCCGGGAGTGGCGAGGGAAATTCCTCCGCATCCGGGGCCAAGGCACGGAACCAGGAGATCTGCAGGCGGGACAAAGCGTCAGGAATATCATTATCAACCCCTGGGAGATGCCTGGCCCTGAAGAGAATGTTAAGGCGCAGGCTGCGCAACACAAACTAGCGCACTAGGTCCATAACCCTGGGCGATTTAGCAGTCTGTGCATTGACAATGTGGCCAACAGCCGCATTGTCACACCAAAAATGCACAACCGAGTTGGCCCACTCCTTGCCCCACAGCATCCAAGCACCCAGGATAGGTAAACATTCCAGATATGTGAGACCACGCAGGCGACCCGTGCCTGCCCAGGGTGGTGGCCACCCACCATAGGCCCACTTCCAATTAAAGTACATCCCATAACCCAGGGATCCCGAGGCATCAGACTGTATCTGAAAGCAAGGGGGAGCCAGGAGCTCAGACCTCCAAAATGACACCCCATTGAACTCCCTCTGGATCTGTGGCCAGACAAGCACGTCTGCCCTGATACCCCGGGTAAGTCTAACCCTATGGTGGGGCCTGGATAATCCTGCCATGGCGTCGCACAAGCGCCGAGCAAATGCCCTGCCCGGTGCGACGACCCTGCAAGCGGAATTGAGGTGACCATGTAGCACCAGCAGTTCCCTCAGTGATGCCATGCGCTCGGCCAGCAAGTCCGAGATAAGGGCCACTAGCCTTGACACCTTATCCCGCTGCCACCTAGAAGCCTGCACTACCGTGTCAATCCCCACCCCCAGGAATACTAGCTGTGTAGACGGGCCCCAGTCTTTTCGGGCGCTAAAGGGACACCAAGTTCCTCCATTAGCGTCTGAAATGCGTTGAGGAGACGTGTGCACGTGTCCCAGCCCCGTTCAGCCCCGAATAAAACCATCCAGGGAATGGGCTACAGACCGGGACCCTGACCTGCGGACAAAAGCCCACTCCCGGAAGGTGGAGAAACGCTCGAATGCCGAGCCCAAATGGAACAGCCAAAAGGCATGGCATCATAGAAATAATATGCTCCCCGGAACGGGGGCGCAGGGACAGGGCCAACGACCCTGCCCGCATTCACCTCCTTGTCAATGCTGGCAGCAGCCACCTCCTCCCTCCCCCTAAGGGATAAAAGATTGGGAGCATCCTGAGGGGACCTAACTCCCATGAAAGGGATCCGGAACCCCTGCCTAGAACCCTGAAGGAGATTACCCTCATCCTCTCCCTTCGAGTACAATGTGGGCCAACACTCCAACATGTCCACATTAATTGAGGAGGGAGCCCTTCGGTGAACTAGATCCATCTGCGGCAGTCTTGCCAGCCCCCTGTCTGCCCCTCCCTCTGCCCCGCATCCCTCCAAGCCTGGGACAGGCAGAGGCCGCATGGGGGCCAGCACAGGTGGGACACTCACGTCTGTATTTGCCATTCCTCCCATTGCAGGAACCATTGGACGAGAAAGACCAGCACAGCAGGCGGGCTGGAACCCCCCTGCCCCACCCCCTGGCAGGTGATCTGTGCTGGGGCCGCCTGCTGGACCACATGTCCACAATGGTATATGTCCCTGAGCGCGGGGCGTACAAAAGCCACAGCCTCTGGCATGGCTCATCCCACCTAATCTCGGGGTGCGGGGAAATCTGCCTACGGCATTCCTCGTCATAAGCCCAACCACGATGGGCCCGGGAAGTCAACCATCGCCCGGTAGATGCTGTCCAAATACTGGACCATCGGAATTGCCAAATCCGGCCGGGCCCTAAGGTACACCGCCATGTATATGAAGTAGGCCGGCGACCATTTGGCCCACGTACTTGGTGGCTTGCAACGACGTGCCTGCTCCTTATCCTTCTCATCCTGCCCCCCCTCTCCTCCTTGGTGGGCTCTCTGCTTAGGAGTGAGAAGATATCCACGTACTCCCCCCGCCAAACTTTCTCTCTGGTGGCCTGTGCCAAGTGGTCACCCAGTGGTAAGGAATACCCCGCTTTCGGCAAGGCCGAGACAGGCACCGCAGAAACTGCGGGCATATGAAAAGGGGCTTGGACCAACCCAGCTACCCCCAAAACATTCCCCGCAGGGTAGGAAACACCCCCCACCACGGAGCCCTGGGTGGTAGTCGTCGTCGCTGGGTGGGGCATCAGCGGCTGTACCGCCGCACCACCCACGCGAGGACAAGGCCATTGGAAAGCCCCCCCCCAAGGAAGTCAGTTGTGTGGGTGCATTAGCTTGAACTGCATACTCACCCGATGCACCCCCACGGGCCGCCCCCACCGGGGGTTCCGGCCCACTGGTGGCGTCGGAGCTCATGACCACCGTAGAGCTCGTCACTGGGGCCTGACCCGCACCGGCCCGTTGGTTGGGGAGCTGCGAGGCAGTGGCCGAGGTCGTGCCACACGCCTCAAGCAGCTCGACCCGCCCCGTCGCCTGCCGCTGCCCAGCAGACGACGCGTCGAAATGAACCCCAAAGGGAGCCCCAGAGTGGCTAGCCCGGGCCAGGGATGCCTCGAGGGCCGCCACACGGGCCAATAAGGCTCCCACGCTGACAAGGGGCAAAGGGGCCAGCCGGCCCGCCTACTGCAGGCATGGGCACAGGTCCCTGTGCCCCGGGGCCCGAATAGGGAGGATCAGACCACCCCCCAAGGTTGGAAGGCCCCCGAGCGAGCTGCGCCCCTATAGAGGAAGGGCCAGCGGAATGGGCAACACCAGGAGCGGTGTTCACCGCTTGTGGGCCAAGGGCCGCAGCCCCTACTGGACCCGTGCGTGGGCCAGCATTCTCTGGCCAGGGAAAAAGACCCCATTCCACCGGTCCCGGTGGGTGCAGGCAAAGGCGGCTGCTTGGGAGGCGCGGCCGCGGTCCTCCGACCCGGATCGCGCCTCCGAACCGCACGAGCCGCGCTCGCCGCCGCCTTCTTCTTCAAGAGCACCTCAGCCAATCAACGGGAAGCCGAAACGATAGAATTCAGCAGCCAAAAGGCTTCCCGGTAAAGGTAAAAGCGACGGAGGTAAGAGGGAAAAACTTCTCCGCTCCGTCGCTTCGCAAAATGGCAGCTCGGCTGCCTCATGGCCACCCCTTTTATAAGGGAGCTGGCCACGCCCCTAACTACCCGGATGCCTTCGTCCTATGGGGGGGCCCCGCAAAGGGCGCGGCGGCCATTTTGGCGCCGCGCTTGCATTTGCTGACATCTGTCCGGTTGGTGCCCTACATGCAATTTTGGCAGTGCGTGGTATGCGCCCTGGCCCGTTGTTCTGCCAACAGGATGGGTCTCCCATTACCAAATTTCAGTTCTGGAGGGTGACCGGTATGGCACTTTACAGTGTGGGCCTCCCTGCGGCTCGTTATGTCACCCATTCATTCAGGATAGGCGCCGCATCAACTGCGGCTGCGTTTGGGTACTCTGAGGCTGATATATGTTGGATGGGCAGGTGGGGGGTCTGTGCGTTTTTCCTTATATGTATGTCCCCTCACTGTATGAGTACCTAGTTATATCCTTAATTCCTTCTCCTTCTTTTACAGACCCTGTGTCTATGCACACCGGTGGCAGTGTGGCTGGTAGGCCACAGCTATGTGTACTGGGTGGCACAGTATGCTGCATTGTTGGAGTGGGGACCCCATCTCGGGCTGCGTGCATCCGCACGTATGCGGTGGTATGGTATGCGCGGCATGAGATGGCGAGAACTGTTGCCATTTCTGATGTCCAGCAGGGATGCTAGACTGCCTGATGTTCTGATTCTGCACCTCAGCGGCAATGATCTCGCACAGATCACTGGCCTTTCATTAAAAATGTCGGTGTGCAGTGACCTGGCGTTTCTACATCATTTATGGCCGTACACACGGTTGCTATGGTCTGACATCATGCCGAGACACTGGTATAGAGGAGGCATGGATCTCCATGGTTTGGACCATGCCTGGCGGTCAGTGAACAGGGCTGTTGCCCGGTTTCTTGTTGAGAATGGCTTGGGGACAGCCATTCGACACCCGGGGATAGGGTTACAGGATTTTAGCCTTATGCAGGAGATGGAGTCCACCTGTTGGCCAGAGGTATGAACCTCTATCTGGAGGACATGCAAGCGGGCCTGGCGACCGAGCTGTCGGTCTGGGGGGAGGGGCGGTGAGTCATCATGGACACCTCCCCGTGTGGCGGGTAGCACTGGTAAGGTAAAGATTTATGACCCATAGGTATCCGGCAGGTTTGCAATTGACTGGCCAACACGTAGATAGGTACAGGGGAAACAGGATTGGCTGGTCAAGGGCGAACCATGAACAGGGTGATGCTAGGAGCTTTACAGCCTGTATCACCTTGATATTTGGACGGATACACGTCATAGGGTGGGGTCAGTAGATAGTATATTGACTTCGGTCAACAATTTGTTTGTGTCAACAAACAAATTGATACAAATTGATACATGTAGCCAATAGCCATTGCCATTTTGGATGGAACCTTACCAGTGCTACTGCGGCTTGCTTGCCTTAAAGAATTACAATTGGATGATACACCAATTGAAAGTGATAATTCGGACTAGGGCATTATTCAATAAAAGTGGCCCAATGCCTTTAATCCAATACCGGTGTCTGAGTCTTTATTTGGGTGGGTGCACCTGCAATGTAAGTGTGGCGCCAAAATGGCCGCTGCGCTCTTTGCGGGGGCCCCCACCCGGACTCAGACATCCAGGTCAGTCAGGGGGTGTGGCCATCCCTCTATAAAAGGGGTGCCACAAGGCAGCCTCGCTGCCATTTTAAGAGAAGCGACGGAGTGGAGAAGTTTTTCCCTCTACCTCCTCCCTAGTGGACAGTGTAATTTTCTGGTCGCTTCGGGGCCGGGTGGGAATTTTTGCTTGAACCTTCAACTGGCACTTTGGTTCTTGGCTTTTTCGCCCATCCCTCACTGTCGCTAGTGTTTGAGATATGGGGTAAGTTGACTTTGGTCACTTTTGGCGGGTAGCACTGGTAAGGTAAAGATTTATGACCCATAGGTATCCAGCAGGTTCGCAATTGACTGGCCAACACGTAGATAGGTACAGGGGAAACAGGATTGGCCGGTCAAGGGCGAACCATGAAAGGGGTGATGCTAGGAGCTTCACAGCCTGCATCACCTTGATTTTTGGATGGATACACGTCATATGGTGGGGTCAGTAGATAGTATATTTACTTCGGTCAACAATTTGTTTGTGTCAACAAACAAATTGATACAAATTGATACATGTAGCCAATAGCCATTGGCATTTTGGGTGGAACCTTACCAGTGCTACTGCGGCCTGCTTGCCTTAAAGAATTACAATTGGATGATACACCAATTGAAAGTGATAATTCGGACTAGGGCATTATTCAGTAAAAGTGGCCCAATGCCTTTAATCTGAGTCTTTATTTGGGTGGGTGCATCTGCAAAGCAGGATGGGCGGCATTCAACTCCATCAAAGAAATCTTGCTAAATGAGATACTTGGCAAGAAACAACATGCCAGCCTTTTTAATTTGACAGTATTACCTACGGTTCTCTGTGGGAGTGAAACATGGTCATTAATTAAGGTCAAGGAAGAAGAACAATCAAGAGCCATGGAAAAATCAATGTTAAAGGTATCCTTTTGCGACCACTTCCTCAATGCCCAGATAAGAAAACAAAGTGGAATCAACAAAGCTGTTGTCTAATATCATAAATGGTAATTGTGCTGGACTGGATATGTTTCTTGAATGACAGATGGGTGTTGGACAGCAATAGTCACTGAGTGGTATCACAGAGGAGAAAAAAGACCCCTTGGCAGCCCCCCCCCCAAAAAAAAAAAAGATGGGAAGATCCAATTGTGAAAAGTTTTGCTCACACTTGGAGAAGAAGAGTGCGGCAGTGAAAGGAATTTTTACGAGTTGTGACCAGCAGAAACTCATCCCTTGATAGTCCAATCAATCAAGGAATTCAGGAAATTTAATTCTCAGTTTCCTGCCCTGCCAGATGAAATTAGCTAAATTATTTCACCATTTTTTGTAATTTTCCTCATTCAGTAGTATTGGTATTGTTTGGAAAAAGAATACGGTTTTTGGTAAGATGTTCATTTTGATTGCCGATATCCTTCCAAGCCAATAAACAGGCGGAGCTTTCTAAGATCGTCCACAGCCTCACCACAGCAGGTCAGCCTTTGGGCCTGTACCAAGATCAACATAAGTGTGAGTCTTTTGCAACCCACTTTAAATCTAAGGTTGAGACTATCCACCAGAACCTTGATGCTACAGTTGTCACAGTAGCTCAGGTGGAGATTCCAGTGAGACTTCTGCTTGGGTCTTTCAGGAGCAGTTTCAGCTTGCATCACCTGAGGAGGACAAGGCCCTTGCTTCCTGTAAACCCACGACCTCTTGTTTTGATCCTTGCCCATCGTGCTTAGTGAAACCTACAAGGGAGGTGGGGGAGTGGCTGAGAAACATCATTAATGCCTTGCTGTTGTTGTTGTTTAGTTGCAGTCGATTCCGACCCTTTGCGACCCTATAGACCAGTGTTTCCCAAACTTTAGTTTGTGGACTTCAATTCCCAGAAACCTAAGTCTATTCCCCAAAGCACTGGCCAGCCAGTGTACTGACTTAGGCTTCTGGGAACTGAAGTCCTTCATGGGGCATATGCCTCACTTTGGGAACCACCGCTATAGACCACCGTTCTCCAGGCACCTCTGTCTGAAGGTGTTATGCCTTCTGCTCTGAAAGAGACTGTGATGCACCCTCTCCTGAAGAAATCGAATTTGGCCACAGATGTCCTTAATAACTATAGACCTGTGGCCAATACTCCTTTCCTGGGCAAGGTCCTGGCAGACCAGTTGCAGGTGTTCTTGGATGAAACCAACTGCCTGGATCCATTCCAGCCAGGCTTTAGTCCTCGTCATGGCACTGAAACCAAACCATATATATAATATATTTGTTGCAGGAGAAAGAGGGAGCTGTATACGCCAGGCAAACACGGTACATAAAATCAACAGGCCAGGATTCCTGTAGTTGTTTGGTTTTTCATGCTATGAGTCTATAGCAAGTCCCTCTCTATTGGAAAAGTTTAGGATAAACACAAGGAAAGGCCAGTTGCTGGCAGGAAGTAGTCTTTTTAAAAGCTAATTTCTATATTTGCTAGAAAATGTTCACCATATTAATCTCCACAGGGTTTATATTTTTAAACACATTGCCGCAAAGAAAGTGTCGAGTGGAAGTAATTCAGTAATGCTGATTTAATTATTCAGGTAATGTAAACATAATCTGAGAAAGCTCAGGGGTAAGAAAAATGCTGTACTGAAATGTTGCAACTGTATACAATTTGCTGTTTGGGACGGGTAGATTCTGAAGCTTTTATGGCAGTGGGCTACATAAAATAGAACTTTTGCTAATTGAAACAACTCAGAACTAGGCCCAGCACATTTAATTACTATGATGCACAGTTATTTGTGTCCACAATTATACTCATTAGAGTTCTAATTACTTCATTTATAAATGCAGTGAGATAATTTTCCTCTAAATTGATGCAGTTGAAAATGGATAAATAGATGTGTCTGTAGTTTACTTCCTCATCACTACCTCGGCCATGTTTAATACTGTACTGGAATTAAATAAGAAGCAGGATACAGGAGAGGTAGTTAGAGAAGAGGGGTGTTTGTAATGGCACTTTATTATGAAAGAATATTCATTGTCTTGCTTGAGTTTTTAATTATTCACTCTTTCTCCTTGCTTTTTAGTTCAACTCACTGGACATTATTGAAGCACTAACATGGTTGAAATGCACGGATAATTCTCAACAGTGTTTGGGGAGTTTTTCATATGTATTGATGCAGTACTTGGAGATATACCGGAAACAATTTTCAGAATAGAAGCCCTGTACAGTATGAATGGAGTATGTTTAACCTCTAAGAGTTCACAGTTAAATTTTCAAAACAGGCAAGACTCTACACCATACATTGAAAAGTATTATGGTCAGAGAATCAGTGAGATCCTATAAGCCAGGATTTAAAGCTATCAATATATCACTGCTAGATTATCTATGAAAAATGCAAGCGCGGCGCCAAAATGGCCGCCACGCTCTTTGCAGGGCCCCCCCACCGGACTTGGACATCCGGGTAGTTAGGGGGCGTGGCCAGCACCCTTTAAAAGGGGTGGCCACGAGGCAGCCGCGCTGCCATTTTGCGAAGCGACGGAGAGGAGAAGTTTTTCCCCAATCGCTCCGTTGCTCTCCCCTTTAGCTGGGAAGCCTTTTTTGGGCAGCGGTTTCTTCTTCACTTCTTTCTTCGGCTTCCCAACGATTTGCGGCAATGCCTTCCAAAAAGAAGGCGATGGCGAACGCGGTTCGCACTTCCAGGAGGCGCCAGCCGGGTCGGAGGACCGTGACTGCGCCCCCTCAGCAGGCCCCCTTTCCGGGGGCGCCCACCGGGACCGGCGAGATAGGGTCGATTGCTCCCTGGCCTGAGGCTGGGCAGCCTCAGACCGGCCCTGCAAGGGATGCGGCCCCCGGCCCGCAATTAGCGGCCACCGGCCCGGGCCTGGCGCATAGCCAGGCTGGGCCTTCGGGCCTTGGCATGCAGCTTCCAGCGGTGGGCTTTAACCAAGGGGGTTGGCTGGGTTCCCTTCCCTGGCAGGGCATGCCCCCGGCCCCTCCGGGGCCAGTGGTTGGGGCATGGCCATATGCGGGCCCCGGGGTCCAGAGACCTGGCCCGGCACCAGTGACCGGTGGGCCGGCCGGCCCTTTGCCCCCATCAGCATTGGGGGCTATGTAAACGTTGATGCCCTACTGGCCCGCGTAGCGGGCCTCGAGGCATCTTTAGGGGTAGTTAATCCATCCGGGGCACCTTTTGGTTTACAGGTCAACTCAGTGCCTGCCGGTCCTCGGCAGGTGGCCGGAAGTGTTGAGCTGCCTGAGGCAAGTAGGTCGGCGCCAGCCGCGGCCTCGCAGCTCCCCACGCAGCAGATGCCGCCAGCAGGTAGTGGTCAGGCCCCATCTACGAGCTCGGTTGCGGTCGCGAGCTCCGACGCCCGCAGTGGGCCAGAACCCCCGGTGGGGGCGGCCCATGGGGGTGCAACTTGTGAGTATACGGTCCAAGCTAGTGCACCCACACCACAACCCACAATGGGGGGAGGTTTACAGTGGCCGTGGCCTCGCCTGGCTGGGACGGCAGGTCAGCCGCCACCGGCCCATCAGGGAACGGCTCCAACACTCCAAGGCCCCTCTTGGGGCGGGGTACCCTGTCCTCCAGGGAACTTACTGGGGGTGGCGGGGCTGGTCCAGGCTCCTTTCATGGTGCCCAGCACTGTCAATGTTCCGGTGTCGGCCTTGCCGACAGCAGGTTATTCATTGCCCCTCGGGGATCACCTGGCCCAGGCCACCAAGGAAAAGATCTGGCGGGGGGAGTATGTGGACGTTTTCTCCCTCTTGAATAGAGAACCCACCAAAGAGGAGAGGGAGGGGCAGGACGAGAAGGACAAGGAGCAGTCTCGTCGACGTAAGCCGCCACGCACGTGGGCCAACTGGTTACCCGCGTACCTTATATACATGGTGGTGTACCTCAGGGCCCGGCCTGACCTGGCAATTCTGATGGTCCAGTATTTGGACAACACATACCGGGCGATGGTTGATTTCCCTGGCCCGTCGTGGTTGGCTTACGACGAGGAATTCCGTATGAGAGTGCCCCTACACCCGGAGATGAGGTGGGATGAGCCCTGCCAGAAGCTGTGGCTTCTGTACATGACCGCCACGCGCCCGGCGCCAGGGGAGAGGTACCATTGTGGACATGCGGTCCAGCGAGCTGCTCCAGCCCAGGCACCCCGCCAGGTGGCGGGGCAGGGGGTTCCAGCCCGCCTGCTGTGTTGGAGCTTCTCGGCCAATGGTGCGTGCAACAGGAAGCAGTGCCAATACAGGCACGAGTGTCCCTCTTGTGCTGGCCCCCATGCCGCCTCCGCGTGTCCTAGGGCAGGCGGACTGCGGGGCAGAGGTAGAGGTGGACAGGGAGCGGGCAGAACTGCCGCGGAGGGAGCTGGTCAAGCAAAAGGCCCCCTCCCCAATTAATGTGGACATGTTGGAGCGTTGGCTCACGATGTACCCGAGGAGGGCAGACGCAGCTTACCTGCTTGAGGGTTTCCAGCAGGGGTTTCACATTCCTTTCACAGGGGTCAAGTCCCCTCAAGATGCACCCAACCTGTTATCACTCAGGGGAAGGGAGGAGGTGGCTGCCATGAGCATTGCTAAGGAAGTTGCTGCTCGCAGGGTCGCTGGCCCTTTCCCTGTCCCACCATTTCCCAATCTCAAGGTTTCCCCGTTGGGGTTAGTGCCCAAGAAGTCACCGGGGGAGTTCTGTTTGATACACCACTTGTCTTATCCGGCCGGCCATTCGGTCAATGATGCTATCCCTGACGACCTTTGTTCGGTCAGGTATACATCTTTTGACCAGGCCCTGCGCATGGTGCGCTCATGTGGCCCGGGTGCACTACTGGCTAAGTGCGACATTAAGTCAGCATTCCGTCTTCTGCCAGTGCACCCGGGCGACTTTGAGCTGCTGGGTTACAAGTTCCGGGGTGAATTTTATTTCGATAAAGCCATGCCTTTTGGCTGCTCCATTTCATGCTCAGCATTTGAGCGCTTTAGCACCTTCCTGCAATGGGCCTTTGTTCGCAGGTCAGGGTCCCGGTCTGTAGCCCACTACCTCGACGATTTCTTATCCGGGGGTGAACGGGGCTGGGACACGTGCACGCGTCTCCTAAATACATTTCAGACACTAATGAAGGAACTCGGTGTCCCTTTAGGGCCTGAAAAGACCGAGGGCCCTTCAACCAAGCTCACATTCCTGGGGGTTGAGATTGACACGGTTGTGCAAGCATCCAGGTTACCTGTTGATAAGGTTTCCCGGATTGTTGCACTCATTTTGGACTTGCTGGCAAAACACAAGGTGTCCCTTCGGGAGCTCCAGGTGTTACATGGTCACCTCAATTTCGCTTGCAGGCTCGTCGCACCTGGCAGAGCATTTGCTCGACGCTTGTGCGATGCCATGACTGGCTTGGCCAGGCCCCACCACAGGGTCCGACTGAACAAGGGCATGAGGGCTGATATGCTCATCTGGCTTCAGTTCCTGAGGGAATTCAACGGGGTGTCCTTTTGGAGGTCCGACCTTTTGGTTTCCCCTCGTTTTCAGGTTCAGTCGGATGCATCAGGGTCCCTGGGTTATGGGATTTACTTCGAAGGGAAGTGGGCCTATGGCAGATGGCCGCCAGCCTGGTGGGGCACGGATCGCTTGCGCGATCTCACGTATCTGGAATTTTTCCCCATTCTGGGAGCTTTGATGCTATGGGGCGAGGAGTGGGCCAATTCGGTCGTCCATTTCTGGTGTGACAATGCAGCAGTTGTCCACATTGTCAATTCACAGACGTCAAAATCTCCCAGGGTTATGGAACTGGTTCGCCAGTTTGTGTTGCGCAGCCTACGCCTCAATGTGCTTTTTAGGGCCAGACATGTTCCAGGTATTAATAACGATATTGCTGACACTTTGTCCCGCCTGCAGATCCCCCGGTTCCGTGCCTTGGCCCCGGACGCAGAGGAATTTCCCTCGCCGCTCCCGGACGAGATATGGACGCTTGGCAAGGAGAGGTGAACCGGGCGATCAGCATGTCGCTCGCCCCCCGCACGCGTAAGGCATATAACCATGCATTCAGTTCATTCAGGGCCTTTTGTGCCCAATCACGGCTGCCTGAAAGTTGGCCCATCCCAGTGGCTCACGTCCTCCAATTTATGGTTTACTTACATGCCCAGGGCTTAGCCCCCCGCACCATAGCATCCAGGCTGTCAGTGCTGGCATTCATGGCCAAGTTGGGTGGTTTTGCTGACAGCACAAATGATTTTCGCATACAACATGTTTTGGAAGGGTGGGCGCGGGAACGTGGGCGCAGCCCGACGACCGCCACCCTATTTCTCCAGGGGTACTTACCCACCTTGCACGGGGTTGGCATGACCTGTGTTTCGACAGGTATGAGGCAACCCTGTTTCACGCGGCTACTACGGTGGCCTTTTTTGGGGCGCTCCGCATCAGTGAGCTGGTGCTACTGTCTAAGGCGGATGCGAGTCGTAGGGCACTGGAACTCGAAGATGTCTATGTTTCCAATGATTGGGCTCAGCTGAGGATACGCTCCTCTAAGGTTGATCAGCACGGTGTAGGCAGTGGTGTAAGACTGCTACGATGTTCCATGGCAGACATCTGTCCGGTTGGTGCCCTACAGGAGTTCCTTGCACTACGTGGTATGCACCCTGGCCCGTTTTTCTGTCACCAAGATGGGTCTCCCCTTACTAAATTTCAATTTTGGAAGGTGACCGGTAAGGCACTAGCCAGTGTGGGCCTCCCTGGGGCTCGTTACGGCACCCATTCATTTAGGATAGGGGCGGCTTCCACCACAGCGGCGTTTGGGTACTCTGGGGCTGAAATATGCAACATGGGACGGTGGGGATCACGATGTTTTCAGTTGTATGTTCGCCCTCTTCAACAGCGAGTACCAGTTAAGTCACTGCCCTGTTCCCTTTTTTCCTTGACAGACCCTGGGTGTCGTCTTACACCAGTGACAGTATGGCTGGTGGGCCACAGCTATGTGCACAGGGCAGCGCAGTTTGCTGCGGCGACAGAGTGGGGACACCGACTGGGACTGGGTGCATCCGCAAGTCTCAGGTGGTACGGTAAGCGCGGAATGTTATGGCGGGAACTGTTGACATTCCTTTTCTCCATCGGGGATGCTGACCCGCCTGATGTCCTGATTATACACCTCGGGGGTAATGATTTGGGACAGGTCACTGGCCTATCACTGAAGCATGCGATTTGCGGTGACCTGGCCTACTTGCATTGTGTGTGGCCCGCCACAACCCTACTTTGGTCGGACATGATACCGCGGCACGCTTACAGGGGAGGGTTTAACCTCCAGGCCCTTGATCGGGCTCGGCGCTCGGTGAACAGGGCTATTGCCCGGTTCTTTATGGACAAGGGTTGGGGGCGCGTCATACGACACCCCACCATCAGTCTCCAAAATTATGAGCTTTACACAGGGATGGGGTCCATCTGTCGCAGGGAGGTATGGACCTCTTGTTGGGAGATTGGCGAGCAGGCCTGTTGACCGAGCTGACGGTCTGGGGGGGGGGGCGGTGAGCCTTTATTGAAGCCTCCCCGTGTGGCGGGTAGCACTGGTAAGGTAAACATTTATGACCCACAGGTATCCGGCAGGTTCGCAATTGACTGGACAACACTAGACAGGCACAAGTTGGTTAACGTTGTCCGGTCAACAATGAACCAGGCAATGGGGTGATGGCACGAGCTGGGCAGCATGCATCACCCCGTTATTTTACGGATACGCTTCAGAGGGTGGGGTCAGTAGTTAGATTATTGACTACGGTCAACAATTTGTTCGTTGTCAACAAACAAATTGATACAAATGGATACATTGTAACCAATTGCCGTTGGCAATTTTGGGTGGAACCTTACCAGTGTTACTTCGGCCTGCTTGCCTTAAGAATTATAATTGGTTGAATACCAATAGAAATTTATAATTCGGACTAGGGCATGAATCAATAAATGTGGCCCAATGCCGTTATCCACTTATACCAGTGTCTGAGTCCTTTATTGGGGGGTGCGCCTGCAATGCAAGCGCGGCGCCAAAATGGCCACCACGCTCTTTGCGGGCCCCCCCACTGGACTTGGACATCTGGGTAGTTAGGGGGCGTGGCCAGCACCCTTTAAAAGGGGTGGCCACGAGGCAGCCGCGCTGCCATTTTGCGAAGCGACGGAGAGGAGAAGTTTTTCCCCTCCACCCCCTCCCTAGTTAACAGTGTGATATTTTGGTCACTTCGGGGCCGGGTGGGAATTTTTGGCTGGGACCTACAATTGGCTTTCGGGTCCTGGCTTTTTTGCCCATCCCACACTGTTGCTATGGTTTGACATAGGGGTTTCTTGCTCTGATGTTGACTCTGGTCACATGGGCGGGTAGCACTGGTAAGGTAAACATTTATGACCCACAGGTATCTGGCAGGTTCGCAATTGACTGGACAACACTAGACAGGCACAAGTTGGTTAACGTTGTCCGGTCAACGATGAACCAGGCAATGGGGTGATGGCACGAGCTGGGCAGCATGCATCACCCCGTTATTTTACAGATACGCGTCAGAGGGTGGGGTCAGTAGTTAGATTATTGACTACGGTCAACAATTTGTTTGTTGTCAACAAACAAATTGATACAAATGGATACATTGTAACCAATTGCTATTGGCAATTTTGGGTGGAACCTTACCAGTGTTACTTCGGCCTGCTTGCCTTAAGAATTATAATTGGTTGAATACCAATGGAAATTTATAATTCGGACTAGGGCATGAATCAATAAATGTGGCCCAATGCCGTTATCCACTTATACTAGTGTCTGAGTCCTTTATTGGGGGGTGCGCCTGCAATTGGCCAACTCTTGTCCAATATTAGAACAGAAAGTAAGAAGCTGGCATGTTTCAACATTCTGGACAATTTAAACACAAGTGCTAAAGACCAAACATTGTTTTTACAAGTATGGCTACAGTGTGAGTATCAATCAGCATCTCTTTCTAAGGCAACCCCCACTTCTGGTGATTATGTGGTTTTGCCTTAAGAAGTGAGTTGGAGGTTGCAAATGGCATGCCACTTGATATGAAGGAAAATTTGCTCTTTGATGTGGTTGTTGGGTCTAGAACCTCCTCAATGGGCAACAAATATGCTCTCTCATATTGAGAAGTTTTCAGATCACATAAATATTCTTTCTCCCAGTAACAGACATAAATGCCTTCTGTTGTAGGGGAAAGGTAGAGCAATCCTTACGCACTTGAAGGCAGTAAACAAATTTATGGTGCATACAGCTGATCATGTGGCACACAGCTCACTTCTGCAATACTTTCTTCTTTCCTCTTAGCATCCGCCACCTGAAATAACCACATCATTCTGCCTAGTGGCAAGTGCTGATCTGTTTTTGTAAGGATATACTCACCTCATGCTGAAGTCTACTTGAGTTGACTAACAGGGAATCCAGGTACTGTAAGTGGCTTGGCTTTTTTCTAGGTTGTGCTCTCTTCCTTTTTCTGTATCAAGTGAATGGACACTGTTGACTAGGATTGGAAAGAATATGGTGGATCCATATAAAAATATTCCTCAGATATTCATAGATAGCTGGCAAAAAGAGCCAGAAATATCCATGAAGATCAGACAACAGCTTTTTGCATACATGTCACTGAAACTGCATAACCTAGATGGTACCACAATAATTCTTCTACTTTGGAAAGGAAAAATCTAGGAATGATTCCAAATACTTCAAATCCCTTATTTTAGCATTTTTGTATATAGCTGAGCATTCCATATCCTCAAATATGCACTCTTGGCAATCAAAGAAGGGAAAAGCTTTCCCCCCTCAGCATGTTACAAACAGCTGCCAGGATTTGTTCCCCCGAGGAAACAAATCCAAAACAGCAGGCAGGTTTCATGGCTCCACTGGGAGAAAGGCTGAATCTTGAATTGTCTCTGGAGCCATGTACATTTTGCAGCTGAAAGAGCTGTAATTGGTTCTCTTGTTTATTTGCTGACTATTCTTTTTTAACATTCAGCAAATGTCTACAATGGTAGAAAAGCAAAAAGTCAGTCAATGGGTGATGGTGGTGGTTCTAGAACAGACAGCAATACCATGCTTTACATCTCATGTAAGATACACTTGCTTTGACTGACCATTTTGATCATTTAAAACTGTGTTGTGTATTAAGGCAGAGTTGCAAATTGCTTAAGCAATGCCTTGCAAAGAGAAAATGGTGGTTTCCCGCCATCCAAATTAGGAGCTAAAGTTGGCGTGAAACCTCCCTCTCTCAGCGCGCTCATTATGCTAATTAGAGTTCTGTGATTGGGTACACTTTTGGATCCTGTTCCTGATTGGTTAATACTTAGATATCTTATTATGATTGGTTGGTTATGCTTGTCCGGTGGGTTGCTACTTTGTATCAAGAAGCCACTGCCGGGGAGACACTATATAAGCCCCACGGGTAAACAAGGGTGAGGCCAGACCAGATCTATACTACCCTACACGTGCAGGTAGCCAGTAACATGCTATGCCTGGGTCTCCTCTAAACACTATCACTCAATGGGTGTAGCTTAGGCAATGCCTCTTCTACGGCAGAATCCATAGGGACTGATTCCAGGAGATTCGTATAGCCATCTCATGTCTGTAGCGCCTTGTAAGTGTAACCTGAAAGACTGTTAAATAAACTCCTGTTCTTCTTCAGTTCATCATTGCCTGGACTGTTACTTATAAGGGCCGGACACGACATTGGCGACGAAGGTGGGATTGAAGAAAAACGAGATGCCTGACCAAATCCATTATAGCTGCAACCATTCAATACATGCAAGCCTATTATGAAGTCCAGCTGGAGAGCTACTTCACAGTAAGAAAACTCGACCCATCACTGTGGAAGGCAACTTTCTTGGCCCACTGCGGGTTAGAGACTCTCGACGTTGTCTCGAAGCTATTGCCGCCCGACGTGCTCCAGAAAATCTCTCTGCTGGCATTGCTGCACACACTGCGTGAACACTTCCAATGTAAGATGGCCCTGGAAGGTAAAGAACCACCAGGTCCAGCCACAACCACACCTGTGTCTTCACAAGCCTCTGGCCATGTCCACTTTGGCCTCGCCAGCTCTCTACAGGCTCCACAGGCATCAACGCCAATGCCTGGGTCTGTTGTGCCATGCCAAGGTTGTGGGAGACGCATACCTGTCAACCTTCCCGATTTGGCCGGGATTACCCCGTAAATTGACGTCGATTGATGTCATAACCCGGCCCCCGCTGCCAAAACCCCGTAATTTGGCAGTGGGGGAAATGCTTTCCGCGCATGCGCGGAAGGGTTTTACCCCTTCCACGCATGCGCGGAAGTGCTACGTCGCTTGCGTAAGGGCTGCGCAAGCGGCGTAGCGCTTCTGGGCATGCGTGGAAGGGGTAAAACCTTTCCACGCATGCATGGAACGTGACCTGCGCACAAGCGATGTGCGCAGGTCCCGTTTTTCCGGAGCCGCAGGTTGACAGGTATGGGGAGACGACACCTCCATGCCGAATGTCCCTTTAAGAGTGCACAATGCCACTGGTGTGGGAAGAAGGGCCATATCTCCAAGGTGTGTAAACAACGCATTGAGGGGTCGCCAACTCTACAGTTCTGCATCGCCAAGGTCTTCACGAGTCTCGGGGTCAACGATGAGAGACAAGACCTGAAGGACGGTTTCTTCATGGACGTCCGCTTTGAAGGGGTTCCCTTTCGTCTCAAGGTAGATTTGGGTTCCTTTCTCTCTGTTGTGACCAAGGACGAGTATCACTGCATCCTCCTAATCTGCTGCCAAAGCTGAAGGGGCTACCAGGCAAGTTGGTGGATTTGCGGGGTTGCAATGTTCCAGTGTGGGGCATAAGCAATTTTGCGGTCCATTATAACTACATCTACGCAAACCTTCCCCTCGTTGTTGCAAAAACGGGTAAGACAAACATTCTAAGGTCCCAGTGGTTTGGTCCCCTAAGCATTCACTTTATGGGAATTCATTTGGGGGGAGTGAGCCAGTCCTTTGCATAGAGGATGAGCCCAAGTGTTGTTGCCACCCAGGGAGGGTTTGTCCCAACGGCCCCCAGGAAGCAACTCCTCCACTGAAGAGTTAAATTCCATGTTTTCACAAGACACACATTTTGTGCACAAAGACAGTGACTTTGCCCAACAAACTGACTGTCCAGAACTGTTTGAGTTACAAGAACTTTTGCCCATGGCTGCACTGGACTCGGAAAATCTTGACTTTTGGGATGATTTATCTGTCACTTTGCTCAAACTGTCTCTGAACTTTTCTGTGGTATCTAAAAGTGACCCCCTGTTATCTGATATATTGTGTGGGTGGAAATTGGGTGGCCGCCACCTCTATACAATGTGGAAGCGAATGTCTACTACCGTGACCATGAGAAACTCTCGGTCTTGGGTGGGTGCTTGTACAGGCTCTGCAAAACAGTTGTTCCATGTGTGTTGCAGGACAAGCTACTGTAGTACATGTTATCGGGGTTCAAGGATGTCATCCGTTCACAAGCGGTTATGCGTAGCTATTTTTGGTGGCCGGGTATTGAACACACAGATGGAGGTTTGGGTGTTACAACCCAGCACCACCTGTGCACATGAAGCTGAGTGATTTTCTGGTTCCCCTTGGACAGATAAGGGCTCACCATCCCCTGGGGTTAGAGGGAGGCTGCAGGAGTCTTCAATTCCCCCAGTAATGGACTGGCAAGAGAAAGAGCGCCTGGGTGTGGGCTTGCATCCCCGGGAAGAAAGGGAGTGGCTGAGGGAGCACTCACATCCCCTAGGGTTGGAGGGGAAAGAGCAGGGAATGCAAGGTCTCCATATGCCAAGGCAAAGGGAGCTTTCCTCAGGCTATACAGGGGAGCATGCATTAAGCCCTTCAGTACAGGCGACCCAGGAGCTGTTCTTGCTGAGGAGGCCTCAGCTGTAGTGGATAATCAGCTCGGGTCCAAAGCAAAAGGTCCAAGGTTGCTTTTGGAGAAATGGGCAAGGGACTTGGAGCAAGAGGCTTCATTACACGCACCACACTTAGGGTCACCAACAAGTAACTCAGCCCTCGAAGGACAGGAGCTGCACTCCGGAACGGATTGGTTTGCATTGGGTCACACACATGCAAAGCCCCCTCGGATGCAAGGTTCCTTGTCCACACCACAGCACGCCAGTAAAATAAACAGATCATTGAACACAAGCTTGGAGAGTGCAGAGGGGCCTCGTGAATGTAAGGGTTCTGAGTTAGTTGGTTCATTGGACGAGGATTCAATATCTTAGTTTAACATAGGGATCAGTACAGAAAAACTAAGGGGGGAGGGATGTTGTGTATTAAGGCAAAATTGCAAGTTGCTCAAGCAACGCCTTGCAAAGAGAAAATGGTGGTTTCCCGCCATACAAATTAGGAGCTAAAATTGGCATGAAACCTCCCTCTCTGAGCATGCTCATTATGCTAATTAGAGTTCTGTGATTGGGTACACTTTTGGATCCTGTTCCTGATTGGTTAATTCTTATATATCTTGTTATGATTGGTTGGTTATACTTGTCCGGTGGGTCACTACTTTGTATCAAGCAGCCACCACCAGGGAGACACTATATAAGCCCCATGGGTAAACAAGGGTGGAGCCAGACCGGATCTATACTACCCTACATGTACAGGTAGCCAGTAACGTGCTAAGCCTGGATCTTCTAGGGCAGAATTCAGAGGGACTGATTACAGGGGATTCGTATAGCCATCTCATGTCCAGAGCGCCTTGTAAGTGTAACCTAAAAGACTGTTACTTATAAGGGCCAAACATGACAAACTGATAGTGCAAATTCCAAGGAAATTCAACCTAACACAAACCAAGTGTAGTTGGGTTAGAGAAATGAATAGCTCAGAGTGCAGGACAAATAGGATTGTTTGAGGTTTGTATGCTATTTGGATACAAGGATCACACCAAGTGGTAGACCATACTTCTCACTGAAGCTATTGCACACTCCAGCCTGCTCCAGCCTAGCTGTGTAGACAAGCTGTAAGTTAGTTCTAGTATGAAAGTTTTGCAGTAGTAGCCATGTTAGTCTGTGCAAGCATATCAGAGGGTAAACAAAACAACAACAAAAAGACAAAAAAAACATTGTGACACCTTAAATATTAGCTCCTGCATTTGAACATATTGGCCAATTAATCACTTCCTTAGCTCTGTGGAGGGGCAGAGGAAGTTTTTTAAAAATCCAACATAAACAAGAGGGTCTGTAATCAGAACTATTTGGCATGTCTGACAAATATTCTTGCTATAATGTTGCCTTACTGTGTTTAGTTTAAATTAAATTTGCCAGTGGGTTGCATGTACTGTATAGCTAATAGTCAGGTCTTCCCAGGTCTTCAAACCTCCAAAGGATACATGTAGCAGACAGCTTGACCTAGACCAAAGGAATAAAAATAAAGGAATTATCCTGTTCTTTACCAGACTGAATTAATTTCCAAGTCTCAGGACACTGGCGGAAATCTCAGGGAATTGCTATATTTCCCAGGTCTCCAAATGGGAAACAAATCTTGAGGCGAATCAAGGAGAGAGGATTGGATGAGGAAGACATGGATGCTCTACTTTGGCCCAACATGCTATATGGAGCAAGCCAATACATGAAGCACCACGCTTTGACTCATGAGACTTCTTGTTTCACAGGTTCTGGCAATAACAGTTCTGGGCATGGAGTGGGGGCAATCCAAATGGTCTAGCAATGAGTGTTGCAAAAGCAAGGTCATCATATTACCTGTTTGGCTACATTTTACCCAAACTTTAGGCATGCCACCTATCTCATCTTTAGCCTATCATCTGCTCCAAGCCTTCATTTAAAAACAAAGTTCCTATTCATTGTAAATCTAGAGATACAAGACAAAACATATAGTCCCTATTTTGTGTGGAGGTGGAGGTGGGGGGAACCAAGCCTCTGTGTATGCTTAGCAGATGAACAAAGCCACCCACAGCTTGATATCTTATAATATGTAAAGCAAAGACTCTTCCCCTCCCAATCAATGGATAAATGATGCAATTGTGAGAATGGTCTGTACTAGCTGATTTACAATCAGATAAAATTAGTTGCACAGCTGTGTGCAAATAACATAGAGAAAGAAATGAAGCATTTTTTTCTTTGAGAGAGTCTGTGAGGGCTAGTTTGAAAAAGAAACTTTTCTGGTTTCTGATATCCATCTTCCTCAGCTTCCAGGGAAATCAGATTTAATTTTATCATCCACAGACTTCTTGGAGCTTAGTTAGAAGCTTAGCTAGAGACCACTTTGAAGAAAAGAAGAACAGGAGAAAATGAGAGGAAAAGGAAAAGGTGGCAGCAGCGGTTGATAAAGTGTCATTAAGCTTGTTAGAGTTACAGTTGAGAAACTTGAATTTCTTGAAAGGCATTTCAGCTTGTGATAAGGAAACAATATTATATTTTTCAAAGAACTAATTTTACATGTATTTGTCTTGAGAATATGGTATGGCTTTTTGAATACCTTACCTGTACCCTGATAGGATGGTGCAGTCTAAAAAATAAGGTATCCAATCTCTCTGACTAGTCTCATTCCCTACTAGAAAATAGCTAACTGCATGAAACAAAACATTGGTGGCAGGGATGGGGGATTAAGCAGGATGTATATTGAGATGTAAATGCCAAATTTTGGAGGTGCCACATTGGATTGTCATTTGCTGAGAGGCAGAGAGGCAGGCAGAGAAGTTGAATAAAGTATTTACATATAAAGAAATGACCCTCTCTTGATTTCTACAGTTTGTTGTCACTTTCTGTTACACTTCCCCTTCCAAATTAGATGACAGTGTGTCACACATGGAGCAAAAATCACTGGTACTAGAAAATACTTGATCAATCGATCAATTGATTGATTGATTGATTGATTGAGCTTCTATACTGCCCATCTAGCACAAAGGCTGCTCTGGACAGTGAAAATAGTGAAAACCATGAAACATCATAAACCACAGATAAATCAATCAAAACAGAATAGACAAATCATGAACCAAAATAAACAACATTCATATGGCAGGTGACAGATGTATCTTATGAAGCATATGAGTAGTTCTGTCCAAAGGCTTTCCTGGACAACAGAATTGTCATTTGTTTTCTTTACTCAAGGAATGATGAGACCACTGTGCTATGCAAAACATAATTGTATCTTTATGTAAAGGCACCAGCAATGTGCATGGCTATTCCACATCATTCCTTGTGTTATTTAAAAGCAACTCTGTAAGGTAGAATGCCCTCATATTGATTGAAGGATGCCAAGCATGCTTTGTGACTAAGATGAGATTTGAACCTGGGTCTCTTTGTTCCAAGCTAGCTCTCTAATCATTGCACTGTAAAGGCTCTTTCAGACAGCTGTATAAATGATGCTAAAGCAAAAAATACATTCATGGAAAAGCAAGCCAACAATTATTGTGTTCAATTTACATAACACGGGAACTCTGTTTAAGACATCCAGCAGTGGAGTGAGCTTGGGAAAACACTGCATCTGTTAAGTGTGGTATACATCATGCCAGGCAGGATGTGAACACAAATGGAGACTACGTTGCAGCTCTTGGATACATTTTGACACCCAAAAGACATTTCGACATACATACATACATACATACATACATACATACATACATACATACATACATACATACATACATACAAAATATATATTGTAACCCAGGTTTTCCCATATTCTAGGTCTAAGTGGCCCAGAAACAGTTCTGACTCCCTTTACAACCCCAGCATCCCCACACCTGTGACATCAAAAGGGCCCACTTCCTAAAGTCAGATGTTGTCTTAAAATCTCCATGTACGGGACACTGATGACATGGCAACCCTAAAACATACCTGTCAAGCCGTGGTTTTCAAAATCTGGGAGCTGGGTACGCATGTGCAGTAAGTTTCCAGGCGCCGGGCAGGAAAGGGGTTACTGAGCACGCATGGCCGTTAGAGACAGCAGCACGCATGCACAGTACCCCCTGTACACATGTGCAGTAACCCCTTCGGCCAGGAAAGGGGTTACTGTGCATGCGCACAGGGGTTACTGGGTTTCTGCACATGGGCAGTAACCCAGTAACCCCTGCACACATGTGCAGTAACCCCTTTCTTGGCCAATCAAATTATAGATTGATGGCAGGAAGGAGGAAAGGAGTGCTAGATTATAGGATTTCCTGGCTAATCCGGGATACTTGGCACTCTCCCCAAGCCAGATCATCGCTCCGGGGATGGGAGCCACCTGTGCCTGCCGCCGCCACCCCCTTCCGAGTCATGCCTGGCTGGAAGGGAGAAAAGCTGCCACCGCTGCACGAGGGGACCCACACTCTCCCTGGAGTCACGTCATCGCTCCAGGGATGGAAGCCATCTGTGCTTGCCGCCACTGCTGCCGCCGCCCCTGCCCCCTTCCAAGCCACACCTGGCTGGAAGGGGAGAAAAGCCGCCACCGCTGAATGAGGGGTCCCGCTCTCTCCCTGGAGCCACTTCATCACTCCAGGGATGGGAGCCACCAGTGTCTGCCGCTTGCCACTGCTCTTGTGGACTCTGTCTGTCCGGACTCTGTTTTTGACATAAGCACAGGCTGTAATTGTTTAATTTTGTATCTGGGCCTTTGGCTATGTGTATTTCTGAATATTCAATTTTTACTTGATTATGTTGTTTTACTGTATTGTGTATTATGTCCTTGACTTTTTATACCGGTACTATTGTATCCCTTTCACTTTCCTGCTGCTGTCTGCTGTACAGACAAAATGCATTGCTGTAAACCGCTTTGAGTCTTCGGGCTGAATAAAGTGGTATACAAAATAAAAGTGAAATAAAATGAAATGAAATACTTGACAGGTATCCCATAAAAGGAAGTGACACTGTTACACACACGGTTGCATAACTTGTGGAAGATATAGCGGTGTTAACAGTGCTGCCACTCCCAGGCATTCATATACAGAAACATGTGGGATCCGCGCACACAATTGGCATAACTGGCCCTGACAGAACCCCAGTAAAGGGTGATCACATCGTTACCAGGGGTTCCTGAGAGGACAGAAATTGGGGGAGCGGAATATTAGATAGAGTTGAATTCATCAATAGCTGATCTGACAAACTGCTCGGACAATAGAGAGCTAATGACTAACTCACTAGGTGCGTAATAGGCAATCTTGTGCCTGCGGATTACCTTAAGCCCTAGAACAAATACTAGCCACTTGTTTATCCTGGATAACACGGAACAATGTATTTCCTCTGCCGTTAAATAAGTTAGTTAATTAACTTCCCCTGTAGACTTCCCCAATTAACTTGTGTAAACATTATGTGTGAAACCTGCAGTATTGCAATGCTTTTACATGCAGCCTAAAACATGATAAATACTGATGATTGGTCTTCATTAAATCACTGGTCTTCGCTCCATTTTGCCTCGTGTCTCATTGCTTCATCAGTCTCCTCTGGGACCCAACAGCCGCTTCACGGTTCTGATCCAGCTTGTGCAACCCGCTTCGTGGCCCAGATCCAACATATGGTGACCCCGAGACGTGATCTACTCGTGAGTAAGTGATCTTTTCGGTCCAGTTCTATGCTAGAACAGTGTCCAAATCGTCCTGGAGGACAGCACGGCAGCTCTGGTTGGAAAGCCATCCGATCTGAGTGACAGCTATGCTGCAAGGCATTCCAGAGAGGCAAAGCACGCTCCAAAGCTCTGAGGCAGCTTGCTCAGCGGAAACGTGTTCCACTCAGGGTCAGCTGTGAAACCCTGACTTCATCGCAGAGTCCGCTGAGGGCCTGTGGCAGCAGTCCATGTTCCAAGTTCCTTCCCAGAGGTTTGTCACGCCAGACCTGTTACCTAAACTCAGACGCGTCGCTTCGTCCCAAGGAGGAAACCTTCAAAGGACCGGCAGGTAATATGGGGACTTGTCCTCAGCGACAACGTCTGACCGCTAACCAGAGAACTCACTTAATGGAGTTCAAGGCCCTGGCCAAGGTATACCATACACACATTCACAGAGCCCAGTTAGCGGATCTTTTGGTGTACTTGGGGGAAAATTGTCTGCTTTATCCAGAAACAGGCATGCTTAACCTCCAACTTTGGGACAGGATAGGATAGCACCTAGAGCTCCAGATAGCATAATCAGCACATGGAGCAAGTGTAGGAAGCTCTTAGTAGAGGTAGACCCAGTCCGGATAGAAACCCAAGAACCCCCTTGCACAATCAGAGCCATCAGCCCCAACGGCTCTCTATCCATCATTTCAGCTCAAGCAGGGTAGTGTAGGGAGCTTTCCCTCAGTGACAGCTGCAGATGTCACTGAAGGAATGCATGGTATGAGAAGCGCTGGAGCTTCTCTGACAGTTAAAAGTTCCCAGACTACCAAGAGTTCCATCCAGCACATGGTTGAGGAAGAAACCAGTAAGGGGGAATTGCCAGCAGAAGAACTAGCTGAGCTTAGGCAGATATGCCCAGTTCGCATAGAGGTAGATGCCATCACGGGTCAGCAGCAAGTGATCCATTCGCCAGTTCCATACAAGCTGCTTATGGCTATACGGAAGGCAATCACAGAGACAGGACTTCAGAGTCGCTTCACCAGGGGCATGCTTCAGCAAGTGTGCGAAACTATGATGCTCATTCCGTACGACTGGAAAGCCGTCATGCGAAAGATGCTCAACCCCAGCCAGTATTTCCTATGGGACAGCGAGTATCGTCTTGAAGCACAGGCAAGGGCTGCCAGGATGGGCGGAGCAGTAATCCCTGACCAGCTATATGGTTCAGGTCCGTTCAAATCCATTGATGCGCAGACCGCCTTGCCAATCGCCACCCTTCACTTGGTAGCTGAGACAGCCTTCAGGGCTTATCTCAAGGTCCCAGCAGCTAGCAAAGCAGCCAAAAATTACACAGCAGTCAAACAGGGTGCCCAGGAGTCCTACATGGACTTTATCAACAGATTGGAGGAAGCAGTCAGTAGACAGATTGACAATGAGCAAGCCCAACAGGAGCTCATGATGAAGCTGGCGAAAGACAACGCCAACCTTGACTGCCGTAAAATCTTGCAGTCACTGGGCAATCGTCCCGATCTGACTCTCACAGACATGATTAGGGCTTGTGCTGATGTTTGTACAGACTCCTACAAAATGGGTCTGTTAGCAGCGGCGGTACAAGGTGGTAGGAAGCCCAAAGGCAAGACCAAAGGAGCATGTCACAATTGTGGCAAGATCGGTCATTTCGCTAGGGAATGCCGATCCACCAAGGGCAACGGCCAAAACACCGGCCATCCCAAGGCTCCGACCACCCCATGTCCACGATGCAATAAAGGCTTCCACTGGGCCAGGAACTGTCCGAATTCGGGAAACTGGAACGCGGGCTTGTCTCTGGCCCCAGTCCAAACAGAGACCTCAATTGCTCTGTGAGAGCCAGAGCTGGATTAAATTCCAGTCACATTCCCTGCATTCTGGAGGCGCAGGCCAGCACTAGAGGCAGTGCGGGACTAGATTTGACTTGCCAGTCAGAAGTCATATGTGACTTGCCAGGCACAGTCTATCTGGTCAATTTCCAGTACATGGGACCCCTGCCTAAAGGTTATGTAGGTTTAGTTTTGCCCCGTAGTATTGCAGGAACGCGTGGAATATTAGTGATTCCAGGAGTCATTGGCTCCAATTTTTTGAGTGTTCCCCAGGTTCAACTCTGGACACACCTACCCCAAACCATTCACAAGGGAGACACGTTAGCGCAACTGATCATGGTTCCTTGTCACTCGCCAGCAGGCAGCCAGGAAAGGCTCAGGGACAGCTCAGAGTCTGGGTCGGAAGACCGCTCGAGTGCAGAAGGGGCAGTGCAAGGATACCAGGTCTTAGCGGCAGTGGAAACCAACATAGAGTGGAGATGGCGGCCAGTCATAAAGGTATTTTTAAATAAAAAAACCTTTTGATGGGCTGCTAGATACCGGAGCTGACATCAGCGTGGTCAGCCAGAGTCAGTGGCCGTGTGAGTGGGCTCTCGAGCCGGTCTCCGATGTGTGTGTGTGGGGGGGGTAGGCTGTGTTCAAGAAGCATTTAGGAGCCAGAATTGGGTAGAAGTCACGATCCCCGAAGCTGATGGCACAGCAGTCATCCGGCCGCACATTTTGGACGTGCACGCCAACCTTTGGGGGCAAGACATTCTACATCAGTACCGTGCCACTCTTACCTTCAGGTAATGGCTCTACCGCTTAAATGGTTTACCAACACACCAGTCTGGGTAGAACAACGGCCGGTATTAGGGGAGAAATTAGTCGCCCTGAAACAGCTGGTAAAAGAAGAGCTAGATGCTGGACATATAGAACAATCCACCAGTCCTTGGAATTTGCCCATATTCGTTATCAAGAAAAAGTCAGGGAAGTGGCGACTCCTTCACGATCTCAGAGAGATCAATAACTGTATCCAGCCAATGGGTCCGCTTCAATGCGGCATCCCAAATCCGAACATGATCCCTGAGGGTTGGGAGATCTTGGTCATAGAATTAAAAGACTGTTTTTATACCATCCCTTTAGATGTTAGGGATCGGAAAAGGTTCACTTTCACAGTGCCAGTCGTGAACCACAGAAAGCCCACACCATGTTACACGTGGAAATATTTGCCACAGGGGATGCTCAACTCACCCACCCTGTGCCAAATTTATGTTCACAACGCACTGGAAAAGTTCCGAAACCTTCACCCCACAGTCTTAGTGTGTCATTTCATGGATGACATCCTGGTCGCTGCGCTGCAACTCGGCAGCGAAATGTTTAAAAACCTCCAGGCCACTCTGGGGGGGAAAGGGTTACTCATTGCCCCAGAGAAAGTTCAGAGAACTGAGCCATTTTCATACTTGGGCCATCGGCTTCTCCGTTCTTTCGCAGCACCAGTTTTGCCACAGATAAACTTAAAGGATTCCGTCACCCTTGTAGAACTGCAACAAATTCTGGGGAATATTAATTGGGCCAGACCATATTTTAGGCTAGATACAGACCTTCTAAAACCACTCTTCTCGCTGCTAACGCTAGGTAAGCAGCCGGCAGACCGAATACACATTCCTCGAGAGGCGCGCTTGACTCTCAAAAAGGTCAACCAAGTTCTCAGCCAGGGATGGGTGAACAAGATTAGTCAGGGGCCATATGCTCCTGTTCTAAACCTGTACATTGTCCAGACAGGATCCATGTTCACCAGAGCCCTAGGGGTGGACTCCGAGCAGGGGGCGAGTATCGTGGAATGGGTGTATTTACCACACACCTCTTCCCGAAACATCGTTCCTCCACAGGAACTGGTCTCCACGGTGATTTACCGAGGAAGGCTGAGAGCAAGGAATATCTCAGGGCACGATTTAGCAAAAATCGTGGTCCCATTCACAAAAGAGCAAATTCAGCAACTGATGCAGCTCGGTGACTCACTTCCGATTGTATTGGAAGGATTCACTGGATGTTTGGCATACCATTTGCCAAAAGACCCCACACTCGTCTCGCTTCAAACGCAGACAGTCAGTTTGTGCAAGTTAATGTCCCTGGTTCCACTTCAGGGGGCTAGAACAGTTTTCATTGATGGGGGTCATACATATGGTGTTCTTACTTGGCAAGAGGGCCAGGCTTGGCACACACTTCTAACTCTTCCACAGAAGTCCGTCAGCGGGCGGAATTGGCAGCTGTGAACCTCACCTTGCGCACCTTTGCCAAAGAACGCTTGAACATCATAACTGACAGCCAGTATGTTAGGAATTTGCTTCACAGTCTACCGGGAGCGTACATCACTCCCGCGATAGACAAGAACTTGTTAAGTCTTTTCCTCACAACTCAATTTCATTTGCGGAACCGCACCGAAGCGCTCTATATAGCCCACATCAGAGGTCACCAGGACTTGCCTGGTCCGATTTCTGTGGGCAATAGCAGAGCGGATGCGGCCGCAAAGGAAATTCAGCAACAGTCAGTTTTGGGGGTCTTCATGACTCCGATTCTAAGTCATGCATTTTTCCACCAAAATGCCAAATCGCTTGCACGGCAGTTCAACCTGCTACTTTCCCAAGCCCAGGGCATAGTCCGTTCCTGTCCACATTGCACAGGGGCGGTAGGGGGGGCCCTCGTGGGGGGTCAACCCATGAGGGACAGAGGCCTACCAGGTGTGGCAGATGGATGTCACACATGTTCCGCATTTTGGCAGTTGGCAGTTGGCACTTTTTCACAGTTCGTTTGGGCTACAGCACAGAAGGGAGAGACAGCTTCCCATGTGGTGCAACATCTCCTTTCCTGCTTCACGGCCATGTGCAAACCACGGCACGTGAAGACTGATAACGGTCCGGCTTATAGCTCCAGGCAGCTGGCCACCTTCATGGCCACCTGGGACATTAAGCATACCTTTGGCATTCCATACAATCCACAAGGGCAAGCGATTGTGGAATGGGTCAATCGGACGTTCAAGTCCTACATTGACAAACAAACAGAAAGGGGGGAACCAGCCCTGCCCAAAAATCAGGGTCAGGCACAGCATTGTCTGAACAAGGTATTGTTTACGTACAATCACCTTAATGTTTTTTCGGATTACACTCCGCAGGAGAAGCACTTCCATCACACGGAGGCTCTCCCACAGCCAATGGTGCGTTACTGAGTGCCACCGGATCCTTCTTGGAAGGGCCCGGTGCCACTCATAACATGGGGAAGAGGGTATGCTGCAATTATGTCTCCTACAGGTGTTATCTGGATTCCAGCCCGGTGTGTCAAGCCTCACTTCAAATCCAATGGCATGGACCCAGGCACTCCCGGACCCAATACCGGAGATGGAGGAATTAACCCTGATGGGGAGAGCCAAGCAGAGGAGGCAGCGACAGCAGATGACAGTGCCGAAGATCACCTGGGGGATGGCCAAGTCCCTGTGCCAGGAGGCAGCGGACGCCGTTCGGTGGAAGGACAAGGAGCCGACACCGGAGAACATCTTGATTGCAACCTTTCCCCTGATTACTGCTAATTCCATGATGACCACCATCATCTTGATCCTTTCCCTGCTTGTGGGGGGAGGTGTTCAAGCAGCTTCACTGGAAGCCAACAACCTGATGCCAGGCGGAGATCTCTCTGCCCGGATGCAGTACAACGTTTGGGAAAGATTGGCAAACCTCATCAATCAGTCCAATTTTTGCCTGAGGCAGACCAGCGCTTCTGCCTCTATTCTGAGCACTTCTCTCATCCCAGTGTGTCACTCCCCAGATGCGTGCATCAGGACCGGTGACTGGTTGGTGAAGCGGATATTTGGTCCATTTTACAAGACTGCCTTTTCAACGTATGCACACTGGGGAACCCAAGTCACGAAAGTCTTACCGGCTGATGCAGCCACTCTGTACACACCCCGAGTGGCGGTCAGCCCGAACTCTACTTGTGCTCGCATGACCGGTTGTTCCGCAGTCGAGGGGCCACAGCACCATTGCCTCAACCCCGGCAGCAGCAATTGGACTTGTAATAACCCAGAGACTATTAACTCAATGTATGCTCACATTACTTTGCCTTCAGGATGGTTTTTTACATGTAACCAGTATACTTGGAACTACATTCCTGCAAATGTATCTGATTCCCTTTGTTGTATCAGTCATTTGACATTGTTGCTTCCCACTAGAGACATGGTTGCCCTAAGCATTAATGTAACTTCCCACATACAGCACGCTCATGCCACCCAGTTAGACAGCTCATGTAATAGCAACATCAGGATTCTGAGTAAAGCTGAGTATGTTTCATTAGCAGTCAGCTTGTTTGGCATGCCAGGCTTAGCCGTAGGCAATGCTCAGAGAATTGGTCAATTGGCTTGCACTTTGGCAAAAGCCATTAACCACACCTCCTCACGCTGCTTAATCAGGAGTAGACGGAGCTTTTGCCATGCCATACTGGATAATCGAGCAGCTATCGATTACCTCCTACTGTTACATCATTTGGGTTGCGAGTCTGTCCATGGCATGTGTTGTTTCAACCTCATGGACAACTCGCGCAAGGTACAGAATCAACTCACAGACCTCCATACTTTGGTTAAAAATATCAAGGAAAATGCCACGTGGGCGTGGTGGGATTCGTTATGGTTCCGGTTCCCATGGGATTGGCTACAAATGACACTCAAGGTGGTTGTGGGGGTGACAATACTGGGAACAGCTATATGTGGTTTCATGCAATGTATTCTCTCACTGATGTCAAGGTGTCCCCCATGGAGAGAACCCCGGAATGTCCTCACTTCACATCAGCTGATGCCGCTCCTACGTTGAGCCATCTGTCAGGTCCAATTAAACAAATAAAGGGGGAGTGTGAGATCCGCGCACACAATTGGCATAACTGGCCCTGACAGAACCCCTGTAAAGGGTGATCAGATCATTACCAGGGGTTCCTGAGGGGACAGAAATTGGGGGAGCAGAATATTAGATAGAGTTTAATTCATCAATAGCTCATCTGACAAACTGCTCGGACAATAGAGAGCTAATGACTAACTCGCTAGGTGCGTAATAGGCAATCTCGTGCCTGCGGATTACCTTAAACCTTAGAACCAATACTAGCCACTTGTTTATCCCGGATAACACGGAACAATGTATTTCCTCTGCCGTTAATTAAGTTAGTTCCCACTAGAGACATGGTTAGTTAATTAAGTTAGTTAATTAACTTCCCCTGTAGACTTCCCCAATTAACTTGTGTAAACATTATGTGTGAAACCTGCAGTATCGCAATGCTTTTACATGCAGCCTAAAACATAATAAATACTGATAATTGGTCTTCATTAAATCACTGGTCTTCGCCCCATCTTACCTCGTTTCTCATTGCTTGACCAGTCTCCTCCGGGACCCAACAGCCGCTTTGCGGTTCAGATCCAGCTTGCGCAACCCGCTTTGCGGCCCAGATCCAACAGAAACATCTATGAAAAGGGATCAGAGTGAGCTGCTTCTTACATGCTGCTTGGTTCTCACAGCATTCCTGCTCCTGTTCTAGGATTCCAGTGAAGTCTCTCTCAGGTGGTGTGGGTGGTTCTCAACAGATGACTAGCCATCAAGTATAGCATTTCTTGAAAGCTTAATTTCTCAGCCACTGACTATGACAGTTGGTGCAAGTCAAAGCACAAAAGCCATATTCTGAAAAGTGGCAATGCATTATGCAACACACCAGAAATATCACGGGTTTTACTCTTAATACTTTAAAGCTCATATCTTTTTAGTAAACCATTACAAACAGTATACAGTAAAACCCCTACCTACAGGGAAAAAGTCAATTCCGTAAGCTTTTGCTTAAATTGGTTTTTTATGTAACTCAAAGCAAACTCACAGGAAATATTATTTTTTTACGTAACTTGAAGCAAATCCATAGGAAAAATGAAATTTTCATGTAAATCAAAGCAAACCCATAGGAGAATGAATTTTTATGTAACTCAAAGCAAACCAATATGATACAATGCTCACAATGCCCTTCAACATGCACTGAGGAGGACCTTATGTTGGCAAGAGGAAATGCTGGTGAGGTGGCCTGATATTGGGAATATGGCATCTAGTCCTTTTAATTCCTTTTTGTTTTAGATATGTTCATTTTAGCTTTGTTTGTATTTATATGGTGGTGGTGCCTCTGACATGAATAAAGAAAGTTTGGATCCCTGCTATTTCCCCATCCTTTCCCCAGTTTAGATTGGCACATTGAATCAGCCTAACAACTGCTTTCACCGCGCAGACCTTTCTCTTCTTACACCTGGGACTGAAACATTGCTACTCCACTTAGATGACCATCCTATTAAAATTGAGCAGTGTGGGGTAAGTTTCATCCTTCGAACCCCACATATTTGGTCTCAGTTGCCCTAGACAGTACAGAGTTCCTCATCCATTATTGGCATCCAAAATGAAATGTAACATTTTCCCACTCTTACTGCAAAAAAAAAGAGATCAAAACCAAAGACCACCTTTTTGCAAAGTGCTATGTGGGACTTCACAAAGAAGTCAGAAATAACAGATAAGTGATCCTTCGGCAGCTTTATGTGCACTTTTTTCAAAAAAATAATCTATGCATTTCTCAAGAGAGTCAAAACCAGAGCTTGCATATGTCACTTGTCAAAGTGGCTAAGATGCTGACTGGAAGGCAGGAGGTCAGCAGTTCAATTCCCGAGTACTGCAGGACTGAATGAGCTCCCATCTTTGTCCCAGCTCCTGCCAACCTAGCAGTTCAAAGCAAGAAATTGCACATAGATAAATAGGGACCACTTCGGTGGGAAGGTATTTTGTATGTAAGTGACGGATTTTGTATATAGTCATTTTTTGTCCTCTATAATTTTTGTATATTTATCCATGTGATTTGGTTGCTCTGCACTATATATTAAAGTTTGGCACTTTTATTCTTTTTACCATTTGTTTCTATTGGGGTGTTCCTCCCCACCTTTTCCTGTAGTCCACACCCCAGCCGAGCATCCTTGTGTCCGGTGACTAGTCATGCCTGCCACATGACCATGGAAACATCTGCAGAAACAGAGGGTGTTGGAGCGGCATCACAATCTCTCTTCTCATCTGGGATATAGAATACTACAATAATGGATCACAAGAAGGGACTAACAAGGAAAAGCTTTTGTCTTTAAATTATGCCACTTTTTCAGCTCACTTATATACAACGAATATGTGGTTTCAGTTCTACAGCCAGAAAATTGCAGAAATTTCACCATCCTTAGCTGATAGCTTGCATTTGCTATATCTGAACTGCTATTAAAATAGGCAGACTATCTCCATTTGTATAAAATGACTTCCATGTAAGAAGCAAACCATGCAGTAAAAATATGCTAAAACATACATGCAAAGCTTATCCACTATATTAACTAATGCACCGTAGCTGAAGGAAAAACAAATCCTATAAGTAGATAACTGATTCAATCCACTGAAGGAAAAGCTTTAAACAACAGATAACCGACAACACAATCACACAGATACACACTGTTAAATGTACCTAAAATGCCTGGGAAAATTGAGTAGTAATAATGAGTTTATCTGGAATCATCTAAATTTCAAATGATAATAGCTCATTACCATAGAAATAAAGGTTTTAGAGTGGAATCCTAAATAGCCAGAATGGTTAAAGGCCAATTCAGCATATACTAGGCTAGTTGAAATTGGGTTGAATATAAAATGTATCTGTTATGTAATAACAACAATGTTTTTTTATTTAAAAAATTGTTTTGACTATGTTTTTATGTTTGAATAATAGAACTGAAGAGTGGAAGGGACCTTATGGATTATTGAGTCCAGCCCCTGTCAAGGAAGCACAGTGAGGAACTGAACTCTCAACCTCAAGCTCCACAGCTAGATGCCTAAATCAGAGACAGTTCAAGCCTTACATAGCAAAAGGCAGCATGAATATTCATGACACTAGGGTGCCCCCACCCTCATGTGCTTACTACAATTCATTAACATATATCAAGCAAGGATAAATCTTAGACCTGACTCGATCTTTCATCAGTTAACCACTTCACACAAGCAACTGTCATGGCTGTTTTTTTAAAAGGTCTCAGCGTTTTCCCCAGTACTTTGAATTGCAGATATAGAAACAATATGGAACTTTCATAAACCAAAGGTTTTTCAAATGATTAAATTTGTTGAATACTCAGTTTATTGCCTAAAAGATAACTGGAATGCTCACAATAAAGGTCAAGGGAGAGATTCCACAATTACTTAAGGGATTGGGCTAGATTCATAAAAAGAAACATGGGTGAAATTTTCTTTCAGTCCATTTTACCAGAATTTACAAAATGCTGTGACATTCAAATGTGGGAGAAAAACAAAACAGATAGACCTACCTTTTCCTACAGATTGTGTTGAAAAAGTACTTCAGAGACAAAACTGATGAATCTATTCAGCAGAACTTTTGCCCCCACCCGGCCACCCTCCATCCCAGAACAATGACACAGACACCAGATTTTTGGAGTTGAATGAGTGCCACAACTGTATTAATTGTTAATTTCTAACCACCCTTTTCTGCAGTGGGGTCCTGGGGTGGAGCCAGGGGATTACACCATACACCTCCTCCTGCTCCCTCTTTGAGCATGTCTGAAGCCCTGAGGCAGGGTGTGCTGTCCAAGGACAGCCTGGTCCCACCTGGCCAACTCAGGTTAAACTTGACCAACCACCACCACCCACGCTTTAGTGCTTTAGGTGGGCAGTGCCGTCAGCTGGCCACCAGTACAACCCCATCCTGGGACTGAACCTCAGGTTCCTAGTCCCTCGGATATTGGACACCTGGGACCACCTCCCATAGTATCCTTGGACCTCACTGATGATACAATCCTCCAATACTACCTGCCAGTTTTGACCTATTTATGATGACCCTAAAGCTTAGCCCATACAGCCCTAATGGAAATAACAGTGCGGGATAGGCAAAAATCACCTGCCTTACAGACGGAGCAGGAGCGAAATTCCTATCCAGCGCCAAAATGACCAGCTAGTCTCACACTAGGGAGTGAGGGGAAGAGGCTGGAAAGCAGGAGGGAGCAGCCTTTAAGGCTTTCTCTCCCCCCCCCGCCCAATAACAAGCCCCCAATTGGGGCCCTCCCACTGTGGGGATATCCGGGAAGGGGTGGCAAAGATCCACTGCCTGGCAGCTGTTTGCCTCAGCAGGTAAAATATCATCACTCATTGACTTTGGGGAAAACTTTTTTTTTTTTGAAAAGGCAGTGCTACCAAATATTGAAATGCTCTTGAATTGACTTTTTGAATTGTGGCCATTATATTCTACAAGGTAAAATGACTGGAACTTATTGTGAAGTGAGGTACAGAAGTCTAACAACTGAAGGAAAAATCCCGCAAACAATTACAATTATGTGCAGAAGTATTACAACTGAAGATTTTTTAAAAAGAACACCCTCCCCCCACCCAATTCATTTTATTAGCATCTGCGATTTTATGGTAAATTCAAAGAACTCTGTATTCTACTGTGTGAGTGACATGGCAGAACTGCTGACAATCCTCTTTCGTCTGTGATGTCCTGATGCCCTAGTTAAAAACCTTTATCGAGAGGTGTTCTTTTAATTGGATAGAGAGAGGCAAAAAATTAGGAGAAGGTCATTATTGTCGGTTCTTCCATAGAGCTAATTGGCTAAGCAGATAAAAATATGATTTAACCTTTTTGAAGCACAAATCATGACACGGAACACAAGTCTTTGGATCTTAACTGAATGATTAGGGCCTTAAATTTGTTAAGAAACAATGGCAAAACAAGGGGTGAGAGAGGAATAAGTGGAGGAATCTTATGTATCAGTTCTGTAGTTATCAGTCAATAATAGTTTTTGCTTAATTGATCAATCAGCTACTATTTAGGGTGCAATATACCATGGTCTCTGGCAAACAACAAAGCAGCTTTATACTGTTTGGCTAATGTTGTGTATTAAGGCATGATTGCAAGTTGTGCAAGCAGCACCTTGCAAGAAAAAAATGGTGGTTTCCCGCCATCCAAATTAGGAGCCAAAGTTGATGTGAAAAACCCCCATCCAGGGCGCGCTCATTATGCTAATCCAAGCCCTGTGATTGGTTACAGTTTTGGATCCTGTTCTTCATTGGTTAATTACATATATACCCTGTTATGATTGGTTAGTTATGGTTGTCTGGCAGGTCGCTACTTTGTATCAAGGAGCCACTGCCGGGGAGTTTGATGTTCAAAGATTGATACGCGGTAGGCAGCATTCAGGGGGCCAAACACATCTTTATTGCAAGGTATGCAATCTGAACATGAGGTAATGGTGGAGACGCAGCTCCTTATATATGCTTACAGTACATTTGAATTTCGCCCCATGGGCACCTATTGGTTGCGGTATCAGTGACGTCATTGGGACGTACTGAATACCTTACAGGGTTTACCTGTGGCGGGAATGTTGCCCGCGCTACTCAGTGATTGGGTGATCTGAACCATGGGGGCTGAGCTCTGCAGCTGCCTCTAGTGGCAGCTGAATCGCTAGCAAGGACAGCTGAGTTACATTGTAATCACCGGGACTCATTCACAGTTCATTTGGATACAAGGTTACTTAGAAGACAAGGTTACATTTCTTAAAGGCACAAGTTCAATACACAACAGGGAGACACTATATAAGCCCCACGGGTAAACAAGGGTGGGGCCAGACCAGATCTAAACTACCCATTCCACACAGGTAGCCAGCAACATGCTAAGCCTGAGTCTCCTCCACATGCTACCACTTCTAGTGTAGCTCAGCCCTTGCCTCTTCTATGGCAGACTCCAGAGGGACTGATATCATGGGATTGTATAGCCATCTCTGTGTCCGGAACACCTTGTAATCTTAACCTGAAAAGACTGTTGAATAAACTCTAGTTGCTGTTCCATACCTGTCAAGTTTTGGGAAATTTCTGTCAAACCCCCGAATTTTACACTCTTTCCCACCATCATCCCGTATTAGTTAGACTGCAATTAGACTGGCGTTAGACTGGAGGTCAGCACAGGATAAGCATAGCTGTCCAGTTTCCTGTTTTGGTCAGGAAATTTCCCTTATTGGACAGAAATTTCCCAAAACCTGACAGGTGTGTGCTGTTCTGTTCATTGTTGCTTCGACTATTGCTTATAAGGGCTGGACGTGACAGCTAAATACCATAAAGTAGCCCCTGACTTATGCAATCCTAGTAGGTTAGTCAAAGTACATGAGAGATTTATGGAGTAGATTCACCAAAGCCAACTTCCAGTGGGTTACCCTGGTCAATCAGGGATTTTAGGTCTCTTGAGTCCTAGTCTAACCTCCTACTCCTCCTCCACCTCCTCCTTCTTCCCTTTTCCTTTCTTCCTCCTTCCTCCATGTCTAGGCCAGACATGAAACTGTCAAATGAAGCCTTTTAGTGAGTCCATTCTGGAGTTCTTTTGGCTGACCCAGTGTGAGAAAGATTAGCCAGTAGCACAAGCTTACCATTACCAAGGTATGCCCGAATGTGGTTCAGAAATAACACAATCTTTGAGGAGGCTCTTTCTGTTTATACTATGAAGACTGTCATGAGAATATAATGCAGTGGCCCTTCATCTGTCTTCAGCATCACCCGCAGAGGCTGGGTGGCCATTTCTGGAGGGGGATCGGCCTCCTCCGCAGCTCCCGTGCCCTCCGGGAGCTGCACTGGTTACCAGTTTGCATCTGTCACCAGTGCTGTGCCGGCCCAACCAGGCCCCCCATTTGCCTTCCAATGAGCTCAGAGGGCTACAGCTGAGCTAGTCAGATGATGTCACAATCTCAATATCCGGTCAGTCGGACTCCAACCAAACACTTGCTAGAGCCGCAATTAGGGCCTACCTTGTGTTGACAGAGGTGGTGAAACAGCAATATTTCACCACCCTTATTGCCTCAGCGGATAATCGCCAAGCCACCCTGTTCTGGGTAACCAGGTCTCTCCTTGGTAGAGGGGGGCTCGTGCCTGGTTGGCAGGGATCGTCTGAGGATTTTGCTGATTATCTGGTGGAGAAAATCACTCGGATTCCCTCAGGGTTTGATCCTGGCATGGTTAGTGAGAGTCTGGAGCTGACTGGACTACAATCTAGCCAGGTTATTTGGGATCAGTTCGATCCTTTGGTCCCTGAGGAAGTGGACAGCCTCCTTGCAGCTGTTTGTGTCACCACATGCCCATTAGATTCCTGTCCTGCCTGGTTGGTGAAAGCCTCCAAGGTGGTGACAGGCAGTTGTGTCGGGACAATAATTAATTCATTAATATGGTAGGGGATGTTTCCTGCATCTTTAAAACACACTTTTGTGCACCCACTCCTAAAGAAACCATTTCTTGACCCAGCGGTGCTAACTAATTATACGCCTGTATCCAACCTTCCCTTTTTAGGGAAGGTTTTGGAGAAGGCCGTGGCGCAGCAGCTGCAGGGGTCCTGGATGAAGCAGATTATCTGGACCCTTTTCAGTCAGGATTCAGGCTCAGATATGGTACAGAGACAGCATTGGTCGCGCTGTTGGACGATCTCTGGCAGGAGTGGGATGGAGGTCACCCATCCATCCTTGCTTTTCTTGACCTCTCAGTAGCCTACGATACCATTCACCACGGTATCCTTCTGGAACAGCTCAAGGGATTGGGGATCAAAGGCACCTTGTGGTCCTGTTTCTCCTCATTCCTGAAGGACTGGACCCAGTCGGTGTTGTTGGAGAGTGAGAGGTCCAGCCCTAGGCCCCTCCAATATGGGATGCCTCAGGGCTCGGTGCTCTCTCCTCTCCTCTCCTGTTCAACATCTAAATGAACCCATTGGGTGAGATCATTCATTCCCATGGGGTGAGGTACCATCAGTATGCTGATGATACTCAGTTGTACATCTTGGCCCGTGGTGATCCAAGAGATGCTGTCAAAGTCCTATCCAGGTGTCTGGAGGCTGTGGGGGTCTGGATGGGGGACAATGGGCTACAACTGAATGCCGGCAACACTGAGTGGCTATGGATTAGGGGCCCTGTGTTATCCCGGGAGCTATCATTTTTGGTCCTGGATGGGGCTTTTTTTACCCCAGACAGACCCGGTGTGCAAATTGGGGGTCCTCCTGGACTCATGACTACTGCTCAAAGAGCAGGTGGCAGTCATGGCCAGGAGGGCTTTTGCACAACTTTGTGTAATTCACCAGTTGTGCCCGCTCCAGGACCTGGACTCCTTGCTCATGGTCACACATGCTCTGGTCACCTCCAGACTAGATTATTGCAATGTGCTCTACATGGGGCTGCCCTTAATGACCATTTGGAGGCTGCAGCTGGTCCAGAATGTGGCTATCCAGGTGGTGATGGGATGCGGGTGTTATGCCCATGCCTCGCCACTGCTCTGGGAGCTGCACTGGTTACCAGTTTGCCTTCGGGTACAATTCAAGGTGCTGGTGATGACCTTTAAAGCCCTACATGGTAGTGGGCCAGGATACCTTAGAAACTGCATCTCCCCAAGAATGTCTGTCCATCCAACCAGAGCGGACTGAAGGGGATCTCTAATTGTACCATCAGATAGAGGAGCTCTTCTCTCTAGCACAAGAAGGAGGGCCTTCTCTGTGTCCGCATCAGCCCTCTGGAACCTCCTGCCAACAGAGTTGCGGCTCCAGATGGAATGGCTGCCCTTCAGGAAAGAACTTAAAAGCTGGCTGGGCAAGTGTGGGGCACTGATAGAAGGGTGACCCATGCTGGTTGGCTGGTATAGATTAGCAGAATCCTCCCCCTCTCGCTTTCTAGCCCTCTTTTTATGGGGTGGGTGTTTTAATGTTTTAAGATGACAGTGTTTTAATGTTTTTAGAATGGCTTTGTATCTGTTTTTATGTTTTATCTGTTATACTGTTGTTTTATGCTGTGGTTATTGTAAACCGCCCTGAGTTGGCGTAAACTGAGTGTGCGACATATAAATTGAATTGAACCTATCTGGGAATATGACATCAGCTCAATTACATCACTGGGAAACACACACATTGTATAGATCAATTGCATCCCAATTTGAGGGGTGTATGCCCCCCATGGGGCTTGTGACCCTCGCATTGCTTATCTCACCAGCCCAAGGCACATGTGCCAAATTTCAGCAGGATTGGTCCAGGGGTGTGGAAGCTTTTTGAGCACATACAAATCAACACCTCTGTTTTATAGATATAGATAGACTGAGAAGCCTGGTAGATGATGTCATAATTTATGCTACCCAGAAATCCTGGAGTTTCAAGTCTGAAAGCCCTGGTTCCACTACATCACTGTTTGTGCCATTTTATTATATTAATGTACATGTGCTTTGATAGAATACCACCAATCTTAATCTTGATGCAATTACTGTATATTTATGATTATTCTAAGTGTGCTTGTGTTTTATGAATATGACATGACGATAAGTAAAGAACTAAAGAAAAGACACAAATGAACTGAAGGAATTGAAAGTTCTTGCAAATAGCAAAAACATTGTGTCCAAAATTCAGAACAACTGAGAGTAGCAAGTGTGTTGGTTTGACTCTTCAGGCAAGTCCAAGTTTCACATGTAACATCAAAATCCATGTGAAAACTTGGAAGAAGAAAATTTCAGGAGCATCACTAATTATTGAAGAACTCAGCCATATTTGATATTTTCTTTTTTGATTCCCTATTCCTGTAACATACTTCAAAAAGCAAACATGTTAAAATCAGCATTTATGCTCCATGATTAAAATATGTCTCCTTCAATTAAATCTTTCAGCCATCAATTAATCCACCTAAGCCTTAGTTGATTAAACTACTTACTGGACAAATTAAATCTTGCAGATCTCATTAACACACATCCATCTTGATCCCATAAGACAGATGTATGCTTACAAGCCAGAGATTTAACGTGGTTCTTCATCTCTATGGTTTACAGTGCAAAGCTTCTGGATCTGAAGGATTGGCCAGCTCTATGCTGTTGCCCAGAGAGTACTCATGGTATCCATGGTGATACTTATCCAGGTTCCATTGCATTGTTGATAAGCAGTACACAATGCAGAGTCATTTTTTGTTTGATTAGACATGTGAAGGGAGGTCTTTGTGAGCCTAGGCCACTGGAGAAATAAACTTAACCTCCCTATATAATGACAGATCCAGCCCAATACATTTTTATGCCTGAGACAAAGAATAAGGCAGCCTCCCAGCTAGCACCATTTTACAAAAAACCAATGTGTTGGAGTTGAGCTTTCCATCAATAAAAAAAGACAATGTCTTCTATGGAACTGAAACTTTCAACTAAGCTTAGAGGGCAAGAAACAGGCCAAACACCATCCAACACCTTGTTCTACCTCCCAGTATTTGGGATCTGAGGGAGCCACTTCTTCTTCTTCTTTATGATGATGATGATGATGATGATGATGCCATATCCGAATCCAAATATTGGCGATCCTTATGGCAATCAGCCATAAAGACTGTCCTGAGAATATAATGCAGTGGCCTTTCATCTGCCTTCTGCATTGCAGCATGACAACCATGCCACTGATCCATTCTCTGCTTCACTTTCTGGTCCTATGTTCTTTTGGCACACTAAGTCCTCTTCATCCCCAGTCCACTATCGATGAAGCTGATGCCTTTCATCAAAATGGATTCAAGTGGAATTTAATCCACTTAGGGACCATCACCCTTCCCTGGGAACTTCAGCACCCAAGGCTGTTAGTCCTCAGGGTTGTCAGGTTAGTTAACCACCACCTGACACTTGGTGGTGTGTTACTGGAAGTATGGTCTACTCTATTACCATAGCCAGGCTAGTTTGCTCTATAAAATAGCCAATCCTTACAGTGTAGTACAACCATGTTTGCTCAAAACTAGACTTTCCCCTTGCCCCCTTTGTTCTATCATGTTCCTAAGGCAACTTGGCTGCATCAGAAACATAGTACGATTGCAGGAACAGTTGACATCTTCCAAAGTGAGAGCTGAGGAAGGGAGTGAGGTACTGTTCCTCACCTCTTACTATGCTTATGAGACACATCCTATCACATGGAACAAACTTCCCATCTTTCTGAAGGAGGCTATGTTCAGCCAATCACAGACTTTTTGTTCAGCTACTGGGGGGGGGGGGCATTCTTAATATTGTTTTTGATCTTGATTCTCAACATCAAAGAAGTTGATCAAAGATTGGATAGATGATTCAAGAAATGTTCTTTGATATTTGAAACTATTTGTTAATATTTAGTAGCCTAAAGGATGCTTTTTAAAAACTACAGCTGAATATTTTCACAGAATCCTATTCCTATCAGGTTCATTAGGAGTTGATTTTTGTCCCATTGCTTCTGCAATGAGTTTGTTTTCAAAAATTCTGTGTTGGCTCATTTTTTAATAGGCTGGATAGCATTACAAAATATGGATCAATACTGATACATGGTTTTTCTTCCCCGGTGCAATGTGCTTTTGATATGCTTGAAATGCCCGATGAGTAAATTGCAGGCACTTTCCAAATTGTCTATTGATTCTGAAGCAGAACTAAGGATGGAATTCATAACCGATGCAGTCAGAAGTAAAGCAAATACTATTGGACTTAGACCTTTAAAAAAACTGGAAGCAAAATGAACAGAGTGTGTTTGTCATCCAAAGATGTCATCAGAAGGTTATTTTGTAAGAATTCATCCATTCTGAGTCAGCTTATAGAAAATTAACTGAAACAAAGCATCCTGGAAAATTCTGCCTTGGAAGCTCCATTAATACATAAGATTCTGTCTCTCTAGGCTTCTGGACATCTGAGGTCCCCTAGATTGCACTTTCCCCCATATAGTATAATTGCATCTAACTTGACCAATATACTTGTAATGAAAACCTCAGCAGAGAGTAGGGGCTAAACTTTCCAGGGGAAATTCTTCAAATGTATTTTGCAACTAAATGAACTTAAGTTCATCTTTGAAATGCTTCTGCTGGTGAACTGCATTGGCTTTTGTTTTTGCCACCATATGCAGTGGCTCAAGTGGTTAAGACACTGTCTGGGAGGTGGAAGGTCAGCCATTCAAAACTTGAGTACTGCATGACAGAATGAATGCCCATCTCTGTCCCAGCTTCTGCCAACCTTGCAGTTTGAAAGCAATAAATCGCATGTAGATAAATAGGTACCACTTCAGTGAGAAGGTAAACAGCATTCCATGCATTTCGGTGTCTAGGCATGCCTGCCACATGACCACAAAAACATCTACAAACACAGAAAGCTTTGGCTCTTCAGCTATAAACAGAGATGAGCGCTGAATCCTAGAGTCAAATATGATTGGCTTTCAAGCAAGGGTGACCTTTACCTTTACATTGTTAATTGATGTTTGTCCTGTGGTGTACTACATTAACTAGATAAGTGATGGCTAATCTTGGCACTCCAGGTGTTCTTGAACTTCAATTCCCAGAAGCCTTGATCAGCAGGAGTGCTGACGTGGGCTTCTGGTAATTGAAGTCCAAGAACACCTGGAGTGCCCAAGGTTCACCATCACTGCCCTGGATTGTTTTCACATGTACTGTTACAAGGCTGGTCGCCTCCCATCTTACATTTATTCTTCTGAATCTTCCTGCTGGTTGAGGACTTTATATCCTTCCCAGTTGGAACTCAATATGTTCATTTTAGCCACATTCTCTAATCTTTTAGTGTTATCTTGAATTCTGATTCTGTCTTCTCAAATATTAACTTCCCCTTCCCATTTGTTGCCACCTGAACATCCCCATAGTCTTTCAGATGCCTAATTTATAAAGTAGCAAATGTAGTAATCATGACAGAACTTCTCTCCAGGATGACAAGGACCATTAATGAGTACTCTTTGGCTATGGCCTGCCATCCATCTACAAATCCACCAAATGGTAGCATCACCTAGCTCATGCTCTTATCTCACAACACTTTGTGGATATACCAATCCATGAGAATGCCAAGGTAAATTTTTGTTAAAATCCTTGTTAATATCAAGGCATGCTACATCCACAGCATTTCTCTCTACATATATAGTGCACCCAGAAAGACATAGCAAGGTGGTGGGGAAAAGGAACAATGTACCAGGGCATAAAATAAGTTTCCAATTCATTTGAGGTAAAGTTGAAAACTTGGATTGAGACAAACATGACTGACATAGAAATCCCTCATGAGGCAAAGAAGGAAGCAATATGGGAAATAGGTAAATAGTAGCTAAGACAACAATATGGTATAATAAAAGCAAAAACATTCTGAGAGTTCACTAAATAGTCTTCCTGTGTTACTGGCAAACAAACTCCACTTCGCATATATTTGAGGATTGTAATTCTTATTTAATTTGACAAGGCAGGTGGTTTGTCAGGGATGAATTAACATCACAGAACTTCTTTGTAATTAATTACTGCCTCTTGACCACTCATCTGTGCAAAAATAGAGCCCAGAGGAACAGCCACAAGGCAAATAAGTAGCAGTGCATATATGAAATCCTGTCCTCCAGTTACAACATTTCTACCTGTTTCCTTTCCTATTCCCACATTGCAACTTAACCCCTGTTTTAGGGCCAGGATCACCAGGACAAGAAATATTCATTACATCTTGTAATACAACTGGGAATGATTATATCCTGACCATGATTAAGCACTCCAGGAATATTAAGGTAATATTTCATTTATAACATTTTTTTGCCACTTCTTAAGCATTAGGCTTGAGCCTCACTTGCTCAATTACATTGTATAACAACATATTGTACCACAGGCTGTTTTAATGGACTGGAAATTAGAGGTTTCCGAGGCTGTGACTACATGATCAAATATCAAGGGAATTGTTGTGATTATAATATAGGGAATTGTTGTGGTTTTAATATAGGTCAATTTAAGGTATTTTGTTTTTTCTGATGAGATGACACAAAAGATGGATTGAATTGGCCCCACCCTTTTTGTTCTTAACATAGCCTTTTCTTCTTTATTGCTAGAGGTGTCTACTTTTTTCAGGCCAGAATAATATAAGCAGACTATTTCCCATGTGTTCACTTGATATGTTCTTGTAAAGGGTAGGGTCATGACTGTGGATGGGGTTTCAGTGGGATAAGCATTTTGGAAAGTGCTGCTCTGAGTGTGCAAGACCTATGTTGTGGGCAGAGTGGTCCTTCAGTTGTTTATGGACAGCTTCCTAGCCTTCCTCATTGCTGTTGTCCTAAGCCAGTTGTAAAGCCACACTTTCCCCACTTTTGCTGTAATGCTCTGGTCAAGACCCAATCCCAGAGGAATGAAACAAGGTTGCTCAAAACATATGTATTTGCCATCGGCTAACCTTTGATTCAGTGAGTCTTGTGCATATTAACTGTTTTGGTCCTTTCCATTGTTTCTAGTTCTTGTGGTCTTTGAAACAACCCTGCTTTGAAACAACTCTGAACACATCCAGATTCTTAACAAAAGCAAATTCAGTCTTTACTTACCATCATGGTTGCAGAACTATGTGTTTGGCTCCTCAGTGTTGATGAAATACTTGACTAATTTCTTTTCCTTTCATCTCTGCTAGGTTCTTCCTGATGGCCAACATGAAGCTCTGTACCAGGAAACGGATCACGTACCATTAGCACTAATTCTTATCTTGTAAAATTGGGAGGCAGAGCATTACATTGACTTTCTGTCTTTCTCAAACAGTGGAGAATTCATCAAATGCTGTCTATCTCCATTATTACCAAACAGGCATTGATGAGGTTGGGAAGGGTCAAAGGCAGAGTGCTTTGCTTTCAATTAATGTTATTATTCCAGTGTGGATTTACTGAGGAGAAAAATGCTTCCCAAGGAGGCGGCCCACATAGTCTTCACAGAAGAAAAATGATGTATCACTTCCTCAGTTTCTGACATTTAGGGCATGAAGGCTGTTGCCAAAGCAGCAGCAGCCAATATAGCCTTGAGGATACCTTGCATTTTGCAGAACTAGTTTTAGGAGAAAAACTAATAGTGGTGATGGGGAGCTTTGCTCCAAACAGTACTATGAAAAGTGAGCATACTTGATGAGCATGGGACACTATTGGATAGGGGGATGGAGAACCAGAGAATGCGAGCGCGGCGCCAAAATGGCCGCCGCGCCCTTTGCGGGGGGCCCCCATTGGACGAAGGCATCCGGGTAGTTAGGGGGCGTGGCCAGCACCCTTATATAAGGGGCGGCCATGAGGCAGCCGAGCTGCCATTTTGCGAAGCGACGGAGCGGAGAAGTTTTTCCCTCTTACCTCCGTCGCTTTTACCCTCACCGGGGAGCCTCTTGGCTGCTGATTTTCTCCCTTTTCGGCTTCCTATCGGCTAGCTGCAATGCCCTCAAAGAAGAAGGCGACTGCGAACGCGGCTCGTTCTGCGCGGAGGCGCAATCCGGGTCGGAGGACCGCGGCTGCGCCTCCCCAGCAGCCTCCTATGCCCCAGCCCACCGGGACCGGTGGGATGGGGTTAATTCCCCCTTGGCCGGAGGCTGGGGGTCCGCGTACGGGCCCAGTAGGGGCCGTGGCCCTCGGCCCGCAAGCGGTGGCCACCGCTCCCCTTTGCCCCCCTTGGTTTAGGTGGCTATGTCAGCGTGGAGGCCCTCCTGGCCCGCGTTGCAGCCCTTGGGGCATCCCTGGCCCGGGTTAGTCACCCTGGGGCCCCTTTTGGGGTGCAGGTCGATGCATCGTCTGCTGGGCAGCGGCAGGCGACGGGACGGGTCGAGCTGCCTGAGGCGCGTGGCACGGCTTCGGCCACTGTCTCGCAGCTCCCCAATCCACAGGCCGGTGCTGATCAAGCCCCGTTGACGAGCTCTATGGCGGTCGTGAGCTCCGACGCCCCCAGTGGGTCGGAACCCCCGGTGGGGGCGGCCCATGGGGGTGCAGCATGTGAGTATGCAGTCCAAACTAGTGCACCTACACACATGGCCACGTTTGGGGGGGCTTTTCAATGGCAGGGTATTCCTTGCCACTGGGGGACCATTTGGCCCAGACCCCCAAAAAGAAGATCTGGCGGGGGGAGTATGTGGACATCTTCTCCCTCCTTAACAGAGAGCCCACCAAGGAGGAGAGGGAGGGGCAAGATGAGAAGGATAAGGAGCAGGCGCGTCGTCGCATGCCACCACGTACGTGGGCCAACTGGTTGCCGGCCTACCTCGTATACATGGCGGTCTGCCTCAGGGCTCGGCCAGATTTGGCGATTCCGATGGTCCAGTATTTGGACAACATTACCGGGCGATGGTTGACTTCCCGGGCCCGTCGTGGTTGGCTAATGACGAGGAATTCCGTATGCGGATTCCCCTGCACCCCGAGATGAGGTGGGATGAGCCCTGCCAGAGGCTGTGGCTTCTGTACATGACTCCCACGCGCCCTGCGCCCGGGGAATGATACCATTGTGGGTGTGCAGTCCAGCGAGCGGCCCCAGCACAGGCACCCCGCCAGGTGCTGTGCTGGACTTTCTCGTCCAATGGTTCCTGCAACAGGAGGAATTGCAAGTACAGGCATGAGTGTCCCTCCTGTGCTGGCCCCCATGTGGCCTCTGCCTGTCCCAGGCCTGGAGGGATGCGGGGCAGAGGAAGGGGTGGACACGGGACTGGCAAAACTGCCGCAGAGGGAGCTGGTTCACCGAAAGGCCCCCTCCCCAATTAATGTGGACATGTTGGAGCGTTGGCTCGCATTGTACCCGAGGGAGGAGGATGCGGTTTACCTCCTTCAGGGTTTTAGATGGGGGTTCAGTATTCCTTTCGTGGGTGATAGGTCCCCCCAGGATGCCCCCAACCTTTTGTCCCTTAGGGGGAGGGAGGAGGTAGCTGCTGCCAGCATTACTAAGGAGGTCGATGCGGGCAGGGTCGCTGGCCCTTTCCCGACACCCCTGTTCCCTAAGCTTAAGGTATTACCCTTGGGCTTAGTGCCCAAAAAGTCACTGGGCGGGTTTCGCCTGATTCATCACTTGTCCCACCCAGCCGGCCGATCGGTCAGTGATGCTATCCCTGATGACCTTTGCTCAGTCGGGTATGCATCTTTTGACCGAGCGCTGTGCATGGTGCGCTCATGCGGCCCGGGTGCGCTGTTGGCTCAGTGCGACATCAAGTCGGCGTTTCGCCTCCTGCCGGTGCACCCGGGCGACTTTGAGTTGCTGGGTTTTTTAAGTTCCGGGGTGAATATTACTTTGATAAGGCCATGCCTTTTTGCTGTTCCATATCATGCTCGGCCTTCGAGCGTTTCATTACATTCCTACAGTGGGCTTTCGTCCGCTGGTCAGGGTCCCGGTCTGTAGCCCATTACCTGGATGATTTTTATTCGGGGGTGAACGGGGCTGGGACACGTGCACACGTCTCCTCAACACATTTCAGACGCTAATGGAGGAACTCGGTGTCCCTTTAGCGCCCGAAAAGACCAAGGGCCCATCTACTAAGCTAGTATTCCTGGGGGTGGAGATTGACACGGTAGCACAGGCTTCTAGGTTACCGGGGGATAAGGTGTCGAGGATAGTGGCCCTATCTCGGACTTGCTTGCTAAACGCAAGGCATCACTGAGGGGACTGCAGGTGCTACATGGTCACCTCAATTTCGCTTGCAGGGTCGTCGCACCGGGCAGGGCATCTGCTCGGCGCTTGTGCGACGCCATGACAGGCTTATTTAGGCCCCACCATAGGGTTAGACTCACCCGGGGTATCAGGGCAGATATGCTTATCTGGCTCCAGTTCCTGAGGGAGTTCAATGGAGTATCATTTTGGAGGTCTGACCTCCTGGCTTCCCCTCGCTTTCAGATACAGTCCGATGCTTCGGGATCCCTGGGTTATGGGATGTACTTCAACGGGAAGTGGGCCTATGGTGGGTGGCCACCAGCCTGGGCAGGCACGGGTCGCCTGCGTGATCTCACGTACCTGGAATTTTTCCCTATCCTGGGGGCTTTGATGCTATGGGGCGAGGAGTGGGCCAACTCGGTTGTCCATTTCTGGTGTCACAATGCGGCCGTTGTACACATTGTCAACTCACAGACTTCCAAATCGCCCAGGGTCATGGACCTAGTGTGCCAGTTTGTGTTGCGTAGCCTGCGCCTCAATATCCTCTTTAGGGCCAGGCATGACCCGGGGGTCAATAATGATATCGCTGACGCGTTGTCCCGCCTGCAGATCTCCCGGTTCCGTGCCTTGGCCTCGGATGCGGAGGAATTTCCCTCGCCACTCCCGGACGAGATATGGACCATTGGCAAGGAGAGGTGAACCGGGCGATTGGCTTGTCACTAGCACCACACACGCGTAAGGCGTATCACCACGCATTCAATTCTTTCGGAGAATTCTGTACCCAATTCCGGCTGCCAGAGACCTGGCCGATCCCAGTGACCCATGTACTTCGGTTCATGGTTTACCTGCATGCCCAGGGCCTTGCACCTCGCACCATAGCATCTAGGCTGTCAGTGTTGGCTTTTATGGCCGAGGTGGGCGGTCATGTGGATAGTACCGCTGATTTCCGTGTGAGACATGTTTTGGAGGGGTGGGTGCGGGAGCGTGGGCGTTGCCCGGATGACCGCCACCCGATTTCCCCAGGGGTTCTTACCCAACTGGCCCGGGGCTGGCATGGCCTCTGTTTTGATAAGTACGAGGGAGCCCAATTCATGCGGCTACGACGGTGGCCTTTTTGGAGCGCTCCGCATCAGCGAGCTTGTGATGCTGTCTAAGGCGGAAGCAAGTCGTAGGGCACTGGAACTCGAGGATGTCTATGTTGCCAAAGACTGGGCTCAGTTGAGGATACGCTCCTCTAAGGCAGATCAGCATGGCGTAGGCAGTGGTGTAAGACTGCTACAGTGTTCTTTGGCAGACATCTGTCCGGTTGGTGCCCTACAGGAGTTTCTTGCACTGCGTGGCATCCACCATGGCCCGTTTTTCTGTCACCAAGATGGGTCTCCCCTTACTAAATTTCAATTTTGGAGGGTGCCGGGAAGGCACTAGACAGTGTTGGCCTCTCTGGGGCTCGTTGCGGCACCCATTTGTTCAGGATAGGGGTGGCTTCTACTGCAGCTGGTTTTGGGTACTCCGGGGCTGACAAACGCCGCATGGGACGGTGGGGATCACAATGTTGTCAGTTTTGTGTTCGCCCTCTTCAACCGTGAGTACCAGTTTAGTCACTGCACTGTTTCTCCCCCCCTTTTTTTCCTTGACAGACCCTGGGTGTCGTATTACACCGGTGACAGTATGGCTGGTGGGCCATGGCCACGTGCACAGGGCAGCGCGTTACGCTGCATGGGGGAGCGCGTTACGCTGCACAGGGCAGCGCGTTACGCTGCACAGGGCAGCGCGTTACGCTGCACAGGGCAGCGCGTTACGCTGCGGCGACAGAGTGGGGACCCCGACTGGGACTGGGTGCATCCGCACGTCTCAGGTGGCATGGTAAGCACGGCATGTTATGGCGGGAACTGTTGCCATTCCTTTTCTACATCAGGGATGCTGACTCGCCTATGTCCTGGTTATGTACCTTGGGGGCGATGGCTTGGGACATGTCACTGGCCTATCGCGGAACCTTGCGATTTGCAGTGACCTGCCCTACTCACATTATGTGTGGCCTGCGACAACCCTTAATTGGTCGGACACGATACCGCGGTAATCTTACAGGGGAGCGTTCGGCCTCGGGGCTCTTGACTGAGCCGACGCTCCGTGAACGGGGCTATTGCCCGGTTCCTTTTCGACAAGGGTGGGGGACGCGTCATTAGCCTCCCCGCCATCAGTCTGCAAAATTACGAGCTTTACTCAGGGGATGGGGGCCCATCTGTCGCAGGGAGGTATGGACCTCTGGTTAGTGGACTGGCGAGCAGGCCTGGTTGACCGAGCTGACGGTCTGGGGGGGGCCGTCGAGCCTTCTTTGAAGCCCCTCCGTGTGGCGGGTAGCACTGGTAAGGTAAACATTTATGACCCACAGGTATCCGGCAGGTTCGCAATTGACTGGACAACACTAGACAGGCATAAGTTGGTTAAACGTTGTCCGGTCAACGACGAACTAGGCGATGGGGTGATGGCTACAGCTAGACAGCATGCATCACCCCGTGATTTTACGGATACGCGTCAGAGGGTGGGGTCATTAGTTAGATATTGACTACGGTCAACAATTTGTTTGTTGTCAACAAACAAATTGATACAAATAGATACATTGTAACAATTGTCGTTGGCAATTTTGGGTGGTACCTTACCAGTGTTACTTCGGCCTGCTTGCCTTAAGAATTATGATTGGTCAATTACCAATAGAAATTTATAATTCGGACTAGGGCATGAATCAATAAATGTGGCCCAATGCCGTTATCCACTTTCATCAGTGTCTGAGTCCTTTATTGGGGGGTGCGCCTGCAAAGCAGAATGAAATAGTGCGAATCTTGAACAAAGACTAAGAACTTCACTGTAAAACTTATGTAACAGCAAGTTTCCAAATACTATCATATACTTCCAGCATTCTGCCTTATTCTATAATAACCAGCAATTATCAACCTGCCCCTTCCAAGTATCAGGAGTAGCCAAAATGTTTGAGTGGGCTGAATCATCACCTTGCATACTCATTGGTAGACATTTCTGCTGCCATTGCTGCTTTATGTGCTGCTACTATGACAGTGACAATACAGAGATAAGGCTTTTTATTATTTAAAAGAAAGGTGCACGCTTCCTTGTATACCTTGCTTCCAAATGAAATGGGGAGGGGTCTTTTTAAAAACAAGATGCATAGTCATGAGCACAGGCATCGCCAGATTTTCTTCCTCAATGTAGGAGAGTCAAGGACTGAGGGGGACTAGAATTTTAGCGGTGTATCTTCCATACACATAACGTAGACTGTAAATTCCTATGTGGTTCTTCGTCACATGGAAAATGAGACAATAGAGTACTTCTTTTTTCTCCTTGGTACAAGGCAGTGAGATTTGGGTCTGGAGGCAGTGCAAGAGAGATTTATGCATGTTCTGGGTGGATTTGTATGGATTTAAATGCACAAGTTGTACTGCTGCAATAACACTTGTCTTGCTACATGGACCATTAAAGAGTAGTAGCATGAGTTGTTTTTGTCTGCTTGATTAATCACCCTGTGTTTTTGCTGTATGTGTATGCTTAGCTATAGATAGGGGGAGGGATAGTTCTATGCAGAGGCAATTTGCACAAATTGTGGAAAACATGATCAGAAAGGAAGGGCTTTATTATGCTGGTCTTTCTTCAAAGATTATAACTGCCATAGAGGTGACATAGAGGTTGATGTGTTCATTCTATATGACAGTAACATTTTGCTGGACCCACTCCCCAATAACGAGATGGATACTTGTGATGGATTTAAATTGGGCCACTTTATTAATTCATAAACTATGTTGAGGAAAACGGGCCGCAATGGCATTGGTAAAGAGTAAACCTAATTGCCAATCATAATTTGGCAACATTGTATCCATTTGTTTGCCAATCATATTTGGCAACATTGTATCCAATTGTTATGCCAATCATATTTGGCCACATTGTATCCATTTGTTTACCGATGAAACAAATTGTTTACCCCGATCAGATGCTACTTGTTGACTGCAGCATCTGACGTATATCCGGTAAATTTCAAGGTGTTGCAGGCTGCATAGATCATAGCATCACCTTGTTTGTGGTCCACCTTTGATTGGCCAGCCCAAGTTTCACTGTACCTTGTCCTATCCAGTGGCCAATCAACTGTGTCCCTGCTGGATTCCTAGGGGTAATCCCCTTTCTCCTTACCAGTGCCACCCGCCACACTGGGAGGAGTTTACGTGACTCACGGGGGCCCCTGACCACCAGCACGGTCAGCAGGCCCGCTTACCATGGCAACATAAAGGAAGAGGGCCAAATGCCTCGTGCCAAAGAAAGAGGACCATGCCTCAGATACTCCAATGAGGCGCCCAGCCTCATGCCGAAAGGAAGAGGACCATACCTCAAGTACTCTGATGAGGCGCCCGGCCTCATGACCAAAGGAAGAGGACCATGCCTCAGGTACTCTGATGAGGCGCCCGGCCTCATGACAAAAGGAAGAGGACCATGCCTCTGGTACTCTCATGAGGCACCCAGCCTCATGCCAAAGGAAGAGGACCATGCCTCAGTTACTCCAATGAGGCGCCCAGCCTCATGCCGAAAGGAAGAGGACCATGCCTCAGGTACTCCAATGAGGCACCCAGCCTCATGCCGAAAGGAAGAGGACCATGCCTCAGATACTCTGATGAGGCGCCCGGCCTCATGACCAAAGGAAGAGGACCATGCCTCGGGTACTTTCATGAGGCGCCCAGCCTCATGCCAAAAGGAAGAGGGCCATGCCTCAGGCACACTGAAGAGGTCACTACCTCATGCCAAAAGGAAGAGGACCATGCCTCGGGTACTCTAATGAGGCACCCACCCTCATGCAGAAGGAAGAGGATCATGCCTCAGATACTCCGATGAGGCGCCCGGCCTCATGCCAAAGGAAGAGGACCATGCCTCAGGTACTCCAATGAGGCACCCAGCCTCATGCCGAAAGGAAGAGGACCATGCCTCAGGTACTCCAATGAGGCACCCAGCCTCATGCCGAAAGGAAGAGGACCATGCCTCAGGCACACTGAAGAGGTCACTACCTCATGCCAAAAGGAAGAGGACCATGCCTCGGGTACTCTAATGAGGTGCCCACCCTCATGCCGAAAGGAAGAGGACCATGCCTCTGTTACTCTCATGAGGCACCCAGCCTCATGCCAAAGGAAGAGGACCATGCCTCAGATACTCTGATGAGGCTCCCGGCCTCGTGACAAAAGGAAGAGGACCATGCCTCTGGTACTCTCATGAGGCACCCAGCCTCATGCCAAAGGAAGAGGACCATGCCTCAGGTACTCCAATGAGGCGCCCAGCCTCATGCCGAAAGGAAGAGGACCATGCCTCAGGTACTCCAATGAGGCACCCAGCCTCATGCCGAAAGGAAGAGGACCATGCCTCAGATACTCTGATGAGGCGCCCGGCCTCATGACCAAAGGAAGAGGACCATGCCTCGGGTACTTTCATGAGGCGCCCAGCCTCATGCCAAAAGGAAGAGGACCATGCCTCAGGCACACTGAAGAGGTCACTACCTCATGCCAAAAGGAAGAGGACCATGCCTCGGGTACTCTAATGAGGCGCCCGGCCTCATGCCAAAGGAAGAGGACCATGCCTCAGGTACTCCAATGAGGCGCCCAGCCTCATGCCAAAAGGAAGAGGACCATGCCTCAGGTACTCCAATGAGGCACCCAGCCTCATGCCAAAAGGAAGAGGACCATGCCTCAGATACTCTGATGAGGCGCCCAGCCTCATGACCAAAGGAAGAGGACCATGCTTCGGGTACTCTTATGAGGCACCCAACCTCGTGCCGAAAGGAAGAGGACCATGCCTTGGTTACACTGGGGAGGCGCCCTGCCTCGTGCCAAAAGGAAGAGGACCATGCCTCGGGTACTCTAATGAGAAGCCCTGCCTCATGCCAAAAGGAAGAGGACCGTGCCTCAGGCAAAACGTAGAGGGGCCATGCCTCATGCAGAAGGAAAAAAGACATGCCTGGGGAGGAATAGGGCCAATGCCTTGGGCCAAAAGAAGGAGGACCATTCGAAAGGCAGAGGACCCTGCCCAGGGGCACCATTCTGGGAATTCCATACCACCTCCAATGCGCTACGCCTGCATCCCCCATGTGCCCGGGCTGGGTAGCCGAAGAAGCCTCTGGGCGGCCCAAAACTGTAACTGTGGCCAACGAGCCACCCTCGTATAGTGGGCCCCGGTGCTCAGGAGCTGAAAAAGAACAGACAAAAAGAGTGCCAGCAAAGTGTTCCACATAACACAGAGGAAAAAAACACATGAATGCACTCAGCAGATCCCCGCCGGTTTGTACTACTGACGTCGTCGGCCGTGTATCCAGAAGATGCAGCCTGCAGTGCAGCATTGATTTGAGTTAACGACTAGGTGAATCATCCTGCGCCACAAGGAGAGTGGCAATAATGCCCCTGCCCTACCTGTGACCCTAGGACAACTGACGTTCAATTGGAGAAATCAGCAGTAGTATAGTTGACAATGGCCAGAAAATGCCCAGTCTCAAGGAAGTAACGCTGAGTAGTATGGATCACGGTACCAGACTGACGTACCAGTACCGTGACCCTGGGGGAAAAGACATTTGGGCATTGGCCATGTGTATGACAATAGCAGTAACCCCAATGGGCAAACCACAGTATCGATGCATATGCTTGCACGCAGTGCTCAATGCAATTTTTTTTAAAGAAAGGTAAAGCCCCTGAAAGATTAAGTGCCCTGCAATATATTAGTCTACTGCCAAAGCACCATTGGCCATTGAAATAATCGCCATACCTGATGGTGGTGAACCTGACAGATGGTGTGATGTACAGTCCATGGTTCCAAAAGGCAACCCCCATGAAGTAGGCCGGAAATGCTGTCCATACCCGCATATCAGCCCTAGGGTAGTATTGGGTAGACTCTATGGTACGTCCATGTGAACCCACTAAAACATCGCACGAGAACCTTGTGAAAGCCTGGCCAGGAATAATTGCCCTACTTGGAGATCAAATATCAACAAAGCACCGTGAGATAACGTGGTGAAACCCAACGCTCTGCTAAAATGTACAAATTCATGTCCGGGTTCGGACCACACATCCCCAGGTGAAGCAGAGTGACTCGCCATGAGTCAAATGCCATCCAAAAATTATTAGCATCATAGCCGGGCCTTCAGTCTTCCAAAAGCAACTGGTATGCCCAGTTCAGCATGATTTCTAAAGAGTCACCAAGGTTGTGAACGTGTATTGTGGCCATTCCCGTCCTGGAAACAATTACGCGGAAAATGGGGAAGTGGTCAATTAATTTTACTAAGGGCATACATTGCCCCCCTTTCTTTCTTTCTTTTTTAATGCAGAAAGGCACAGGGGCCAGGGCAATCATGGCAATTCGCGACCGTATTGGCAGACATCGTCGGCCACCCCTCCCGTGGTGAGGTAACCCAATCAAACTATAATGCAGATATTGGGAGCCCCACATAAACCTTCCACGCTGCCCAAAAGCAAAGCGCTGGTCGAGCTCAGAAACTCCATTGTCACTGATGAATTATGCTCACCCCCGGACTCCTCCCACCTATGCCTGCATATAGGATGTATACTGATGGAGTTAGCCACAATTTATTGGCCACTCAGTGACCTAGAAATGATCAGACGGCTAGCAAAATACGAGAAGCTTGACAGATACCACAGCGTAATTGAATACGGGCAATGCATGATGTGAATTCATTTGACAAACATGCACACCAGATGCATCCACAGCGTCGGGAAGCCGTGTTCCAACATCTCGATGAACCGAGTGGCTTGTCTGCTGGAGGGCAGCCAGCGTTGGGTCCAGGCCCGCAGCTCTCTCAAGGGCAGTAGCTCGGGCCAGCGGGCCAAACCGGGCGCGGGCATAAAGGTAGTCCCTTGCTTGAAAGCCAGTTGTATCCGACTCTAGGGTGCAGTGCTCGTTTCTGTTTCAAAGCGAAGAGGCCAGCACTGTCTGCTGGTGCAGACATCTCCATGGTCATGTGGCTGACATGACTAGACACCAGAATACACGGAATGCTGTTGCTTTCCCACCGAAGTGGTCCCTGTCTATCTACCTGCAATCTCTTGCCTTTGAACTGCTATGTTGGCAGGAGCTGGGACAAAGACAGGAGCTCATCCTGTCCTGAGGTACTTGGGAATAGCACTGCTGACCCTCCACCTACCAGTCAGTGTGTTAGCCACTTGAGCCACTGCGGCCTCCAGCTGCTGCCCAACACACGCGAGGGGCCCACATGGAACCCCCCAGCCCCACCCCCCCAGCCCCACCATGTCACGAAGTCGGGCCCAAAAGAAGGGGGCGGCAATGGGGCCGGAGGCCACCACTCAATAAATTGAGCGAAGGCTGTGGGGGCGAGGCTAAGGACCAGGCCCCTGGAGGGCCGCAGGGGCTGTGGCCGAGCACCGCAGCAAAAGCGTGGCTCGAAAGAGGGCCGAGCCCAATGCCAGAAAGAAGCGAGGCTGCACTGATGAAGACCGGGCAAGCCCACCACAAGGCCGCAGCAGATCGCTGCAGCGAGGCCAAGTACCGGGCCCCTGGAAGGCCGCAGGGGCCATGGCCGAGGGCCGCAGAGAAAAGCGCGGCTCCAAAGAGCAACGGCCGGGGCAAGTGCGCCGCAGAGCCGCGCCGCAGAGCCGCGGCGGATTGCCACAACCATCCTCCTGAGCGGCACCATAGCGCGCAGCCCAGCTGCTCGGGGAAGCCTGGATCGGCTGGGCGGCAAAGCCAAACGCGCGCTTCGCCCAGCCGATCTAACAGATTACCAGCGAGGCTGTGCGGAGCTGGCCCCTTTTAAAGGGGAGCTCGGCTCCGCCCCTCGCCTGGCTCCAGTGCCCGGCTGTATGGGGATGGGGCCAGCAAAGAGCGCAGCAGCCATAGTCTTGCCGCCATGCTTCCCTTTGTTTAGTTTTTAGTTTCATGATAAGGATGGGGACTTAAATTTCACCAATGACAAAACCAAGAAAAGTGGTTTCATTGTGGCAGACAAGGGCTTGATCAGGACATGAAAGAAGAATGATAAGGATAATTACTATTTCATCCCCAAAATATTAGAAATGAAAACACATATGTAATCATTAAGTATTGAATTTGGCTCAAAACAGTCTTTACTATATAAATTTGTCATTGGCCAAATTTAAATCCCCATCCTCATCATGAAAACTAATAACTAAACAAAAGAGTTCCTGTCATATAGAGTGAACACATCAACCTCTAACCACTGATTTTATTTTCTGTAGGTGGAAAACAAACCAAAAGGTAAATATAGATTATTAACATTTCTGTTAAAAATGTGAAAGGGAGTCATAAGCACTTTTTTGCACATCATAGGGAATACACTGTGACCTGCCATGCCTGCAGCTTAATGTACTGTTTCATAGGTGTAGAGATGGGAAATGTTCACTTTTTGGAGTATGTCTCCTAGAATCACACAGAATAGCCACCAGCCATTAGGTCTGCGTTATTCTGGGATATTATTATAACACAACAGAGAGGAATGCTATATGAAGCACAAGTCAGCCACTCACTGTAAACACATTGATGTTGATGAGAGTTGGGAGTATCTCAAGGGCACAGGCTTGATGGACTTAAGCACTTCACTCCACTTCTGCTCTGACAAATCCTGAACATTAAGTGCTGGATAATGGATTTCTATTTTAGTTCAAGTGTTAGAAGCGTGTGCTCAGAGCTGAAGAATCAGAGTTCCAATCCATCATATCTGGTGCTTACCAAGTAATGTGGGGAGGGGACAGTTGTTTGCCACACACAGGCATTCTGGATTCAGCAACAAGCTGGAGTTCTCAAAATAATAATAATAATAATAATAATTGAGAGTGACCTGCCATGTTAATCTTTATTTTTCACTTTTACTGACAGCCTTTTTGATGGAGAAGTGTTTAATTTGTTCTAATTATGTTTTTTTTCTGTGAAGTCCTAGAGAAAGAGTGGCAATGAAGGACCTCTCAATAACTCCCTTGAGCTTCCACTCTTGTTCTCTCTCCCTTTCGTTCTCCCCATTTCCTTTCCCCCTCTCTTCATCTCTCGTTAGGTTTTTTTCAGTTACCATTAGTGAAACCAGAGCAGCATCACTTGTCAAAAAAAGAGTGGGACACGGAATTCGTAGCCCCTGTCATGCAACCAAATTGTAAGATGTGGGATGCAAATTTGGTTTTCACACCAAACATTAGTTTATGGAGGAGCTGGAATTCTGCTGTGACTATAATCTGAACCAGGACCACTGCTTCTAGTGGAAATAGTTACTTTTTCTCAGTAGACCTAATATTCTGTGCTTTCTGGCACATCCTGACCCAGCTCTGGAAGCTCAAATGCAGGTAAGATGAGATGTGTTATTGCCTCAAACAACATGGGCTCTCTGTATGATGTGTCCCTTCACTAAATCCATGTGACATGTCCCAAGTTCTTTCAGCAATGTGGTAATTCACTCTGTATAGATCATTCCCAAAGCTTTCCAGAGCAACAATGTTGCTTTTGGATTTAATTAACCTCTCACTGAACTGGGCTTCAGAAATGCCAGAGGAGCAATGGTAGACCTTTTTATGTATGTTCTGAATGAACTGTGAAAGCCATACTCGCCATTCTTATATTACTATGGAGTTTTGGTTGAACCAAGTGGAGTATTGTTACATTGCAGAGAAATCTGTCTAAAAAACATTTGCTCTACCTGGGAAGGAGTGGATGTCCAAATCATCTATTGTCCCATATCTTGCCATTCCTAATTGGGGCAGCTGTACCTGCATGTGGGTACATCACTGCCACCTTTTAAAGCATAGGAATTACATCTGGAATGAAGCTAGCAATGAATACTCTCTTCAAACAAATGTGCAAATATGAACCAGCTCTGGAGTATTTGCATGTTTACTGGGCAACCACAAGGCAAAGAAGCTTTAACATCATAGAACAAGGTCCCCATGTATCCTTCATGTTACAGCTTGTGTTCATGTGATACAAATGGAAGTGGGTAAAGGAAAACAAGGACTAAGGAAGATGCTCAGCTCAGCTCATCAATGGAGAAGACCATTCATTGACTTTAGAAATTAAACTTCCTTATCTCTCCTATACCAGAGTCATTGGTAGCATGGATCATCGTCAGTTGGCAGTAATCTCTCATCTAAAGAATATCTAAAGAATATTCTCACAAAATTAAGAACAGAAAACATTAATTAATCTCCTCAGCCCCCTCCCCCCATTCCAGAGAAGCAATGTGCCCCCTACACACACACACACACACACACACACACACACACACACACACACACAAAAGCTCTATGGTCTTTCCACAAAATCTAGAAAGGAGCAAATAATACCTTTCTGAGGTCAACAAAATGTCAAAAACAGAGGAACTTTTGAGTAGAACATAGGCCTGCTTGAGACTGGCCATTGAAGAGCGTCATCTTCGGGCCCCTCCTCTGGCCCAGCTGGTCAGGGGAGGGGAGGGGAGCCCAGCTGAGCCTCGTCTCCATGGTGTGGCTTGAAAAACCCGCCGCCAGTGCCCTGGAGCTGCCTGCACCATCTTCGGCCCCCTCCTCCAGCCCGGCTGGTCAGGGGAGGCGAGAGGAGCACAGCTGAGCCTCGTCTCTGTGGTGGGACTTGAAAAAGCTGCCACCAGTGCTCCAGAACTGCCCGCACCATCTTCAGCCCCCTCCTCTGGCCCAGCTGGTCAGGGGAGGCGAGAGGATCCCAGCTGAGCCTCATCTCTGTGGTGGGGCTTGAAAAAGCCACCGCCAGTGCCCTGGAGCTGCCTGCACCATCTTTGGCCCCCTCCTCTGGCCAGGCTGGTCGGGGGAGGGGAGAGGAGCCCAGCTGAGCCTCGTCTCCATGGCGGGGCTTGAAAAAGCTGCCGCCAGCACCCTGGAGCTGCCCACACCATCTCTGCCCCCCTCCTCTGGCCAGGCTGGTCAGGGGAGGGGAGAGGAGCCCAGCTGAACCTCGTCTTCACTGCGAGGCTTGACTCCATGGGGAGGCTACAGAAGAGACATTTATTTTCCTCAGCCGGACTGGTTTCTTCCCTTGGCCCTGTTATGGACTTGTGAGTCAGGGGCGCCATTCATTGATGTTTTTCGTATTTAATATTGTATTTTTTCCTGATTTGTAATTTTGTAACTCGATGATATTATTGTATTATTATTGTATTATTGACTGTATTAAGTTATATTTGCTTGTGTTACTGTATTATTGTGACTGAGTACGCCGCTTTGAGTCATCCGCTGGGTCAAGTAAAGCGGTATAGAAATTAAACATGAAATGAAAAATCAGAGGGTGGAGGAAATACAGAAAAGTTCGAAAACCATCATAACTAATTATTATAGCATTAGGATCTCAGTCATACCTATCAAGTTTTGGGAAATTTCTGTCAAATAAAGGAAATTTCCCGGCCAAAACGGGGAACTGGACTGCTATGTTTATCCGGTGCTGGCCTCCAGTCTAACTCCAGTCTAATTGCAGTCTAACTGATATGGGATGACAGCGGGAAAGAGTGTAAAATACGGGGGGTTTACAGAAATTCCCCGAAACTTGACAGGTATGATCTCAGTTAATTTCAGCTTTAGGACCTGAGAAAATGACCTCTTACAAGTGATAGAGTTATTGGCTAGAACTCTATTCTATTTTTTGTAAGATGTATTTAATTTGGTATACTTTGTTGAGGCCACCAGGCAGGTGACTGTGGCACATTCCAACACCTCATCAATTATCTGCAATTAAGCAATTCAATCCAATAGGATTCTAGCCATAGTAAATTCTCTCTAGATGGAAGAACACTAATTGCACCTACAGCTGTGATTCCAAAGAGTGCAAGATTGTACTCTTGGTCATAAGATGGCTCTAACTTACAAGCTCTGCAGAAGAGCGAGAGAAATGGTAAACATGCAAAGCTGTTCAACACCATGGTGCTGAAATTTCTTGTATGTCTATCACTTTTTTCGCTTCCAGAAAAAAAGTATTAAAATAGTAATAATAGTTATCACCTATATTTAAGCTTCTTTTGTTGTTTAGCAAAAAGGATTATCTTTCATTCTCAGAGGAGAAACATGTTAAGGAGTGTGATATCAAACAAAAGAAAAAATGCTTGCGAAACTAATGATTAAAACATTAGCTGACACAAAAGTAGATCTCTGTTAATATTTATTCATTTCCTCGTGTTTTCAAAGATCAAAACCACAACAAATTTTCAAGTTACATCAATGAAGCATACTTTAAGGGGGTGGGAGAATCAAACTCAATACAGTTTTAAATGTCTCAATGCAGATGTTGCTTTAAAAGTCTTGGGAGAAGCTAACACAGAATCCATGGATCTGGAAATCTGGTCCATTTTTTTTAATGTGGTGTTGGATCGGGGCCCGATGTGGGCCGGAGGGTCCCAGAGGAGACTGGTCAAGCAAAGACACATGAGGCAAGATGGAATGAAGACCAGCCTTTATTGATCAGAAGGCACTTAACTTTATACTCTGCCTAGCTCGACTGCGTGCATACGTTGCGCGTAGCCGTTACAGGAAAACTCTGAGTCTGCATATTGAGATTACACAAGATACCCATTAGGGATGACTTCACCGGGGGAAGTTTCTTATCTATCTAATTTACTGTTATCGGGAGAAAACATGTGCCTAGGTTGATTCTTGGGCTTAGAGCTTCTGTGGATGCGAGATCACTCATTACATGCTTATTGAGTTCATCACATGGTGATCTTTGCCCTCTATTGTCTGAATTGCCTGTTAGGTCAGCGATCAGTGAATTAAACTATAGCTATTAATCCGCTCCCTAAATTTCTGTCCCGTCGGAACCAAAAGCTCAAAGGAGCGTTCTCCCAAAACCGTGGTTCTGTCAGGGACAGTGTGCCAATTATGTGCGCGGAACCCACACTCCCCCTTTATTTGTTTAATTGGACCTGACAGACAGCTCGGCGCAGGAGTGGCATAAGCTGACGTGGGGTGAGGACATTCTGGGGCTTCCTCCATGGGGGACACATTGACAGCAATGAGGGAATACATTGCGCGAAGCAGCAAACCGCTATCTCCAAAATTGCAACACCCACAATCACCTTGAGCGATGTTTGTAGCCACCCCCAGGGGGACTACAACCAAAGTGAATCCCACCATTCCCACGGGGCATCTTCCCTGATATTCTTAACCAGGGTATGGAAATCTGTGATCTGGCTTTGTACCTTGCGAGAGTTGTCCGTGAGGTTGAAACAACACATGCCATGGACTGTCTCGCAACCCAAATGGTGTACAAGTAGGAGGTAGTCTATGGCTGCTTGATTATCCAATATTGCATGGCGAAGCTCCATTTGCTCTTGATTGAGCATCGCTATCGCCGAGGAGGTATGATTAATGGCTTTTGCCAGCACGCAAGCCAGCTGACCTATTCGGCGAGCATTGCCTACGGCTAAGCCTCGCATGCCGAACAAACTGACCGCCAATGAGACGTACTCAGCTTTGCTCAGAATCCTGATATTATTGTCACATGAACTATCTAGCTGGGTGGCATGAATGTGCTGTGTGTGGGCAGACACATCGGTGCTTGGGGAACCATATCCTTTGTGGGAAGCAACAGTGTCAAACGACTGATACAACAGAAGGAATCAGATATATCTGTGGAAATATAGTTCAAAGTGTGTTGGTTACATGTAGAAAACCAGCCTGAAGGCAAAGTGACATGAACAAACATTGACTCAATAGTCTCTGGGTGATTGCAAGTCCAAGTGCTGGTGCCGGGGTCGAGGCAATGGTGATGTGGCCCCTTGACCATGGAACAGCTGGTCATGCGAGCACAAGTTGAGTTCAGGCTGATCGCCACTCAGGGAGTGTACAGAGTGGCTGCATCAGCCAGTAGGACTCTTCTGACTTGGGTTCCCCAGTGCGCATATGTCAAATACATGACCTTGTGAAACGGGCCAAATATCCGCTTCACTAACCAGTCGCCGTTCCTCATGTGCGCACCTGGGGAGTGACACACTGGGATAAGACAAGTACTAAGAAGAGAGGCAGAATCGGTGGTCTGCCTCAGACAAAAATCAGACTGATTGACGAGATTCGCCAATCTTTCCGAGATGTTGTAGTGCAGCTGGGTAGAGAGATCTCCACCAGGCATCAGATTTTCTGCTTCAAATGAAGTGGCTTGAACCCCTCCCACCATAAGCAAGGAAAGGATCAGGATGATCGTCGTCAAGGAATTAAAGGTGATTTGGGACAAAACTCCAACGACGATATTCTCTGGCATTGGTTCCACATTCTCCCACCTCACGAACTCAGTCACCTCCTGGCACAGGGACTTGACCATCCCCCAGGTGATTTTTGGTGCTGTCACCAGCTGTTGTCACCTACTCCGCCTGGCTTTCCCCATCAGGGTCAATCCCTCCATCTCTGGCAGCGGGTCCGGGAACGCCTGGCTCCACGCCATTGGACTCAAGATGAGGCTTCACACACTGAGCTGGAATCCAGATGACACCTGAAGGAGACATAATTGCGGCATACCCTCTCCCCCATGTTATGAGTGGTGCCGGGCCCCTCCAAGAAGGATCCGGTGGCACTCTATAACGCACCTGAGGATGCAGGAGAGCCTCCGTGTGACGGAGGTGCTTCTCCTGAGGAGTGTAATCTGAGTAAACATTGAGGTGGTTGTACGTTAACAGTACCTTGTTCAGACAATGCTGTGCCTGACCCTGAGTTTTGGGGAGGGCTAGTTCCCCCCTTTCTGTTTGTTTGCCAAGGTAGGACTTGAGCATCCGATTCACCCGCTCCACAATCGCTTGCCCTTGCGGATTGTATGGAATGCCAAAAGTGTGCTTAATGTCCCAGGTGGCCATAAACGTGGCCAGCTGCCTGGAGCTATAAGCTGGACCATTGTCGGTTTTCAAGTGCCTTGGTTTGCCCATGGCTGCAAAGCAGGAGAGGAGATGCTGCTCCATTTGGGAAGCTGTTTCTCCCTTCTGAGCCGTAGCCCAGACAAACTGTGAGAATGTGTCTATGCAGAGGTGCACGAAATGCCATCTTCCAAACTGCAGAACGTGTGTGACATCCATCTACCACACCTGGTTGGCTTCTGTCCCTCATGAGTTGACACCCCACGAGGGCCCCCCTACCACCCCTGTGCAATGTGGACAGGAACGGACTATGCTCTGGGCTTGGGAGAGTGGCAGGTTGAACTGCCATGCAAGTGCTTTGGCATTTTGATGAAAGAATGCATGACTTTGAATCAGAGTCCTGAAGACTCCCAAAAAACTGACCTTTGCTGAATTTCCTTTGCGGCCGCATCCACTCTGCTATTGCCCACGGAAATCGGGCCATGTAAATCCTGGTGACTTCTAATGTGGGCGATATTGAGCACTTCGGTGCGGTTCCGCAAATGAAATTGAGTTGTGAGGAAGAGACCTAACAAGTTTTTGTCTATTGCGGGAGTGATGTAGGCTCCCAGTAGACTGTGAAGCAAATTCCGGACATACTGGCTGTCAGTAATGATATTCAAGTGTTCCTTGGCAAAGGTGCGCAAGGCGAGGTTCACTGCTGCCAATTCCGCCCACTTCACTGCTGCCAATTCCGCCCACTGTGCGGATTTCTGCAGAAGAGTCAGAAGCGTGTGCCTCTTGCCAAGTAAGAATGCCATATGTTCTACCCCCATCAGTGAACACTGTCCTGGCTCCCTGAAGTGGAACCAGGGACAATAACTCATACAAACTGACTGTCTGCGTCTGAAGCGAGACAAGTCTGGGGTCTTTCGGCAAATGGTATGCCAAGAATCCTGTGAATCCTTCCAATGCAATCGGGAGTGAGTCACCAAGCTGCATCAGCTGCTGGACCTGATCCTTTGTGAATGGGACAATGATTTTCACTAAATCGTGCCCTGAGATATCCCTAGCTCTCAACCTTCCTCGGTAAAGCACCGTGGAAACCAGTTCCTGTGGAGGGACGATGTTTCGGGAAGAGGTTATGGTAAATACACCCCTTCCATGATGTTCGCCCCTCGCTCGGAGTCTACCCCTAGAGCTCCGGTGAACATGGCTCCAGTCCGGACTATGTACAGGTTCAGAACAGGAGCATATGGCCCCTGACTAATCCTGTCCTCCCATCTCTGGCTGAGAATTTGGTTGACCTTTTCGAGAGTCAAACGAGCCTCTCACGGAATGTGTATCCGATCTGCTGGCTGCTTACCTAGCATTAGCAGCGAGAAGAGTGGCTTCAAGAGTTCTGTATCTAGCCTGAAATACGGTCTAGCCCAATTGATATTCCCCAGAATCTGTTGCAATTCTACAAGGGTGACTGAATCTTTGAGGTTAATTTGTGGCAAAACTGGTGCCGCGAAAGAACGGAGAAGCCGATGGCCCAAGTATGAGAAGGGCTCAGTTCTCTGAACTTTCTCTGGGGCAATGAGTAACCCCTTCTCCCCCAGAGTGGTCTGGAGGTCTTTAAACATTTCGCTGCCAAGTTGTGGCACTGCGATCAAAATATCATCCATAAAATGACATACCAAGACTGAGGGGTGAAGGTTTCGAAATTTTCCCAGTGTGTCGTGAACATAAATTTGGCACAGGGTGGGCGAATTGAGCATCCCCTGTGGCAAATATTTCCATGCAAAGCATTGCGTGGGCTCTCTGTGGTTTACGACTGGCACCGTAAAAGCGAACCTTTCCCAATCCCTTACATCTAAAGGAATGGTGTAAAAACAGTCTTTCAGGTCTATGACCAGGATCTCCCAACCCTCGGGGATCATGTTCGGATTTGGGATACCACATTGAAGCGGACCCATTCGCTGAATACACTTATTGATCTCTCTCAGATCTTGAAGGAGTCGCCACTTCTCTGACTTCTTTTTTATGACGAATATCGGTAAATTCCAGGGACTGGTGGACTGCTCTATGTGTCCTGCATCTAATTGTTCTTTAACCAGCTGTTTTAGGGCGACTATTTTTTCCCCTACTACCGGCCATTGCTCTATCCAGACTGGCGTGTTGGTAAGCCATTTGAGCGGTAGAGCCATTACCTGAAAGTAAGAGTGGCATGATACTGTTGCAAGATGTCTCGCCCCCAGAGATTGACGTGCACATCCAAGATATGCGGCCGAATGACCACAGTGCCGTCAGCTTCAGGCATCGTGACTTCTACCCAATCCTGGCATCTAAATGCTTCCTGGACACCACCTACCCCCTACACATCGGAGACCGGCTCAAGAGCCCACTCACACGGCCACTGACTCTTTCTGACCACGCTGACATCAGCTCCGGTATCTAATAGCCCATCAAAAGGTTTTTTATTCAAAAATACCTTTATGACTGGCCGCCGCTTCCACACTATGTTGGTCTCCACTGTCACTAAGACCTGGTATCCTTGTACTGCCCCTTCTGCACTTGAGCAGTCTTCCGACCCGGACTCTGAGCTGTCCCTGAGCCTTTCCTGGCTGCCTGCTTGTGGGTGACAAGGAACCATGATCAGTTGTGCTAACGTGTCTCCTTTGTGAATGGTTTGTGGTAGGTGTGTCCAAAGCTGAACCTGGAGTACACCCGAAAAATTGGAGTAAATGACTCCTGGAATCATAAGGATTCCTCACGTTCCTGCGATACTGCGGGGCAAACTAAACCTATATAGCCCTTAGGCAGGGGTCCCATGTACTGGGAATCTACCAGAAAGACTGTGCCTGGCAAGTCACATGTGACTTCTGACTAGCAAGTCATATCTAGTCCCACACTGCCCTTAGGTCTGGCCTGCGCCTCTGGAATGCAGGGTAGAATGTTCTGTGAATCTATTCCAGCTCTGGCTCTCCCAGAGCAACTGTGGTCTCTGTTTGGACCAGGGACAGAGACATGCCTGCACTCCGGTTTCCTGAATTCAGACAATTCCTGGCCCAGTGAAAGCCATTGTGACATCGTGGACATTGAGTGGTCTGAACCTTGGGACGACCTGTGTGTTTTGGCCATTACCCTTCTTGGATCGGCATTCTCTAGTGAAATTACCGATCGTGCCACAATTGTGACATGCTCCCATGGTCTTGCCTTTGGGTTTCCTACCGCCTTGCACCGCCACTGCTAACAAACCCATCTTGTAGGAATCTGTACCAATGTCAGCACAAGCCCTGATCATGTCGGTAAGCATCAGATCAGGATGATTGCCCATTGACTGCAAGATTTTACGGCAGTCAAGGTTGGCGTTGTCTTTCGCCAGCTTCATCATAAGCTCCTGCTGGGCTTGTTTGTTGTCTATCTGCCTACTGATCGCTTCTTCCAATCTGTTAACAAAATCCATGTAGGATTCCTGGGCACCCTGCTTAACTGCTGTGTACTTTTTGGCTGCTTTGCTAGTTGTCAGGACCTTGAGATAAGCCCTAAAGGCTGTCTCAGCCGCCAGTTGGAACGTGGCGATTGGCAAGGCGCCAATCTGCGCATCGATGGTTTTTAACTGACCCGACCCATATAGCTGGTCAGGAAGTACTGCTCCTCCCATCCTGGCAGCCCTTGCAGGTGCTTCAAGTCGATACTCACTGTCCCATAGCAAATACTGGCTTGGGTTGAGCATCATTCTCATGACGACCTTCCAGTCATATGGAATGAGCATCATTGTCTCACAAATCTGTGAGTATACTTCTAGTGAAATGACTCTGAAGTCCTGTTTCTGTGATTGCCTTCCGTATTGCCATGAGCAATTTGTACGGAACTGGCGAATGGATCATTTGCTGTTGTCCATCTCTATGCGGACTAGGCATAATTGCCTAAGTTCAGCTAGTTCTTCCGCTGACAATTCCCCATTGATGGTTTCTTCTTCGACCATGCACTGGATGGAACTTTTGGCTATCTGGGAACTTTTAACTGTCTGGGAACCGCCAGCAGTTCCCAAACCTTGCATTCCTTCAGAGGCGTCTGCAGCTGCCACTGAAGGAAAGCTCCCTAAGCCTCCCTGTTTAAGCTGAAGTGACGGATAGAGACCCATTGGGGCTGATGGCTCTGACTGCGCTGGGGGGTCCTTGGTCTCTATCCAGACTGAGTCTACCTCTGCGATTAGCTTTCTACACTTACTCCATGTGCTAATCACCTTAGCTGGGGCTCTTTGTTCTTGCTTAATGTAGGTCCCTATCCTGTCCCAAAGTTGAAGGCTTAACATGCCTGTTTCTGGATAAAACAGATAGTGCTCCCCCAAGTACACCAAAAGATCTGCTAACTGGGCGCTGTGAATGCGAGTATGATTTACCCTGGCCAGGGCTTTGAGTTCCATTAAGTGAACTCTCTGGTTATCGGTCGGACGTTGCCGCTGCGGACAAGTCCCCATATTACTGCCAGTCCTTTGAAGTTGCCTCCACTGGACGAGTTGACGCATCTAAGTAAGGTAACTGGATTCGGTGCAACGCACCTCTGGGAAGGACTCGGAATGTGGGCTGCTGCCACAGGCCCTCGGTGGCCTCTGCGATGGCGTCAGGGTTCACAGCCGACCCTGAGCGGAATGTGTTTCCAATGCGCAAGATGTCTCAGAGCGTTGGAACGTGCTCTGCCTCTGGAATGCCTTGCCACTTAGCGTAGCTGTCATTCAGATCGGGTGGCTTTCAGACCTGAACTGCTGCGCAACCTCCAGGAAGACTTGGATGGGGTTCTGGCATAGAACCAGACCAAGGGTGTCACTACTCATGAGTAGGATCACATCAGGGTCACCATATGTTGGATCGGGGCCCGATGTGGGCCAGAGGGTCCCGGAGGAGACTGGTCAAGCAAAGACACATGAGGCAAGATGGAGTGAAGACCAGCCTTTATTGATCAGAAGGCACTTAACTTTATACTCTGCCTAGCTCGACCGCGTGCATACGTTGCGCGTAGCCGTTACAGGAAAACTCTGAGTCTACACATTGAGATTACACAAGTTACCCATTAGGGATGACTTCACCGGGGGAAGTTTCTTATCTATCTAATTTACTACTGGGGACATGCATTGTCTACTGTTATCGGGAGAAAACATGTGCCTAGGTTGATTCTTGGGCTTAGAGCTTCTGCGGATGTGAGATTACTCATTACTTGCCTATCGAGTTCATCAGTTGGCGATCTTTGCCCTCTATTGTCCAAACTGCCTGTTAGGTCAGCGATCGGTGAATTAAACTATAGCTATTAATCCACTCCCTAATTTCTGTCCCTTCGGAACCAAAAGCTCAAAGGAGCGTTCTCCCAAAACTGTGGTTCTGTCAGGGAGTGTGCCAATTATGTGCACGGAACCCACAATGTGGTAAGTTTTCTTTATGAATTTTCAAATTGTTGTCATCATGTGAATATCTACAGACCCATGTTGTCAAAGCATTCAATAGTTATACACTTTTGAGTGCAATTTTAACCCAACAAATTGGCCAAATAGCAGCTGAACTAACAGCAGGCTGGCTAAAGCTAAACTGAATCCTGCTCACCTTATAAATGTGGGGAATGGGTTATTACTAACTTTAACTTCCATCCCCTGACTTTTTATTAGCATTGAGGATGTGTCTTTGAACAGGAGAAAGCTTGGATCTGGTGTAAGTCAGCTTCTCCTATGACCTGATTCTTTTACATCCCTCCCACACATCTGTTTTGGCTTTTCTGCTGGCAAATTTTGAGCAAAACAGTCAATCCTGATTGCAGATTGTTCTGGCAGCAGGTATCTGAGATCAACAAGGACAAGATGATTCAGACAAGTAAAGAAGATTTCTGCCAGCTGAAAGGGCTTGTGCCAAATTATAGCTATAGAACAGAAATATCTTTGGGCTGCAGTCACACTGCTTTGCAGGTTTAGCTGGGGTAACACATCCTCTTCACTTCTTCCCCTCAAACCATACCTTCCAGGCCTTTGAATGTGCTACACAGGTAATCAAAAAGACCTCCTGAAGGAACAGAGTAATCCCTGGTGAGGAGGATTATGGGAGGAGGATAAAAAAGGATTGACTCACACTCCTTTTGAAAATACATTTTAAGTACCCTCATTTTAATTTTTGTAACTTTTACTGTACTATGCTGGTCTTGGACCATAATATTGATTGATTGACTCCCTTCTGTCTTGTCTTTTGTTGTTCTCTATTTTCTTGGTGCCACAACTAATTACATATCAGAACAGTTGGGCTGATAACAATCTTGCATTCACTAATACTGGGTATCAGTGGAAGTAGGCTTTACAGCCTAAGGTGACTTTCCTTTGCCATTAATCAATTGATAAAATTATTTTCCTGCCTCTGGCATTTGAAGGAGGTCCTTGCCCTTTCTTCTTGCTTGTTTTCTTGGTTCCATTGTTTTGTTGATAGTGCATCTATTTTCTTTGACCTCCAACAAGCAACAAGTATGAAGGCTCTTTGATGTGATGGAGACTCCATTTTCCTATTTTTTTCTTCTGATTATAACTACATATGATAACTACAAGATTTTCCCCCTACATTAAATACTTCTGGAGTATTTCTATCATGCCAAGTGCTAGTTTGTGTATGGGAAGCTAAGGAGAGGCAGTGACAATATTAAGCTAATCTCTCCACATTTTCTCTGGGTTGTTTTTGTTTTTTCTACCATACACTTTGATAACTAAAAGGAATAATCAAAATTTTCCAATAAAATCTATCCACTTACCTATGCCTAAAAACTGGATCTGGGCCATTCTATCTGTGTGACATTGGTGAGTTCATATTTCAGAGTTGACTTTGTAACTTAGTAGAAACTGAGATGTTCATATTTTGAACATTTTTGAGCATTTTTGATAACATGTTACATTTCAGGATATGACACCATTATAAGATGTGGTTTGGTGTGAAAGCCAATGAAATTAGCAATGGTTTGGTATGTGCTGCTTAAAATGCCATGAAAACCAAGAATGTATATTACTGCTTTATAAAACTGTGGGAACATCTTGAATCAGACTAGTATTCTATCATTCTGAATACCATTCTAACTATAGGCGGAACTGTACTTCTTCTTAAGAGTTCTTTATTTTCCCTTCCTTTGATTATGTGCTTACTGTTATGTGCTATGGAGACTGTAGGAAGTTTTCAAGGTATTTAAGAGAGACAGTATAGGGAATAGTTTTATTAATACTATTTGCTTAAGAGTTTCCATGCCCAAGCAAGGATTTGAACCCAGAACTCCTCAGTTCTAGACCACCACTCTGTCCACTACACCACAGTGACTGATTTCTCTTCCTTTCTTTGTTTAAGATATAAGGCTATGTAACAAAGACAACTGTGCAATATAATCGTTATTGCATCACTGTCATCATTTTGTGTTTTATGCTGCACTCCAGCATTATGACCATAGCAGAAAGTTCTAGGGGCCTGTGATCAGGATGGCCAACTGAACTCCCAAAAGGTCATATGCTATTGTGTACTATTTGAAAAAGAAAGCCCTCCTAGGTACATATTGCGGTGAAGTATTTTGTGGTGGGAGTCATCCAATGGTGGGCATCAGCAGGTTCATGCCAGTTTGCCAGTACCGGTAGCAGAAATTCTGGCTGGTCTCACCCATCCAAGTTTTGAAATAAAGTAGTCCTAATTTGGGTGCAATGCAGGGCTTTCCCCCTGGCCACGCCCACCATACCATGCTCACAGTGTGGTAGTAAACAAAAATTGAGTCCATCACTGAAGTCATCAAATGATGAGTTGCAAAATGGGAAGGGGTATTGTAGGTATTATTTCCATGTCAGTTACTTTAAACTACTAATTTCACAATTCTTACACTGGTAACCTCCCTGAATAGATGACTGGTAAAGCTGATCATTTAGCTTACTGCTACTTGCAGCTGAGGAAAGACTTTGATTTAAACATGGTCTATACTGCACTGCTGCAGCATCTACCAGCTAGGTGTCACCTATGAAAGCGCGGTGCCAAAATGGCCACCGCGCTCTTTGCGGGCCCCCACCCACCCGGACTCAGACATCCGGGTGAGTTAGGGGGCGTGGCCACCCCTCTATAAAAGAGGTGGCCACGAGGCAGCCGAGCTGCCATTTTAAAATAGCGATGGAGAGGAGAAGTTTTCTCTTTCGCTGTTTCTTCATTTCCCCCTCCTTCCCGGCTGGGAAGGAAGGATTTTCGCACGGAGCCTTTTGCTTGCTGGCTCCTCCGTGCCTTTTTTGCGCTCTTCAATCCCTGGAAAGGGATCCTGCTCCTTCTTTAAGATATGCCTCCCAAACAGAGGGCCTCGGTGATGAAGCCGCAGCCAACGGGGAGGTCTTTTGGCCCTGCGCAACGCGGGGGGCAGCCCTCGGGTCGGAGGACCAGGGCTACGCCCCTGCAGCAGGGCACGATACTCCCCAGCCTCGGGCCGGCCCTTCGGGGGCTCCGGCCCTCGGCCCGCAGTTGCCGGCCATGGGCTGGGACAATGGGGGAGGGTCTGGTGCTGGCACACAGCACGGTTTACCTCCGGCCCCTCATGGGCCGGAGTTTGGGCATGGCCCTATTCTGGCCTGGGCTCTCAAATTGGGGATCCTGGTCTAATGCTTAGTGGGCCGTCCAGCCCACCTGGCCCACTTTATACTGGGAGTTCTGTGTGGTGCTGGAGGCATCCTGGGGATTACACACAAACCCGTGGGAGGGGGCCCTTCCTTATATGCTGGGGGCCCATCGTGCCCGCCGGTTACCTCGACGGCCGCCACACTTCAACAGGCGGCCAGCCGGCTTGAGCTGCTTGAGACACTTCGGCCGTGCCTGCCGCTGTCTCGCAGCTCCCTGTTCGTCCTGAGCTACAGCCAGGGAGTGGTCAGATGTGGCTCCAGAGCTCGATTCCTGGTCGCGAGCTCCGATGCCCGCCGTGGGCCGGAACCCCCAGTGGGGGCGGCTCACGGGGGTGCACCTAGTGAGTATGGTTCAAGTTAATGCACCCACATCACAGTCCACTTCCAGCGGCGGGGTTCAGTGGCCATGGCCTCACCAATTTGAGGCGAGTGGGCATCAGTTGCCAGCCTATCCCAGTGCCCCTTGGTTGCATACTGGCACGACATTGGGGGTGGGGGTTTCCGCCCCCGGGGCAGTGCCGGGCATCGCAGGGGCTGGCCTGGTCCCGCTGCGTATGCCCCGTGTACCTCATGTGCCGGTCACGGCCTTGCCGACGGCTGATTATTCATTGCCCCTTGGTGATCAGTTGTCCTGGGTCACGAGGGACAAGATTTGGCGGGGGGAGTACGTGGATATATTCTCCCTATGAACCGAGAGCCCACTAAGGAGGGGAGAGACGGACGGGGTGACAGAGACATAGAGCTGTCCCGCCGGAGTAAGCCACCACGCAGGGGGGTGTCCGCCCCCGGGACAGTGCCGAGCATCGCAGGGGCGGTCCGGGTCCTCCTGCGTATGCCCTTTCTACAGAATGTGCCGCCGATGGCTTTGCCGACGGCTGGTAATTACTTGCCCCTGGATGATTATTGGCCGCAGGTCATGAGGGGTAAGGGCTGGAGGGGGACAGGTGGATATTCCCCCTATTGAACTGTGAGCCCACTGCGGAGGAGAGAGAGGGACAGGACGACTGAGATAAGGAGCTGTCCCATCGTCGTGAGCCACCGCGCACCTTGGGCCAACTGGTTGGCGGCATACCTTGTATATATGGTGGTATGCCGCAGGGCCCGGCCTGATTGGGACACCCTGATGGTTCCATCCATTGCTAAGATTTACAGGGCGATGGTTGACTGGATGGGCCCATAGCAGTTGGCTTACGGTGAGGAATGCGGATGAGGGTGGCTCTATACCCTGAGAGGAGGTGGGATGAGCACTGTCAGCAGTTGTGCTTGTGTACATCACTCCCACGTGACTGGTGCCTGGTGATAGGTACCATGGTGGCCATGCTGAGCAGCGGGCTGTCAGGCACAGTCTCCAAATAACTGGTTGGGCAGGGGGTTCCAGCCCGCCTGCTGTGTTCGACCTGCTCAGCTGGCGATGTGTGTGCTAAGCGCCAGTGTCGTTACCGACTTGGTGTCACCTTTTGCGCCGGCCCTTACGCCGCCTCCGTGTGCATGCGGGTTGGTTGGTTACGGGTCAGAGGTAGGGGTGCACAGGGGCGATCAGAGCTCCGTCTAAAGACAGAGCCCCAAGAGACAGAGCCTTGACAAAGCTTCCCCCCCCTCCCCAATTGGTGTACTCAGGCAGGAGAGATGGCAATCAGCTTATCCAAGAGGGGATGGGGCGGGGTACCTGCTGGAGGGTTTTCCATGGGGCTTTTTGTATTCCATTCAGGGGTGTTAGGGGTCCCAGGATGCTACTAATCTGGTTCCCTTGAAGGGTAACGAAGAGGGGGCTCCACTGTGCACAGCTGAGGGAGTTGGGGCCATGAGAGTAGCGGGGCCCGTCTTGGAACCACCTTTCCTAAGTCGACTGTCTCCCCTATGAGGCTCGTACCGAGCTAGGACCGGGGTGAATGTCATTAATCCTCCATTTATCTTACCCTGTGGGTTATCCATTCAGGGATGCCATTCCTGATGACCTCGCTCAGTCAGGTACTCGTAGTTGGTTTGGCCCCTATGGGTGGCACGCTCACCTAGTCCTGGTGCTGTTCGGGCACAGTGCGATATGCACTCGGATTTCAGATTATTGCCAGTGCACCCGATGGATGTGCAGCTATTGGGTTTTTAGGTCCCGAGGGGACTTTTACTTAGATAAGGCCAACCCCTTCTGACTGAGTTAATACATGTTCAGCACTCGAACGATTCAGGATTTTCATTCAGTGGGCCTTTCCTCATGGGTAGGGGTCTCGGTCTCTAGCCCATTACCTCGACGACTTTGGGTTCGGGGGTGAACGGGGCTTGGACACGTGCACGCGTCTCCTCATTACATTTCAGACACTCAGGTGGGAACTGGGTGTCCCCTTGGCACCTGAATAGACCGAGGGCCCAGCTACTAAGCTCACATTTCTAAATCGACTCTGTCGCGCGGGCACCCGGGTTAACCATGAACAAGGTGGCTTGGATCTCCATGGCGATTGTGGCATTGATTGCCAAACATAAAGTGTCCCCTTGTGAGCTACAGTTACTTCATGGCTGCCTTACTTCGGCCTGCAGGGTGGTTCCGTCCGGCAGAGCATTGGCCAGGCGCCTGTGTGACGCCATGGCTGGCCTGTTACAACATCGACACAGGGTCCGGCTGATCAGGGGCATACGGGTGGGCCCTCTGGTCTGGCTCAAATTACTCCTGGGTTTTAACGGGGTCTCTTCCTGGAGATCAGACCTGATGGTCTGCCCTAGATTTCAAGTACGGTCGGATACCTCCGGCTCCCTGACTTATGGGGGTTTACTCTGGGGTGGGTGCACGGATCGCCTCCGCGATCTTATCTTCCTTGCGTTTCTCCCCATTTTGGGGAGCACTACTGCTATGGGGCGATGAGTGGGCCTACTCAGTGGTCCAATTTAGGTGTGACAATGCGGCAGTGTTGCATATTGTCAACACCTAGACACGCAAATCCCCCAGGGTTAGGACATTAGTTTGTCTATTCCTTTGAGAAGCCTACGCCTAAATGTGCTGTTCTGAGCCAGACATGTTCCAGGTATTAATAACGACATTGCTGCTGCTTTCTCCCGCCTGCAGATCCCCCGGTTCCTTACTCCGGAAGCAGAGGAGTTCCACTCGCCACTCCCGGCCGATTTCGGAAGTTTGGTGAGGAGAGGTGAACCGGGCATGTCATTGGCACATCGCACGCGTAAGGCGTATCACCATGCGTTCATGCGTCGTGTTTGAGAGGGGCGGGCACGGGAACGTGTCCACCGCACGTACACGCGTCACCCTAGTTCCCAGGTTTTTTGACCCACCTTGCACGAGGCTGGCATTACTTATGTTCAGATAGGTGTGAGGTGGCTCTTGGCCACGCAGCTACCACGGTAGCCTTTTTGGAGCGCTCCGCATCAGTGTGTGGGTGCCAGAGTTGGTACCACCTGTGTAAGGCGGATGTGTCTCGTAGGGCACTGGAACTCGATGATGTCTCTGTCACACATGAGTGGGCTCAAGTGGGGATACGGTCCTCACAGGTTGTTCAGCATGGCGTAGGCAGTGGAGTTAGACTGCTACGAAGTTTTATTGGAGACATCTGTCCGGTTGGTGCCCTACATGAATTTTTGACAGTGCCTGCTGCGTGCCCCAGCCTGTTTTTCTGCCACCAGGATAGGTCTACCCTTGCCGAAGTAATGTTACGGAGGGTGACCGGTGCCGCGCTTCGCGGTGTGGGGGCCCGTTTTGGCACCCATTTATTTAGGATAGGCATCGCGTTGATCGCGGCTACATTTGGAGTACTCGGAGGCCAACATGCGAGTACGCGCAATTTCTTATTTATTTATTTTATTTATTTATTTTTTAAATTTATATACCGCAATTCTCAGCCCTAGGACCGACTCAATGCGGTTTACAAGATAGGAATACAACACAGTAATACAGCATAACAATCCCACAAAAAAGAATACAATATATCACAATACATTACAATATATTCAATACAGTTCATTAAACAGTTACACCAATGCAAAGTGCAAAAGCAAATACAAATATAAATTATACAAAATATCATTAAATACAGTACTGAATCCCCAGAACAATAGCCCAAACCCTCAGTTCCCTCCCGTCCATGAAAAACCCCTGGCTTCGAAACATTCTCACCGAAGCCCTAAAGTCCCCACTACTGGGAAAAACTGTTCCAGCTGGGCTCCCACCTTCCCTGACCGGGCGGGCCAGGGAAGGGAGCCGAAGATGAAGCGTGGCTCTCAGGGCTCGGTGGCGGCGGCTATTCATAGCCCCGCGTCCGGCAAACTGTTCCAGCTGGGCTCCCACCTTCCCTGACCGGGCGGGCCAGGGAAGGGAGCCGAAGATGAAGCGTGGCTCTTGGGGCTCGGTGGCAGCGGCTATTCATAGCCCCGCATCCGGCAAACTGTTCCAGCTGGGCTCCCACCTTCCCTGACCGGGCGGGCCAGGGAAGGGAGCCGAAGATGAAACGTGGCTCTCGGGGCTCGGTGGCGGCGGCTATTCATAGCCCCGCGTCTGGCAAACTGTTCCAGCTGGGCTCCCACCTTCCCTGACCGGGCGGGCCAGGGAAGGGAGCCGAAGATGAAGCGTGGCTCTCGGGGCTCGGTGGCGGTGGCTATTCATAGCCCCGCGTCCGGCAAACTGTTCCAGCTGGGCTCCCACCTTCCCTGACCGGGCGGGCCAGGGAAGGGAGCCGAAGATGAAGCGTGGCTCTCGGGGCTCGGTGGCGGCGGCTATTCATAGCCCCGCGTCCGGCAAACTGTTCCAGCTGGGCTCCCACCTTCCCTGACCGGGCGGGCCAGGGAAGGGAGCCGAAGATGAAGCGTGGCTGCGGCCCTTATATGTACGTGCCCTCACTGTGTGAGTACCTAGTTATGACCTTCACCTCTTCTCCTCTTTTACAGATCCTGTGTGTCTCTACACACCGGTGGCAGTGGGGCTGGTGGGCCGCAGCTATGTACACTGGGCAGCAGTATATGCTGCGGCGACAGAGAGTGGACCCCGACTTGGGCTCTGTGCATCCGCACGTATGCGATGGTATGGTATGCGCGGCACAAGGGGGTGGGAACTGTTGCCATTCCTGATGTCCGTCGGGGATGCTGGACCGCCCGATGTTCTTAATAGGCACCTCGGTGGCAACGATCTATATGGATCACTGCTGTTACTAAACTGTCGAGGGGCTGTGACCTGGTGTTTTTATCACGTATGGCTTACACACGGTCACTATGGTCCAACATCGTGCCGAGACACCGATTTAAGGGAGACGTGGATCTCCGTGGTTCGGACTGTTCCGGCAGTCAGTGGACAGGGCTGTTGCTCAGTCCCTTGCTGAGCATGGCTGGGAGACAGCCATTGGACACCTGAGGATAGGCTTACAAAAATTTTGCCGGTAGGCAGGGGAAGGGGTCCACCTGTCGGCTGGAGGTATGTACCTCGTTCTGGGTGTGGTGCAAGCAGGCCTGGCGACCGAGCTGACGGTCTTGGGGGGGGCGGTGAGTCATCATGGACGCCTCCCGTGTGGCGGGTAGCACTGGTAAGGTAAATATTTATGACCCATAGGTATCCGGCAGGTTCGCAATTGACTGGCCAACACTTAGACAGGTACAGGTGTAATAACGTTGACCGGTCAACGACGAACCAGGCAAGGGGTGATGGCAGGAGCTTTTCAGCATGCATCACCCCGTGATTTGACGGATACACGTCAGAGGGTAGGGTCAGTAGATAGTTTATTGACTACGGTCAACAATTTGTTTGTGTCAACAAACAAATTGATACAAATGGATACATTGTAGCCAATTGCCGTTGGCAATTTTGGGAGGAACTTTACCAGTGTTACTGCGGCCTGCTTGCCTTAAGAATTATAATTGGATGAGTACCAATTGAAAGTTATAATTCGGACTAGGGCATTATGCAATAAAAGTGGCCCAATGCCTTTATCCATATAGTCTGAGTCTTTCTTTGGGGGGTGCGCCTGCAAAGCACACTCCTTGGCTCTGCTTGATGGCAAACAACAACCCATTGAGGGTTCCCTCAAACTTTATAGCACAAATGATCCACTCTTCTTTAAAGTAGAAAGCTCCATAGCAGCTTACATATTATGTTTCCTTGTGAAGACATCCGCAAGAAGAACAAAATCGTTTGACTTGGCTCATGCAATTATAATCAGTTTAATTCACTGAAATCATGAAAGAACAGATCCAAATTCCATCCGATATAGGAATTTTCAACTTTTTCATCAGGGATCTAAATCAAACGTAATAAACAATTACTAGTGTTCATTTCCTTATAACATATATACATATATAAGGTAAAGGTTTCCCTTGCTCGAAAGCCAGTCGTATCCGACTCTAGGGTGCAGTGCTCATCTCTGTTTCTAAGCCAAAACATATATATATACACACATATGCACACTATATAGAACAGATCTTGGATTTGCCACAGGATAATATAACTCAGTAATGCAAACTCATAGATAGTTGAACATTCATTACCTGTGTATTCTTGTTCCGAGATAGTGGTTTTTATGATATTAAGTTTTTATATCGCGTCCCAGACTAGTCCCACCTCCCTAGTGAGTTTCCATGGCAGAGCCAAGAATTGAACCCAAGCATCCTGAGTTCTAGTCCATTAATGCACCTTACTAGGTATTCCCATATTACACTACACCATTGCAGTTCCCTGAAGCTAATCTTTGCTAAACTGCTTCAGGACTCCAGATCTAGTTTCTTTTTCCCTCTGTCTGGATGCAAAGTGTTGTGTCTTTCAACAATCCTCAAAGAAATTGACATCTTTCTCTCTCCCCTCCTCTCAATGCATTACACATAAACAGCAGACTTCTATATCAGATAGAAATGTAAATCCTGACCTGATTCTTGTTTGGGAATGAGAAATTGATGTAATGTTTTCCCTCACCATGAAAGAACTAGAATTGTTGCTGTTTTTTCTTCATTTGAGCCTCTGCAAGATGGATTTTGTCCATTTCTGGGGGGAATGTACATTCCTTGCAAGAACCAGCATTTGACAGGTAGTATATGTCATTTTGATCAATCAGCTAATCCTTTTTTTTTGTTGCTATCTGTTTGTTTGCTTAGAGAAAAGACTGTGTGGTTTTGCACTTGCATTGGTCTTAAGAATGCTTGCAGGGTGAAATAATCCTTGACACCCTGTTTCACCATGTCAAGACAACCTGCCTCAATGAGAAATGAGACCCTGTTGAGATTTCTTCACATCCTCACTTTCAGATACTAAAAACAACATTTTATCCACACCAGTGACAAAAGCATGTTAGTGATACAAAAGCCCACAGTGATGGTCAGTTACTCACTTTGCAGAATCCAACGGCATGAGAATGACACTACTACTGTTTCTTCTCACTTTCCTCTGAAAATGTCAAAACCTGTGAACACAATTGCTCCTCCAACGGTGAGACAATATTTGTCTTCCATTTTGCTTCTTTTTTAAAAAAAATCATTGTACAATTTCAGCCAAGTATGTTGCCTTCCTCCTGTCTTCCTATATCAGGAAACCAATCTTAAATTAATTGCCCCCCACCCCACCCCTGCCCAGAGTACGCTGCATCCATAAAGTTTAGTATATACTGTGCTGTTTCTAAGACATTCCACATTATGTTCCATTTGCTTCCTGATGTATTTGTGGTTGGTAGCAATTGAGTGATCATATTAAGTTATTTATTATTTAATCAATTGTGTTGAAGAAACAGCAGGGCTCATTAAAATGTAATGCTTTTATCTGAAAGGAAAGTAGATTGATTCAATTTTATAGCAAGCTATACCTGTATCAAAACAGAGCCTTCTTTTACTGGCTTCTTTGTTGGAATTGTTAAAAACCACTCATGTTGCCCTTTTGATCCCCTCCTAGGTGATGCTTTAGAACTATGGTTCCCAATGTGGGGTGCATGCCTCACAGGGAGGCCATTTGATTTTTTAAGGGGAACATTTCGAGAATGAGTTATTAACAGTGAATGGCCATCTAGGCTTCCTCCACGTGAACAGGAGTTGACTTTTTGAATAATAATTGTTCATACACCAGTGCTCACCAATGCAGGAATCTTTTTATTTTATCTCCATGCTGGGTGGGTGAGGCATCTCCTGACCTGCTCAATTTATGCATGCTAGCTTGCTATTAAAGTCATAGGTTTAGCAATGAAAAGAGAAATAACAGTGAAATAGCAGCAATGCTACCAACACTTACCATGGTTCCAAAATGTTCCACAGATACATTGCATTGATCTTACTCCATTTTCACCACCATGGCTAGCATTAAAAGCTGATAAAGAGAAGCGACAGTGCAGCAAATTCCCAATCTTTTATCGACTGCTTTCCAACTGGCACAAGCTGAACATTCTGTCTATTAGCAGTGCTGAGGATTTGCCACTTAATCCAAAGCAATATCAGTCTTGCTGAATCCAGTCTAAACCATGTAGCTGAGATATGCCTTGCAGAATTTAAGGGAATTACCACGCACCCAGGTATGGTATTTGCGGATGAATGTAAGATTACAACTTGGAAATTATCACAAGAATGGATTTAGGATTTAAGGCTCAGCATTCTTCTGCATTCATTCGGACAGCTTTATGAAAGAAAACTTGTGCATTTTTCTCTGTTCTTGTAAAAATTCTTCTTCAGATATACTACAGAGTCGTCCTCAATTGCTTAATTATAGTTGTGCAATAGTGCAGTTGCCACACACACATGCAGAAATAGGTGGCCATGGGGAAAAATTAAATAATAAAGAAAAATGTAAAACAGTATTATTATCTTAAAAGATTATTAATTACCCCCACCTGCTTTTCTATATTTCAGGCAAATTAAAATTGGTCCTTGAAGATAGGACTTTCCAATAGAAAAACAGACATGTTCATAATTGTGAGCATGCATGATAGAAATGTACCTGGCTGCACCTAATACTGAAGTTCTTTACTGGTTAGATGCAAACATTGGAAGGAACACAAAGATGTAGCTAGCAATAGAAAGAGAAATAGCACACACACACACACACACACACACACACACACACACACACACACACACACATATATATATATATATATATATATATATATATATATATATATATATATATATATATATATATATATATATATATATATATATATGTATGTATGTATGTATATGTATATGTATATGTATATGTATATGTATATGTATATGTATATAATACTGGCCATACTCTAAAGAGGCCAATGGCTACAGGTGGATGAGCCCCTTTAGGTGGGGTGATGGGCCCCTCAGTGGAGGAAATGCCACTAGATACCATCAGCTGTTGGGCAACCAACGCGGCTACAAGACCTTGCAGTTGCCGGAGCTGCTGGACTCGCTGGACCCCCACCTTTGCGGACTAGTGTCCACCTGCAACTGCGGTGGGAGCTCGGCTTTAAAACCATCACCATCACCATGGACGTTCTGCTGCCTTCATAATATGGTCAGGATGCATACATCTTTTTTGTTGATACTAATTGCTTTTTATTGTAACTGATATTGATAGGTAATTTTGTGGATGTATACATTTCTTCTGTCGAACTGATATTATTGTAACTGATATTGTGATAGTGTCATGTGACTCTGAAACTTGTAATTTGTGATACTACATTATAGCATTGTGATGTAGCACTGTTCGTGAATTTGTATACTGAATTTTGCACTGTATCTTGACTTTCAGTATTAAGTGTATGTTATTGAATATTGTATTACTATACTTATTGTATATTATGATATTGTATATTGTATTTATTGTCGCCTACCTAAACCACCCTGAGTCAGGTTCGCCTGAGTGGGTGTTATAAAAGTGTGAAAATTAAATTAAATTAATTAAATTAAATATTGGGCCCAATGGCAAAATGAGCGGAGGAGGAACTCCGATTCACTTCATGGCAAGCTGGGCAAGTCCTCCCTTTTTTCTTGGCAGAGAAGATGCTTATTAGATTATGGTGGCTGCGGCAATGATGATGATGATGATGATTTTGTGTCAGTAATTATTCTGGGTTGAAATGATTGTTGCTGGAGGAACTCCACTCAGGAGATACCCAGATGAGGCTCTTTTCATGTCCCCAAGATCTTTTCTCACCAAAGTGGTCCCTATTTATCTACTTGCAATTTCTTGCTTTCGAACTGCTAGTTTGGCAGGAGCTGGATCTCGAACTGCCGACTTGCTGGCCTTCCAGCTGACAAGGCAAGCTTTTTAATCACTGAGTCACTGCAGCCCTTGTTAGATGATCTTTGAATAGCTTTTCTTCCCCATGTTGCTACTCCAAGAAAAAGGTTTATAAATTGTAGTGTAGCTATCTAGTTTGTATAGAGTACTATGGAGTGGGTACAGAACTCTGCCTCTACAAAACCAACTCCTATAATTCCTTACTTTTAGCTTTACTGACAGGGGCTGATGGGGACTGATGAGTACAACTGCCTACCTCTGCTCTAGAGAGGTAAGAGGAGGTGGAGTGAGGGTCCCTACCTCTGTCCCACCTCTCAAGCTGGCCATGTTTTAAATGATGGACATGTTTGAGTTCAGGGATTATTTTTTGCTGGAACATCTGTTTGGCAGGCCTCACAAGCATTGAAGTAACATTTACATTTTGAAGAGGTCCATTCTGCTCGCAGTGTGCCAAGTGAATTGATGGCATTATGTTGAAACTCCCCATCATGCTGGGAACAACCTTCAAGACAAAAAAGTAATTATATCTGAAATGTCTACATTCTGTTTTTTTAGAATGAAATCAGATATCGCTCTAAGGTGCAAACACACACACACCACAATCTTGTGCCCCCTGAAAAAGCTAGCAATTTTATTTTGTCTCAGTTTTTGCGAAATGCTGTCCACCACTAGGTCTACCTTGGTCAAACTGGAAATAATTTAGGATTATATTTGCTTCATTCTTTGGTATGAAAAGCTAGAGACAAATTAGGGTGGGAAAAACATTTCACTTATGAATGAAGCAGAACACTATCAATAGTAACAGCAACATGAGTATACTTTTCAGACAAGAACCAAAAAAAAGCAAAGAGAAAAAATGAAGAAGACAAAAAATATTTTGGCAGCAGCACCTGAAGGAGTGGACTTCATCCATAAAAGATCACTTTAAAATAGTGGTTGGTCTATAATATGCCACAATGTTTTTGTCTTCTTTATTTTCTGATTTTTGCTTTTGCTTTTCTTTTCTTTTTTGTACTTTTTTGAAATGCTTTCACAGACTAATACTGATACCACTTTGAGAGATGAAAAGGTATGTATGTTTCTTCCCATCACCCCCTCACACCTTTGTTTTACCAACTTCATCAAATTCATCAAATATTTGCATTCCTCAAATGGAAAACAGCCTTTCAAAGTGGGAAAGATCCTAGATGGTTGGTATAAAATAGAGTGAATGAATAAACAAAAGTATTTTGGCACAAAGGACAGGAAGCTACATCCCAGATGTTTTGGTCCCCCACAAACCATACTACAGATCATATGATCATGTTATAGAAAACTGCAGTTTGGAAACATGTACATAAGGAAAATTACAATTTGAAATTTGTTTGTGCAAAACCATCTCAGATTCAACACTGGAACAGGTAGACCAGTTTTCTTACCTTGGTAGTATCCTATCTAAAAACTGCACCTGTGAACAGAATGTGGTGAAGAGAACTGGTGCTGCCCATTCTGCCTTTGGTCATCTATCACACTGGGTCTTCATGAACAAAGATTTAACAATCCAGACTAAACTCATGGTATATCAGGTTGTTGTTATCTCAACATTATTGTATGGCTGTGAAACATGAACCCTCTGTTGCCAAGACATCAAAAAGTTTGAGCACTTTCACCAACAGAAGCTAAAATCCATCCTGAACATCAAGTGGGATGACTATGTCACCAACATCACAATTCTCGAGAAAGCGAATGTAAACAGCATCAAAGCTTCCATCATAGGCCATCATCTTAGATGGATAGGGCATGTTCGCCATATGGATGGTTCCATGCTTCCTTGCCAAATACTTTACGGGGAACTTAGCTCCAGTACAAGACCTCACGGAGCTCCTTTGAAGCACTATAAGAACCAGCTGAAACAAACCATGAAGGTATCAGGTATAAACACATGAATTTGGGAGACAACGGCCTAAAATCACCCACTTTGGTGCCAAACCGTCTCTGCTGCTACCAATCACTTCGAAGGGGAATGTCACAGACATGAAGAGGCTAAGTGATAAGCATGGAAACTTTGTCAAACCCAACCATGTCCTTCACCATCTATTCAGTGTACTGTGTGTGGCCACATGTTCCATGCCAGGGTTAGTTTGTGGAGTCACCAGAGACACATCCACCAGCTGAGCAAATGACCTCCAGAAAAAATATGTGCTCGGATATGAGTAGCAGCAGATGACAACCTAAGGAAAATTACAATTTGAAATCTTCCATTTTAAAAAGACAGGAAATTAATTTCTGCTACCAAACAACCCCTCCAGCTTATGAATGTGGGATATTGTGCTTCTGTATCTACTCTCAAAACACCAGGAAATGGTCCAACTGCTGTACAATAAGACAACATGAAAAGTGACAAAATCAATGTCAGTAGTCAAGATGGTATACAGGGTCACCTTTTGTATTCAGTACTGTTTACAAAGAGATACCAAGCAAAAATCCCAGAATCTGGCTCCCCCCCCCTTCCATCTGCTGACCACTTTTCATCTAAACATAAAGCAATTGTCATAGTTGTTTTTTGACAACAGGCTAATACTGTGCTTTCAAAGAGACTACTATGAATTAGGATCAAAGTCAGCACTTAGGGAGTGCAGAGAGCATTCCCTTTATGCTCCTTTTATATTTCAAGTCACATGTGACTATGCCTTAGGAGTATCCATCTTGTTAGCTGAGATCACAGTCCTATACTGTATCCAAATCCCTAAAACCCTGGAGATGCTGAAAATTACTTATCACTCCAGCCTACCCTGACTTCCAGTCAACATTATGGCTGTGTCCTTGGGCCAAACGAGATTTAGATTTAGATTAACTTGAGGGGACCCATGCCCCTGCCCTTTTAGGGCTTTTCTGCCTGCAGATCATAGTTAGCAGAGCAGTTCTTCTAGCAGATTGCATTGTAGACAAGTATTTCAGATGAGTTTTCAGAAGAGAGTTGGTTTGGCAGAAGTTCATTTCTGCTGGCAGAAACAGATTGTTCCTTGGAAAAAAGGTTTATAATCTATTTGCCTCCTACAGATGAAACCTCTTTGAATAGGGATTGCAGTGCAACTCACTACACATTGTCAGAAATATAGGTTGTGGAGACATGGGATGCTTTCATCTCTGCAAAAAGAGAGAAAACACTCCCAGAAGAAAGATGAACGTGTAATTGGTTCCGTTTATTTCTTGAAATTCCTGTGTCTCTTATTTGGTTCATAAACAAAACATAGATCAAATAAACTGTGGTTATGGTGGAATTTCAATATATATAGTCTGGAAAAGTCTCTTGCGTCTTCAAATAATATAAGACTAATAAATTTCGTCTTTAAACCAATGTAGACTATGGAATGGCGATGTCCTTCCGGTAGTTGGACATTTCGTTGCACTTTATCAAGCGTCTACAATGTAAAATATATACAATATAATACAGTGCAGCACAATTCAATGCAAGAGTTATGCATAAAGTTAAATGATATTAGCATGTAAAGCTATAGTAACTAATTTAAGCATACAATATAAATGCAGGACAAAGTTAGGCATCTCATGCAAAAATTCACTACTTGTCTATCAAAAATGTCTGTTGCAATAAATCATGAATCAGTAGTCATTATAAATGGTGCATGTACATCTAGGTCTGCGACAGGGCAATAACGAAACATCTAAAAAACCTTATAAAGAATGGAAGAAATACATACCAAAATGTATATATGTATATATTTATGTAAGTATCGCGCGTCCTGCACCTCCTGAAGTCTTGTGTTGTGTGCTCGCGTTAACTAACAGTACCCTACTATTCTTTAAATATTCTTATTCTTGCCCACTCATCTGTGATGACTCAGTAGATTTTCTAGCCCCATGTGGAAAGAATATAGATCCAGGTGCTCATCTGATACTGTTGTGCTGATTGTTAAAGGGACCTGTCTGGGCTAGGAGTTATACCTAGCTAACTCTAGCATATAATAATGAAATGTTCATAAAAATGAAGATGGTTCCCATTCTGTGTTCAAGCCGTGTGGTGTTAACGTGTTGAACCGATGAATGTAAAAGGCTTCTCTTTGTAATAAAACCTTTTCCATATTGAGAATATGATATTTGTTGGCATTAACAGTTTCTAGCACAATGATCTTGAGGTCTCCTGGTTTATGTTGTTTGTCAAGAAAGTGATTTACCAGAGGAGCAGTGATGTTCCGGTTTCTAATTCGTGAGAGGTGTTCACCTAAGCGTATTTTCAAAGAACGACTCGATTGCCCCACATAGCCTAACTGACAAGGGCATATTGCCATGTATACAATATTTTTTGAATTGCAATTAGAAAATGAGGTAAGCTCCAATGTGAAGCTGCTGGAAGGCAATTTTACCGTGTTTGCACATATCATATGAGTACAGTATATACAATGTCCACAAATGTGGTGCCCAGCAGGGAGGGACAAACGCTTTGGCTTTTGAGTGGAGATGTCTGCTCGCGAAAGGAGATTGGCTAACGTCCGAGTTTTTCTGAATCCCACAAGTGGTTTTTGTTGGCATCCCGGTATCGTGTCCAATATGTGCCAGTGCCTGTTGATAATACGTTTGATTTGATTAGCTAGCGGGGTGTAGTCCAGAGACCAAACCAATCTATGCTGAGATGTTATTTGTTCCGTACGTCTTTCGAGAAGAGAGCTTCTTGTGCGTAAATCCGCTTTTGTTTGTGCGTGTGCAATGATATGTTTCGGATATCCTCTCGTACTAAGTGTTTGCGCGATATCTTTGGCTGCAATTCTGTAGTCGTGTTCTTTTGAGGAATTCCTTTTGGCTCTAAGGAGTAAGCTATACGGTATGTTACTTTTCAAATGATGTGGGTGATAAGAGCTATATTGAAGGTAAGCGAACCGGTCTGTAGGTTTGTGGTACAGTTTTGTTTTTATCTGATTCGCTTCAATATATACAGTCAGATCCAAAAAAGCCAAAGATGTTCGGTTCGTGGTATGCGTAAATTTGATGTTATTATGAAGACTGTTCATCCAAATACAGAAATTATCTATGGAGGTGTGATCCTGAAAAATGAAAAATAAATCTTGTTGCTCACGCTTTAGAAACTCGCTCCATTAATCATCCACCTGCACATTTTCTACTAGACCTCTTGGACACCTGCTTCGAACACAATTTTTTCAGGTTTGACAACTCTTTCTTTCTTCAAACACAGGGGGTCTGCATGGGTTCTAATTTTGCCCCATCAATTGCCAACATTTTTATGTGCAGCTTCGATAACACTTTTGTTTTAGACCCACGGTCCAATCCTTTTTTCAACAACATCATCAGTTATAAGAGATATATAGATGATTTATTTTTCATTTTTCAGGATCACACCTCCATAGATAATTTCTGTATTTGGATGAACAGTCTTCATAATAACATCAAATTTACGCATACCACGAACCGAACATCTTTGGCTTTTTTGGATCTGACTGTATATATTGAAGCGAATCAGATAAAAACAAAACTGTACCACAAACCTACAGACCGGTTCGCTTACCTTCAATATAGCTCTTATCACCCACATCATTTGAAAAGTAACATACCGTATAGCTTACTCCTTAGAGCCAAAAGGAATTCCTCAAAAGAACACGACTACAGAATTGCAGCCAAAGATATCGCGCAAACACTTAGTACGAGAGGATATCCGAAACATATCATTGCACACGCACAAACAAAAGCGGATTTACGCACAAGAAGCTCTCTTCTCGAAAGACGTACGGAACAAATAACATCTCAGCATAGATTGGTTTGGTCTCTGGACTACACCCCGCTAGCTAATCAAATCAAACGTATTATCAACAGGCACTGGCACATATTGGACACGATACCGGGATGCCAACAAAAACCACTTGTGGGATTCAGAAAAACTCGGACGTTAGCCAATCTCCTTTCGCGAGCAGACATCTCCACTCAAAAGCCAAAGCGTTTGTCCCTCCCTGCTGGGCACCACATTTGTGGACATTGTATATACTGTACTCATATGATATGTGCAAACACGGTAAAATTGCCTTCCAGCAGCTTCACATTGGAGCTTACCTCATTTTCTAATTGCAATTCAAAAAATATTGTATACATGGCAATATGCCCTTGTCAGTTAGGCTATGTGGGGCAATCGAGTCGTTCTTTGAAAATACGCTTAGGTGAACACCTCTCACGAATTAGAAACCGGAACATCACTGCTCCTCTGGTAAATCACTTTCTTGACAAACAACATAAACCAGGAGACCTCAAGATCATTGTGCTAGAAACTGTTAATGCCAACAAATATCATATTCTCAATGTGGAAAAAGTTTTATTACAAAGAGAAGCCTTTTACATTCATCGGTTCAACACGTTAACACCACACGGCTTGAACACAGAATGGGAACCATCTTCATTTTTATGAACATTTCATTATTATATGCTAGAGTTAGCTAGGTATAACTCCTAGCCCAGACAGGTCCCTTTAACAATCAGCACAACAGTATCAGATGAGCACCTGGATCTATATTCTTTCCACATGGGGCTAGAAAATCTACTGAGTCATCACAGATGAGTGGGCAAGAATAAGAATATTTAAAGAATAGTAGGGTACTGTTAGTTAACGCGAGCACACAACACAAGACTTCAGGAGGTGCAGGATGTGCGATACTTACATAAATATATACATTTTGGTATGTATTTCTTCCATTCTTTATAAGGTTTTTTAGATGTTTTGTTATTGCCCTGTCGCAGACCTAGATGTACATGCACCATTTATAATGACTACTGATTCATGATTTATTGCAACAGACATTTTTGATAGACAAGTAGTGAATTTTTGCATGAGATGCCTAACTTTGTCCTGCATTTATATTGTATGCTTAAATTAGTTACTATAGCTTTACATGCTACTTTCATTTAACTTTATGCATAACTCTTGCATTGAATTGTGCTGCACTGTATTATATTGTATATATTTTACATTGTAGACGCTTGATAAAGTGCAACGAAATGTCCAACTACCGGAAGGACATCGCCATTCCATAGTCTACATTGGTTTAAAGACGAAATTTATTAGTCTTATATTATTTGAAGACGCAAGAGACTTTTCCAGACTATATATATTGAAATTCCACCATAACCACAGTTTATTTGATCTATGTTTTGTTTATGAACCAAATAAGAGACACAGGAATTTCAAGAAATAAACGGAACCAATTACACGTTCATCTTTCTTCTGGGAGTGTTTTCTCTCTTTTCGCTGTTGTTACACCCCAGCCGACCTACCGCACCCTTCATCTCTGCAAAAAGCATTTTCTCCTTTAAATTCTCCTCCTCCATTTTGCACTCTATATCACTGGCTGAGGGATCCAGGAAATGTACTGTCTCATAGGTAAAGGTAAAGGTTTCCCTTGCTCGAAAGCCAGTCGTATCCGACTCTAGGGTGCAGTGCTCATCTCTGTTTCTAAGCCGAAGAGCCAGCACTGTCTGCTTCTGCAGACGTTTCCGTGGTCATGTGGCAGGCATGACTAGACACCGGAGCGCACGGAACGCTGTTACCTTCCCACCGAAGTGGTCCCTATTTATCTACTTGCAATTTCTTGCTTTCGAACTGCTAGGTTGGCAGGAGCTGGGACGAAGACGGGAGCTCATTTCCGTCCTGCAGTACTCGGGAATCGAACTGCTGACCTTCCGCTTCCCAGTCAGCGTCTTAACAACTTGAGCATAAGTTCATGATAAATGAGTCACTGTGTGTCATGGAAGTCAAGAATCTGCATGGAAATATATTTCTATATCCTCTAGCATGTGTTTCTATCCTGAGTGAATATTGTTTCAAACAATTAAATTGCCATGACCTTTATTTTGAAATAAAGAAAGGAATAGATTATGGTGCAGCTGAACTGCTAAAATTGCATTGTAAGGTATTCTGCCTCTGTGGATGTACAAAACTAAAAAAACCTCCCCATTTTGCAACAGAGCAACCTGTCACGGGGTAGCCTTAGGCTATTCAAAACCTGTCAACCTGTGTCACCATGCAGATAGGCGAAACTTCAGAAATTATTTACAGAAAGGACAGGACATAAATAAATGTTGGGTCTTCACACATGACAATCACTTCAAAGAGCTATCAAGCCAAATCTCCTGTTACAGAAGTTGTGACCTCTGCAAAGACATCAAGGAGATTCCAGTTCATAAATTATGATTCCCAGTCTTGGGTTTGACAGCCAATCATGTAAATCTGAAATATTTCAGTCTGAAGAACAATGGGTTAAAAGAAATTGTGTCTCTTGAAACTAGGGACACCTGCCAGCACTACTGGGGAGAAACAAGAGGAATAAAATGAAAGGGAGAGATGGTCACTTCTTCTACCAACCCGTAAATTTTGCACCAACACAAACTATTATGAGCATAATTGGCTTTTAAAAAATGTTGGCAGCTGCTGCTCTTAACACACAATAAGAGGGGGAAATTGTGACAGAGCTCTGGTTTATCCCAACCATTAATTAACAAATGTTCGGTTTTGCATTAACAAAGTCACCCATGATGATTCACTACCTCTGTACAGGATAATGAATTCAGATTCAAGACAAATTGTAAAGGGCAGAAGTGAAGCAGCCAGCCACAGTGACAATTACAGTAACTGTGTAAGCTTTTCCTTTCTTGTACAGGGCACAGAATTAAGCCATACACAGAGAATGCCACAAATCCCAAAAGGCTCTTCATATGACAGGAAGAGGTATAAGAAACAGGAGAGCAAGCAAGTCCTATATTTTCTGAGCCAGCTCCCATCACTTAGTGCAGGCATGGGGGACCTCTGACCATAGCCCTGACCTGACCATTAGCTATGTTGGACTGATGGGAATTGGAGTTCACCAATGATCTGATGCCCTCTCCTTAGCTGCCTTGCTACAATTTTCCCCTGGTATAGGCTCTGATTCCTTTTCCCAGCATGGGGACATTCACCACTATGTCAGGCAGCAAAATAATAAGGAATAGACTACACAAGTTTAGAAAAGTGCTCAAGGTGGGAAATAATAGCAGAAATGTCTGTGAACCACAGACTGCAGAAATGAGCTCACTGCTTACTTAGTCTGTGTTGCCATCTGGTTTACAGAAGCACACAATAATGCAAATTACAGTAGTATCCTGTATAGCAAAAAAGCTCCATTCCATGGAGCTCTTCATTATATGAAGCATATTGGTGATACCCCGCATAATGGGGGAAATGGTGTTATATGGGGTATATCCCGTACAACAGGGGGGAAATGCTTGTAATGTGGGGTATTGCCAATAGCGGCAAAATACAGGGATCACTCAAGCGTCCTTTTCAGCCCTCCAAGTGGGCGAGGCTCAGAGGGCAGAGACAGCAGTGGTGGCTGCTCCCAACTGCCTCCCCTCCCTGGGCCGATTGCATTGGCTCTGGGGGAGACAGGGAGAACTCAAGGGTAGCAGAGGTGTTGGCTCTGGGGGAAGGCAGGGAGAACTCAAGGGCGGTGGAGGCAGCTACTTTTTCAGCCCTCCGAGTGGGCGAGGCTCAGAGGGCAGAGACAGTGGTAGTGGCTCCCACCTGCCTCCCCTCCCCTGGCTAATGGTGTGGGCTCTGGGGGTGTGGGATCCGGGGGCATGGGCTCTGGGGGAGGCAGGGAGCACTCAAGGGCAGCAGTGGCAGTGTCATTTTCAGCCCTCTGAGTGGGTGAGGCTTGGAGGGCAGAGACAGCAGCAGTGGCAGTGGCGGTGGTGGCTCCCACCTGCCACCCCTCCCCGGGCTAATGGCATGGGCTCCAGGGGAGGCAGGGAGCACTCGAGGACAGTGGTGGTGGCCTTTTCAGCCCTCGAAGTGGGCGAGGCTCGGAGTGGAGTGGCAGTAGCAGCAGCAGCGGCTCCCACCTGTCCGATGGTGTGGGCTCCAGGGGGAGGCAGGGAGCACTTGAGGGTGGCGTTGTCATCATACTTTTCAGCCCTCCGAGCAGGCAAGGCTTGGAGGGTGGAGACAGTGGCAGCGGCTCCCACCTGTCTCCCCTCCCCGGGCCGATGGCGTAGGCTCCAGGGAGCTTTGTATCTTTGAGAAAATTATAATCATTCTTTCTTCTTCAGTCTGATGCACCAAGATCCTGTAGGAATTTATCTATATAACTAAAATTGAGGTGTCACACTGTATGTTACCAATACACAGCACGACACCTGCACCCCCATCCCTGACAACAGCGGTCCCGCCTACCTCACACTTCTGGGGTGGCCGGTGCGGGGGACCGGCAGACCATTTTGGGGTCTTTCACTCTGAAAACTGGCCGCAAAGTCCCCACGCACACCGGCAGCATGAAATGGTGGGGGAGGCAGTAATACACATGCACCAGAATCTGTGTAGGTGCAGAAGTCTGCCAAGAGTTTCCAGGCGGTAGCGCCTGGAACTCCAGGCAGGCTTCTGCACCTGCGCAGATTCTGGCGCATGCATATTACCGCCTCCCTGGTTCGGAGGCTCCACTGGCTGGCTGCCATTTTGGCCAGAGGATGGTGGGTGGCCTATCTCTGGAAGGCATGGGCTGACTGGAGCACTCTGGTCAGTGCATGCCTGCTGGAGAAACCAAGGCCCTTCTCCGGCAGGCATGGGCCGAATGGGGCACCCATATGCCAGCTGCCTTCTGGAGAAGGGCAGGCGGGCCTTCTGCCTTGGCTTCTCCAGAAGGCATGGGCCAACCAGAGCACTCCATTCGGCCCATGCCTGATGCCGGGAACTGGGCATTGACAGGGGTTTGGGGTGCCTAGCCTGAGAGAGCACCACCGCCCGATCCGCAACACAGATGCCTCACAGGTGCAGGGTGAGGCGGAAGCACTGGACTTGGCTAAGGAGTATGCCCCATAGGTTAGGTGGCCGTCGGGTGGAGGTTGGTTCCTCAGGGGCACGGGGGGCAGCTAGCCAGCCTCCATGCAGCCCAGCCCGGGGCTTCGCACCTCTCCCAGCAGCGTGGCCTGCATCTCGAGGCAACGGCCTCATCTTTAGAAGTGTCAGCCATTGCCTGGAGATGCAGGCCATGCTGCCGGCAGTCACACAGAAGCCCCAGGCTGGGCTGCACAGAGTAGGACGCCCCACAGGTGAAGGCGGCGGCACAGGGGGTGACTGCCCAGCACATGGGGAGCTCCGTAAAGCCCAGCCCAGCACTACCCCATGTCTCCTGTCAGTGTGGCTTGCATCTCCAGGCAACAAACACTGCTTCTGGAAGCAGTCCATTGTCTGAAGACACAGGCCAGGGATGGTGTGTGTCTGTGTCTGTCTGTGTGTGTATGTGAGAGAGAGAGAGACAGAGAGACAGAGAGAGGGAGAAGGGGAGAGACAGAGAGAAGGGGAGAGTATCTGAGAGTGGGAGAGAGAGTAAGAGAGAGTGGGGGAGAGACCAGAGTCAGAGTATGCCACTGCTCTGCGTGTGTGACTGTGTGTGCACGTGTGCCAAGGAGGAATAAAGAGTGTGTGTGTGAGAGAGAGAGAGAGAGAGAAAAAAAGAGAGAGGGTGAGAGAGGGAGAATGGATTTGTGTGTGGGAGAGGGAGTGTGGATGGAAGCCATGCTCCAACTCAATCCCGGGAGATATGACAGACCCGCCGAAACCCCACATGCATGAAGTCGGGCACCCCTGCTAGTATACTTTTAGGGAAGTAAGAAGCCTGTGTTCATCCCAATAAAGAGTTAAATCCAGAGTAAAACAAGACAATCATTTCCAGTCATACAAAAATTACTTTGGTTTCAAGATATAAGCCTTTTCAGTGTTGCAATAATTAATGCATCATCAGCTTGTCTAATTCTACAACTTTAGTCAACTACATTGCTTCTATATTCCATAAACACAACAAGCCCAAGTCTCTGTGAATCTACATGAATAGGTTTAACCCATTCGTGTGTATTCACAGGGATTTGGGTTCCTGGGAATTGAAGTCCAAGAACAGCCTTCAGCTCCCTCCCGTGGCCCTGCTGGTCACGGGAGGTGGGAGCGAAGCCCAGCTGTTTGTCATCACAGCAGGGGCCGTGAAAAAGCTGCCGCCGCCACCCCGGATGCCAGCGCCTTCAGCTCCCTCCCGTGGCCCTGCTGGTCACGGGAGGTGGGAGCGAAGCCCAGCTGTTTGTCATCACGGCAGGGGCCGTGAAAAGCCGCCGCTGCCACCCCGGACGCCAGCGCCTTCAGCTCCCTCCCGTGGCCCTGCTGGTCACGGGAGGTGGGAGTGAAGCCCAGCTGTTTGTCATCACGGCAGGGGCCGTGAAAAAGCCGCCGCCGCCACCCCGGATGCCAGCACCTTCAGCTCCCTCCCGTGGCCCTGCTGGTCACGGGAGGTGGGAGCAAAGCCCAGCTGTTTGTCATCACGGCAGGGGCCGTGAAAAGCCGCCGCCGCCACCACGGACGCCAACGCCTTCAGCTCCCTCCCGTGGCCCTGCTGGTCACGGGAGGTGGGAGCGAAGCCCAGCTGTTTGTCATCACGGCAGGGGCCGTGAAAAGCCGCCGCCGCCACCACGGACACCAACGCCTTCAGCTCCCTCCCGTGGCCCTGCTGGTCACGGGAGGTGGGAGCGAAGCCCAGCTGTTTGTCATCACGGCAGGGGCCGTGAAAAAGCTGCCGCCGCCACTCCAAACATCGGCCTCATGGGAGGTGGGAGCGCGGCTGAGGACTGTTTCATCAAGCCTGGAGTTGTTGGACTTACTGGACACCCGCCCTGGTGGGAGCAGGGCGGGGAGGAGACACTGGCTTAGCCGCCTCCAGAGCTCCTGGTCTCCTCATTCTTCCCTTAGTGTGAGTAGGAGTGGGTGGAGAGTTCGAGAAACAGGGAGATGGACTGGCCTAGCAGCTGTTGATGTTTCCTCCACTGATGAGCTGGGCTCCATTTGGGACATGAGCTGTGCTCTGTCATCTGGGGATTTTTTTGAGTATTGTAATGTTAAATGATTTACTATATTTTGTTGTTGTTTTCCATAAGGTTTTACATATATTAACATGTCCATTGTGTATACAAGCTGATTCTTATTACTATTGATGTTGCTCTGTATTGCTATATTGTATTTTGTGGTTACTGTAATGTAATTTGTGATTGATTTTTTTGTATTGAACCTGCTTGTACATTTATTGTATTTACATGTTGTAAGCCGCTTTGAGTGGCACTTGTGTCAGGAAAGCGGGATAGAAATTAAACGTAATAATAATAACGTAATAATAATAACAATACTTCAAAGTTCTGAAAACATCTGAATGCTTTACAGCAATGAAAAAACTGTAGACACAAATACTGGAAAATATATGAAAAATTGGAGCTATGAACTTCTCACCTTATTGGCATCTATTTCCTATCCTAATGTCAAGGAAATAACTTTTTAAAGTCCTCTAAAAGAAAGAGAAATATATACAGGTATATACACCTCAACCTGTGAGAAAAGGAGGTAATACTACTATAAGAAATTTCATAGCTGAATGACTCATCACTGCATTTACAGAAAGAGTTGTCATTTAGTCTACATCAGGGGTTTTCAACCTACAGCCTGCAGGCCAGCCCTGGCCCTCAATGTCATCCCATCCAGCCCACCACTGACTCCACTGCACCCAGAAGTGCAAGAGGGCGCATTTACATCATCCGTAAAACGCGCCCAGGCCGGTAAAAACACACCCGTGGCTGGTGTAAACACAGAAGTGGGCACACTTATGTCAGCCATAAATGCAGCCACTTCCAGTTCCGGGTGTGTGGTCCAGCCCACGGCACTGTCCGGGGACATTTTCAGGCCCGCAACAGAAATAGGTTGCCCACTCCGGTGTACATGGACACTTTTCTATCCTTAAAATGTGGGAGAGTTGACATTCACAGACATGTAATGTTATTACAACAAAATGTACAATGGCAAATGGCCCAACCACAGGAGATCGCTTGAATTCATATTCAGCACCCCAGATACTTGGGATGCAATATTTGTTCTTTGAATGCCCTTCACCAAGATTAGACTAGGACATGTCTCTCCGAACAAGCTATGTGGCTTTTTTGAAATAAAGAAAGATGCCTGGATATACATTTTTTTCCCCATGGTACAAAGAACGGGGTACAGATAGATGCCCTGAAGTGCTGCAATCAACATTCATTCCAAATGAATAATTCAGTCAAGTGAACCTTAGCAACTATTTTACACTGAACTACACTGCAACTGGAATCCTGGCAACTTCCAGGACTGCTAGGACATTTTACATCTCTCTCTCTCTCTCTCTCTAACTATTATGTGACAGTATTGTTATGCTATAGGGTTGTCACAGTAGGACTCAATGAGTTTCTGCTTGTTCTATGAAAGAAGCACATAGCAATATCTAGGGAAGAGCTCATATTCTTCCAGATTCTTAGGGGGGGAAATAAATGGCTTCTGAAAATAGCTAAATTGCAGAGGCAAGTGTATGGAATATTTATGCAAAAACATATCCTGTCTGTGGCTCTGGTTTCTGACTCCAGCATATGGTTTATAAATTGAAGCAGGTGTGGGCAAACAGGTGTTCAGAGCAATAGAAGGGTAGCTTTGGAGTTACTGTGAGGAAACAAATGAGAAAAAAATGTGATAAAGTAGCTCAGTTGACTTCGAGGGCAATATGCAAATTTGATAACAGAACTATAAAGTTCTTCACAGGAGCATGTTCAAGTGCTTGTGGTTTTGTAGCAAACTTACTTTTGCAAATTCAAACATATGGTGTGAAGCAACTGTGAGAGACCCCTTACTGTGTGGGAAGGTTAACTGGTAAATAGTTGCTGTGCCATATGATTGAATCTTATTATCTACACAATACATGTGCTCACATTTAAGTAGCTAAATTATTCAAAAAGAATTGCACGTGGAAGAAATACTGTTACTGGAAAATAAACAAGGGCTGAGGGATAAGGATTGCTCTGGAACTGGCTGATTGGTTCCAAGTGAAATATGTTCCTATATTTCCTCAGACAGTCCTCTTTTGCTATGTAGTATCACAGCATTTCAGAACCCTTTACAGGAGGTGAAGTGACGTCTTGAGTAGCTGCAACAAAGCAGTGCATCTATATTTCCTCATATAGCAGCAGTGCTGCACAGAACCCTATTGATGATTTACATTGGTATAGCATGAAGGCATAAATGCTTGAATTCCTCTGGCATGTGGCCAGGAATAGAAGCAGCAATTCATTAGTCTATCTATCTAACTAACTAACTAAAATTGAGGTGTCACACTGTATGTTACCAATACACAACGCGACACCTGCACCCCCATCCCTGACAATGGCGGTCCCACCTACCTCACACTTCTGGGATGGCCGGTGCGGGAGACAGGCAGACCATTTTGGGGTCTTTCACTCTGAAAACTGGCCACAAAGCCCCCCCACCAGCAACTTCCAGGTGCACCTAGAACTCCAGGCAGGCTTCTGCGCCTGTGCTCCACTGGCTGGCTGCCATTTTGGCCAGAGGATGGCGGGTGGCCCTTCTCCAGAAGGCATGGGCCGACTGGAGTGCTCTGGTCAGCCCATGCCTGCCAGAGAAGCCAAGGCCCTTCTCTGGCAGGCATGGGGTGAATGGGGTGCCCGTACACCTGCTGCCTTCCAGAGAAGGGCCGGGCCTTCTGCCTTGGCTTCTCCGGAAGGCATGGGCCAACCAGAGTGTTCCATTCGGCCCATGCCTGACACCAGGAACCATGTATGGATAGGGGTTTGGGGCACCTAGCCCGAGAAAGTGCCAGCACCCAATCCACGACACAGACACCCTCACAGGTGCAAGGTGAGGTGGATGCGCTGGACTGGGCTCCACAGAGGAGGACACACCACAGGTAAGGCAGCTGCCGGGTGGGGGGCGGTTCCTCAGGGGCACGGGGGGCTGGCTAGCCAGGCTCCATGCAGCCCAGCCCAGGGCTTCCGCACCTCTCCCGGCAGTGTAGCCTGCAGTGCCGGCCATTGCCTGGAGATGCAGGCCACACTGCTGGCAAGCCCCAGGCTGGGCTGCACAGAGGAGGATGCCCCACAGGTGAAGGATGAGGAATGGGTCCGACTAGCCAGCACATGGGTGGGCTCCATAAAGCCCAGCCCGGCACTTCTCCACATCTCCCGCCAGCATGGCCTGCATCTCCAGGCAATGAATAGCACTTCCAGAAGCAGTCCGTTGTCTGAAGATGCAGGCCAGGGATGGTGTGTGTCTGTGTGTGTCTGTGTGAGAGAGAGAGAGACAGAGAGAAGGGGAGAGACAGAGAGAGTATCTGAGAGTGGGAGAGAGAGCAGAGTCAGAGTACACCACTGCTCTGTGTGTGTGACTGTGTGTGCATGCGCGCGTGCCGAGGAGGAATAAAGAGTGTGTGTGAGAGAGAGAGGGAGGGAGAGAGGAGAGAATGGATGTGTGTGTGTGTGTGGGAGTGTGGATGGAGGCCACGCTCCAGCTCAACCCCGGGAGATATGACAGACCGCTCCAAACCTCACCTGCACAAAGCCGGGCACCCCTGCTAGTTGGCAACTATTGGTCAACACCGTTTGCATCATTGCATTTACATTGGCATAAATCATGAATAGGATTCTAGCCAACGCCTCAACTCAAAAAGAGATTGTATCAGAGGTTGTCATTGCCTCCCATGCAGTGACAACTGAAATGCAATTATTTTGTGTATGACATGTGTGAATGAGTGAAACATGTGACTTTGCTCCCAGCCATATATTACCTTAGTTCACCAACAACAAAAGGCTCCTAAAAGTTACTGAAGATGAAATGTAGCCTCTGAAAAATTTCCTCAATTTGCATTACTCCTTTTCCCTCCTGGGTTGCTTAATTCCTATTTTGCTTGCAATTTAAATTGAGCCAAAACACATTATTCAGATATATACAGGTATGGTCATACACATATACATGATTACAGTATGTTCTTGCGTGCAGAGGATTAAATCTAAGTAATAGTCCAATACAAAGTAGAACAAGTGAATCAATGAGATTTATGCAAGTGTTGAGTTCAGATGTTCCACTCATTCAAAGTACCTGCTTCAGTTAAATGTAAATGTCAAAATGAGACTTACCATAACTGCCAATGTACAAATCTGTCATTAATTACATGCTCAGATCCATTTTCTCTGGTCAAACAAAAGATTCGCATGGAAAAGCTAAGGAAAGGTTTATTATTATTATTTTATTTTATTTTATTAAAATTCTAAAAATAACAAAATAACAAAAATATCAACAGTGGAAAAAGTAAGAAAACTACATACATAAAGCATACTAAAGAAGAAGAGAAAATGAAGAAAAACAAAATGACATAGTCTTCACCTGACATCAGATATATATTTTCATTTTTCCATCTTCATCATACATTTCGATTCCCCCTGTTATAGAGTTATCCTACTCATATCATAATTCATATATTTTAATTGTCTTCCCTTTTTCATTTTAAACACAATTATCTTAGATACTAATTTATTTAATATCTGATTGTTAGCTTTTCTTATTCTTAGTTTATTTATTTATTTATTGAATTTGTATTGCCACCCACTCACCGGAGCGACTCCGGGTGGCTCACAACAAAATATAAAAGCATACAAACATCCATAAAAACTTTAAAAACCAAATAATTCTACCAAGAGGAGGTTCCATAGTGTGGGGGCTACAACCGAGAAGACCCTTTTCCTCATGTTGGAGAGTCATGCCTCCTAAAAGGATGGTATGTGGAGGGTGCTCTCTTGGTTTGCTCTCATGGGTCGGGTCGATGTCCTAGGGAAAATGCAGTCCCTGAGGTATCCTGTTCTGCTACCATGAAGGGCTTTAAAGGTGATAACCAGCACCTTGAATTGCACCCAGAGACATATAGGCAGCCAGTGCAGCTTCCGCAGCAGTGGCGAGGCATGGATGAAACGACCCCACCCCACCACCGCACACATTCTGGACCAACTGCCAGTCTCCAGATGGTCATTAAGGGCAGCCCCATGTAGAGCACATTACAATAGTCCAAATGGGAGGTGACCAGGGCATGGGTGACCATAAGCAGGGCCTCCTGGTCCAGGAGTGGGTGCAGTTGATTAATAACATGCACTTGCCTGAATGCCCTCCTGGCCACAGCCATAACCTGCTCCTGGAGCAGAAGCTGTGAGTCAAGGACAACCCCCAGGTTGTGCACCAGGTCAGATTGGGGCAACGATGCCCCATCCCAAACCAATGGTGATAATAAGTGGTGGGCTCCAGAATTTTTTACTACCACACTGTGGGCGTGGTATGGTAGGCGTGGCTAGGGGAAAGCCCTGTGTTGCACCCAAATTAGGACTACTTTATTTCAAAACTTGGATGGGCGGGGCCAGCCAGAATTTCTGCTACCAGTTCTGGTGAACTGGTCCAAACCTGCTGATGCCCACCACTGGTGATAACTCCTTAATAGGGCCGGGTCCCCACAGCCAGTCTTGCTGGGATTCAGCTATAGTCCATTGTCCCCCATCCAAACCCTAACCAACTCCAGGCAACTGGGTAGGACCCTGACTGCATCACTGGGATCACCACGGGCAGAGATATACAACTGAGTATCATCAGCATATCTTGTGTTACTGTTTTGGCAACAGTAAAACATATCTTGTATTACTGTTCCGTCATTCAAGATCTTATAGATTTTACTTACCAGACCTTTTATCCCTAAGGAAGGGTTTAAAGAAGCATTGTGACCCAAAGGTGACAACTGACTTGTGCTTCCTCTTTATATACATATACATTTGATATTTTATGCTGTGCTTTAGAATTAAAGGGTTTGCATGTGGTGGTTTGCAACTATTTATTCTTGCACACATAGATACAATCAAGATATTGATTATACCTATAGGAGTATAAGAGGTAACCTGATCAATAGATCTAAGGCAAGGGTGCCCAAACTTTGTCAAATGTTTCAAGGGGCCAGTCACCTTGGCCCATGGGCCAGATCCGGCCCCCAACACCAATTCATCCAGCCCATGAAGCCCTCTTCACTCTCAGAAGCGAAAGTAAAACATGCCCTGGGAGATACGAGGGCTTTGTGGGCTGGATGACTTGGCATCAGGTGCAGGATCTGGCCTACAGGCCATAGTTTGGGCACCCCTGATCTAAGAAAATCACATGAAAATAAAGGGTTTTACTGCTTTTGGTAAGAATGAAGTTGTTTGACATGGGAAAAAATCTCACAAACAATTTAGATTTTTAATTTATTCCTGATTCAGCAAACTCCAGATTTCCTTCCAAATTGACCTACCAGTCAGGCCTCATTACTAAAATCATATTAGTTGAAGCTCTGTTTTTGACTAAGAAAATTCAAAAGCTGTTCACCAAAATTAGAACAGGACAAATCTTGACGAACAAGCTATGTGGCTGTTTTGTGATAAAGTAACGTCAGCTAATTATAAATCATTCTGATACTTTTTATTATTATTTAGTTTCTTTATTTGAGCATTTTTTAAATTCCCTGAAAATTGTCCCTGTTAACATTAGACAATTTAGCATAATGTTAACATTTTAATTTACATTGGAGAACAGTGTCATGGAAATAGCTAGAGTATTACTTAAACTTTAAATGTCAAACTAATTTGTCTACTTAATGTGGAAGACAGATTCCTGAGAAGAACTAAAGAACATTTGTTAGATTACTTAACTAATGCACAATGTCCTTTTCCAGTTCACAGCCCATTTTTTTTAAAAAAAACTCCATTAGCAACCACATTCCAGAGTGTTGCTCAGTAAAACAAGTTTCTTAAGCCAAATAATAATTTTTATCACAAAAATAAGAACTTGATTCACTACATCTGTTCTGTTTATGTTGCAAAAAATGTCTGTTTTCTAGAGCGTACTGTTCTACTCTGTGTTTTAAAAGTCCTTTCTTTTCTCAAGGGAACACTAAGAAGTGTGTTTCCAATTATTTTCAATTACACCTAAATAACCATTTCTTTATACTGTCTCTTGTTACAAACAAGTGAAACCATCATGTGTGTTATATATGGCATCATTTACTTAAAAGGAATGGGTAGTAACATTGCAATTACAATTAAAATACTGATTTTAAACATCCAATAGTACCACCTTATTCTGCTTTGGTTGACCTTGTCATAAATAATCCTTTAGGTTAGGACCTAGACAACATATATTAAGGGCCTAGTTGTAGTTTATAGAAAGCATTTTGCTTAAAGGTTGAGAATGGATGCGTGGCTGCGGGGAATCTCGCAGTCGTGCGCCGTTGCTGGCCCCACTCCAGAGACGGGCACCAGGGCTGAGCAAAAGGGGTGGAGCTGGGCTCCTTTAAAAGGAGCTCTGAGTGCCCCAGCCAGCCATTGGCATTTCGGCTGGGCCAGGGTGTGTTTGGCTCCGCTTCCCAGCCGATCGCCCCGCTTGACCGGGGATTTCATTGTCCGGACCCGCTTTTGGGGGTAATCGGCCTCATTCGAGGCTGGCAGCAGGCCCAGATGCAGATCCGGGAGCTATTCCCGGATGCGGTCAGCAATTGGCCTCCTCCGAGGCCTGCGGTTGTGGCTCAGATGCGGATCTGGGCCGGGGGGGGGGGTCCCAGCCGTTCCGCTTGCCGTGGTGCTTGTGGTGGCCTGAAAACCCCTGAGCAAGTGGCCACTGGTCAGGGGGTGCCTCCCTGGGGCCTGGTTATTGGTGCCAGCACCATGAGGCACCTCCTTTTGGGCCTGCCCTGACGCTTCTCTGGGGCCTAGTCTTTCCTGCACCACAATATGGTGTCTAAAAAGAGGACCTGCTGGATGCAGGGCAGATCCTCAGGCCAGCGACCAGGGCCTCATTCCAGGCCTGCGGCCCAGCAATTGACTGATTTGTGGCCAGTGCCGGTGGACAATGTTCTACTGTACATGGTGCACCTGCATAGGTGTGGCCTTGCCACCCTAACCATTGGTGGCAGGCTTTCCACCTTGGCGTTTGCTGCCAAGGTTCGGGGTTACCCGGACTCCATGGGAGATTTCCATATCCGCAGAGTTCTGGAGGGCTGGGCTCAGGAACGCGGCCATCACCAGGACATGTGGCAGTCGGTATCTCCGGAGGTTCTATTGCGCCTGTCTGAGGCTTGGCCAGCTCTTTGTAATGACCAGTTCGAATCTGCTCTCTTTCATGCTGCCACCACAGTGGCCTTCTTTGGGGCTTTGAGTGTGAGTGAACTGTTATTCTTTTCCCAGGCAGATCATTCACGCAGGGCCCTGGAGTTGGCAGATGTGGCTTTGTCCACTTATTCTGTCATGTTGACCATATGCCACTCCAAGGCTGATCAGCGGGGCAGGGGCACTACATTGGTCCTGCTCAGTTGTGGTATCCAGGCGATTTGCCCGGTTTTAGCCTTGGCATCCTTCCTGGATGTGCGTGGCTCCTTTCAGGGACCTCTTTTCTGCCATCAGAATGGCTTGCCCCTGACAAAATACCAATTTTGGAAGGTCACTGGTTCTGCCCTTGCCACTTTGGGCATCCCAGGGGTGAAGTATGGCACCCATTCATTCCGCATATGTGCCGCATCGACGGCAGTGGCCTTTGGGTATTCAGATGATGACATACGATGTATGGGTACGTGGGGTTCCGATTGCTTTCGTTCATATGTTCGCCCTATGTTGCAATGAGCTTCTCGCTGGCAATTGTTCTCTGTTCTGTTTATTTTAGCTTCTGTTTTGCCTGCCATTCTGGCACGGGTGTGGATCGTTGGGCACAGTTATGTTTTCTGGGCAGCTCGATATGCTTCTTCATCCCCTTGGGGGATGCACCTGTGGTGTACCTAATGTGGCGTGGCTTCAGAGGAATGAGTTGGAGTGATCTGATCCCATTTGTCCTTACTTCCTGGAGTTGTGTGCCACCTGATGTTTTAGTTCTCCACCTGGGTGGTAACGACTTGGGCCAGGTCGGCCTGGACTTGGTGGTATCCATCTGCAGGGATCTGGGCCTGATCCAACAGCGTTGGCCGCAGGTCTGCTTCATCTGGTCCTATATCATCCCTCGTGCATTTTTCTGGGGTGGCGGTGATCCCCACCGCATTGACCATGCCCAGCGGTCTGTGAATCAGGCTATCGCTCAATATTTTTCTGAGCAGGGTTTGGGCATGGTGGTAGAGCATCCAGCTATATGGATTGAACAATCCAGCTTGTATCGCGAAGATGGGGTGCACCTCTCCGGGCGTGGCATGGATCTTTTTTTGGCATCATTGCAAGTGGGCCTGGTGATCGAGCTGGTGGTCTGGGGGGGAGTCAGAAAAGGACTCCTCCCCATGTGGTCTTTAGCACTGGCAAGGACAATCAGGTAACCCCTAGGAAACCGACAGGTACGCATTTGGTTGACCAGTAGAAGCACAAGGTAGAGGGAGAGTTGGGCTGATCAATCAGATATGGACCATGAACAAGGTACTGCTAAATTCAGAGACTTGCAAAAACCTTTGACAGTTCACCGGATTTCCGTCAGAAGCTGGAGTCAGTAAGTAGCATTTCTGACTGGGGTCAATAATTGGTTTAAGGAGTAAACAAATAGATACAGTATAACAAATTAAGTTCATGAAATATGGATTAGTCCTTACCAGTGCTATTTCAGCCCGTTTGCCTTAACTCAGTTAAACAAAGTTACAAGTTAAAAATAAAGTGGCCCAATTTTAAAACCAACACAGGTGTCCGTCTCTTGATTTGAGGGTGGGTCTGGCAATCCAGCATTTTCTAACAGTTGGCACAAGCCTACACACTGTACTTGGCACAGTAACCTGAAAGAATTTAATTAGTCAAACTTTTCACCTCAGACTCACAGTTAGGAGGGAGATGAGAGAAGCTATGTATATGTGACCTCATCCACTAGATGAGATGCCTTAGGGCATCCAGGCATTGATATGTACCATATTTGGCCCAGTCTGGCACAGACTAATGCCAACAATCTTTAGCACTAAGAGTACATTAACTATAAGATAATGATGTATGTAGTTTAGTGGAGAATCTTATAAAATACACAAGCAGCTGACAGCCAACAGCTGGGGGGAGAAATCTAAGGAGAAGCTCACAGCTCTGATGAGGGAGGAAACCTTATCAAGATACCTTATTTGACTTGATGCCAAATGGAAACTTCATGGGGGCATCTGGCCCAATCCAAGAAGCCAATTAGCCAGAGAAAACAGGTAGCTATGAAAGCTGAATTTATTATGTTTCTTTCTTGCACTCATTGAATGCTCAGAGGAGAGAGACAGGATTTTAAGAAGCAAGTTTTTAAATGTTGTTCAAATACCTATTTTATAGAAAATAGCTCTTTTGCTAATAAAGAGATCCTATGCTGCTGAAACGTGTGTTTCTTCAAAGCAAATAGGAAATTAAGAGTGGAAGGTGAGATAAGAAATTTAACAAGCTCTAAACAAAGAGACTATTCCTTTAGTTTCCAAAGACTTGAAAACCAGAAGTCCTAAGAAGAAGGGTAGCTGGGTCTGCCTTTGCCCTTTAAGAGAAAGGGGACAAAGTGAAGGGGGAGACTTCAAAGAAGGCACAGGGCCACAACTTGGCACCCAAGTATCTCAGAAGGACGTACTCATTCACCTTCTATTCTTCCCAGTGCAGCAAGGTGATAGGGAAGACTGTGTTTACTTACAGGAGTCAAAGGAAACTGAATTCATTTATAGAGCCACCCTTTACCGAGCTAACAGAGAAGCTGGGGAGCCACTTCTCTCACCCAATAATCTACTACAGACCAGAGCAGAAGCTACCAAAGCAAGGTCAATGCACTGGGCATTTTGAAAGCTCCACTGTTCCCCTAACTGATGAGACCCGGGGTGGCTAGCAAAAAAAATAATCAAGTGTAAATCGGGTTAGAGTGCCAGCATGTGGTCACACCATGTGGGACAGCACAGGTGGGGCAGTGCCGACAGACCTCACCTGAATATTCCATCTACTTCTTGGCACTAAGGAGGATATCTGTCAAGCTAGTACATGTCTCAAATAATAGCACCCAAGATAGTAAAAGGTCTGAAACCAATTCTTATGGAGGGGAATTATGGGAGCTGAGTACATTTAGCTTGGAAAAGAGAAGGCTGAAAGGTGATATGATACCCATCTTTAGAAATGTGAAGGGATATCATGTAAAGGTTGAGCATAATCATTAAGTCCTGCACAAAGCACATTAGCCATCAAGCATTCTCCAGTGGTTTTGGTTGTTTGCAACAGCTTTGACATCATCCCAAGGGGCATTAATTTAATTTAATTTAATTTAATTTAATTTTTGCACTTATATACAACCCGACTCAGGGTGGTTTACATGGCAGACAATAAATACATAATAATAATACAGTAACACATCTCCAAAGGTACAGTAACAAAAATTCAAACCACAAAATATACAATTCAATTACAGCAAGAGAAAACAACAATGAATATTACCTCCCTGGGAGTTTGGGGGTGGGGGGGTTCCAAGGACGCCGGGAGAGATGGAATGCCCCCGGCATCTGGCGCTGGGCACACTTCTCTGCCGGTGAGGCCAGAGGCAGCATCAAGAATCCTGCCGCCTCTACGGCCCTTAAGTCCTCCCTGGGGGTTGGGGGGTGTCCGAGGACACCGGAGGAGATGGAAAAAACCCCTCTGGCATCCAGCGCTGGGCGGGCTTCTCCGCTGGTGGGGCCAGAGGCTCAGTGGTGGCAGCAGTGTCTTCAGGCCGTGAGAGGCTCCTTTGAAAAAAAAAACCGGGCGGTTTTAAGATCTTCTTTAAGCATTTAGTGCTATGTTTTCTGAGGTGTGTGCCATGTTTCCTCTTTCCTCCAGTAGGTATCCATTGCAGTTCAATCTTCAGATGCTGATCTTTGGCCATATGCAGGATGTAACCCACAAGTTGCATTCTTTGCTCATTCACAGTTCTTGACAAGTGTTCTAAGTCTTAGATAACTCACAGATGAATGATATGATTACAATATGAGATGTGGAGGATTCTTCTCATGCAATGCTGTTGGAAAATATTGAACTGTTTAATCATTTTGGTCATGCATCTCCAAGTTTCACAGGCATATACTTCACTGATATGAAGTGTTTTATCTTTGTGGCAATACTTGTTCCTTGTTTACTGGGCAAGGAACATAATTAAAGGAGGATATAGCTGAGGAACTCAACCTCCCCTACATCACTTGGAGGACCCTGAATAGGATGAGGGTTGGAGTCCCTAAAGAACATCTGTTCTTTTTGCTATACTATGCTAGTCTTGGACCGTAATAAAGATTGATTGATTGATTGATTGAAATCTGTGCAAGATTATTGCAATTTATGCATAGAATGGCACCTTTTCTGCACTGGAGTCACACTGAAGGGCAGCAAACCATGTTGAATTTGGCTGTTTCTTCTGCAGAACAATGGGGGTGAGAATGAAAATAAAGGGGAAAATGAGTCTGGGGTTTATTTTTGCAGCAAACTGGCAAATCTCACTGATGCAGGGAATAATTTTAGCAAGAAATTTCAGTATCCTAGGAGAAATGCCAAAAACAAGAAATTTTGCAAATACATATTGCATCTTAGGTTTTTGATGCTTCTGTGGATCTCTAAGGTGCTTTGCACTGTACTGTGCTCCAAATTATTCCAGCCTCCATGTGATAACATCCCTTGTGCACTTAGTTCACTAAATTCCAGCATTGACATCTTGAGATGGGGATTCCTATTTGAGAGCAATGCAATTCTTATCTGAGAAACATCTATTTTTCTGATCATGCACTTGCTGGCTAAAAAATCATCTTTCTTTGTGAGAACTCATCCCATAAAGTTCCATTCCTTCCTTTGTTACATTAAAACATGTCTTCTTGTGAACAGAATTTAGCATAACTATATTTCTATATGAAATAAATTTAGCATAACAAAGACAGCACTATTCAGATACTTAAAGATTGATGTATAGTGGAAGGGCAGAGTCTGTTCTCAGTTATCCCATAGTTTAGGGCACCTAATCATGGACTTAAATTAAAGGCACTGAGATTTCAGTTGAATATCAAGGGGGAAAGTCCTAACTGTTAAAGGAATATGACACCCAAACCAATAACCTTAGGGAGTAATTTTCGGGAGGTAATTAATTTGCTGGAGGCATTCAAAAGAAAATTAAACAACCATCTGTCAGATATATTTCTATTTGAATTCCTGCATTAAGCAGGTGGTTGGTCTCGATAGTCTTATAAGCCCCTTCCAAATATGATTCAATGATTGTATAATAGCCCTAAATACTGCAGGACTGATAATCTATTGTAGCTCATTGTAAAGAAAAGCAATTTAGGCCTTCAATGACACCAATATGTCCCTTCATTGAAAATGAAATGTTTTACAGCAGTAAAATGGAAAAGAATCTGAGTAGGCCAATTTGTTCTACCCTTTCTGTCCTGTAGAGATTAAGGTAAATAATATGATTCCTATACCTAGACACACTCATGAACATCTCACAATTTGTAATCACTTAGCATGTGAATAGTTTTTACTTTTTGAATTAAAAAAGGAGGACTTATTTTTTATCAAACGATGGAAGGAGATGAAGTGATTCGATGAGAGAATTGACCTTTTTAAATTTGGTTTAAGAATGGCAAACCAGTGGCCCTCCAGACCAGACAATTTTATTGGGAATTTGGTTTCAAAACTGTCAAGAGGATCTAGAGATGTAAAATTCCCAAAATTTTTGATGCTCGGGGGAAAAAAACCCATTTTTTCTTCTCAGGGGGAAATGGGGGGGAAACGGAAATTTTTGGAAAATTTGAAAATAATCTGATACCATACATATTTTTTTAGAAATGATTTATAAAATATTTGAACCCAGCCTTATCTTAAAATATTTTATTTATCATGTTAAAATAAAACATTCCATAATATATATATTTTTCAATTTTTGGGAAAATAACAAAAAGGCTTCAGAAAAAAATGGGTTTTTTCCCCAAATGTTTCTGGGTTTTTTCCGGGCCTTCACATCTCTAAGAGGATCACAGATCCTCCAAACATGGACTATTGGGAGAGTTTAGAAACTGATATTGATTACCTATCCATTCCAAATTGCAAAACATAAAGAAAACCCACCACTTGTGAGGAAATAGATGTCTGGAAACACTTTTTGTCATGCTTGAAAGAATATACAGAAGAACTCTCCAAAAAAGAACCTTAATGTCCCTGACAACCATGACGGCGTGATTGCTGACCTTGACCATTCTGGAAAGTGAAGTCAAGTGAGCCCTAGAAAGTATTACTAACAAAAAAGCTAGTGGAGATGATGGAATTCCAGTTGAGCTATTTAAAGCCCTTAAAATGGAATTAAGGTGTTGCACTCAATATGCCAGAAGATTTGGAAAACACAGCAGGGGATGCAGGATTGGAAAAGGTCAGTCTTCCAAAGAAGGGCAATGCCAAAGAATGTTAAAATTATTGTACAATTGTGCTCATCTCACACTCTAGCAAGGTCATGCTCAAGATCTTACAAGTTAGGTTTCAGCAGTATGTGGATCAAGAACTTCCAGAAGTACAAGCTGGGTTCTGAAGAGGCAGGGGACTAGAGACCAATTTGTCAACATTTGCTGGATTATGGAGAAAGCAAGGAATTACCAGAAAAATGTCTACTTCTGTTTCATTGACTACACCAAAGCCTTTGATTGTGTGAATCATAACAAACTGTGGCAAGTCCATAAAGAGATGAGAGTGCCAGACCACCTCATCTGTCTTCTGAAAAAAATGTATATGGGTCAAGCAGCAACAGTTAGGACAGGATACAGAACTATTGGTTGGTTTTATAATAGGATAAGGAGTACAACAAGGCTGTATATTGTCACCCTGTTTATTTAACTTATATGCAGAGTACATCAAGTGTAATGCAGGGCTGGATGAAGCACAAACTGTAATTAAGATTGCAGGGAGAAATATCAACAACCTCAGATATGCAGATGACACTGGTCTAATGGCAGAGATTGAAGAAGATCTAAAGAATCTCTTGATGAGGGTGAAAGAGGAGAGTGCAAAAGTTGGCCTGAAATTCAATGCAAAAAAAAAAAAACCAAACGAAGATTTTGGCATCTGGCCTCATCGCTCCCTGGCAAATAGAAGGGGAAGAAATGGAAACAGTGACAGACTTTATCTTCTTGAGATATAAGATCACTGCAGATGGTGGCTGCAGCCATGAAATAAAAAGATGCTTACTTCTTGGGAGGCAAGCTATGACATAATGTGTCACACAGATTTCACTAATAGCAAACCCTCTTAAGACATTCAAAAAGGGTTAATTTGAAAGCTGGGACTAGATTTACTGGTCAGTTTCTTAGTTTTTAACAGTATCTTTTGTGGAACTATTCATAGCACAAGACAACCTATTGTGTCCATACTGCTAAAATAACACATCCATCAAGAGTATGGTCCTTAACAACTGCAATTTTCGGGCACTTTGAAGTCTAAGTAAACATGAAACATAAAAGTTTTGTTGTTAACTAAAATTTGTAAAGTTCTGTCTTGGGACGTTTGAACGATTCCCAGAGTGGTTATCAAACAATCAATAGCAACTAAGTAAAACCCAGAATAAATAACATTTGAAACAGGAGGGAAAGATAGATACTTAACCACACAATCAGGAAAGACAAAATACTTTCTAGAATGCTGGAGATGATCAAATGTCTTAAAATTATATTAATCATTGCAGGCGCACCCCCCAATAACGGACACAGACAACATTGAAAGTGGATAACAGCATCGGGCCACATTTATTGATTCAATGCCCTAGTCTGAATTATAAATTTGTATTGGTAAAACGACCAATCATAATTCTTAAGGCAAGCAGGCCGAAGTAACACTGGTAAGGTACCACCCCAAAATTGCCAACGGCAGTTGGTTACAATGTATCAATTTGTATCAATTTGTTTGTTGACGGGGTGATGCATGCTGGTTAGCTATCGTCATCACCCCATCGCCTGGTTCATCGTTGACCGGACAACGTTTAACTAATTTATTCCTGTCTAGTGTTGTCCAGTCAATTGCGAACCTGCCGGATACCTGTGGGTCATACTGTTTACCTTACCAGTGCTACCCGCCAATGTGACCAAAGTCAACAGTAGGAACATAAGAAGACCCCTATATCAAACCATAGCAACAGTGTGGGATGGGCAAAAAAGCCAGGACCCGGAAGCCAATATGGGTCCCAGCCAAAAATTCCCACCCGGCCCCGAAGCGACCAAAATATCACACTGTTAACTAGGGAGGGGGTGGAGGGGAAAAGACTTCTCCGCTCCGTCGCTGAGGTAAAATGGCAGCTCGGCTGCCTCGTGGCCACCCCTTTTATAAGGGAGCTGGCCACGCCCCTAACTACCCGGATTCACTGTCCTGTGGGGGGGGGCGCAAAGAGCGCGGCGGCCATTTTGGCGCCGCGCTTGCATTGCAGGCGCACCCCCCAATAACGGACACAGACAACATTGAAAGTGGATAACAGCATCGGGCCACATTTATTGATTCAATGCCCTAGTCCGAATTATAAATTTGTATTGGTAAAACGACCAATCATAATTCTTAAGGCAAGCAGGCCGAAGTAACACTGGTAAGGTACCACCCCAAAATTGCCAACGGCAGTTGGTTACAATGTATCAATTTGTATCAATTTGTTTGTTGACAACAAACAAATTGTTGACCGTAGTCAATATCTAACTCATGACCCCACCCTCTGACGCGTATCCGTGAAATCACGGGGTGATGCATGCTGGTTAGCTATCGTCATCACCCCGTCGCCTGGTTCATCGTTGACCGGACAACGTTTAACTAATTTATTCCTGTCCAGTGTTGTCCAGTCAATTGCGAACCTGCCGGATACCTGTGGGTCATACTGTTTACCTTACCAGTGCTACCCGCCACACGGAGGGGCTTCAAAGAAGGCCTAACGCCCCCCCCCCAGACCGTCAGCTCGGTCAACAGGCCTGCTCGCCAATCACCCAACAGGAGGTCCATACCTCCTCGCGACAGATGGACCCCATCCCCTGCGTACAAGTCATAATTTTGTAGGCTAATAGCGGGGTGATGACTGACCCGTCCCCAAGCCCTGTCGGCAAGAAACCGCGCCACCGCCCTATTGACCGTGCGCCTAGCGCGGTCAAGGGCCAGGAGGTTAACGCCCCCTCTATAAGAATGGCGCGGGACAATGTCCGACCAAACCAGGGTTGTGGCAGGCCAGACATAATGCAAGTAGGCGAGGTCCTCGCAAATCGCATGCTTGAGCGATAAGCCGGTGACCTGGCCCAAATCATTGCCCCCCAGGTGGATGATGAGAATGTCAGGCGGGTCAGCACCCAGGCCAGAAAAAAGGAAAGGCCGCAGCTCCCGCCATAACATCCCAGGCTTACCATGCCATGTGAGACTGGCGTGTTCACCCAGTCCCAATCGGGGTCCCCACTCTGTCGCCGCAGCGTAACGCGCTGCCCTGTGCACATAGCTGTGGCCCACCAGCCATACTGTCACCGGTGTAATACGACACCCAGGGTCTGTAAGAAAATTGAGAAAAAAGGCGGTAAGGTGACTGGATTGGTACTCATGGCGGGAGTGGGCGCACATAAAACTGAAAACATTGCGAGCCCCACCTCCCCATGCTACGTATGTCAGCCCCAGAGTACCCAAAAGCAGCTGCTGTAGAGGCTGCACCAATACGGAATGAATGTGTGCCATAACGGGCACCTGGTAGGCCCACCCTGGTGAGGGCTCTGCCTGTCACCTTCCAAAACTGAAATTTAGTAAGGGGAGACCCATCTTGGTGACAGAAAAACGGGCCGTGGTGCATGCCACGCAGTGCCAGGAATTCATGTAGGGCACCAACCGGACAGATGTCTGCCAAAGAACACCGTAGCAGTCTTACACCACTGCCTACGCCATGCTGATCTGTTTTAGAGGAGCGTATCCTCAACTGAGCCCAGTCTTTGGCGACATGGACATCTTCGAGTTCCAGTGCCCTACAACTTGCATCCGCCTTAGACAGCATCACAAGTTCGCTGATGCGGAGCGCTCCAAAAAATGCCACCGTTGTGGCTGCATGGAAAAGGGCTGCCTCATAATGATCAAAACAGAGGCCTGGCCAGCCCCGGGCCAACTGGGTAAGAACCCCTGGGGAAATAGGGTGCCGGTCGTCCGGGCAACGCCCGCGCTCGCGCACCCACCCCTCCAAAACATGTCTCACACGGAAGTCAGAGGTGCTGTCCACATGACCTCCCACTTTGGCCATAAAAGCCAACGCCGAGAGCCTGGATGCTATGGTGCGAGGTGCGAGGCCCTGTGCATGCAGGTGAACCATGAACCGCAGAACATGGTCCACCGGGATAGGCCAGGTCTCTGGCAGGTGAAATTGAGCAGAAAATGCTCTGTAAGAATTGAATGCTTGTTGATACGCCTTACGCGTGCGTGGCGCTAGTGACAGGCCAATCGCCCGGTTCACCTCTCCTTGCCAATAGTCCACATCTCGTCCGGGAGTGGCGAGGGAAATTCCTCCGCATCCGGGGCCAAGGCGCGGAACCGGGAGATCTGCAGGCGGGACAAAGCGTCAGCAATATCATTATTAATCGCTGGAACATGCCTGGCCCTGACCAAGACATTGAGGCGCAGGCAGCGCAACACAAAATGGCGCACTAGTTCCATGACCTTGGGCGATTTGGAAGTCTGTGCATTGACAATGTGGACAACAGCAGCATTGTCACACCAGAAATGCACAACCGAATTAGACCACTGCTCGCCCCATAGCATCAAAGCCCCCAGAATAGGGAAAAATTCCAGGTATGTGAGATCCCGCAGGCGACCCGTGCCTGCCCAGGCCGGTGGCCACCCACCATAGGCCCACTTCCCATTGAAGTACATCCCATAACCCAGGGATCCTGAGGCATCAGACTGGATCTGAAAATTGGGGGATGCCAGGAGGTCAGACCTCCAAAATGAGACCCCATTGAACTCCCTCAGGAATTGCAACCAGACAAACATGTCTGCCCTGATACCCCGGGTAAGCCTAACTCTATGGTGGGGCCTGGATAACCCTGCCATGGCGTCGCATAAGCGCCGGGCAAAAGCTCTGCCCGGTGCGACCACCCTGCAAGCGAAATTGAGGTGATCATGTAGCACCTGCAGTTCCCTCAGTGATGCCTTGCGCTTGGCTAGCAAATCCGAGATAAGGGCCACTATCCTGGACACCTTATCGCCCGGCAACCTAGAAGCCTGCGCTACTGTGTCAATCTCCACCCCCAGGAATACTAGCTTGGTAGATGGGCCCTCGGTCTTTTCGGGCGCTAAAGGGACACCAAGTTCCTCCATTAGCGTCCAGCGACCCTGCCCACATCTAACTCCTTTTTAATGCTGGCCGCGGCCACGTCCTCCCTCCCTCTGAGGGATAAAAGGTTAGGGGCATCCTGAGGGGACCTATCACCCATGAAAGGGATACGGAATCCCTGCCTAAAACCCTGAAGGAGATACTCCCCATCCTCCCCCTTCGGGTACGATGCGAGCCAACGCTCCAGCATGTCCACATTAATTGGGGAGGGGGCCTTTTGGAGAACCAGCTCCATCCGTGGCAGTCTTGCCAGCCCACTGTCAGCCCCTCCCCAATTAATGCGGAGGCTGCGTGGGGGCCCGAACATGTGGGACACTCATGCCTGTACTTGCAATTCTTCCTATTACAGGAACCATTGGACGAGAAAGTCCAGCACAGCAGGCGGGCTGGAACCCCCTGCCCCGCCGCTTGGCGGGTAACCTGCGCCGGAGCTGCTCGCTGGACCGCATGTCCACAATGGTATCTGTCCCCCGGGGCGGGGCGTGTGGGCGTCATGTACAAAAGCCAAAGCCTCTGGCACGGCTCGTCCCATCTCATCTCGGGGTGAAGGGGAATCCTCATACGGAATTCCTCGTCATAGGCTAACCACGAGGGGCCTGGGAAATCAACCATCGCCCTGTATATGTTGTCCAAATATTGGACCATGGGAATAGCCAAATCCGGCCGCGCCCTCAAGTACACCGCCATGTATATTAAATAAGCAGGGAGCCAGTTGGCCCAGGTACGTGGCGGCTTACGGCGACGTGCCTGCTCCTTGTCCTTCTCATCCTGTCCCTCCCTTTCCTCCTTGGTGGGCTCTCTGTTCAGGAGTGAGAAGATATCTACATACTCCCCCCGCCATATCTTTTCTCTGGTAGTCTGCGCCAAGTGATCACCCAGTGGCAAGGAATACCCCGCCGTCGGCAAAGCCGAAAAAGGCACCGCAGCCATAGGAAAAGGGGCCTGAGCTAGCCCAGCCACCCCCAGAACATTCCCCGCAGTGTAAGAACAAGTACCCACCCCAGTGCCCAGGGTGGCAGTCGTCGTCGCCGGGTGGGGTGCCGACAGCGTGGCCCCCGCACCACCCGCGCGAGGCCAAGGCCATTGAAAAGCCCCCCCCCCATATTGGGAATGTGTGTGGATGTACTTGCTTGCACCGTATACTCACATGCTGCACCCCCGCGGGCCGCCCCCACCGGGGGTTCCGGCCCACTGGGGGCGTCGGAGCTCACGACCGACGTAGAGCTCATCACCGGGGCCTGACCCGCACCTGGCTGCTGACTGGGGAGCTGCGAGGCAGTAGCCGAAACCGCGCCACGCGCCTGCAGCAGCTCAACCCTCCCTGTCGGCTGTTGTCCTCCTGCCGACAGCGCCGCAAAATGGACCCCAAAGGGGGCCCCCGCCTGACTGGCCCGAGCCAACGACGCTTCCAGGGCCGCAATACGGGCCAGTAAGGCTACCACGTCGACCTGGGGCCAAGGGCCGGCCGGCCCGCCCGGTCCAGGCGTGGGTACAGGTCCCTGTACCCCAGGACCCGAATATGGCCATTGGCCAGCACCGAAGCCCGGCAGGGTCGGTGGAGAAACCTGCCAAGGCAGGGGGCCGCACCACCCCCCAAGGCTAGAGGGCCCAGGGGGAGGCTGCGACCCAAGAGCAGCAGGCCCAACAGGGTGGGCAGGTGCAGGAGCGGTGTCCACCGCTCGCGGGCCGCGGGCCGGAACCCCTTCCGCACCCGTATTCTGTTCGCCCACTCCGGGCCAAGGGGCAATAGACCCCATTCCGCCAGCCCCGGCCGGGGCCTGCGAAGGCGGCTGCTGAGGAGGCGGCACCGCGGTCCTCCGACCTGGGTTGCGCCTCTTAACAGCGCGAGCCGCACTCGAAGCTGCCTTCTTCTTCGAAGGCATCTCTACTGAAGCAAAGGGAAGCCGAAAAGGAAGAATCGCTACCAAAAGGCTTCCCGGTAAGCTAAAGAGCGACGGAGACACAGGGGAAAAGACTTCTCCGCTCCGTCACTGAGGTAAAATGGCAGCTCGGCTGCCTCGTGGCCACCCCTTTTATAAGGGAGCTGGCCACGCCCCTAACTACCCGGATTCTCTGTCCTGTGGGGGGGGCCCGCAAAGAGCACGGCGGCCATTTTGGCGCCGCGCTTGCATTATTGATTTTTTTTTAAAGTGTATATATTTTTCAAAGATCGGTTTTCATTAATGTTTCTATTTGTTTCTGCTTTTCACATTTCTCAAGAGTCTGTGACTGTGGAAATGATTTTTCCTATGCAAACATGAACGTCGTTTTCCATGAACACAAACCTCTTCTCTGCAGACATATCAGACTTCGCACAGAGTAAGTAACAACAGAGAGGGAAGAAGCCAGTATCTTCTATCAAAGTGTAATTGAGATGGACAATTTGTGCTTACTGTATATATCAAAATTAATGTAGACAACTGAAGCTCATCATTAAATAAATAAATAAATAAATATCAAAGTGTGATGGAGAGAGAACCAAGTGAGGAGCAACTGAATAGGGTGACTATATGTGCATGGGTTTTTTCTGTTGAGAAAAAACATGCAAAGAACTGCAAGAATGATGTTCAGTTTAATACATATCATAGCTCTAATGAAACCTATAGATAGGAATAGACCTTTCAGGTTGTAATGGCCAAAACAACCAAGTCGGGCACTTTTTTGCATTTTTATGTTCTTCAGTTGATTTATAAAAAAGAGCCTAGAAAATATAGATAATTTGTATTAGTGAAAGAGAAGTACACAACTATTTCATGTTTCTTACATGTTCTCTCTTTTGTGTAACTTCCCTTCCTTCTTTAAGTATCAAATCATTTTTCAACCATTGAATGTAACCTTTCTTTCACCCTTTGTATGTCAAATTGGTTGATAAAATTGCCATCCAATATCATGAGGGCTATTGCAAAGGCATGGTGTTATGACCCACAAGAGATATCAGTGGAATGTAAAGAATTATGAAAACAAAATTAATTTCCAGATAGTTCTGGAATTAATTGAGAAGTGTTATTTTTGCTTCAATTGTGTGGGAATCCCCCCCTTCCCATATTACAGTTGAAATAAAATTGGCCTTAGGATAAATGCAGAGAAATCAAAGGTCATGCAAATACAGTAATACCTCATACAAAGTCCGCTTCATACAACATCGGATTCATACAACATCGCCTAATTCCTTGAAAAAAGTTGCCTCATACGAAGTCATGCAACTTTGTATGAGGCATTGGGGTTTTCCCAGGTTGCATTGTGCCTGGGCAGTATAAGAGGCAGGACACATGTGTGCATTGCTCTTGTGGGTTTTGCATGAGGCGAAGAGTGGTTAGGAGTGGTTTTGAGCATGATTTTGGATTTTTTGGATTTTTTCGTCAGAATTTTTAGAAGCATTCCTGGGATTTTTGTAGCATTCTTCAGGTTCTTGGACAATCAGGGTTGTTTGACATGTTTTTGTAATGTATTTAGCCTTTAGACAATGATTTCTTAAAGTTCTGTCAGTTTCCTGTCTGTTTCCTTGACTTTGCCCTGAAGCATGTGCTGTTACAATGTATCTCTATGGAAATGACGTATGAAGCATCGCAGCAAGGATTTGGACGTTATATGAGGCATCACAGCTAGGATTTTGCATGCCTCATACAAAGTCCAAATCCGTATAAAGTCCAAACTTGTGGAACCAAGTTTGGACGTTGTATGAGGTATCACTGTACATTAAATAATTCTCTCCAAAGCACCTTTCATATTCCTGTTAACATTACATGACCCTCTTTATACTGATATTTTCACATTGCTCCTTAATTTTTACTTCCAAGTAGTGAAAGACTTAAATGATGTCATTAATACATCTGTTTCATCTGTAAATACATATACATGCTCGAACATACCTTGTCCAAAAAGCCTTCACCCCCACCCACCCAAGTATTCTCTATCCAATATGAATCAAATCTGTTTCTAGTTTCCTGTTTTTTGCTCATAAATCACTGCCACCGAAGTTTTTTTTCCTTCTGCTTTTATCTGTATTCTCCAAGTCTGCTGTATTCTTTGCTAAAACAACATCAATGCTTGGATTCAAGGTGAGGTGTAACTTCTATTCTAAATGGAAATAATCTGTTCTTTATTGATCTATATTTTATCCCTTTAGCAATACAGCCCAGCACTTTGTGTTCGATACCATGATACTTTTTCACATAGAAACTTTATAGATTGTCTATAAAATAACTCAGTCATGTAGAGAGTCTGAAATCCAGTATACACACTATTTCCTTCTTTGATTCTGGGACTGTTTGTATTTAAGATCCTTTTATAGTTAGTAGGTCAGTTACAATACTCTACATCAGGAGTTCTCAACCTTTTTAAGATGGAGGCCAAGTCACACTTCCTCAGACAGCTTCAAGGGCCGGATGGCCATTTTGCCCTTCCTCTACCACATGGCACTTCCTGGTGTGGTGGAGGCAGTGAGGAGCCACATGAAATGGTGCCATGGGTCACATCTAGCCCACAGGTTGAGAATCCTTGCTCTACATCTTCTTTATCACACAATGTGACTGAGTGGTTTCTGTTTCTAATTGTTCCATGATCTTTTCCTTTGGTTTGTTGTTTCTGTGGAAAGTTATAACATGAACAGTCAAATCAACATTCTATAAGCTACTTCTGGTAAGAGAGGGAAGGTCAAATAAAACATTATCACTTTTAAATTGATTCTTGAATCAGTGATTTGGCATAGTGATTTGTACACAGTTGGACTTGCTATGTACCAAATCTAGAGATACTTGGATAAGTTTTTTTAGAAGACTGAATTTCTGATTTTAAAAAATGTTCTTACTTCCCCAAGCAGAAATATACAACCTTTTTGGGCAACTTTTTGTGTTTGGTGGTTATTATTCAAATACCAACTGCTTCATTTTAAAAGAAAACAAGGCACCCTAGTTGTGGCTGGAGTGGCTACAGGAAGTTGCAGAGGGGCTTGGAGCTGGTATGGAGCTCATGTTACAAAATGCCAGGAGAATATTTGAAAGGTAAACTTTTCTCTCTGGAAATTGTTCTTCAGAAATATAAATTCCTTAAACTTGAGCAAGGAAAGAAAATTTTCTACTCCAAATTAGAGTCTATTAGAAAGAGACCTAAAAGTGTGAGAAGGCGGGAGGGGGATGTCTCTTAGGGAAATTGACCCCTAGCTGTGCCTATTACATAAAGCTTCCTCAATTAAACCATTAAGAGAATTGTAATGTCAAAATGTTTATTTTAGAAATGTAACTCCTCAAACTGACGTCCACGAGAGATTTTCTGCTGTAAAGCTTTTTGTTACTGGTTGTAAATAACTCATTTCCTTGTCCAATGAACCTTGCCCAGCCACTCTGGGTCTCCACACCAGAAATGTATAAATGTATTCCAAGATATCCACTCTTATGTCTGATGAAGTGGACTTGGTCCACAAAAGCTAACATTAAAGTACAGGAGTGAGTCTTTAAGGTGCCACAGCTTTTTTTGTCTTTTGTTTTGTTTATTCTCTGATATGCTTGCACAAACTAACATGGCTACCAATTCAAAAAATTCCATAGTAGTATATTAACTAGATGTATAAAAATCAAATCAACAAACCAATCAATAACATTTGAAAACAAATGTTGCCAGTTGACACAGTGGTGGTAGAAATAAGAGTTGGAATGTGGTTGTATTTCTCCACAGATGGTATTTAATCTAGTGTTCTGTACTTCTACAAACATCTAATCCCTTGATTGGCATAAGGACAAGTAACAAGCTATTGAGAAAAAAAAATATACTGGCTGGTTTGTACTTTCTATGCCCCTAGTTACAAAATTAAAGAAAGCTGTATTCTAGAGAGATGCTGAAAGTAGCTGGCAGAAGGCAAATCCAGTTAACTCAAAGGATGTTTTCCTTCATCTCCTCTGGAAATAAGCAATCAACAATGTTTCCCCTACTTAATACCCATAAACAGTTTAGTGAAAGAAAAATGCTTCTCCAAATGCTGCATACTGCTAAGAAACATTTCCTGTTAGAGAAAACATATATAAAGGTTAGAATATTCTCAAAGCATCATATTTTTCTACAGAGTAGAGTACATATAATTGTCAATGTGCTTGATGATGGTAAACAGAGCAATGATATGTTATACAATTATAACTGCTGCTGCTACAAGGGAAGTTATTACAGTAATACCCTGGATAACATTAAAACTTGGTTCCACGAATCTTAACGTTATCCAGTTTTTAACGTTGTGTGATACATTTATCGCACAATGTTAAACCAAAGCCCGGTTCCCTTTCCAAAGAGGAAAGGGAACTGGAGATCGATCCACCTGCCTCTTTGGAAAGGGCAGCATGGATTCAATGCATGGAATCCCGGCTGCCCTTTCCAAAGAGGCAGGCAGATTGACTGCTTGCCTGCCTCTTTGGAAAGGGCAGTGGGGATTCCACGTGTCAGGTGCCCACTGCCCTTTCCAAAGAGGCAGGCAGATTGAGCCAAGCCCCAAAGCCGGCAAGGCTGGTCTCTGCCTGGGAAGGTGCTTCCCATGTGGAGACCAGTCCTGCAGGCTTTGGGTTGGCTCACTGGAGAACCAAGCCCCAAATTCGACAGGGCTGGTCTCCGCCTGAGAAGGCACTTTCTATGCGGAGACCAGTCCTGCTGACTTTGGGGCTTGGCTCTCTGGCGAACGTTGCCTTCCCCAAAAGGAAGCCAGCATTGGGACAGTCCAAACACCAGCTTCCTTTTGGGTAAGGGAAGGCGGACGGGGCACCTCCATTCTCCAAAAGGAAGCCGGCATTGGGATGCTCCAAACACCGGCTTCCTTTCAAGGAAGGGAAGGCGGGTGGGCTGCGTTCCCTTACCCGAAAGGAAGCTGGCATTCGGAGCATCCCAATGGTGGCTTTCTTTCAGGGAAGGGAAGGAGGGCAGGCCACCACTCTTCCCCGAAAGGAAGCTGGCATTGGGATGCTCTGAATGCTGACTTCTTTTTGGGGAAGGGAAGGCAGCTCGTCTGCCTTCCCTTACTTGAAACGAAGCCGGCATTGGGATACTCTGAACGCCAGCTTCCTTTTGGGAAAGGGGGCAGTGTAAGGGAAGGCCAGCGGACTGCCCCTTCCCCAAAAGGAAGCCAGCATTCAGAGCATCCCAATGCTGGCTTCTTTTCGGGGAAGGGGCAGTCTGCCCACCTTCCCGTCTTCAAATGGAAGCGTGGCGCCAAAATGGCCGCCGCGCTCTTTGCGGGCCCCCCCCACCGGACGAAGCCATCCGGGTAGTTAGGGGCGTGGCCAGCACCCTAATAAATGGGCTGGCCACGAGGCAGCCGTGCTGCCATTTTGGCGAAGCGACGGAGCGGAGAAGTTTTTCCCTCTTACCTCCGTCGCTCGTATCCTTCCAGGGGAAGCCTCTTTTGGGCAGCTTTTTCTCTTCTTAGGCTTCCTAGCTAACTCAGCTATGCCCTCTAAGAAGAAGGCGGCTGGCAACGTGGCTCGATCGGCGCGGAGGCGCCAGCCGGGTCGGAGGACCGCGACTGCGCCCGCCCAGCAGCCACCTTTAATGGAGCCCACCGGGACCGGTGGGATGGGATCGGTGGCCCCTTGGCCCGATCCGCGGTGCGTGCAGGTTACCCCGGACGGGGCCTCGGCCCTTGGCTCGCAAGCGATGACCACCGCCCCCGCCAGGGTCCGTGCGGCTGGGCCCTCTTGCCCGGGTGCACAGTTCCCCATGGGGGGAGCGGGCCACGGGGGTGGTTGGGTTCCCTGCCTTTGCAGGGTGTGCCCGCGGCTCCATAAGGGCCGGGCATGGGCTTTTGGCCTTATCTGGCCCCTGGGACTCAGGGGCCTGGGCAGGTACCCGTTACCTATGGGCCGGTTGCCCATTTGCCCCCTGTTGGGGCTGGGGCCTTTGTCAACGTGGAGGCCCTTCTGGCCCGCGTTGCGGCCCTTGAAGCATCCTTGGCGAGGGCCAATCAAACAGGGGTGCCTTTAGGATTCCAGGTGGCCCCTTTGGCTGCCGAACAGTGGCTGGCGACGGGTTGGGTTGAACCGCCTGAGGCGCGCGGGCCGGTGGCGGCCACTGCCTCGCAGCTCCCCACTCAACAGGTGCAGCAGTCTGGTGAGGGTCAGGCCCCATCGACGAGCTCAGTGGGGGCGGCCCGTGGGGGTGCATCGGGTGAGTATGCAGTTCAAGCTAGTGCACCCACACAACTGACTTCCCTGGGGGGGGCTTTCCAATGGCCATGGCCTCGCACGGGTGGCCCGGCGGTCCAATTGCCCCCGGCCCACCCGGCGACTTAGCCCCTGACACAGGGCCCGGGTCCGGGTGGCGCCCCCTGTGTGGTGGGGAATGTGTTGGGGATCCCCGGGCTGGTACAGGCCCCCTTTGCTTTGCCCGCAGTTCCCTCTGTGCCGGGTCGGCGCTGCCAACGGCAGGGTATTCCTTGCCCCTGGGGGACCATCTGGCCCAGTCCACCAGGGAAAAGATCTGGAGGGGAGAGTATGTAGATATCTTCTCCCTGCTTAATAGGGAGCCGACCAAGGAGGAGAGGGAAGGGCTGGACGAGAAGGATAAGGAGCAGGCACGTCGTCGTAAGCCGCCACGCACGTGGGCAAACTGGTTGCCAGCGTACCTGATTTACATGGCTGTTTACCTCAGGGCTAGGCCGGATTTGGCCATCCCTATGGTCCAGTATCTGGACAACATCTACCGGGCCATGGTTGACTTCCCGGGTCCATCGTGGCTGGCTTACGGTGAAGAATTCCGTATGAGGATTCCACTGCACCCAGAGATGAGGTGGGATGAGCCCTGCCAGAAGCTGTGGCTTCTGTATATGACCCCCACACGCCCGGCGCCTGGGGAGAGATACCATTGTGGCCATGCGGTCCAACGAGCAGCCCCGGTACAGGTTCCCCGCCAAGTGGCGGGGCAGGGGGTTCCAGCCCGCCTGCTGTGCTGGACCTTCTCGTCCAATGGTTCTTGCAACAGAAAAAATTGCAAGTACAAGCACGAGTGCCCCTCTTGTTCTGGCCCCCATGCTGCCTCCGCCTGTCCCAGGCCGGGAGAATACAGGGGCAGGGGTAGGGGCGGACAAGGGGCAGGTAGGACTGCCACGGAGGGAGCGGGTTCACCGAAAGGCCCCCTCCCCAATTAATGTCGACATGCTGGAGCGTTGGCTCGCATTGTACCCGAAGAAAGCAGACGCTGTGTACCTCCTTCAGGGTTTTCAACTGGGTTTCCGTATTCCTTCACGGGGGATAGGTCACCGCAAGTCGCACCCAACCTTTTGTCACTTAGAGGAAGGGAGGAGGTGGCTGCCGCCAGCATTAATAAGGAGGTCGCTGCGGGCAGGGTCGCTGGCCCTTTCCCCGCGCCCCCTTTCCCCAACCTTAAAGTGTCCCCTCTAGGACTAGTGCCCAAGAAGTCCCCGGGCGAGTTCCGCCTGATTCATCACTTGTCCTACCCAGCCGGTCATTCGGTCAAGGATGCTATCCCTGAGGACCTTTGTTCTGTCAGGTATACATCCTTTGACCAGGCATTGCGCATGGTGCGCTCATGTGGCCCGGGTGCACTGTTGGCTAAGTGTGACATTAAGTCGGCTTTTCATCTCCTGCCGGTGCACCCGGGTGACTTTGAGTTGCTGGGGTTTCAAATTCCGGGGTGAATATTATTTTGACAAAGCCATGCCATTCGGCTGTTCCATATCCTGCTCGGCTTTCGAGCGTTTCAGTACATTCCTGCAGTGGGCATTTGTCCGTAGGTCAGGGTCTCGGTCTGTAGCCCATTACCTGGATGATTTTTTGTTCGGGGGTGAACGGGGCTGGGACACGTGCACACGTCTCCTCACCACATTTCAGACGCTAATGCAGGAACTCGGTGTCCCTTTAGCGCCCGAAAAGACCGAAGGCCCGTCTAATAAGTTAGTATTCCTGGGGGTGGAGATTGACACGGTAGCGCAGGCGTCTAGGTTGCCGGAAGACAAGGTGTCAAGGATAGTGGCCCTTATATCGGACTTGCTGGCTAAGCGCAAGGCATCCCTTCGGGAACTGCAGGTGCTACATGGACACCTTAATTTCGCTTGCAGGGTGGTCGCACCTGGCAGGGCATTTGCTCGGCGCTTGTGCGACGCCATGTCAGGCTTATCCAGGCCCCATCATAGGACCAGATTGACACGGGGCATCAGGGCAGATATGCACATATGGCTCCAGTTCTTGAGGGAGTTTAATGGGGTCTCATTTTGGAGGTCAGACCTCTTGGCTTCACCCCAATTTCAGATTCAGTCTGATGCCTCGGGATCCCTTGGTTATGGGATGTACTTCAATGGGAAGTGGGCCTATGGTGGATGGCCACCAGCCTGGTCAGGCACGGGTCGCCTGAGGGATCTCACATATTTGGAATTTTTTCCCATACTGGGGGCCTTGATGCTATGGGGTGAGGAGTGGGCCAACTCTGTGGTGCATTTCTGGTGTGACAATGCGGCCGTTGTCCACATTGTCAACTCACGGACCTCTAAATCTCCCAGGGTCATGGACCTCGTGCGCCAGTTTGTATTGCGCAGCCTGCGCCTCAATGTACTGTTCAGGGCCAGGCATGTCCCGGGGGCGAATAATGATATTGCTGATGCTTTGTCCCGCCTGCAGATCTCCCGGTTCCGTGCCTTGGCCCCGGATGCGGAGGAATTTCCCTCGCCACTCCCGGAGGAGATATGGACCTTTGGCAAGGAGAGGTGAACCGGGCGATTGGCTTGTCACTAGCGCCACGCACGCGTAAGGCGTATCACCATGCATTAGTTTCATGTCAGACATTTTGTACACAATTTCAGCTGCCAGATACCTGGCTGATCCCGGTGACCCACTTCGGTTCATGGTTTACCTGCATGCCCAGGGCCTTGCGCCCCGCACCATAGCATCCAGGCTGTCAGCGCTGGCTTTTATGGCCAAGGTGGGAGGTCATGCGGATAGTACCGCTGATTTCTTTGTGAGACACTTTTTGGAGGGGCGGGTGCGGGAACGTGGGCATAGCCTGGACGACCGCCACCCAATTTCCCCAGGGGTTCTTACCCAACTGGCACGGGGCTGGCATGACCTATGTTTCGATAGGTATGAGGCACCCCTGTTTTATGTGGCTACAACGGTGGCCTTTTTTTTTTTGAGCGCTCCGCATCAGCGAGCTTGTGATGCTGTCTAAGGCGGATGCAAGTTGTAGGGCACTGGAACTCGAAGATGTATATGTTGCAATGATTGGGCTCAGTTGAGGATACGCTCCTCTAAAACAGATCAGCACGGCGTAGGCAGTTGAGTAATACTGCTACGATGTTCCTTGGAAGACATCTGTCTGGTTGGTGCCCTACAGGAATTTCTTGCACTGTGTGGCATGCACCATGCCCCGTTTTTTCTGTCACCAGGGTGGGTCTCCCCTCACTCAACCATTCCTGCAGGATGGGGGCGGTTTCTACTGCAGCTACTTTTGGGTACTCTGGGGCTGAAATACGCCGCATGGGAAGGTGGGGATCACATTGTTTTCAGTTTTTGTGTTCGCCCTCTTCAACCGTGAGTGCCAGTTTAGTCACTACAATGTTTCTCGCCCCCCCCCTTTTTTTACCTGACAGATCCTGGGTGTCGTTTTACACCGGTGACAGTATGGCTGGTGGGCCGTTGCCACGTGCACAGGGCAGCGCGTTACGCTGCACAGGGCAGCGCGTTACGCTGCGGCGACAGAGTGGGACCCCGACTGGGACTGGGTGCACCCGCACATCTCAGGTGGTGTGGTAAGCGCGGCATGTTATGGCGGGAACTGTTGCCATTCCTTTTCTACATCAGGGATGCTGACTCGCCTGATGTCCTGGTTATTTACCTTGGGGGCAATGGTTTTGGACAGGTCACTGGCCTATCGCGGAAGCTTGCGATGTGCAGTCACCTGGCCTACTCACATTATGTGTGGCCTGCCACACCCCTCATTGGGTCGGACGTGATACCGCAGTACGCTTACAGGGGAGCGTTTGGCCTCCAGGCGCTTGACCGGGCTCGTCGCTCCAGGGCTATTGCCCGGTTCCTTTTTGACATGGGTTGGGGACGCGTCATTCGCCTCCCCGCCACCAGTCTGCAAAATTATGAGCTTTATTCAGGGGAGGGGGCCCATCTGTCGCGAGGAGGTATGGACCTCCTGCTGAGTGATTGGCGAGCAGGCCTGTCGACCGAGCTGACGGTCTTGGGGGGGGGCGTCGAGCCTTTATTGAAGCCTCTCCGGGTGGCGGGTAGCACTGGTAAGGTAAACATTTATGACCCACAGGTATCCGGCAGGTTCGCAATTGACTGGACAACACTAGATAGGCATAAGTTGTTTAAACGTTGTCCGGTCAACGACGAACCAGGCGAGGGGGTGATGGTTACCACTAGACAGCTGGAATCACCCCCTGATTTTACGGATACACGTCAGAGGGTGGGGTCATTAGTTAGATATTGACTACGGTCAACAATTTGTTTGTTGTCAACAAACAAATTGATACAAATAGATACATTGTAACAATTGCCGTTGGCAATTTTGGGTGGTACCTTACCAGTGTTACTTCGGCCTGCTTGCCTTAAGAATTATGATTGGTCGTTTTACCAATAGAAATTTATAATTCGGACTAGGGCATGAATCAATAAATATGGCCCAATGCCGTTATCCACTTTCATTTGTGTCTGAGTCCATTATTGGGGGGGTGCGCCTGCAAAGGAAGCTGGTGTTCAGAGCATCCCAACACCGGCTTCCTTTTGAGGAAGGAAGGTGGGCATCCGATGACCGGTTCCCTTAACCGGGGATCAGATGCTTGGGTCTATGGGGGCCCCCTTGCTGTTCCAAGGGGGCCTCTGGAGATCTCTGTCCAAAAGCTCGCAGGCCTGTGGGCTTTGGGGCAGAGATCTCCGTAGGAAATTTGAGGAAAACTTTTATATCGCACAACTTTAAATTAACATTGTGAGATGCAAAACTTTTCTCAAGTTTCCCGACTTAGCTGGTTTTAACATTGTGCGGTGCACACATTATCTGGGGTACAACTGTATTTGTAAAGTAACAGACCAGAGAGACACCATTACTTCACATAGATTGAAAATCAGTTCTTATCTAGTCAGAATTGTAATGGCTTGACCAAGACTAAAAGAGACAGCTAGCCATTCATATTTTTAATACATATGCATGCACACAGTGATGGATGCTTATCAAGTGTTGGGTCCTCTTTGTAGGCGCACCCCCCAATAAAGGACTCAGACAATAATGAAAGTGGATAACGGCATTGGGCCACATTTATTGATTCATGCCCTAGTCCAAATTATAAATTTCTATTGGTAAAACGACCAATCATAATTCTTAAGGCAAGCAGGCCGAAGTAACACTGGTAAGGTACCACCCAAATTTGCCAACGGCAATTGGTTACAATGTATCTATTTGTATCAATTTGTTTGTTGACAACAAACAAATTGTTGACCGTAGTCAATATCTAACTAATGACCCTACCCTCTGACTCGTATCCGTGAAATCACGGGGTGATGCATGCTGTCTAGCTATAGCCATCACCCCGTCGCCTAGTTCGTCGTTGACCGGACAATGTTTAACCAACTTATGCCTGTCTAGTGTTGTCCAGTCAATTGCGAACCTGCCGGATACCTGTGGGTCATAAATGTTTACCTTACCAGTGCTACCCGCCCATGTGACCAAAGTCAACAGCAGCAACAGAAACCCCTATATCAAACCATAGCAACAGTGTGGGATGGGCAAAAAAGCCAGGACCCGAGAGCCAATTGTGGGTCCCAGCCAAAAATTCCCACCCGGCACCGAAGTGACCAAAATATCACACTGTTAACTAGGGAGGGGGTGGAGGGGAAAAACTTCTCCGCTCCGTCGCTTCGTAAAATGGCAGCGCGGCTGCCTCGTGGCCATCCCTTTTATAAGGGAGCTGGCCACGCCCCTAACTACCCGGATGCCTTCGTCCGATGGGTGGGCCCCGCAAAGAGCGCGGCGGCCATTTTGGCGCCGCGCTTGCATTGCAGGCGCACCCCCCAATAAAGGACTCAGACAATAATGAAAGTGGATAACGGCATTGGGCCACATTTATTGATTCATGCCCTAGTCCGAATTATAAATTTCTATTGGTAAAACAACCAATCATAATTCTTAAGGCAAGCAGGCCAAAGTAACACTGGTAAGTTACCACCCAAAATTGCCAACGGCAATTGGTTACAATGTATCTATTTGTATCAATTTGTTTGTTGACAACAAACAAATTGTTGACCGTAGCCAATATCTAACTAATGACCCCACCCTCTGACTCGTATCCGTGAAATCACGGGGTGATGCATGCTGTCTAGCTATAGCCATCACCCCGTCGCCTAGTTTGTGGTTGACCGGACAACGTTTAACCAACTTATGCCTGTCTAGTGTTGTCCAGTCAATTGCGAACCTGCCGGATACCTGTGGGTCATAAATGTTTACCTTACCAGTGCTACCCGCCACACGGAGGGGCTTCAAAGAAGGCCTGACGCCCCCCCCAGACCATCAGCTCGGTCATCAGGCCTGCTCGCCAATCACCCAATAGGAGGTCCATACCTCCTCGCGACAGATGGACCCCATCCCCTGCATACAGGTCATAATTTTGTAAACTAATAGCGGGGTGATGACTGACCCTCCCCCAAGCCCTGTCGACAAGGAACCGCGCCACTGCCCTATTCACCATGCGTCTAGCACGGTCAAGGGCCAGGAGGTCGAAACCTCCTCTGTACGCATGGCGCGGGACCATGTCCGACCAAACCAGGGTTGTGGCGGGCCAGACGTAATGCAGGTAGGCAAGGTCCTCGCAAATCGCATGCTTGAGCGATAAGCCGGTGACCTGGCCCAAATCATTGCCCCCTAGGTGTATGATGAGAATGTCAGGCGGGTCAGCATTCTGACCTGAAAAAAGGAAAGGCAGCAGCTCTCACCATAACATTCCGGGCTTACCATGCCATGTGAGACTTGCGTATGCACCCAGTCCCAGTCGGGGTCCCCACTCTGTCGCCGCAGCGTAACGCGCTGCCCTGTGCACGTAGCTATGGCCCACCAGCCATTCTGTCACCGGTGTAATACGACACCCAGGGTCTGTAAAGAAAACGAGGAAGAGAAGGTAAGGTGACTGAACTGGTACTCACGGCGGAAGTGGGCGTACATAAAACTGAAAACATTGCGAACCCCACCTTCCCATGCTGCGTATGTCAGCCCCGGAGTACCCAAAAGCAGCTGCAGTGGAGGCCACCCCTATTCGGAATGAATGGGTGCCATAACGGGCGCCCGGGAGGCCCACACTGGCCAGCGCTTTGCCTGTCACCTTCCAAAATTGAAATTTAGTAAGGGGAGACCCATCTTGGTGACAGAAAAACGGGCCATGGTGCGTGCCACGCAGTGCAAGAAACTCCTGTAGGGCACCAACCGGACAGATGTCTGCCAAAGAACACCGTAGCAGTCTTACACTACTGCCTACGCCATGCTGATCTGCCTTAGAGGAGCGAATCCTCAACTGAGCCCAGTCTTTGGCAACATATACATCCTCGAGTTCCAGTGCCCTATGACTTGCATCTGCCTTAGACAGCATCACAAGCTCGCTGATGCGGAGCGCTCCAAAAAATGCCACCGTTGTGGCTGCATGAAATGGGGCTGCCTCGTATCTATCGAAACAGAGGCCTGGCCAGCCCCGGGCCAACTGGGTAAGAACCCCTGGGGAAATCGGGTGGCGGTCGTCCGGGCAACGCCCGCGCTCGCGCACCCACCCCTCCAAAACATGTCTCACACGGAAGTCAGTGGTGCTGTCCACATGACCTCCCACTTTGGCCATAAAAGCCAACGCTGACAGCTTAGATGCTATGGTGCGAGGTGCAAGGCCCTGAGCGTGTAGGTAAACCATGAACCGCAGAACATGGGTTACCGGGATCGGCCAGGTTCCTGGCAGTTGAAATTGGGTACAGAATGCTCTGAAAGAATTAAATGCATGGTGATACGCCTTACGCGTGCGTGGCGCTAGTGACAGGCCAATCGCCCAGTTCACCTCTCCTTGCCAATGGTCCATATCTCGTCCGGGAGTGACGAGGGAAATTCCTCCGCATCCGGGGCCAAGGTACAGAACCGGGAGATCTGCAGGCGGGACAAAGCGTCAGCGATATCATTATTAACCCCTCGGACATGCCTGGCCCTGAAAAGAACGTTGAGGCGCAGGCTGCGCAACACAAACTGGCGCAGTAGATCCATAACCCTGGGCGATTTAGAAGTCTGTGCATTGACAATGTGGACAACAGCCGCATTGTCACACCAGAAATGCACAACCGAGTTGGCCCACTCCTCGCCCCATAGCATCAAAGCACCCAGGATAGGGAAAAATTCGAGATATGTGAGATCCCGCAGGCGATCCGTGCCTGCCCAGGCCGGTGGCCACCCACCATAGGCCCACTTCCCATTGAAGTACATCCCATAACCCAGGGATCCTGAGGCATCAGACTGAATCTGAAAGCGGGGGGAAGCCAGGAGGTCAGACCTCCAAAATGAGACCCCATTGAACTCCCTCAGGAACTGTAGCCAGACAAGCATGTCTGCTCTGATACCCCGGGTAAGCCTGACCCTATGGTGGGGCCTGGATAATCCTGTCATGGCTTCGCACAGGCGCCTAGCAAATGCCCTGACCGGTGCGACCACCCTGCAAGCGAAATTGAGATGACCATGGAGCACCTGCAGTTCCCTCAGTAATGCCTTGCGCTTGGCCAGCAAGTCCGAGATGAGGGCCACTATTCTGGACACCTTATCCCGCGGTAACCTAGAAGCCTGCGCTACCGTGTCAATCTCCACCCCCAGGAAGACTAGCTGGGTAGATGGGCCCTCGGTCTTTTCGGGCGCTAAAGGGACACCAAGTTCCTCCATTAGCGTCTGAAATGTGTTGAGGAGACGTGTACACGTGTCCCAGCCCCGTTCACCCCCGAATAAAAAGTCATCCAGGTAATGGGCTACAGACCGGGACCCTGACCTGCGGACGAAAGCCCACTCTAGGAATGTGCTGAAACGCTCGAAGGCCGAGCATGATATGGAACAGCCAAAACGCATGGCCTTATCAAAGTAATATTCACCCCGGAATTTAAAACCCAGCAACTCAAAGTCGCCCGGGTGCACCGGCAAGAGGCGAAAAGCCGACTTAATGTCGCCCTTAGCCAGCAGCGCACCCGGGCCACATGAGCGCACCATGCACAGCGCGTGGTCAAAAGATGTATACCTGACTGAGCAAAGGTCATCAGGGATAGCATCATTAACCGAGCGGCCGGCTGGGTAGGACAAGTGATGAATGAGGCGAAACTCGCCCGGTGACTTTTTAGGCACTAAGCCCAAGGGCGATACCTTAAGATTGGGAAACGGGGGTGAAGGGAAAGGGCCAGCGACCCTGCCCGCAACGACCTCCTTATTAATGCTGGCAGCAGCCACCTCCTCCCTTCCCCTAAGGGATAAAAGATTGGGGGCATCCTGGGGGGACCTATCCCCCATGAAAGGGATATGGAACCCCTGCCTAAAACCCTGAAGGAGATAATCCGCATCCTCTCCCTTCGGGTACAATGTGAGCCAACACTCCAACATGTCCACATTAATTGGGGAGGGAGCCTTTCGGTGAACTAGCTCCATCTGTGGCAGTCTTGCCAGCCCCCTGTCCACCCCTCCCTCTGCCCCGCGTCCCTCCAGGCCTGGGACAGGCAGAGGCCGCATGGGGGCCAGCACAGGCGGGACACTCATGTCTGTATTTGCAGTTCTTCCTATTGCAGGAACCATTAGACGAGAAGGTCCAGCACAGCAGGCAGGCTGGAACCCCCTGCCCTGCCACCTGGCGGGGAACCTGTGCTGGGGCCGCTCGCTGGACCGCATGTCCAGAATGGTATCTCTCCCCGGGCGCGGGGCGCGGGGGTGTCATGTACAAAAGCCAGAGCCTCTGACATGGCTCATCCCACCTCATCTCGGGGTGCAGGGGAATCCGCATACGGAATTCCTCATCATAAGCCAACCACGATGGGCCCGGAAAGTCAACCATCGCCCTATAGATGTTGTCCAAATACTGGACCATCGGAATTGCCAAATCCGTCCGGGCCCTGAGGTACACCGCCATGTATATGAGGTAGGCCGGCAACCAGTTGGCCCACGTGCGTGGTGGCTTGCGACGACGTGCCTGCTCCTTATCCTTCTCATCCTGCCCCTCCCTCTCTTCCTTGGTGGGCTCTCTGTTGAGAAGATATCCACGTACTCCCCCCGCCAGATCTTCTCTTTGGTGGTCTGTGCCAAATGGTCACCAAGTGGTAAGGAATACCATGCCGTCGGCAAGGCCGACACAGGCACAGCAAGAACTGCGGGCATCTGAAAAGGGGCCTGTACTAACCCAGCCACCCCCAAAACATTCCCCACAGGGTAGGACACACCCCCCACCACGGGGCCCTGAGTGTTAGTTGTCGTCGCCGGGTGGGGCGTCAGCGGCTGTACCGCCGCACCACCCGCGCGAGGCCAAGGCCATTGAAACGCCCCCCCCCCCCAACGTGGCCACGTGTGTAGGTGCACTGGTTTGAACCGCATACTCACACGCTGCACCCCCATAGGCCGCCCCCACCGGGGGTTCCGGCCCACTGGGGGCGTCGGAGCTCACGACCGCCGTAGAGCTTGTCGATGGGGCCTGACCCGCGCCGGTCTGTTGGTTGGGGAGCTGCGAGGTAGTGGCCGAGGTCGTGCCACGCGCCTCAAGCAGCTCGACCCGTCCCGCCGCCTGCCGCTGCCCAGCAGACGACGTGTCAAAATGAAGCCCAAAGGGAGCCCCAGCGTGGCTAGCCTGGGCCAGGGATGCCTCGAGGGCCGCAACGCGGGCCAGTAAGGCTTCCACGCTGACATGGGGCAAAGGGCCAGCCGGCCCGCCTACTACAGGCATGAGTACAGGTCCCTGTACCCCGGGGCCCAAATAGGGCCACGACCCCGCACCCGGGCCCGGTAGGGCCGATGTAGCAACCTGCCAGGGAAGGGGACCAGACCACCCCCCAATGCTAGAAGGCCCCGGAGCGAGCTGCGCCCCTACAGAGGAAGGCCCAGCGGAATGAGCAACACCAGGAGCGGTGCCCACCGCTTGCGAGCTGAGGGCCGCAGCCCCCACTGGACCCGTGCGTGGGCCCCCATTATCCGGCCAAGGGGGAATAGACCCCATTCCACCGGTCCCGGTGGATGCAGGCAAAGGCGGCTGCTGGGGAGGCGCAGCCGCGGTCCTCCGACCCGGATTGCGCCTCCGAACTGCACGAGCCGCGCTCGCAGCCGCCTTCTTCTTCGAGGGCTTCTCAGCCACTCGATGGAAAGCCGAAAACGAGAAAATTCAGCAGCCAAAAGGCTTCCCGGTAAGGGTAAAAGCGACGGAGGTAAGAGGGAAAAACTTCTCCGCTCCGTCGCTTCGTAAAATGGCAGCGTGGCTGCCTCGTGGCCACCCCTTTTATAAGGGAGCTGGCCACGCCCCTAACTACCCGGGTGCCTTCGTCCGATGGGGGGGCCCTGCAAAGAGCGCGGCGGCCATTTTGGCGCCGCGCTTGCATTCTGTCCTTTGAAGATTGTGCTTTTGAATGCAAAGGGATTCACTGTACAGGAAATAGGGAAACAAGTATGGTATCCTTTTCCATTCTTTAGTGTGTGTTTTCTCCAGGGTGGGATATCAGATTGCAGGCCAAGACTGTTGTACTACAAGTAGCCTGACTGACTTACCTGACTGACAAAGCACATAATTAACCTATTGATGAACAGTCCGTAAACAAAACATACTAATATACAAGCCACAGGAGATTTGAAAAATCAGGCTTTTTCCAGCACCTTTTTCTAACAGTGGCTACTTGTAGTATATTTTGGCCCTTAGAAATATTAAAGCAAAGGGTAATTCAGAATGAGAACAGATTACTCTTGTTTTATGCAAGTAAAATAATTCCTGGTCATAGAAAGGCAATTATGGACATATTCTTCCCAGTCTGGCAGTCTCACCTTTGTAAGCCCTATCTCATGCTGCTTGGGCGATTAGCCATGCAACAGGTGACATATTACTCATACCAATACGAGTATTTCCAGAGCAGGAAAATGCTTTCACCCTTGCCTTTATGCTCCAAATAGGAAACTAGTCACTTTCTTGTGCTAGTTCAACTAGTAACCTTGGGAGGGCAGTGGACAGGAAGTGATAGGGGTGCCTATTGGGGGGTTGGGGGATAAATCCCATACATTCCCATTACCTCTGTCTGCCTCGGGGGGGGGGGGGCAGATGCTGGGGCACACCGGGATGAGTCCCTGTATGCCTGTCGGCCAGACACCACTGCTAGCAACTGTTTAAGATTTCAGTAGCGCAGTGGTGAATGTTGAAAAAGACCCTTCACCTGTCTTGTTGTTGTTGTTGTTCAGTCGCACAGTTGATTCCGACCCTTTGCAACCCTATGGACCATTGTTCTCCAGGCGCCTCTGTCCTCCACCATCCCCCTCAGCACTCCCAGTTCTGTCTTGTTGCCAATACCATATTGGTATTTTCCACGATATAGATATTTTGCATTTTAAAGGGAGAAAATTGCTCTAAATAGACCCTGGCCACATCCTTTCTATACAGCCAGATGGTATTTGTGTCTTTAGCTAAAATAGTCTTGGTATTATTGCACATATTCTTACCTGGTCATTTTCTTCATAGGCTTATAAGAACATCAGACAAAGTGCAGATATTCTTTCTTTGGTGATTGCTTTCAGTCTGGGGAGTTTCTACATTTTGGCAGCAAGTCACAGATATTGATACAGAAAGGGTATCTTTCTCTCACACACACCTTGCTATCTCATATCTCTTACAGATGTACTCAGAAGTGAGCCATTGTTCCTCTTTCTGTCACTTCTTTTATAAGTGATAGGCCTCAGAGGGGCAACTTAGTACTTTCCCTGCCAACATTAACTGTGATCATAACAAGGAATCTCGTACAAATCTCTGCGTATACACGATTTCCTGTTGGTTTTTGTCCATCTGTGTTAATCCCACTCTGATGTGCTTGCACACTTTGATAAATACTACCATTGCACAAAGACATTTTTGATGCAGCTGTACCTGTGAATTGCTTTTTGTGCATGCTTTGCTGACACATAAGGATATTTTTTTAAAAAATGTGGTTCTGTTTACAAATATAATAATCATCAATGCTTCTTTTTCATACATATAGATAGATAAATCTTCATTGTCATTGTCCCCTTGCGGGAACAACGAAATTTCTCAGTTGCTATATATCAACTCAAATAAGGCATATCCCTTAATTTAAAAACAGCTATAGAAACACCAATTAAGATAGTACCATACAGTACAATTTAAAAATTTTAAAACTTCAAAAATTCGAAAGTTTAAAATTTCTAAATTACAAAATTTCAAAATTCTAAAATCCTAAAATCCTAAAAATTAAAAACCTAAAAATTATAAAATTTTAAAATAAGATAAGATGACTTCAGAGTCCAGAGTTTCCATTTAAGGCCAAAATTGCTCTGGAGAAGAAATTGTTCTTGAGACGGCTCATTTTTACCTTCATTGTTCTATATCTCCATCCCGATGGCAGAAGCTCAAAGAAGAAGTGGCCAGGATGCGATGGGTCTCCTACTATATTTAATGCTTTTATGTGGCACCTGATAGTGTAAATTTGTTCTAAAGTGGAGAGTGGGCAGCCGATAATACTCTCCGCTGTTTTACTAATTCTGTGCAACATTATCCTATCCCAATGAGTCCTACTCCCATACCACACACATAAGCCATAAGTGAGCATGCTCTCAATAGCTCAGCGATAGAAGGCAAGCAACAGCTTTTGTGGAAGATGGTTTTTCCTTAGAGTTCTCAAAAAATACAGTCTCTGCTGCACCCTCTTCACAAGCCCCCTTGTGTTGGCACTCCAGGACAGATCCTCCTGTATGTCAATGACCAGAAATCTGAACGTTGCTACCCTCTCCACACAGGTTCCGTCAATCAAAAGTGGCTGGACATCGGTTCTCTGCCTCCTAAAATCCACCACAAGCTCCTTTGTTTTCTTTATGCTGAGGAGCAGATTATTGGTTCTACACCACTTTGTCAACCGCTCCACCTCATCTCTATAGGCCGTCTCGCCCTCCTTATCAGAGATGAACTCAATCACAGTTGTGATATCTGCAAATTTGACAATCTGTGGGAAGGCATCTGGCTTCTGTCTGCTGTCTCCTACACATTTTGTAAACAAAGGCCTCTTTGCTTGCATGAGAGACAACGCTGGATTTTGGGCATGCGTAGAACAGTGAGAAAAATTCTCCTTATTTCTCCTTATTTGGTTCTGACATTCTGATTGGTTGTATGTGCCTTAAGTTTTGTTTCTGATATACTCTGTTTGAATAAAGAGACGCCATGATTATTCCTTTGTTCAGCCAAGACTGCAGTCGTGTATATTCTTTCTCTCTCACTATGTTTCTTCTTTACTTTGTCTAATGAGCTGGACTCCGTTAGACGCCTTAACTCTTCCTTTGTCTTTCTGGGGCTATAAACTGCTCCTCATGAGGCTGAATAGATGTTTACATGAATCGGATTCCTACAAGTGGTGCCCCGTGTGAGGCATTTGAATGAAATTCAAAGGAATGCTTTGAAGATATCTGCTTCAGCAATCAGCAATTAGCACCTAATTAGCACCTCATTGCGACCAGGGCAAGGTCTTCATTCACCTACGACCAGAAAGGTCCTACCAGAGGAAAGGTCAATCAAGTGCTTGAGAAAATATCCCAGCAGGGTGAGTGAAAAATTTATCATGGGGTGCGTGCTTGCTTCGCCAGAGCAGGAGCTTTGTAAAGATATCTCGTATCTTTTGAATAAGAATGGGAAACGGGCTGATACGAAGGAAGTGCAACAGCTGGTCCAAGTTGTAGGAAAAACCTGTCCTTGGTTTAAATATGACTGTTTGGACTTAAAAAATTGGGAAAAGATTGGGAATGAATTGCAGAAGCATGAGGGGATTTCTGTTTCAGTGCAATATACTTGGAATGAAGTCAGAAACTGCCTTCAAAGACTTACTCCAAGAAATATGTTGTTGTCCCAGCGGCTTGCTGGTCCCCTTCCACAGCTTTTGCCCTCAGCCAAGGGAGGGACTCTGGCGACAGCCCCTCCATCATATGAGAAACAACAGCATGAGCCCCCTGATGGAGGTGGGGGTCGAAAAGGAGATGGGACATTATATCCTGCCTTGCAGCAATCAAGCACTTTTAGCCCTACAAAAGACCTGTTCTCTGCTGCTTTAACTGCAGCTGTGCTGGATATGGAAACTGTTGCTGTATATCCAGTGAACAGAGAGGCTCTTGCAAATGGGACTGCTGCAATACTGCCTGCTAAGTCTAAAAAACAACTAGTGCCAGCTGATTGGGAACAAATGGTGGGGACCTCATCACAGATTGAAGTTATTAATGCATGCAAAGTGGCAGTAAGCAAGGAGTGTGATTCAAAGAGCAGCACAGGAGACTTCAGCTCACCCCTGAAGCAACCCTCATCACAAGAGCAGGAGAAGCTGAGTAGTAAACTTGATACCTCACGTTTGGGCAGGAAGATCCTACAGAAGTGGAAGGATAGCCCAGAGGAGGAATGCAGAAAACCCAAGCCCAAAAAGGGGTCTTATTGCAAGTACAAACTAACAGATGCAGTTTGTCATAAAGTTGAGATTCAGATGCTGCAGATGAAAGAAGTCCAGAGGAAAAGGGGTGTGGATCCTTCCTGTATGGACAGCAGGCTTTTGCAAAAATACAAGGAGGGAGAAGACATACTAGACATACTCCAGTTTTTGGCTGATTTTGAACTGCCCAACCCTCAAACAAAGAGATCCAGAATGGGTTGTCCCAAGTTTCAAGCATCAGGATTGCAGGGAAAGCAACTTGGAATTCCCTGTACTGTTCTTCTGTGTGAAAGTTACTTGCAACCTCTGGAGAATTTGTCCTTTGTGCCTTCATACCTCATCTGCCTGCCTTAATACAGATGGGTGTGACTGGAGCATGAAGGAATGTGTGTTTGCCTGAAAAGCTGAAAAGGGGGGTTGTCTGGGTGTCTTGTGAATTCAGTGAGAATTAATTTATGGCCTAATTTCAACCTTGCCATGCCAAGAACTGTGCTGGAGAGAAGATAATGTTTATTAAGTTGTAATCTGAGAAGAAGAAAGCTTCAATCAACATTTGGACTTTTAATTTGGACATTTTAATTGGACTAAAAGGTTTGTGTGAACTCTAAAGAAGAATTGGCTTTGTTTGCATTATAAAACCTGAAAGCCTTTTTAAAAATTGTCTACCTGCTCATGCTATGAGTGTGAAATGCTCTAATGATATTTGTACTGTATTTGATTTACCATGCTATGCTGGTTTTAAGTTATTGAATGCCTCTTTCACTTACACCTAGTGAGAGAAGAAGAAATGTAATGCCTTACTCATGTAATTGGGGAGTGAGAAATGCTTGCTAAAATGCAACAGAGACCTCCTTCATGTAAGGAAGAAGAGAAATGTTCATGTTTTGTTCATGCTTAAATGTTTTGCTTATTCTCTTGCAGGGGAAAGACCTGTCTTTGCTTATGTTATATTTTGCCTTATGAAACTGCATATCTCAAGGTACCTCCATAAGTACATGGAAGAGTTTTCAGTACCATACACATGTAAATAGGTTTGTGATATTGCATTTGTGTTGAATGTCAGGCATGTTTCATGTTTAGTTACATGGTGCTAGTAATAACATGGCACTGGTCATCAAACAGGGCATGCTCCTGTTTCTTAGGGGAGTGTCTTCCTAAGCCATTGGTCATTTATTGGCAACAAGGGGATCCTGAGTGGAAGGATTCCTGCTCGAGCGATCCGCCCATTGAGAGAGAAGAAGGTTACTCAGCTCCAGGATGGTGGTTCACCAGTAAACTAAATTTGCTGACCTTTGTTCTTTTCTTTCTTACTGTGCTTCCAGCTGTAAAAACAATGACTCATGGGGGCAACCCCAACTTTTGGCTTCGTCATGCTAACTATATGTTTGAGGTTCATGGTAAGAATGCAACATTATACTATGAGCATCCACTGGCAGTGTCTCAAATGGCCTTTCTTCCGGAATTGTTCAACACGCCTGAGTTGGTTATTGGACACTTGCAACATCTTGATAGGTCTACACTCTTCTCTAATCCCCCAGAACAATTTAACAACACCCGCTGGCGAAGCATGACATTCAAGAAATACACTAAAGGGCTTTGTTTCTGCTGTCATAGTTCTGGAGTCTGGAATAGTAAATGGAAGCACTGGACTCAAGCACAAAGGGTTTTGCGGAATGTAGGCAATTATACGGGTTGTGATGATTATTTTTGGTTATGGGGTAGTTATAACAGTTCTTATAAGCTTAATTATACCTTGTTTAACACTACTATTGAAGATATATATGATGTGTTTCCTATGTTTACTCCTGATTATTCTGCTATAGATAGTGGTTCAATTTGCAATGGATGGCAAATTAAGGATCCCAACATGTGGTTCTTTTTTAATGGAGTTGCCACGAATTTCCATCCAGGACAATATCAATGTGCAGCATTGGGTTATTTTACCTTACCCGTACAAGTGCAAATGCCGCTTCAGGCAGATGCACGGAGCCGGAGAGCTGTTGCCAGCCCGATGGGTTCTGGTTGCAATGATGAAGTGATAATCGATGTTCAGCTTTCTGATGGTAGCTCCTGGGGGAGAGCTATAGGGGGTGTTATCACTGGAGCACTCACCTTGGGATCATACCCAGGTGTCATTTCCCAGGAGAATAGAAGGTCCATTTTGGGACTCACCTGTAGGCTGGAGAAATCAATCAATGCCACAGGGAGGGTCATACGGGATCTTCAAATGGAAATCACTGAGCTTCATCAAGACCAAATGCAGGACAGACTGGCCATAGATTACCTGTTAGCAAAATCCGGAGGATTTTGTAAACTGGTCGGGAACCAGGGATGTCGGGTAAAATTCCAGGATCTGAATAATACTATTGAGAAAGAACTTCAGAATTTACAGGAGAGCATTACTAACAATGTACGCACTGATGTTAATCTCTTTGATTGGATGACTTCTTGGTTGCCTGATTTGTCTGTCCTTAGACAAGTTTTCTTTTATGGGTTCATTATTATTATTTGCCTTATGTCTTTGTGTTTTTGCATTTATTGTATTCTTAATCTTATTTCTATGTGTAACACATGTCCACTGCGTAGAAGGGAGACATCGGGTTTTGCACGACGGCAATTGTACTCAATGAGGTATCATCCTCCGGAACAAGGTACCAGGAGTCAGGAGGGGTACGATGTCCAGGAGGACAGTGACGATGTATATGGAGGAGTAGTTATGGAGTATGATGACATGCAGGGGTATGATTAGCCGTCCCTCTCTCAAATTTAAATGAAAAAGGAGGACATGTGGGAAGGCATCTGGCTTCTGTCTGCTGTCTCCTACACATTTTGTAAACAAAGGCCTCTTTGCTTGCATGAGAGACAACACTGGATTTTGGGCATGCGTAGAACAGTGAGAAGAATTCTCCTTATTTCTCCTTATTTGGTTCTGACATTCTGATTGGTTGTATGTGCCTTAAGTTTTGTTTCTGATATACTCTGTTTGAATAATGCAAGCGCGGCGCCAAAATGGCCGCCGCGCTCTTTGCGGGCCCCCCCCCACAGGACAGAGAATCCGGGTAGTTAGGGGCGTGGCCAGCTCCCTTATAAAAGGGGTGGCCACGAGGCAGCCGAGCTGCCATTTTACCTCAGCGACGGAGCGGAGAAGTCTTTTCCCCTGTGTCTCCGTCGCTCTTTAGCTTACCGGGAAGCCTTTGGTAGCGATTCTTCCTTTTCGGCTTCCCTTTGCTTCAGTAGAGATGCCTTCGAAGAAGAAGGCAGCTTCGAGTGCGGCTCGCGCTGTTAGGAGGCGCAACCCAGGTCGGAGGACCGCGGTGCCGCCTCCTCAGCAGCCGCCTTCGCAGGCCCTGGCCGGGGCTGGCGGAATGGGGTCTATTGCCCCTTGGCCCGGAGTGGGCGAACAGAATACGGGCGCGGAAGGGGTTCCGGCCCGCAGCCCGCGAGCGGTGGACACCGCTCCTGCACCTGCCCACCCTGTTGGGCCTGCTGCTCTTGGGTCGCAGCCTCCCCCTGGGCCCTCTAGCCTTGGGGGGTGGTGCGGCCCCCCGCCTTGGCAGGTTTCTCCACCGACCCTGCCGGGCTTCGGTGCTGGCCAATGGCCATATTCGGGTCCTGGGGTACAGGGACCTGTACCCACGCCTGGACCGGGCGGGCCGGCCGGCCCTTGGCCCCAGGTTGACGTGGCAGCCTTACTGGCCCGTATTGCGGCCCTGGAAGCGTCGTTGGCTCGGGCCAGTCAGGCGGGGGCCCCCTTTGGGGTCCCTTTTGCGGCGCTGTCGTCAGGAGGACAACAGCCGACAGGGAGGGTTGAGCTGCTGCAGGCGCGTGGCGCGGTTTCGGCCACTGCCTCGCAGCTCCCCAGTCAGCAGCCAGGTGCGGGTCAGGCCCCGGTGATGAGCTCTACGTCGGTCGTGAGCTCCGACGCCCCCATTGGGCCGGAACCCCCGGTGTGGGCGGCCCGCGGGGTGCAGCATGTGAGTATACGGTGCAAGCGAGTACATCCACACACATTCCCAATATGGGGGGGGGGGGGCTTTTCAATGGCCTTGGCCTTGCGCGGGTGGTGCGGGGGCCACGCTGTCGGCACCCCACCCGGCGATGACGACTGCCACCCTGGGCACTGGGGTGGGTACTTGTTCTTACACTGCGGGGAATGTTCTGGGGGTGGCTGGGCTAGCTCAGGCCCCTTTTCCTATGGCTGCGGTGCCTTTTTCGGCTTTGCCAACGGTGGGGTATTCCTTGCCACTGGGTGATCACTTGGCACAGACTACCAGAGAAAAGATATGGCGGGGGGAGTATGTAGATATCTTCTCACTCCTGAACAGAGAGCCCACCAAGGAGGAAAGGGAGGGACAGGATGAGAAGGACAAGGAGCAGGCACGTCGCCGTAAGCCGCCACGTACCTGGGCCAACTGGCTCCCTGCTTATTTAATATACATGGCGGTGTACTTGAGGGCGCGGCCGGATTTGGCTATTCCCATGGTCCAATATTTGGACAACACATATAGGGCGATGGTGGATTTCCCAGGCCCCTCGTGGTTATCCTATGACGAGGAATTCCGTATGCGGATTCCCCTTCACCCCGAGATGAGATGGGACGAGCCGTGCCAGAGGCTTTGGCTTTTGTACATGACGCCCACACGCCCCGCCCCGGGGGACAGATACCATTGTGGACATGCGGTCCAGCGAGCAGCTCCGGCCCAGGTTACCCGCCAAGCGGCGGGGCAGGGGGTTCCAGCCCGCCTGCTGTGCTGGACTTTCTCGTCCAATGGTTCCTGTAATAGGAAGAATTGCAAGTACAGGCATGAGTGTCCCACATGTTCGGGCCCCCACGCAGCCTCCGCCTGTCCCAGGCCTGGAGGGACACGGGGCAGAGGGAGGGGCGGACAGTGGGCTGGCAAGACTGCCACGGATGGAGCTGGTTCTCCAAAAGGCCCCCTCCCCAATTAATGTGGACATGCTGGAGCGTTGGCTCGCATCGTACCCGAAGGGGGAGGATGGGGAGTATCTCCTTCAGGGTTTTAGGCAGGGATTCCGTATCCCTTTCATGGGTGATAGGTCCCCTCAGGATGCCCCCAACCTTTTATCCCTCAGAGGGAGGGAGGACGTGGCTGCGGCCAGCATTAAAAAGGAGTTAGATGCGGGCAGGGTCGCTTGACCTTTCCCTGCACCCCCGTTTCCCAATCTTAAGGTGTCGCCACTGGGCTTGGTCCCCAAAAAGTCCCTAGGCGAGTTTCGCCTTATTCATCATTTGTCCTACCCAGCAGGCCGATCGGTCAATGATGCTATCCCTGATGACCTTTGTTCAGTCAGGTATACATCGTTTGACCAGGCGCTGCGCATGGTGCGCTCTTGTGGCCCGGGTGCCCTGCTTGCCAAGTGCGACATTAAGTCGGCTTTTCGCCTTTTGCCAGTGCATCCGGGCGACTTTGAGTTGCTGGGTTTCAAATTTAAGGGTGATTATTATTTTGATAAGGCCATGACTTTTGGCTGTTCCATATCATGTTCGGCCTTCGAGCGTTTTAGTACCTTCCTAGAGTGGGCTTTCGTCCGCAGGTCAGGGTCCCGGTCTGTAGCCCATTACCTGGATGACTTTTTATTCGGGGGTGAACGGGGCTGGGACACGTGCACACGTCTCCTCAACACATTTCAGACGCTAATGGAGGAACTCGGTGTCCCTTTAGCGCCCGAAAAGACCGAGGGCCCATCTACCAAGCTAGTATTCCTGGGGGTGGAGATTGACACAGTAGCGCAGGCTTCTAGGTTGCCGGGTGATAAGGTGTCCAGGATAGTGGCCCTTATCTCGGATTTGCTGGCCAAGCGCAAGGCATCACTGAGGGAACTGCAGGTGCTACATGGTCACCTCAATTTCGCTTGCAGGGTGGTCGCACCGGGCAGGGCTTTTGCCCGGCGCTTATGCGACGCCATGGCAGGGTTATCCAGGCCCCACCATAGAGTTAGGCTTACCCGGGGTATCAGGGCAGACATGTTTCTCTGGTTGCAATTCCTGAGGGAGTTCAATGGGGTCTCATTTTGGAGGTCTGACCTCCTGGCATCCCCAAATTTTCAGATCCAGTCTGATGCCTCAGGATCCCTGGGTTATGGGATGTACTTCAATGGGAAGTGGGCCTATGGTGGGTGGCCACCGGCCTGGGCAGGCACGGGTCGCCTGCGGGATCTCACATACCTGGAATTTTTCCCTATTCTGGGGGCTTTGATGCTATGGGGCGAGCAGTGGGCTAATTCGGTTGTGCATTTCTGGTGTGACAATGCTGCTGTTGTCCACATTGTCAATGCACAGACTTCCAAATCGCCCAGGGTCATGGAACTAGTGCGCCATTTTGTGTTGCGCTGCCTGCGCCTCAATGTCTTGTTCAGGGCCAGGCATGTTCCAGGGATTAATAATGATATTGCTGACGCTTTGTCCCGCCTGCAGATCTCCTGGTTCCGCGCCTTGGCCCCGGATGCGGAGGAATTTCCCTCGCCACTCCCGGACGAGATGTGGACTATTGGCAAGGAGAGGTGAACCGGGCGATTGGCCTGTCACTAGCGCCACGCATGCGTAAGGCGTATCAACAAGCATTCAATTCTTACAGAGCATTTTCTGCTCAATTTCACCTGCCAGAGACCTGGCCTATCCCGGTGGACCATGTTCTGCGGTTCATGGTTCACCTGCATGCACAGGGCCTCGCACCTCGCACCATAGCATCCAAGCTCTCGGCGTTGGCTTTTATGGCCAAAGTGGGATGTCATGTGGACAGCACCTCTGACTTCCGTGTGAGACATGTTTCGGAGGGGTGGGTGCGCGAGCGCGGGCGTTGCCCGGACGACCGGCACCCTATTTCCCCAGGGGTTCTTACCCAGTTGGCCCGGGGCTGGCCAGGCCTCTGTTTTGATCATTATGAGGCAGCCCTTTTCCATGCAGCCACAACGGTGGCATTTTTTGGAGCACTCCGCATCAGCGAACTTGTGATGCTGTCTAAGGCGGATGCAAGTTGTAGGGCACTGGAACTCGAAGATGTCTATGTCGCCAAAGACTGGGCTCAGTTGAGGATACGCTCCTCTAAAACAGATCAGCATGGCGTAGGCAGTGGTGTAAGACTGCTACGGTGTTCTTTGGCAGACATCTGTCCGGTTGGTGCCCTACAGGAGTACCTGGCACTGCGTGGCATGCACCATGGCCCATTTTTCTGTCACCAAGATGGGTCTCCCCTTACTAAATTTCAGTTTTGGCAGGTGACAGGCAGAGCCCTCACCAGGGTGGGCCTACCAGGTGCCCGTTATGGCACACATTCATTCCGTATTGGTGCAGCCTCTACAGCAGCTGCTTTTGGGTACTCTGGGGCTGACATACGTAGCATGAGGAGGTGGGGCTCGCAATGTTTTCAGTTTTATGTGCGCCCACTCCCGCCATGAGTACCAACCCAGTCACCTTACCGCCTTTTTTCTCAATTTTCTTACAGACCCTGGGTGTCGCATTACACCGGTGACAGTATGGCTGGTGGGCCACAGCTATGTGCACAGGGCAGCGCGTTACGCTGCGGCGACAGAGTGGGGACCCCGACTGGGACTGGGTGAACACGCCAGTCTCACATGGCATGGTAAGCCTGGGATGTTATGGCGGGAGCTGCGGCCTTTCCTTTTTTCTGGCCTGGGTGCTGACCCGCCTGACATTCTCATCATCCACATGGGGGGCAATGATTTGGGCCAGGTTACCGGCTTATCGCTCAAGCATGCGATTTGCGAGGACCTCGCCTACTTGCATTATGTCTGGCCTGCCACAACCCTGGTTTGGTCGGACATTGTCCCACGACATTCTTATAGAGGAGGCGTTAACCTCCTGGCCCTTGACCGCGCTAGGCGCACGGTCAATAGGGCGGTGGCGCGGTTTCTTGCCGACAGGACTTGGGGACGGGTCAGTCATCACCCCGCTATTAGCCTACAAAATTATGACTTGTACGCAGGGGATGGGGTCCATCTGTCGCGAGGAGGTATGGACCTCCTGTTGGGTGATTGGCGAGCAGGCCTGTTGACCGAGCTGACGGTCTGGGGGGGGCGTCAGGCCTTCTTTGAAGCCCCTCCGTGTGGCGGGTAGCACTGGTAAGGTAAACAGTATGACCCACAGGTATCCGGCAGGTTCGCAATTGACTGGACAACACTAGACAGGAATAAATTAGTTAAACGTTGTCCGGTCAACGATGAACCAGGCGACGGGGTGATGACGATAGCTAACCAGCATGCATCACCCCGTGATTTCACGGATACGCGTCAGAGGGTGGGGTCATGAGTTAGATATTGACTACGGTCAACAATTTGTTTGTTGTCAACAAACAAATTGATACAAATTGATACATTGTAACCAACTGCCGTTGGCAATTTTGGGGTGGTACCTTACCAGTGTTACTTCGGCCTGCTTGCCTTAAGAATTATGATTGGTCGTTTTACCAATACAAATTTATAATTCGGACTAGGGCATTGAATCAATAAATGTGGCCCGATGCTGTTATCCACTTTCAATGTTGTCTGTGTCCGTTATTGGGGGGTGCGCCTGCAATGCAAGCGCGGCGCCAAAATGGCCGCCGCGCTCTTTGCGGGCCCCCCCCTCAGGACAGAGAATCCGGGTAGTTAGGGGCGTGGCCAGCTCCCTTATAAAAGGGGTGGCCACGAGGCAGCCGAGCTGCCATTTTACCTCAGCGACGGAGCGGAGAAGTCTTTTCCCCTCCACCCCCTCCCTAGTTAACAGTGTGATATTTTGGTCGCTTCGGGGCCGGGTGGGTATTTTTGGCTGGGACCCATATTGGCTTCCGGGTCCTGGCTTTTTTGCCCATCCCACACTGTTGCTATGGTTTGATATAGGGGTCTTCTTATGTTCCTACTGTTGACTTTGGTCACATTGGCGGGTAGCACTGGTAAGGTAAACAGTATGACCCACAGGTATCCGGCAGGTTCGCAATTGACTGGACAACACTAGACAGGAATAAATTAGTTAAACGTTGTCCGGTCAACGATGAACCAGGCGACGGGGTGATGACGATAGCTAACCAGCATGCATCACCCCGTGATTTCACGGATACGCGTCAGAGGGTGGGGTCATGAGTTAGATATTGACTACGGTCAACAATTTGTTTGTTGTCAACAAACAAATTGATACAAATTGATACATTGTAACCAACTGCCGTTGGCAATTTTGGGGTGGTACCTTACCAGTGTTACTTCGGCCTGCTTGCCTTAAGAATTATGATTGGTCGTTTTACCAATACAAATTTATAATTCGGACTAGGGCATTGAATCAATAAATGTGGCCCGATGCTGTTATCCACTTTCAATGTTGTCTGTGTCCGTTATTGGGGGATGCGCCTGCAAAGAGACCCCATGATTATTCCTTTGTTCAGCCAAGACTGCAGTCGTGTATATTCTTTCTCTCTATCTATGTTTCTTCTTTACTTTGTCTAATGAGCTGGACTCCGTTAGACGCCTTAACTCTTCCTTTGTCTTTCTGGGGCTATAAACTGCTCCTCATGAGGCTGAATAGATGTTTACATGAATCGGATTCCTACAACAATCCTATTGCTAGGGTGGACAGAGACACAGTCAAACGTATAGAGAATATAAAGGAGCGGGCTAAGCACACATCCCTGTGGTGTTCCTGTAATATAATCACACTGATAGCATTTTAATATGGGTTTTAAGTGTGCACCTTCCCGTTAGTAATGCAATTTGGAGATGAAGAGCGCACACAAATGAACTGAGCAAATTGTACATGTTCCAAGTCTAGAATTAATCATAGACATTCTCGAAATTCAACTGGAATTAGAGGGTGGTTGGAGAGCAGGGTCAACTCACAGAAATGAAAAATCCAATATTTGTCTAGTAAGAAGTACAAATGGAAGGTGGAAAATAGATCTCATTCTGGAATGTATTTGGCCTTGCCGCATCTTTCCAAAGAATATTAGTGGGAGAAGTTAAGTCATTTCCCAGTTCCTCACCACTTCAGAAGGGACCATTCTAATGCAAGAGATACCTATTCATCATTTCCAGTACTCTTATCTGTCAAGCAGAATGGAGAAACAATGGTCAAGAGATCATGCAAAAGTTATATATCTAGCTTTTTCCAAAATCTGAAGTCAGGATTGGCTGATATCTTCATCTGATCATTCTAGGTTTCCTTTGCTTGAAAGCCAGTCGTATCTGACTCTAGGGTTCAGTGCTCAACTTTGTTTCAAAGCCGAAGAGCCAGCACTGTCTGCTTCTGCAGATGTTTCTGTGGTCATGTGGCAGGCATGATTAGACACTGGAGCACATGGAATGCTGTTACCTTCCCACCGAAGTGGTCCCCATTTATCTACTTGCAATTTCTTGCTTTCGAACTGCTAGGTTGGCAGGAGCTGGGACAAAGACGGGAGCTTGTTCCGTCCTGCAGTACTCGGGAATCGAACTACCTCCCAGTCAGCGTCTTAGCCACTTGAGCCACTGCAGTCCTATAAATACTATAAAAGATGAGTTTTTGAGTCCTGCAGAACTCTTCATCAGAATGAGTACTGTTTAGTTTCAGGTTGTGGTGGGGAAAGATACAGAGAAGACTCAGTCTAAGCAATCCTTGATTGATGTTGAAACAACAGGATCTAAAGTGAAGCTGAAGTTATAAAATAGAGATTGCAAATGTGAAGAATCAGCTTGAGGTGCACTGGTACTGTATCAGGTTTCACCTCAGGGAATCAATTGGTTTTTCTCCATCTCTCCAGATGGAGGGCTACCAGTCACTCAGTGTGCTCTCTAGTGCTGTTTGACAAAGTACAAACCTCCTGTTTTACCAGGAAGGAGAAATGTCAAGAAACCTGCCCATCCCCATGGCAGAAAAGTTGTACATTAATTTTATATGCATGTGAACTAAAAGCAGTCTGGTAAAGTCACCTTACCTAGTGCCTAAAAGCAGATGAAGTCCTAAGATTACTGCACTCTTTTTCACCTTTCTGCAGATAATACTTGTTAGTGCATTCTACTGATACTGTTTCTGATCAGTCAAAACAAAAATCATCTTCATTAGTAGAAACACTGAGCTAGAAGCAGGAAAGATGGCCCTTTCTTTATTAATGAATTTTCCACTTCCTATCCATCTCATCTCACTGATCCCTAAAGTCTCAATGCCATAGTTATCAAATTATTCTAATAGTTGCTGTAGTCTGCCACATTGGCACAGCGTACGTACACTCCATGTTACAAATTGTTTAATTAATTTTGCATTAAGGTTCAAATCCTGCATCAGGGGTTAAGCCAGGGATTCTCAACCCGGTTCCATGGGCTGGATGTGGCCCACAGCACCTTTTCATGTGGCCCTCCACCACCTACACCACACCAGGATGTGCCAATTGGTGTCAGAAGGGCAAAGTTGCCATCCAGCCCCCAAAACTGTCTGAGTGAGCATGACTCGGTCCCCAGCTTTAAAAGTTTGAGATCTCCTTGGTTAGGCAGCCAACTTCATCATAGAGGGTGGGGTTTTATCCCATGCGACCAAACTATTGTGCTGCAGCTTAGCCCTTCCTCTTGTAGTTTATGTTGCAAGAATTTTTTCATAAGGCCAGGTTGCAAGCCCAATGCCCATAACACCTGTAGATGGCCTACACAGAGTATTATTTCACTCCATATAGTTCACCCTTTCAGCAAGTTGAGGAATGCAGTGGGATTCCAAGAAAAAAAATTCATAGCAGATGTCCATTTTTCCACTGCTGTTTTGAAGGTGACCTTTGCAATTATTCATTACATTCTTAATCATTAAGCATTATTAAGAGTTTTGGAGGGGTTACAGGTACAGATGTTAATGAGGATTGTTAATGAAATTACTGGGCTGTAAATGCATCCAAGCAGAGATGGGCATTTTAAAGGGGGGGTTCTCCCACCTGGTAAACAGGGCTAGAATATTCCTGGATGTTACAGAAAAAAGTCTTTCATTAAATTGTGATATAGTTGTAAAAAATGTAGCTGTTAATCCTTTCAGATAAGAGAAAAACCATACTTTCCAGAATTCATGTTGCCAATATGTTCTTAAGAAGTAGCATCTGGCTTTAATCTTGGCTGTGGTCCAATCTTTCCCCACTCAGTCCATTTCCCAACTTTGTAAGCTTTAGGAAAAAAAGAATCCCATGCTGTGATGAGCCAAGGTGAAATTTGCTTTTTGCAGACTTAATGTTGGCTTCAGAAGGCTTGGGGAATCCAGAAGCAGGGGCATTTGTTAGTGGACTCTTCTCCCATTTCTAAATTTCTCTTCTTTCAAAGTGGGCTGTTGGCACATTCACATTTTTAAACACCAAATGGGTTTTTCAACTTTTTTTATCTTAGAACAAGATATCATTTACATGGAGGCAAACAGATGTGAATGAAAATGCTGGTTTCGTTTTGAAGAGAGAAAATGAATAATTGTTAAAGAACAGCCAAAAGATAATGATGGTCTTTTGTTCACTTCTGCTCTAACTAAAATAGATAACTTAATACATTTTGTATCCATACTCGAAATCTTGAGATCTTGTATGTTAATGCAAAATGTCATCTAATTAATAAAACCAGAAGAATCTTTTTTTAAAAAAAGAATGTCAATGGCGTTGTTCACAATTAAAATAGATGGCATAAGAAGTGAAAACCAAAAGGATAATAAATTGGAGAATCTTCTGAAATCATGCCATCCTATGGGTCAGCTCAGCAAGAAATCTGCTTACCTGCACTCATACCCATGGTGCCTTGCTATCAATGTGAAGTATTTTTAAATGCTAAGTAAATTGTCATGGTGAGTGCTTAAGAATTATGTATTTAGATCTGTCATAGCAGTCTTACCTGAAGGAATAAAAACCAGTTGATTCCTGCTTAATTCAGATATTGTTTATGCCACTTCATATTTCACATGGTTTTTTTTAAACTGCAAGTACCCCTTGCAGGTCTAAACTAAGAGTCAATGCCAACACTTTGTATGATTTTATACTTTTTACCAATATGTCAGTTAATGGAAGGAGGACAGCAGAACATAACAAATACAATGACTTTTTTCTCCAACTATATTTTATTCTTAAACCTTCAAAGAGTTTAAATTCTTTGCAATTTATCCACAAATGTTGCTACTGCATTCTGAATACCTTTAAAATTAAACCTTCTTAAGTAGTTTTGCTATCTTTGCTCTTGAAAACAGCCAGTGATTTCCAATAGATTTCATATGACTTAATCATGCTGGAGTATTAAGAAGTTAGCATTATCAAATTCCTTTTACATATTTAACTTAATTAGCATTCAAAAGCTGCTTTCTCTGGTTAAGAAAGAAAAAAAGAAGTTCATCATGGGAAAGTGTTTTCTATCACTACCTTTGCAGAAATCATGGGGAAAGGAATTTGGCCAATGGTGAAATAGTTTCTCTTGAAAACTGGTAAATTGGCTAAGCATTGCCCCCACTCACCCACAGAAATAATAAAACAGACACAGTTGTTGGAATTTCAACAAGGACCACAACATTATTAACTATTTAATTTGTTAAAATATGCCCATCCTGCAATGGGGACTAACTTAGCGGGATGCCCCTGCCCTTAGGATGAGTTTCCACTGCCCCTTTAGTTGTTATCGGGTGACAATGCACTTCTGGTGGGGCCACATTTCTGGGGTAACACTGTCCAGCAACTAGCCACCAAATCTTATGACCAAAACTGTTTAAGGGCAATGCCTGTCCACCCCACCCCCATCCATATCTGTCGAGCGTGGCTCCAGAAAATCCGGGAACTGCTCTGGCCCGGCCGCGCATGTGCAGCAGCAACTCCTTCTGTGCATGCGCAGAACCCTTCTGTGCAGAACCCTTCTATACATGCGCAGGACCCTTCTGTGCATGCACAGAACCCTTCTGCGCAGAACCCTTCTGCGCATGTGCAGGATCCTTCTGTGCATGCACAGAACCCTTCTGCACAAAACCCTTCTGCACATGTGCAGGACCCTTCTGTGCAAAACCCTTCTGCACATATGCAGGACCCTTCTGCGCAGAACCCATGCACAGTAACTACTTTTCCCGCTGGTCAAATTATGAGATGGTGGTGGGAAATTGGAGGAACAATCCGGGATACTTGACAGGTATGCCCCCATGCCTGCCACTAAATCTAAGGATCCAGGTGACCGGAATGTTGGGCACAATTAACCACCCAATTTCTGTGGAAACTCGTCATTACTAAATACCTCTAAATTCCTGGTACCTGAAGGATTTCCTGACATTGGAAAAAGGTAAGAGAAATTCCCCACAATGAAATGGTACCAATTGGCTGGAGTACCTGAACACTCCACCAGCCCTCCTCTATGTGAGCACCATCTCATTCCCCCATCTGTTGGATCCACAGACATCCTTACCTTGTGGCTGCAGCTGCTGAACTCCAGCAATGGCAGTGAAGGAAGGTCAAGTGTTATCTTAACTCTGCTACACTCTTGGCTCCTACTGGCTGGAAGAGGCATCTCTTCTTAATTAAATCTCTTTCTATTAATTTTTATCCTTATAGCAGGAACCCCCGATTCCCCCCCCCCCAGTACTGTGTGGGCAATAACAACACAATCCAAAAAGATGAGGAGACATCCTTTTGCTTCCTCAGTGGATGGAGGGCCTTGCCTTTCTCTTTTCTGTGGTGGCCTTCTGATTTTCACCACAGCAGATGAAGTGAGGGGAGACCTTCCACTCCATGGGGAGAGTCATCCTCTCTTTCCAATCTGGGGTGCAAAAAGAAACTGAGCTTGGACAGGGAAATGAAGCAGTTCAGCAACATCTGATCACCTTTTTTTTTCAGGTTCCCCCATAGTGGAGGTGCTCAAGGCTCCAGGAAGCTTAAGGAAAATAGTAGACATAGTAGTCTTGCATGTGCCAGAGGAAGTGGGAACAGGGACATAGAGGAGGAGACTTCCTTGTCACAGCCAGAGTGGGAGGCAGTTTATCAGGTGTGAGTGGAATGGAGGGGCTGATCCGGAGAGATGGTCCATTCAAAATCCAGATGCTAGTCAAAAAAGGCATATTTTCATATTCCAGACTGGGGGATTCAAGGGCTGAAATTCTCCCAATGTAAAAATTATCCCTGTGCACATGGAAATGTGAAGTGGCCAGCTTGAGTCCAGTCTGGGTGGCTAAGGTCGAACTGTCTGTGGGAGCAGGGACGAAAGAGAAGGAGTCTGCTCTGAAGGTAAAAGGTTCTCATTCTGCTGACTGGATGATAAACAGATGGAAAAGCTACTGGTGTGGCAAGAAACAGGAGTGTCTTGCATGAACACTACCTTTGAACACCTGGATTTATGGTACAGAAGGAAAAACTGATCCTCCCTTACATGTGTCCGTCCCTACCTGGGGCTGTGACATCCCTTCCTCCATCTATCTCTTCCCTCACCCATCCTACTTCTCCGTCAATGGTCCACCCTTATCCTTCCTATACATGTGTCCCCTTTATGTCCCTACCTGGGACTGTGACATTAGCCAGCTCAATTACATCACGATGATGTCACAATTGGGTGACCTACCTGGGGTTAACCGTTGGAACTTGCTATAGGTTGCTATGCCTCGCCCTACTTGCCTGCACTCACCCTTCGTGCACACGGCCGATCTGGGTCCGCAGGTCAACAAAGGATTGAGAAAACAGGCAGTGGGGCAACAGCCCCACAAACGCGAAAAAAGGGAAACAACTTCCTTTCCCAATGTTCTTTGCGCCACGCCCACCACAGCCAATCAGGCTGAGAGGCGCGACCACAAAGAACATTGAGAAACACGCCGCGGCCAATCAAAATTGAGCCGCAGGAAAAAAATGCACCACAACCACAAATCACAAACCCATAACTACAAGCCCCAGAGTCCTGCACGACATAAGCGCACAGAACGCTGAGGAAACCAGTGCCCGAAAAATTAAAAAGAAAACCAACTAACCGCCTCACAGCCAAGCAAACACCAGCCGGCTTTCTTTCCCTCACCCACGGCACCTGAAGTTCCCGACTGGAGTTTCCCCTTTAATATCAGTGGGTGGGGGGGTTGCAATCCCCCTCTCTGCTGGCTACGCTAGGGTTGGGAGGTTTGAGGGGACAAAAGGGGTATGCCCCCCAACCATTCTGCACCCAAGCAGTTTCTTCTCTTTAAAAACGGAGTTGTTTTAAGGAGGGGGGAATCAATCCACTCTCCCTGGTCTCCTGGGTCCAGAAGGGTTGGGGGGGACATACCCCTTTTGTCCCCCCAAACCTCCCAACCCCAGGGGAGCCAGCAGAGAAGGGGGTCGCAACCCCCCACCCACTGATATTAAAGGGGAAACCCCAATCTACTTTCATGACTCCACGCACTCAAAGCACCATAACACAATAAAGCCCCCCTCCCCACCACCTAGCCCCACACTTCCTAACCCCCAGCGACCACGCCCCTCTCCCCACCACCTAGCCCACCCTTCCTATCCCCCACCGACTATGCCCCCACCCCACCACCTAGCCCACCCTTCCTAACCCCCAATGACCATGCCCCCTCCCCACCACCTAGCCCACCCTTCCTAACCCCCAACGACCATGCCCCTCTCCCCACCACCTAGCCCACCCTTCCTAACCCCCAATGACCATGCCCCCTCCCCACCACCAAATAAATAATTTTTAAAAAATTACTAAAAACACAGTCAAAAACATCCAAAAATACACAAAAACAAAAATACCAAAAACAATACGAAGTAAACAAAAACACAATCAAAAACAAAACAAACAGACAAAAAATACAAATTCCAACCCCCACCCACCCACCCACACACACACACACACACACACACACACACACACAAGAAAGAAAACAAGCAAACTTACCAAAAGATGTCCTACCTCCACCAGGACTGGAAAAGAAATTAATAAAGAAAGAGACTACTTACCAGAAGAAGCTCCACCCAGAGGCCAGGAAAGAAAAAACAGTCAAAATACAATAACCCCTACCAGCACCACCTGCTGGCCACAATAGTAAAAACAATTCAAAAACACACAACAGCTCCAAACAAAAGGCCACAAGAGTAAAAACAAATCAAAAACATAACACAAATTCACAATTTTACACAAAAGGTCACACCAATAAAAACAAGTCAAAAACATTACACTAAAACACACTTTAACACAAATCACAAACATATGTCAAAAAATACAATAGAAACTTTTAAAAATCCTGTGCTGAGTTTTAACTCAAATTTAAACCCAAAACATCTAAACACATTTTAAAAACATTGAATGTAAAAAACATTTACTTTTACATTATTAAAATTATGACCTACAGTACAACTAATTAAAAAAATTCAAAAAACTAGAACGTTATTCACTTACATAAAACAATTTGAAAAAATTATATCATACTTTGTTCTTTTATTAATCCTCAAAAAAAACCAAAAAACGCAGATCACAGTTAATAACAGCCAAGCCAAAAAAAATTTACATAAATAAACATTTAAAAAATTAAAATTACAGACTAAGCAATTTTTAAAAAACATTAACATAATTAAACCTTCCAACACAATTTAAAACAGCCCGGCAATGCCGGGCAACCTCTGCTAGGCAGCACAGTCTTGTGGCATAATTTCAGGAGTATAGCAATATGTTGTATAAACATTTCTTCTTCTGGAATCAAAACCTAATTTTAATCACTTTCCCAGAGTAACAGTATTCATGTGTCATGTTTAGCATTAAAAAGCAAAGTGACAGTTTTCTATCTTTGTCAATATTAATGTCAGAATATTTAGAATAGGAAAAGATGTGAACTTTTAGGAAAATTGAAGCAGAAAGGAAAACTGAGATTTGCCTATCCAGCCTCATGACATTATGTACTTAACCTCTCCAATTCCAAAATATTTTTGAGAATGTAATTAATTCTTCTTCTAGTTAGCAGAATACAAAATAAAATAAACCAGTAAAAACACAGATAAATTGTGAAAGATTTAGCTCAAGTCTCAGATCCAACCTCCTTTATTTCTCACTTTTACTAGCATCTTATAAGGTAAAAATCACTGTAGGAGCACTTTAAGTAGAAAAAAAGGTATCATTACTTATACTTACATTCAGATGAATTAAAAAGGGGGGGAATCTCAGTCATGATAGACAGACTTTCTATGATGGCCACATGGTTGGAAGACATCAACAAGCAAGCAACAAAGGACAAAAAAGAAAGAAAGCAAACAAACAGGAACTGGGGAGAAGCAAGTTAGAGGCAGGAATCAGAACTTCACCAATAAGTTAGTGACAAGGCACTGACACATTAGTCCATTAAGCCCCCTCCCACTGATACAGTGTGTTAGAAAGCATGCAAACTTGTTAGTGTCCCAACAAAATATTCAACCATGCTTGCAGTGCTGACCACAAGCACATGTCTGTAATATTTTGCTATCTCTTTCCATAGACATGTTCTTCATCTTTAACTGCCGCACATCAGATACATGCAACAAGCTCCTCTGTATTGTGGGAATACCTGTACCTATTGAATTAGGCCAGCACAGATGGTTTATTGCTGATAAGCACTTTCCAAAACTTTCATTTTCTTCATAAATTCAATAGAAATAGATTTTTTAAAAAGAGATGTATGAAGTTAATGAAACAGGCCCTAGAAATAGGTTGGATAGAGAGGTGGTGATTTGTCCAGAATATTTGACAAATAATGAGATAGGAACCCCAACTTGACATTTCAAAGCTAGTGCTCTAGTTTCTGTTTCACAGTAGCTCAGATATCTGACAAATGTACTGAGATGAAACCTGTTCAAATTTTATATGGCAATTATGGCACGAACAAATTAGTAACTGATAAAGAACTACTTTGGTAATTGTACTTTAAGAAATAAAGGAAGGTATTTCTGCATAGTGATATTGCAAATTAAGGAATTTAGGAAGCATGTGAATCCACAGTTAAAATTAAATGAAAGTGGAATTAAATGTCTGAGGAAAAAATTACTAACCATGTAGAAAATTATTATTAGGCTGTAAGATGGATCAGGGAAAATAGATGAGAAAATAAAGAGTTTATTGGAAAGGTTATGAGTCTACAGAATTGTCATTCATGCAGCAGCATATTTAAATTATAATGCACATTTCTAGGACAGCAGTAGTGTTGGGCAGCCTGTGGATCATTTGTGGAGAAGATAGTGACCAAGCATGGCAGATGCTTTTGTAGACTCTCCTCAGTTAGGAATTGAGAACAGAGTACTGTAGGCTTCTTACTATTAGGAAATCAGGTTATTTTTGACAGCTTTGAACTGATTTGAAAAGATGAACATAAATGAAATTACTGTAGAACTTAACTCAACCAAGTATTGCCTAACCTTAAAAAGAGAAGGAGCCAGAAATAGCAGGCTTCTCCAGAGCTTGTGCCTTCCCTGAGAAATCATCAGAGAAAGAAGTTAGCTTAGAAGAGTGCATGGGAGCAGAGATGGGAAACAGACAGAAGCAGACTTTCTTGGTGATAAGGAAAGATGAAAAACAGTACCACTCTCCTTCCCCCTCCCCTTTGTAAATGAAAAGACCAGACACATAAGACGGGTTGAAACTTGGTCACAACTTTATTTAAATTAATCCCCTGTAACCTGGTGCCAGAGTGGGTGGACCATGCTGGCTCCTCTCCAGCCTAGATTGGGTGAATCTCTAGTCTATGCTGTGCCTTGCTGGCCTTTGTCAGGACAGCCTCCTTGTGACCATCACCAACCCAGCTCTCATTAGCCTAAGCCAGCTGTATCCAAGGGAGCCTAAGAAGGCCAATCTGCTTAAGTCCATGAATAACACAATTCATGTCACCCAAAAAAGGAACCCAGCCATCAACTGGTGTCCTGCAGTACTCACCACTACCAATGACACCCCACACTCCCCATCAGAATACGGCTACATATAACCTATTTAAATATGGCACTGTACAGATCTGCCCCTCATGTCCTGCAGGAATCAAAATGAGAAAGACAAAATTCATCTTGTGCTTCCCCCAGAAAGGTGAGACCTCCTTTTCAGTCTTACACCAACTGTTTTGGTTTTCAACATACTCAGATTTTGGCACCAATACAGTCACTAAACTGTGCACCCTTGATTCTAGATGATTTATTGTATATATTATATTAAAATTAAACTATTAAAAAAGGGTTGCAGTACAATAATATCAACAATAACATCAAACAACAGGGTGATACAATAGATGTTTAAGCTGTAACTAAGGGCCTGTCTATACAAGGGAATTGGGAGTGGTGCTTTTTTGTTTTTGATTTTTTTATAATTATTTTTTGGCTGGAAAGCTTATCTGTACTGATATCTATTTTTTCTCTCACTTGAGTGATCCATCTGTCCATACTGAGGATGTTTATTCTCCCATGACAAAAGTTCATACTGGTCTTCAGATTGCTTCAGTTTGTCCCTACTTCAATTATTGACACGTTATTCCCACCTCCTCCCCTGCTTTACTGTAGCGTATGTATTTTCTTCAAGAAACCTTTTCACATGCTCAAAACAAGATGTCTATCTCTTTCTGAGGAGAAGAATGGAGAGCTTAAGAGAAAGTTTTGTTTCTAATGTTTGGACCATCTTCAATTTAGAATGTTCTCTAACTGCAGTTTGTGTGTGAGAGAAGCAGAGAGGGAGGGTGTATGACTTTGAGAACACTTTTGTGTAAGGAAGATCAGTCTAATCTTCATGCTGGACATATAATGGGAGCCAGGAGGGCACACCTGCCACTTTTCAGCTCTCAGTTTTTTCGACAACTACATTTCCCCATTTACTCTTGGGTAACATTTACTCAGTTTACTCATGAGTAAGGAGGTGGCCACAACAAACATCATTCTGCAGATCAAGATGGCTTTCCTGTTTTTGGTTAAAGTAAATGACATAGCAAAACAGCAATGTATCTGCCTAGGAGAGTCCACCTAGAATTGCACTGTTTCAATTAGAGAACTAATAAAAATAGATTTCACAAAATGATAGGAAGGAGTTTCTCTATCATCTATTTTAATGTCACAACCTACTGCATACAACACAATGTTGTCACATCTGATGAGACAGCCCACAGCCTATCAAGATATTCTTGAATTCTGTTCCTGTCTTTGTAGGAATCTGATCCATGTAAAGATAATCAGCCTCATCTATCAGCATTTTATAGCCCCAGATAAACAGAGGAAGAGTGAAAACCTAAAGAAGTCCAGCTTCATTAGGCGGAGTAAGAAGGGAAAAAAGATAGAGAGAAGAACACGACTGCAGTCTTTGGCTGAACAAAGGGTAATAATGGCTTCTCTTTATTCAAGCAGAGTATCTCAGAAACGAAACTTAAGCTACAAGCCAATCAGAAAGTCAGAGCCCAAATAAGGAGAAATAAGGAGAAATCTCCTCACTATTCTACGCATGCCCACAATCAAGCGTTGTCTCTCAGTAAGCAAAGAGGTCTTTGTTTACAAAATGTTTAGGAAGACAGGCAAGACAGAAACCAGATGCCTTCCCACATGTCCTCCTTTTTCATTTAAATTTGAGAGAGGGACGGCTAATCATACCCCTGCATGTCATCATACTCCCTAACTACTCCTCCATATACATCATCACTGTCCTCCTGGACATCGTACCCCTCCTGACTCATGGTACTTTGTTCCGGAGGATGATACCTCATTGAGTACAATTGCCGTCGTGCAAAACCCGATGTCTCCCTTCTACGCAGTGGACATGCGTTACACATAGAAATAAGATTAGGAATACAATAAATGCAAAAACACAAAGGTATAAGGCAGATAATAATAATGAACCCATAAAAGAAAACTTGTCTAAGGACAGACAAATCAGGCAACCAAGAAGTCACCCAATCAAAGAGATTAACATCAGTGTGTACATTGTTAGTAATGCTCTCCTGTAAATTCTGAAGTTCTTTCTCAATAGTATTATTCAGATCCTGGAATTTTACCCAACATCCCTGGTTCCCGACCAGTTTACAAAATCCTCCGGATTTTGCTAACAGGTAATCTATGACCCATCGGGCCGGGAGCAGCTCTCCAGCGCCGTGCATCTGCCCGAAGCGGCATTTGCACTTGTACGGGTAAGGTAAAATAACCCAATGCTGCACATTGATATTGTCCTGGATGGAAATTCGTGGCAACTCCATTAAAAAAGAACCACATGTTGGGATCCAGGTGGCGGCTGTGACCAGGAGGGCTTTCGCCCAACTTCGGGTGATTCGCCAGTTGCGCCCACTCCTGGACCGGGACTCCTTGCTCATGGTCACCCATGCTCTGGTTACCTCCGGACTAGACTATTGCAATGCGCTCTACATGGGGCTGCCCTTGACGACCATTCGGAGGCTACAGCTGGACCAAAATGCGGCTGCCCGGGTGGTGATGGGGTGTGGCCGTTATGCTCATGCTTCGCCACTGCTCCGGGAGCTGCACTGGTTGCCAGTATGTCTCCGGGTGCAATTCAAGGTGCTGGTTTTGACCTTTAAAGCCCTATATGGTAGTGGGCCAGGTTACCTAAGAGACCGCATCGCCCTGAGGACGTCTGTCCGTCCAACCAGAGCGGACCGGAGGGGCTCTCTAATTGTTCCATCAGCCAGAGGGGCTCGCCTCTCTGGCACAAGGAGGAGAGCCTTCTCCGTGTCTGCACCGGCCCTCTGGAACCTCCTGCCAACAGAATTACGTCTTCGGACGGAGTTGCTGCCTTTCAGAAGGGATCTTAAAACCTGGCTGGCAGGTCAAGTGTGGGGTGCGGGTGGAAGGGTAACCACCATGGGGTGGTTGGTGTAGAGGAACTCTTCCCCATGGTGCCTTTTCGATCCTGCAGCCCTTGCTTTTTAGGGGGTGGGTAGTCTTAACTTTTTTTTTACTGTTTTAACTGTTTTTAGGATTATTATTGTATTTGTGAATATTGTCTGTAAACTCCTTGGGTTGCCCTGGGGTTACTTTTTATGTTGTTAGCCGCCCAGAGTCGGCCTTGTGTTGAGTGGGCGGGATATAAATTGAATAAATAAATAAATAAATAAATAAATAAATAAATCCTTGATTTGCCATCCATTGCAAATTGAACCACTATCTATAGCAGAATAATCAGGAGTAAACATAGGAAACACATCATATATATCTTCAATAGTAGTGTTAAACAAGGTATAATTAAGCTTATAAGAACTGTTATAACTACCCCATAACCAAAAATAATCATCACAACCCATATAATTGCCTACATTCCGCAAAACCCTTTTTGCTTGAGTCCAGTGCTTCCATTTACTATTCCAGACTCCAGAACTATGACAGCAGAAACAAAGTCCTTTAGTGTATTTCTTGAATGTCATGCTTCGCCAGTGGGTGTTGTTAAATTGTTCTGGAGGATTAGAGAAGAGTGTAGACCTATCAATATGTTGCAAATGTCCAATAACCAGCTCTGGCGTGTTGAACAATGCCGGAAGAAAGGCCATTTGAGACACTGCCAGTGGATGCTCATAGTATAACGTTGCATTCTTACCATGAACCTCAAACATATAGTTAGCATGACGAATCCAAAAGTTGGGGTTGCCCCCATGAAGCATTGTTCTTACAGCTGGAAGCACAGTAAGAAAGAAAAGAACAAATGTCAGCACATTTAGTTTACTGGTGAACCACCATCCTGGAGCTGAGTAACCTTCTTCTCTCTCCATGGGCGAATCGCTCCAGCAGGAATCCTTCCACTCAGGATCCCCTTGTTGCCAATAAACGACCAATGGCTTAGGAAGACACTCCCCTAAGAAACAGGAGCATGCCCTGTCTGATGACCAGTGCTATGTTATTACTAGCACCATGTAACTAGATATGAAACATGCCTGACATATAACACAAATGCAATATCACAAACCCATTTACAAGTGTAGGGTACTGAAAACTCTTCCATGTACTTCTGGAGGTACCTTGAGATATGCAGTTTCATAAGACAAAACATAAGCAAACATTTAAGCATGAACAAAACATGAACATTTCTCTTCTTCCTTACATGAAGTAGGTCTCTGTAGCATTCTAGAAGGCATTTCTCACTTCCCAAGTACATGAGTAAGGCATTAAATTTCTTCTCTCACTGGTGTAAATGAAAGAGGCATTCAATAACTTAAACCCAGCATAGAATAGTAAATCAATACAGTACAAATATCATTAAAGCATTTCACACTCATAGCATGAGCAGGTAGACAATTTTTTGCTTAAAAAAGGTTTTCAGGTTTTAAAATGCAAACAAAGCCAATTCTTCTTTATAGTCCACACAAACTTTTTAGTCTAATTAAAATGTCCAAATTAAAAGTCCAAATGTTGATTGAAGCTTTCTTCTCAAACACTATCTTCTCTCCAGCACAGTTCTTGGCATGGCAAAGGTTGAAATTAAGCCATAAATTAAGTCTCACTGACTTCACAAGACAATCCCGCACAACCCCCCTTTTCAGCTTTTCAGGCAAACACACATTCCTTCATGCTCCAGCCACACCCATCTGCATTAAGGCAGGCCGATGAGGTATGAAGGCACAAAGGACTTCTCCAGAAGTTGCAAGTAATTTCACACAGAAGAAAATCACAGGGAATTCCAAGTTGCTTTCCCTGCAATCCTGATGCTGAAACTTGGAACAGCTCACTCTGGATCTCTTTGTTTGAGGGTTGGGCAGTTCAAAATCAGCCAAAAACTGTATGTCTTCTCCCTCCTTGTATTTTTGCAACAGCCTGCTGTCCATACAGGCAGGATTCACCCCCCTTTTCCTCAGGATTTCTTTCATTTGAGCATCTGAATCTCAATTCTATGACAAACTGCATCTGTTAGTTTGTAATTGCAAGAAGACCCCTTTTTGGCCTTGGGTTTTGTGCATTCCTCCTCTGGGCCATCCTCCCAATTCTTGGCCACACGTGAGGTATCAAGTTTACCCCTCAGCTTCTCCTGCTTTTGTGATGAGGGTTGCTTCAGGGGTGAGCTGAGATCTCCTATGCTGCTCTTTGAATCACACTCCTTGCTTCTTGCCACTTTGCATGCATTAACAGCTTCAATCTGTGATGAGGTCCCCACCATTTGTTCCCCATCAGCTGGCACTAGTTGTTTTTTAGACTTGGCAGACAGTATTGCAGCATTCCCATTTGCCATAGCCTCTCTGTTCACCGGATATACAGCAACAGTGTCCATATCCAGCACAGCTGCAGTTAAAGCAGCAGAGAACAGGTATTTTGTAGGGCTAAAAGTGCTTGATTGCTGCAAGGCAGGATATAATGTCCCATCTTCTTTTCCACCCCCATCCCCATCAGGGGGCTTATGCTGTTGTTTCTCATATGATGGAGGGGCAGTTGGACTCCCTCCCTTGGCTGGAGGCAAAAGCTGTGGAAGTGGGCCATCAAGCCTTTGTGAGAACAACATATTTTTTGGAGTGAGTCTTTGAAGGCAGTTTCTGACTTCCTCCCACGTAAATAGCACTGAAACAAAAATTCTCTCATGCTTTTGCAATTCATTCCCAATCCGTTTCCACTGTTTTAAGTCCAAACATTCATCATATTTAACCCAATGACAGTTTTTTTCTATAGCTTTGACCAGCTGTTGTATTTCCTTCTCATCAGCTCGTTTCCCATTGTTATTCAAAAGATCTGAGATATCTTTACAAAGTTCCTGCTTTAGCGAAGCCAGCACACACCCCATGATTAAAAAAAAAATTTCTTTTTTTCCACTCACCGTGTATGAGACCCAAAGTAGACTTTGGATGAATTTCGAGCGCTCGAATGACCTTTCCTCTGGTCAGAGTGAGTGAAGACCTTGTCCCTGGTCGCCAATTATGAGGTGTTAATTGCTGAAGCAGAGTTCAAAGAAGGCTCTCATTGTAGTTCAAAGCCTCCCACGGAGCGCCACTTGTAGGAATCTGATCCATGTAAAGATAATCAGCCTCATCTATCAGCATTTTATAGCCCCAGATAAACAGAGGAAGAGTGAAAACCTAAAGAAGTCCAGCTTCATTAGGCGGAGTAAGAAGGGAAAAAAGATAGAGAGAAGAACACGACTGCAGTCTTTGGCTGAACAAAGGGTAATAATGGCTTCTCTTTATTCAAGCAGAGTATCTCAGAAACGAAACTTAAGCTACAAGCCAATCAGAAAGTCAGAGCCCAAATAAGGAGAAATAAGGAGAAATCTCCTCACTATTCTACGCATGCCCACAATCAAGCGTTGTCTCTCAGTAAGCAAAGAGGTCTTTGTTTACAAAATGTTTAGGAAGACAGGCAAGACAGAAACCAGATGCCTTCCCACATGTCTTCCAAAGTATTAGCTATTCCACCCAATTTTGTGACATCCACACATTTGATAAAGTATTCCCTGCACTCCTTTTTCCATGCCATTAATGAAATTGTGGATGAGCACTGGGCCCAGGACTAAGCCTTGTGATATGATGCTTGTTATCTTCTCCCAGTTTGAGAAGGAGCCATTGATAAGCACTCTCTGAGTACAATTCTGTAACCAACTGTATATCCACCTGACATTTGTGCTATATGGCCCTATTTAGCTAGCTTGCTAATTAAAATATTATGGGGCACTTTATCAAAAAGCTTTGCTGAAGTCAAGATATATATTTTATCTACAGTATTTCCACTGCTTCTAAGAAAGTTACCTGATCAAAAATGAAATAACAGTAGTCTGGCAGGATGTTTTTGATGATTTCATGATGGCTTCTAGTTACTATCACCTCATTTTCAAGGTGCTTGCAGAATGACCACTTTATAATTTGCTCCAGGATTTTCCCTGGAATTGATGTCAGGCTAACTGGTATGTAGTTCTATGGTTCCTCCTTTTTGCCCTTTTTGAAGACAGGGACAATGGTCATCCTCCAGTCACCCATCCTTCATGATTCCAAGAAAATAATAGACAGACGTTCTGAGATCTCTTTGGCCCACCTCCTTCAATATCCTTGGATGCAGATGATCTGGTCCTGAGGATTTGAACTCATTAAAAGTAATAAGATATACTTTGATTATTATTTTTATCAAGCTCAAGATGTAATCCTGCGTCCCTTTGTACTTTACATTTTCCTGGAGGGTCATACCTTTTAGGAAAAGACAGAGCTGAAGTAGGAATTCAGTATTTCTGCTGTTTCTTTGTCATCCATTATCATTTTCCCGTCTCCATGGAGTAGTTGAGCTATTCCTTTTCTCTGTCTTTTGCTATGCACTTACCTGAAGAACACATTTTTGTGATTTTGGTATCTCTTGATAAGTGTCACCTTTTGCATTCCTAACTCCATTCCTATAATTCTTTGTTACATGTGTGTAATCTGGCCTTCCTTGCACTTCCTATATGTGTCCTTTTTGTTTTGTTTTTAGCTCCACTCATCTTTTTGTGAAACCATTTTGGTCTTTTTTGCCATCTTCCACTTCTCTTTCTTGTTGGGATTGTTTGGAGTTGAACCATTAGAATTTCCTTTTTTAGAAACTCCCATCCAACATGGACTCCTTTTCCTGATAGAATGTCCTGCCATGGGATTTTACCTATAATTGTTCTGAGTTGACTAAAATTGGTGTATACATGTGCCTACACTCTACATTTGTTTCCTTTTAAATCAAGAATTCAAGTAGAGTATGTCCACCACCACCACCACCCTGAGTTCCCTTTGCCGTCACGTCTTCCTCCAAATAATCTATATTGGTTATAGTCAGGTCAAGGGTTGCTACTCATCAAGTTTCTTTTTCCACTTTTTTGTGGGAGAAACTTATCAGTCACACAGGCCAGAAATTTCTTGGAAGGGCCATATTTTGTCAAATTTTGTCTCACAACAGATATCAGGATGATAGAAATCTCCCGTTACTACAAGGCCATGTACTTTGACATTCTTCCAATTTGTTTTTCAAAGGTTTCATCCACATTTTCTCCTTGATTGGGTGGTTGATAGTAGACTCCAAATACCATGTTCCTTCTGTTTTTGTCTTTCCTCACAATCATATTAATACAAATGATAGGACAACTAAGCTCATACTACTATATTTCTATGCAGGGATATGTGCTTTTGACATATACTGTGACTCCAGCACCATTTCTGCCCTTTCTGTTCTTTTTTAACAGTTCATATCCTTCAATTACTGTGTTCCATTTGTGGGACTCATTCCACCAAGTTTCTCTTATTCCTATTACTTTCCTGAACTAAGATTTCCAATTCTTCTTGTTTGTTTCCCATGCCCCTTGCATTAGTATATAGTTACCAGAGGTTGTGTGATTTGTGGCTTGCTTTCCTTTGTACACTTTGTGAAGATCATTATTGTTTGTCTCCACTAGGGTACTTGGGTCTCTACCAGGAGTGTGCCAGAAAGTAGTGAGAATTGGATGGAGTGTATTAACTGAAAACATGTATAGACACCACAACTTGTATTAACACAAATCACAGCAAAAACTATTGAAAAAGCAGGATATATGGCAGAAAAGCCTGCACTCACTTTCTAGTACACACTATATCTAGAGAGAATGAAAGCGCGGCGCCAAAATGGCTGCCGTGCTCTTTGCGGGGGCCCCCCACCCGGACTCAGACATCCGGGTGAGTTAGGGGGCGTGGCCACCCCTCTATAAAAGGGGTGGCCATGAGGCAGCCTAGCTGCCATTTTAGAAACAGCGATGGAGAGGAGAAGTTTTTCTCCGTCACTCCTTTTTTCTTCTCGGCTCTCCAGCCTGGTCTTCGGCTGTCGAGCCATTTCGGCGCTTCTGATCCCCGAAGGGGATCGTCTTCTTCAGCTATGCCTCCCTAAAGGAAGGCCCTGGCGACCAAGCCGCGACCAAGAGGGAGGCACTTGCCTGGCCCTGCGCTTGCTAGGGGGCAGCAATCGGGTCGGAGGACCGCGACCGCGCCCCCGCAACAGGGCCCCACATCGATGGCACCCACCGTTACCGGTGGGATGGGGCAGATTAGGGCATGGTCCCCGGCTTTCCAGTCTCAGGATGGCCCTGCAGGGACTTCGGCCCCCAGCCCGCAATTGCCGGCCATGGGTCCAGACAACGGGGGAGGGCCTGGTGCGGTCACCCAGCAGGGCTCGCCTCCGGCCCCTCATGGGCCGGAGTTTTGGGCATGGCCCTATTCAGGACCTGGCTCCCAAATGGGGGTCCCCAGTGTATCAACCGGTGGGCCGTGTGGCCCACCTTGCCATGGCTGCACCCCTGCAATGGAGCAAGACAACACCTTTGCCCACCGTTACCGGTGGGATGGGGCAGATTGGGATATGGCCCTCGGCTCTCAGCCTCAGGCCGGCCCTTCAGGGGATTCGGCCCTCGGCCCGCAGTTGCCAGCCATGGGCCAGAACAATTGGGGGGAGGGCCTGATGCTGGCACACAGCACATTTTACCCCCTCAGGGGCCGGAGTTTTGGGCAGGGCCCTATTCTGGCCCAGGATCTCAAACTGGGGCCTCCGGCCCAATCCCTAGCCGGCCGGCCGGCCGGCCGGCCGGCCCACCTGGCCCACCTTATACTAGGGGTTTCCGTGGCAGGGGATGCCTGGTTAGCATGTTTGGCTGTGCTGGAGGCATCCTGGGCAATCCAGTGGGAGGGGGCCCTTCCCTATCTACCGGGGCCCTTCGTGTCTGCCGGCTACTTTGACTGCTGCCACTCTGCAACAGGCGGCCAGCAAGGTCAAGCTGCTTGGGACACTCCGGCCTGTGCCTGCCGCCGTCTCGCAGCTCCCTGTTTGTCCAGAACTGCAACCGGGGTGTGGTCGGATGTGGCCCCAGAGCTCGATTTCGGTCGCGAGCTCCGACGCCCGCCGTGGGCCGGAACCCCCAGTGGGGGCGGCTCATGGGGGTGCAACTAGTGAGTATTAGGTTCAAGTTGAATGCACCCACATCACAGTCCACTTCCAGCGGTGGGGTTCAGTGGTCATGGCTTCGCCAATTTGAGGCAAGTGGGCATCACTTGCCGGCCTATCCCAGTGCCCCTTGGTTGCATTCTGGCACGACGTTGGGGGTGGGGGTTTCCACGATGTCTGGTTATTTATTGCACCCTGGTGATCATTTCTTCCAGGTCACGAGGGAAAAGATTTGGTGGGGGGAGTACGTGGATATATTCTCCCTATGAACCGAGATACCAATAAGGATAGGCGGTGCGGACAGGAGGACAGAGACATGTGCGGTCCCGCCGTAGTAAGCCTCCACGCACTGGGGTGTCCGCCCCCGGGACAGTGCTGAGCATCGCAGGGGCTGTCCGGGTCCTGCTGCACATGCCCTTTATGCAGACGGTCCCGTCGAGGGCTTTGCCGATGGCCGGCTATTACTTGCCCCTGGGTGTTATTGGCTGCAGGCCATGAGGGGTAAGGGCTGGAGGGGGATATGTGGATATTCTCCCTATTGAACTGCGAGCCCACTAGGAGGAGAGAGAGGGACAGGGCAACTGAGACAATGAGATGTCCCATCGTCGTGAGCCACCGTGCACCTTGGGCCAACTGGTTGGCGGCATACCTTGTACGTATGGTGGTATGCCGCAGGGCTTGAACTGCTTGGGCCATCCTGGTGCTTCCAGCCATCGCTAATATTTGCAGGGCGATGGTTGATTAGATGGGCCCATGGCAGTTGGCTTACGGTGAGGCATGTGGATGAGGGTGGCGCTATACCCTGAGGGGAGGTGGGATGAGCCCTGTCAGCTAGTGTGCTCATGTACATCACTCCCACGTGACTGGTGCCTGGTGATAGGTACCATGGTGGTCATGCTGAGCAGCGGGCTGCTCAGACACAGGCTCCACGCTAACTGGTCGGGCAGGGGGTTCCAGCCCGCTTGCTGTATTCGACCTGCTCAGCTGATGATGCGTGTACTATGCACCACGGTCGTTACCGACTTCGTGTCCCCTTTTGCGCTGGCCCTCATGCCGCCTCCGCGTGCCCACGGGTTGGTGGGTTACGGGGCAGAGGTAGGGGTGCACAGGGGCGATCAGAGCTCCGTCTGAAGCAACTAACCTTGTCATAACCCCCCCGCCCCAATTAGTATAGTCAACCTGGTGAGATGGCACTCAGTTCATCCAAGAAGGAATTGGGCAGGATACCTGCCGGAGGGTTTTCTATGGGGGCTTTTGTACCCATTCGGGGGTGTTGGGGGTCCCAGGATGCTACTGATCTGGTTCCCTTGCAGGGTAACGAAGAGGAGGCTCCACTGTCCACAGCTAAGGGAGTTGGGGCTATGAGAGTAGCGGGGGCCCTTCTTGGAACCACCTTTACTAAGTCGAATGTCTCCCCCATGAAGCTCATACTGAGCTAGAACTAGGGTGAATGTCATTTAATCCTCCATTCAGCTTACCCTGTGGGTTCTCCATTCAGGGATGCCATTCCTGATGACCTTGTTCAGTCAGGTACTCGTAGTTGGTTCGGCTACTATGGGTGGCACGCTCACGCAGTTCTGGTGCTGTTTTGGCACAGTGTGCTATGCACTCGACTTTCAGATTACTGCCAGTGCACCCAATGATTTAGACCTATTGGGTTTTTTAGGTTCCGAGGGGAATTTTACTTAGATAAGGCCAACCCCCTTCTGACTGAGTTAATCCATGTTCAGCACTCGACCGATGGGGGACTTCACTCAGTGGCCATTTGCTCACAGGTTGGGGTCTCGATCTCTAGCCCATTACCTCGATGACTTTTGGTTCGGGGGTGAACGGGGCTTGGACACATGCACACGTCTCCTCATTTTCATTCAGACACTCAGGTGGGAACTGGGTGTCCCCTTGGCGCCTGAATAGACCGAGGTCCCATCTACTAAGCTCACATTTCTGAATTGACTCTGTCACGTGGGCATCCGGGTTAACCATGAATACGGTGGCTTGGATTTCCGCGGTGAGTTTGGCATTGATTGCCAAACATAAAGTGTGCCCTCGTGAGCTGCAGTTAATTCATGGCCACCTTAATTTTGTCCGGTCTGGCTCAAATTACTCCTGGGTTTGGCGGGGTCTCTTCCTGGAGATCAGACCTGATGGTCTGCCCTAGATTTCAAGTACGGTCAGATACCTCCGGCTCCTGGACTTATGGGGGTTTACTCTGAGGGTGGGTGCACGGATCGCCTCTGCGATCTTACCTTCCTTGCGTTTTTTCCCATTTTTGAGAGCACTGATGCTATGCTGCAATGAGTGGGCCTACTCAGTGGTCCAATTTCGGTGTGACAATGCGGCAGTGGTGCACATTGTCAACACCCAGACATGCAAATCCCCCAGGGTCATGACATTAGTTTGTCTATTCTTTTGAGAAGCCTAAGCCTAAATGTGCCGTTCTAGGCCAGACATGTTCTAGGTATTTATAATGACATTACTGCTGCTTTCCACCACCTGCAGATCACCCGGTTCCATGCCGTACTCCGGAAGCAGAGGGATTCCACTCGCCACTTTTGGCCGATGGCTGGACGTTTGGCGAGGAGAAGGGAACCGGATATGTCATTGGCACCTCGCACGCGTAAGGCATATCACTATGCATTCATGCGTCGTGTTTGGGAGGGGTGGACACGGGAACGTGTCCGCCGCCCTTACACGCGTCACCCCTGTTCCCAGAGTTTCTGACCCACCTTGCACGAGGCTGGCATTACTTATGTACAGATAGGTGTGAGGTGGCTCTTGGCCACGCAGCTACCACGGTAGCCTTTTTGGAGCGCTCCGCATCAGTGAGTGGGTGCCAGAGTTGGTGCCACCTGGGTAAGGCGGATGTGTCTCGTAGGGCACTGGAACTCGAAGATGTCTCTGTCACACATGAGTGGGCTCGACTGGGGATGCGGTCCTCACGGGTTATTCAGCACGGTGTAGGCAGTGGTGCATACTGCTACTAAATTTTTGAGACATCTGTCCGGTTGGTGCCCTACATGAATTTTTGACAGTGCCTGCTGCGCACCCCAGCCTGTTTTCTGCCACCGGGATGGGTCTACCCTTACCATAGTAAAGTCCCTGAGGGTGACCGGTGCTGCGTTTCGCGGTGTGGGGCCCGTTTTGGCACCATTTACTTAAGATAGGCGTCGCGTTGATCACGGCTACGTTTGGGGTACTCGGAGGTGGATATGCGTCTACGCGCACTTTCAGATATGTACGTCCCCTCACTGTACGAGTACCTAGTCATGTCCTTCACCTTTTTCCCCTCCTCTTTTACAGATCCTAGGGGTCTCAACACACCAGTGGCAGGGGGCTGGTGGGCCGCAGCTATGTACACTGAGCAGCAGTATATGCTGCAGCGACAGAGAGTGGACCCCGGCTGGGCTGCGTGCATCCGCACGTATGCTATGGTATGGTATGCGCGGCACATGGGGGCGGGAACTGTGGCCATTCCTGCTGTCTGACAGGGATGCTGGACCGCCCAATGTTTTACAGGCACCTCGGCGGCAGCGATCTTATACGTATCACTGCTGTTACTAAACCGCCGAGGGGCTGTGACCTGGCATTTTGTATCACGTATGGCTTACATACGGTCGCTGTGGTCTAACATCATGCCGAGACACCAATTTTGGGGAGATGCGGATCTCCGTAGTTCAGACTGTTCCGGCAGTCAGTGGACAGGGCTCTGGCTCTGTCCCATTCTGAGCATGGCTGTGAGACGGCCATTGGAGACCGGATGATAGGCTTACACAAAAATTTTGCTGGTAGGCAGGAGAAGGGGTCCACCTGTCGGCTAGAGGTATGTACCTCGTTCTGGGTGTGATGCAAGCAGGCCTGGCGACCGAGCTGACGGTCTTGGGGGGGGGGGCGGGGCGGTGAGTCATCATGGATGCCTCCACGTGTGGCGGGTAGCACTGGTAAGGTAAATATTTATGACCCACAGGTATCCGGCAGGTTCGCAATTGACTGGCCAACATTTAGACAGGTACAGGTGTAATAACGTTGACCGGTCAATGAAGAACCAGGCAAAGGGGTGATGGCAGGAGCTCTTCAGCATGTATCACCCCGTGATTTGACGGATACACATCAGAGGGTGGGGTCAGTAGATAGTTTATTGACTACGGTCAACAATTTGTTTGTCTCAACAAACAAATTGATACAAATGGATACATTGTAGCCAATTGCCATTGGCAATTTTGGGAGGAACCTTACCAGTGTTACTTCGGCCTGCTTGCCTTAAGAATTATAATTGGCTGAGTACCAATTGAAAGTTATAATTCGGACTAGGGCATTAGTCAATAAATGTGGCCCAGTGCCTTTATCCATATACCGGTGTCTGAGTCTTTCTTTGGGGGGTGCGCCTGCAAAGGTACTCTGAGCAACGTTTCTCCCTGAAAAGAGGCATACTGTCTTTCCTCACCTATACCTAGTGATGAGAAGCTGAACAGTTTTTTAGTGCATCTTTATGCTAAACATGCCATGTATGTTGTTAATAAGTACCACATACAAAGAAATAAGGTAAGAATTTTGTGGAAATGATGGCTTAATTTTGAAGTATCTTGGCTGTTTCATCACTCCCAGGAGTGGATGATGATACTAATATTTTCAGTTGGGAAAGAGGAATATTTTATGCTTTCTGTTGGTGTCTTCACTTAATTGCTGCCTGAAAGGAGAAAGCAGTGCTTTGTCAATTGACAGATGTGGAAGTAAAATGTGCATATGCATAATACTGCCATAAATGACCCACAGCTGTCATTAATGTGTTTATGACAGCCGTGGGTTACACAGCAGTGTTATGTGCATGCACATTTTACTTCCACTTCTGGTGAGGGAAACCATTGACCCATGGCCCGAAAGGTATGGGCACCCCAACTTAAACCCGAAAGGTATGGGCACCCCAACTTAAACTAATAGCTTTTTACATCTAGCAGATGTAAAAACTAATGGGTGTATACAAGTTCTTCTTGTTAGGGGTTATTGTTTTGATCTCTCTAGACTGGTGGTTCCCAATGTGGAGCCCAGAAGCATAAGTCTTCAATTCTCAGAAGCCTAAGTCTTTACATTGGCAGATCAGTGCTTTGGGGAAGTGATTTAGGCTTCTGGAAATTGAAGTCCAAAAAACAAAGTTTGGGAACTACTGCTTTTCAAAAATCAGCACAGGTTTTCCCTACTCCATCCATGTTGTGCTGTTGATTCCATTTTACAAAGTGCCATTCAAAATACTGCTAGTGCCATTTCATTATACCATTGTGACAGCTGAAATTCTGTTGTGCAATAACTTTTGGAAGTGAATCACTCAGAGTTAAGAAATGTCCACCTTTAGCCAATCTTTGTGGGTAAGTACGCCCCCTGCTGGTGCACCACCACCACCTCCACCTCTTAGGAGGGGTGGGAGTTTGGTGTCTGGTCACCTCACCTCATCCCCACCACCGACTCCCAGGTGGGATTTCAGCTTCCCCTCTTGCCTCTCCAGTGGAGGAGGGAAAGTGGTGGGTGCGGAAGCAGCACTGCCATTGGCGGCATGGGGCAGAGCTTGCCCGTGACAGTATGCATGCTCACAGAAATGCCATAGGTTTGCCTACACTGTTCTATACCTTTGAAACCTTGGGGAAAGTTGCTGTAAATCAGAACTGATTTGATAGCATGTACTAATTATGACATATGCCCCCAGATTCTAGAACAATTAAATTCTTCAAATATACATCACACACAGTTTTATGTAAAAGACACTGTAATCGTCTAGGCAGTGTTTTAGCAGAGGCATCTGTAACCTTGGCTTGATCTACTTTCTATCTATAGTCAAGGCCAGATGCCCAAGAGAATTCACAAACTGCACATCTGCATTTTTCACAATGCCACAACCCATACAAATATGTCCCTTTTTCAACACTTATGAGATTCATATTAAAAGAACTCTTAACTATCAGGTAAATATCTCCCAACTATTCATTCCCACCAGCCAACAATCCTGGACTATTAAAATTAAAAAAAAAGTCTGGCTAGGTTATAGCCATAACTCCATAACACAAAGCTAAAGAGAATATTGAGAACTAGTAAGCCAAGAAAGAGAATATTGAGAACTAGTAAGCCAAGACTGTACAATATACATTTGCAAAGAAAGTTTATAAGCGATGGTTCTGTGATTCTTAAATAAGTTTTTTTATACCCTTACTGCCCCAAAGTATATTGTTGAGTCCCTGATGTATTTATTGTAAAGAAGATGAATAAACAGCACTTCATGTTATGCATTGAAAACTGAATAATCTTACTATTAGGAGCAGCTCTAAATCTAATTTGAACAAATATAATGATTATATGACAAACTTATCTTATTAATGTGTTCCTTGTAGTGCTGGGATACACCCACTTGCTAAGGCTGTTGCCCATAAACAACCATAGACATGTACTTTTGATTTATACAGCTCTAACTTTGCTGTGTTTCCTGCAATACTGGGTGGATAAAGCCAGATGCAAAAGTAATGACTCCAATTTATTCATATAGTAGTAAATGATAATGGTTTTTAAACAAATTATCAAGGCTTCCATGTTTTTTTTAAAAAAGACAAAATACCAGAACAATTAATGGTTCAAAGCTCACAACACTGAATGATGTGGAACACGGATACCAAAAATATATAATCAAATTATAAAGATATGTTTGACTATGGGAAATACACAACTGTAGAATTAAAAAAAATGGAGAAATAAATACCACCTGCATAAGTGAGAAGATTTCATCAGGAGTGGCAGATTACCACTAAAAAAGAAATCCTTTTTGCAGGCGCACCCCCCCAATAACGGACACAGACAACATTGAAAGTGGATAACAGCATAGGGCCACATTTATTGATTCAATGCCCTAGTCCGAATTATAAATTTGTATTGGTAAAAAACTGTGATAAAATGTATGAGGAGAGAAAAATGGCGCAGACACCGGCAACCACGCCATAAACCTTGCCAAGAGAACCCTATTGACCAAAACAAAAGGCAAAACAAAGGGGCAGGCTAGGTGATACAGGATGCTTAGCACCACAGAGTGGAGGAAGGGGAGGGACAGGAAAGGGGGGGGAGAAATGCAATGTTGTAAGGAACAATACTGCATAGGGACATGGAATGTGAGATCAATGAACCAAGGTAAACTGGAAGTGGTAAAAAATGAGATGGAAAGAATAAGCATTGACATCTTGGGCATCAGTGAGCTAAAATGGACAGGGATGGGTGAATTCAGCTCTGGAAACCATCATATCTACTATTGTGGACAAGAAAACCTTAGAAGAAATGGAGTAGCCATAATTGTCAATAAAAGAGTGAGAAAAGCAGTAATGGGATACAATCTCAAAAATGACAGAATGATGTCAGTCAGAATTCAAGGCAAACCCTTCAATGTCACTGTGATTCAAATATACGCACCAACCACTGGTGCAGATGAAGCCACAATGGACCAGTTCTATGAGGACCTAGAACACCTCATAGAACAGACACCAAGAAATGATGTCCAAATTATATTAGGAGACTGGAATGCCAAAGTAGGAAATCAAAAAGTGGAGGGAATAACAGGCAAATTTGGTCTTGGAACACAGAATGAAGCAGGGCAAAGATTGATAGAGTTCTGCCAAGAGAACGCACTGGTCATAGCAAACACTCTCTTCCAGCAACACAAGAGGCGACTTTACACATGGACATCACCAGATGGCCAACACCGAAACCAGATTGACTACATACTCTGCAGCCAAAGATGGAGAACCTCCATACAGTCAGCAAAAACAAGACCCGGAGCAGACTGTGGCTCAGATCACAACCTACTGATCGCAAAATTCAGGTTAAGACTAAAGAAAATAGGGAAAACAAGGAGACCAGACAGATATCACCTAGAAAGTATCCCTAAAGAATACACGGTGGAGGTGATGAACAGATATAATGGCCTAGACTCAATAGACAGAGTGCCGGAAGAATTATGGACAGAGATAAGGGACATCATGCAGGAAGCAGCAAAGAAAACCATACCAAAAGAAAAGAAGCATAAGAAAGCAAAATGGTTGTCTGATGAGGCTCTTAAAATAGCAGAGGAAAGAAGGAATGCAAAAGTCAAAAGAGAAAAGAAAAAGTACAATTATTTGAACACAGAATTTCAAAGAAAAGCAAGGAGAGATAAGGAAAACTATCTAAAAGAACAGTGCAAAGAAATGGAGGAAAACAACAAAAGAGGCAGGACTAGAGAACTCTTCAGAAAAATTGGGGAAATAAAGGGAACATTTAAAGCACAAATGACCATGATAAGGGACAAAGACGGAAAAGAGCTAGCTGATGCAGAAGAGATTAAGAAAAGATGGAAAGAGTACACAGAGGAACTCTACAAAAAGGACCTCAACACCCCTGATAACCACAATGATGAAAAAATTGAACTTGAGCCAGACATTCTGGAGAGCGAAGTTATAAAGGCCCTAAAGAGCACTGCAAACAACAAAGCTAGTGGAGATGATGGTATCCCAGTGGAATTTTTCAAAGCTCTAAAAGATGATGGTGTCAAATTACTACATTCAATATGCCAGCAAATTTGGAAAACAAAACAGTGGCCACAGGATTGGAAAAGATCAGTATACGTCCCAATCCCAAAAAAGGGCAATGCCAAAGAATGCTCAAATTATCGAACAATTGCACTCATCCCACACGCCAGCAAGGTGATGCTCAAGATAATACAGGATAGACTTCAGCAACATGTGGAGAGAGAACTACCAGAGGTGCAGGCCGGTTTCAGAAGAGGTAGGGGGACTAGAGACCATATTGCCAACATACGCTGGATCATGGAGAAAACAAAGGAATACCAGAAACAAGTTTACTTTTGTTTTATCGACTACACTAAGGCATTTGACTGTGTGGACCACAACAAGATGTGGCAAGTAATTAAAGAGATGGGAATACCAGAGCACCTCACATGTCTCCTGAGAAATCTGTACATGAACCAAGAAGCAACAGTTAGGATAGAACACGGAATGACAGAGTGGTTTGGAATAGGAAAAGGAGTAAGACAAGGCTGCATTTTATCACCCTGTTTATTCAATCTATACACAGAGCACATAATGCGCAATGCAGGGATGGAGGAATCACAATATGGGATTAAAATTGCTGGGAGAAACATCAACAATCTGAGATATGCAGATGATACCACCCTAATGGCAGAAAGTGAGGAAGATCTAAGGAGCCTCTTGATTGGATTGAAGGAGGAGAGTGAAAAAGCTGGCCTGAGACTCAATATCAAGAAAACCAAGATAATGGCAACAGGCCCCATCAGTTCCTGGAAAATAGATGGGGAAGAAGTAGAAGCAGTGACAGATTTTACATTCCTTGGATCAAAGATCACTGCAGATGGGGATTGCAGCCATGAAATAAAAAGGCGACTGATTCTTGGGAGACAAGCCATGAGAAACCTGGGGAACATAGTGAAAAGCAGAGATATCACATTGCAAACAAAAATTAGAATAGTCAAAGCAATGGTATTCCCAGTGGTAATGTATGGGTGTGAGAGCTGGACCATTAGGAAGGCTGAGCGCAGAAGAATAGATGCCTTTGAAATGTGGTGTTGGAGGAGAGTTTTGAGGGTACCCTGGACAGCGAGGAGAACAAATAGGTCAATCTTAGAAGAAATCAACCCTGACTGCTCATTGGAAGGTCTAATAGTAAAGACGAAGCTGAAGTACTTTGGACATCAAATGAGAAGGGAGGATTCGCTTGAGAAGGCCTTGATGTTGGGAAAGGTGGAGGGCAAAAGAAGAAGGGGGAGGCCAAAGATGAGATGGCTAGATGGGATTGTAGACACAATGGGGACAGAACTGTGAGTGCTGAGGGGGATGGTGGAGGACAGAGGCGCCTGGAGAAAAATGGTCTATAGGGTCGCAAAGGGTCGGAATCGACTGTGCGACTGAACAACAACAATTGGTAAAACGACCAATCATAATTCCTAAGGCAAGCAGGCCGAAGTAACACTGGTAAGGTACCACCCCAAAATTGCCAACGGCAATTGGTTACAATGTATCAATTTGTATCAATTTGTTTGTTGACAACAAACAAATTGTTGACCGTAGTCAATAACTAACTTATGACCCCACCCTCTGACGCGTATCCGTGAAATCACAGGGGTGATGCATGCTGGTTAGCAATCGTCATCACCCCATCGCCTGGTTCGTCGTTGACCGGACAACGTTTAACTAATTTATTCCTGTCTAGTGTTGTCCAGTCAATTGCGAACCTGCCGGATACTTGTGGGTCATACTGTTTACCTTACCAGTGCTACCCGCCAATGTGACCAAAGTCAACAGTAGGAACACAGAAAGACCCCTATATCAAACCATAGCAACAGTGTGGGATGGGCAAAAAAGCCAGGACCCGGAGCCAATATGGGTCCCAACCAAAAATTCCCACCCGGCCCCGAAGCGACCAAAATATCACACTGTTAACTAGGGAGGGGGTGGAGGGGAAAAAACTTCTCCGCTCCGTCGCTGAGGTAAAATGGCAGCTCGGCTGCCTCGTGGCCACCCCTTTTATAAGGGAGCTGGCCACGCCCCTAACTACCCGGATTCTCTGTCCTGTGGGGGGGGCCCGCAAAGGGCGCGGCGGCCATTTTGGCGCCGCGCTTGCATTGCAGGCGCACCCCCCCAATAACGGACACAGACAACATTGAAAGTGGATAACAGCATAGGGCCACATTTATTGATTCAATGCCCTAGTCCGAATTATAAATTTGTATTGGTAAAATGACCAATCATAATTCCTAAGGCAAGCAGGCCGAAGTAACACTGGTAAGGTACCACCCCAAAATTGCCAATGGCAATTGGTTACAATGTATCAATTTGTATCAATTTGTTTGTTGACAACAAACAAATTGTTGACCGTAGTCAATAACTAACTTATGACCCCACCCTCTGACGCGTATCCGTGAAATCACAGGGGTGATGCATGCTGGTTAGCAATCGTCATCACCCCATCGCCTGGTTCGTCGTTGACCGGACAACGTTTAACTAATTTATTCCTGTCTAGTGTTGTCCAGTGAATTGCGAACCTGCCGGATACTTGTGGGTCATACTGTTTACCTTACCAGTGCTACCCGCCACACGGAGGGGCTTCAAAGAAGACCTGACGCCCCCCCCCCAGACCGTCAGCTCGGTCAACAGGCCTGCTCGCCAATCACCCAACAGGAGGTCCATACCTCCTCGCGACAGATGGGCCCCATCCCCTGCGTACAAGTCATAATTTTGTAGACTAATATCGGGGTGATGACTAACCCGTCCCCAAGCCCTGGTGGCAAGAAACCGCGCCACTGCCTTATTGACCGCGCGCCTAGCGCGGTCAAGGGCCAGGAGGTTAACGCCCCCTCTGTAAGAATGGCGCGGAACAATGTCCGACCAAACCAGGGTTGTGGCAGGCCAGACATAATGCAAGTAGGCGAGTTCCTCGCAAATCGCATGCTTGAGCGATAAGCCGGTGACCTGGCCCAAATCATTGCCCCCCAGGTGGATGATTAGAATGTCAGGCGGGTCAGCACCCAGGCCAGAAAAAAGGAAAGGCCGCAGCTCCCGCCATAACATCCCAGGCTTACCATGCCATGCGAGACTGGCGTGGTCACCCAGTCCCAGTCGGGGTCCCCACTCTGTCGCCGCAGCGTAACGCGCTGCCCTGTGCACATAGCTGTGGCCCACCAGCCATACTGTCACCGGTGTAATACGACACCCAGGGTCTGTAAGAAAATTGAGAAAAAAGGCGGTAAGGTGACTGGATTGGTACTCATGGCGGGAGTGGGCGCACATAAAACTGAAAATATTGCGAGCCCCACCTCCCCATGCTGCGTATGTCAGCCCCAGAGTACCCAAAAGCAGCTGCTGTAGAGGCTGCACCAATACGGAACGAATGTGTGCCATAACGGGCACCTGGTAGGCCCACCCTGGTGAGGGCTCTGGCTGTCACCTTCCAAAACTGAAATTTAGTAAGGGGAGACCCATCTTGGTGACGGAAAAACGGGCCGTGGTGCATGCCACGCAGTGCCAGGAATTCATGTAGGGCACCAACCGGACAGATGTCTGCCAAAGAACACCGTAGCAGTCTTACACCACTGCCTACGCCATGCTGATCTGTTTTAGAGGAGCGTATCCTCAACTGGGCCCAGTCTTTGGCAACATAGACATCCTCGAGTTCCAGTGCCCTACCACTTGCATCCGCCTTAGACAGCATCACGAGTTCGCTGACGCGGAGCGCTCCAAAAAATGCCACCGTTGTGGCTGCATGAAAAAGGGCTGCCTCATAATGATCAAAACAGAGGCCTGGCCAGCCCCGGGCCAACTGGGTAAGAACCCCTGGGGAAATAGGGTGCCGGTCGTCCGGGCAACGCCCGCGCTCGCGCACCCACCCCTCCAAAACATGTCTCACCCGGAAGTCAGAGGTGGTATCCACATGACCCCCCACTTTGGCCATAAAAGCCAACGCCGAGAGCTTGGATGCTATGGTGCGAGGTGCGAGGCCCTGTGCATGCAGGTGAACCATGAACCGCAGAACATGGTCCACCGGGATAGGCCAGGTCTCTGGCAAGAGAAATTGAGTAGCAAATGCCCTGTACGAATTGAATGCTTGTTGATACGCCTTACGCGTGCGTGGCGCTAGTGACAGGCCAATCGCCCGGTTCACCTCTCCTTGCCAATAGTCCACATCTCGTCCGGGAGTGGCGAGGGAAATTCCTCCGCATCCGGGGCCAAGGCGCGGAACCGGGAGATCTGCAGGCGGGACAAAGCGTCAGCAATATCATTATTAATCCCTGGGACATGCCTGGCCCTGAACAAGACGTTGAGGCGCAGGCAGCGCAGCACAAAATGGCGCACTAGATCCATGACCCTGGGCGATTTGGAAGTCTGTGCATTGACAATGTGTACAACAGCCGCATTGTCACACCAGAAATGCACCACCGAATTAGCCCACTGTTCGCCCCATAGCATCAAAGCCCCCAGAATGGGAAAAATTCCAGGTATGTGAGATCCCGCAGGCGACCTGTGCCTGCCCATGCCGGTGGTCACCCACCATAGGCCCACTTCCCATTGAAGTACATCCCATAACCCAGGGATCCTGAGGCATCAGACTGGATCTGGAAATTGGGGGATGCCAGGAGGTCAGACCTCCAAAATGAGACCCCATTAAACTCCCTCAGGAATTGCAACCAGACGAACATGTCTGCCCTGATACCCCGGGTGAGCCTGACTCTGTGGTGGGGCCTGGATAACCCTGCCATGGCGTCGCATAAGCGCCGGGCAAAAGCCCTGCCCGGTGCGACCACCCTGCAAGCAAAATTAAGGTGCCCATGTAGCACCTGCAGTTCCCTCAGGGATGCCTTACGCTTGGTCAGCAATTCCGAGATAAGGGCCACTATCCTGGACACCTTATCACCCGGCAACCTAGAAGCCTGCACTACTGTGTCAATCTCAACCCCCAGGAATACTAGCTTGGTCGATGGGCCCTCGGTCTTTTCGGGCGCTAAAGGGACACCAAGTTCCTCCATTAGCGTCTGAAATGTGTTGAGGAGACGTGCGCACGTGTCCCAGCCCCGTTCACCCCCGAATAAAAAGTCATCCAGGTAATGGGCTACAGACCGGGACCCTGACCTGCGGACGAAAGCCCACTCTAGGAAGGTACTAAAACGCTCGAAAACCGAGCATGATATGGAGCAGCCAAAAGGCATGGCCTTATCAAAATAATATTCCCCCTTAAATTTAAAACCCAGCAACTCAAAGTCGCCCGGGTGCACTGGCAAGAGGCGAAAAGCTGACTTAATGTCACACTTGGCCAGCAGGGCACCCGGGCCACACGAGCGCACCATGTGCAGCGCATGGTCAAACGATGTATACCTGACTGAACAAAGGTCGTCAGGGATAGCATCATTGACCGATCGGCCAGCTGGGTAGGACAAATGATGAATAAGGCGAAACTCACCTAGGGACTTTTTGGGGACCAAACCCAGTGGCGAGACCTTAAGATTGGGAAACGGGGGTGCGGGGAAAGGTCCAGCGACCCTGCCCGCGTCTAACTCCTTTTTAATGCTGGCTGCAGCCACCTCCTCCCTTCCTCTGAGGGATAAAAGGTTGGGAGCATCCTGAGGGGACCTATCACCCATAAAAGGGATACGAAATCCATGCTTAAACCTTGAAGGAGATACTCCCCGTCCTCCCCCTTCGGGTACGATGCGAGCCAGCGCTCCAGCATGTCCACCTTAATTGGGGAGGGGGCCTTTTGGAGAACTAGCTCCATCCGTGGCAGCCTTGCCAGCCCACTGTCCACCCCTCCCTCTGCCTCGCGCCCCCCCAGGCCTGGGACAAGCAGAGGCTGCGTGGGGGCCAGAACATGTGGGACACTCATGCTTATACCTGCAGTTCTTTCGATTGCAGGAACCATTTGACGAGAAAGTCCAGCACAGCAGGCGGGCTGGAACCCCCTGCCCCGCCGCCTGGCGGGTAACCTGCGCTGGAGCCGCTCGCTGGACCGCATGTCCGCAATGGTATCTATCCCCCGGGGCAGGGCGTGTGGGTGTCATATACAAAAGCCACAGCCTCTGGCACGGCCCATCCCATCTCATCTCGGGGTGGAGGGGAATCCTCATACGGAATTCCTCATCATATGCTAGCCATGAGGGGCCCGGGAAATCGACCATCGCCCTATATATGTTGTCCAAATATTGGACCATGGGAATAGCTAAATCCGGCCGCGCCCTCAAATATACCGCCATGTATATTAAATAAGCGGGGAGCCAGTTGGCCCAGGTACGCGGCGGCTTACGGCGGCGTGCCTGCTCCTTGTCCTTCTCATCCTGACCCTCCCTTTCTTCCTTGGTGGGCTCTCTGTTCAGGAGTGAGAAGATATCTACGTACTCCCCTCGCCATATCTTTTCCCTAGTAGCCTGTGCCAGGTGATCACCCAATGGCAAGGAATACCCTGCCGTCGGCAAAGCCGAAAAGGGGACGGCCGGCCTGGTAAAAGGGGCCTGAGCTAACCCAGCCACCCCCAGAACATTCCCTGCAGTGTAAGGACCAATGCCCACCCCAGTGCCCAAGGTGGCAGTCGTCGTCGCCGGGTGGGTCGCCGACAGCGTGGCCCCCGCACCACCCGCGCGAGGCCAAGGCCATTGAAAGGCCCCCCCTAGATTGGGAATGTGTGTGGATGTACTCGCTTGCACCGTATACTCACATGCTGCACCCCCGCGGGCCGCCCCCACCGGGGGTTCCGGCCCACTGGGGGCGTCGGAGCTCACGACCGACGTAGAGCTCATCACCGGGGCTTGACCCGCACCTGGTTGCTGGCTGGGGAGCTGCGAGGCAGTGGCCGAAACCGCGCCACGCGCCTGCAGCAGCTCGACCCTCCCCGCCGGCTGTTGTCCTCCTGCCGACAGCGCCTCAAAAGGAACCCCGAAGGGGGCGCCCGCCTGACTGGCCCGAGCCAACGACGCCTCCAGGGCCGCAATGCGGGCCAGCAAGGTGTCCACGTTGACCATGGGCAAAGGGCCGGCCGGCCCGCCTGGTCCAGGCATGGGTACAGGTCCCTGTACCCCGGGACCCACATATGGCCATTGGCCAGCACCGAAGCCCGGCAGGGTTGGTGGAGAAACCTGCCAAGGCAGGGGGCCGCACCACCCCCCAAGGCTAGAGGGCCCAGGGAGAGGCTGCGGCCCAAGAGGAGTAGGCCCGACAGAGTGGGCAGGAGCAGGAGCGGTGTCCACCGCTCGTGGGCCGCGGGCCGGAACCCCTTCCGCGCCCGCACTCTGATCGCCCACTCCGGGCCAAGGGGCAATAGACCCCATTCCGCCGGCCCCGGCCGGGGCTGGCAAAGGTGGCTGCTGAGGAGGCAGCACCGCGGTCCTCCGACCTGGGTTGCGCCTCCTAACAGCGCGAGCTGAACTCGAAGCTGCCTTCTTCTTCGAAGGCATCTCCACCGAAGCAAAAAGGGAAGCCGGCAAGGCAGAATCGCTACCAAAAGGCTTCCCGGTAAGCTAACGAGCGACGGAGACACAGGGGAAAAAACTTCTCCGCTCCGTCGCTGAGGTAAAATGGCAGCTCGGCTGCCTCGTGGCCACCCCTTTTATAAGGGAGCTGGCCACGCCCCTAACTACCCGGATTCTCTGTCCTGTGGGGGGGGGCCCGCAAAGGGCGCGGCGGCCATTTTGGCGCCGCGCTTGCATTTGGTTTAGGGGTACAAATGACTTTATACAATTGTGCACAAATTGCACATATGCCAAACCTGGGGGGGGGATCTTTGTGAATGATCAGCCATCTTACCTCTGCTGATGACATCAGACTCGTTGCATTCATAGAATTATGCAACATGATCCTTGCCATTATCTGAACTCTAAACTAGAGATTTAGTAACTAATCAATAATTTCTTATCCTCAGTGATTCTCTGAATATCACTATATTAAGATTCTTTGAAAGGCTTCCTTTCCCCAGTTCTTCCTCCCAACACCAACAATATTTCTTGGCTTCCTCCTTAAGATACATACAAGTTTTCTCCTCAACCCACCCCAATTTTTGTCTTGCTATTCTGCTCACAGTACAACCAAATCCTGTCCTGTTGGATGCCCTTTCCAGGAAATCCTGCTCAGGAAGGATACCATTCTGGGCCCAAAAATTTAATAATCTTGCACAGCTTGAAATTTCTTCCACAACAAAAGCTGACCAAAAAAAGTGAGGGAAAGCCTGACAAATTTATCAAGAAATATTCCGAGGGGGAAAGTCTCACACAAAGAAGTCTCATTGTGAGAAGTTAGAGGCATACCTGTCAAGTTTTGGGAAATTTCTGTCAAAACCCCTGTATTGGCAGGTATGGCTAGAGGGAATTGTTATCCTTTTCGTCTTAGAGAACAAGAGGTTATTAGATTCACATTTTTAGTTTGAACCAAAGAAAGTCATAGGGCTGCCTTATAAACATCATGTGAATCCAGGGAATTCATCCATAGAATTCAACTAGAGAAAGGCTACATAATCAATATTCCACCACTCCTTCCTCAAACTACCCTTAAACCTCTCCAGTAGCTTTGAAGTGCATGGAATTAAGTTGGACAGCCTTTGGAGTTCCTGAGCTTTTTGTTGCCACCAAATGTTCTTCATTTCTCTTATTTGTGCCTGTTGTGATCCCGCCCTCCTCTGACTCCAAAGATGAGCTGGATCAGGAGGCACTCCCTATGCCCCGTCCGGTTCTGCGTGCACCTGAGCCTGAGGATGCCGAGCCAGGGACCTCAACCTGCACCTGGCCAAAGTCTGTTTTCCCCAGCAGCTGACCTGTCAGATCAGGAGCCTGGCTCTGACAGGGATCAGCCCTCAGTCAGGGAGAGGTCCAGGCAGGCTAGGGTGAAGCACCAAAGAAAGATCCCAGCTGATACTGATTAGCTGGGAGGCTTCTAAGCAAGCTTCTTGCAGCCTGACACTCTCGTGCAAAGACCGATGTCCTGCTTGACTCTAGACTGCCTGCCTAGACCCTGACATGCCTGCCATAACCTTGACTACTCTGCCAACCCTGACAACGCCCCTGGGCAACCTTTGGATTAGACTACTGACTCAGACTACTGGTAAACAGACCTTGGCTTGCCTCTTGGACTTTGGTACCTGGACTATCCCTGAACAAGACTCTCTGTGTAGTGCCACTGTGTGGTGACTGTGCCTGCCCAGGCAGGTCAGCACAGTGCCTGGCATTTCCTCCACTGAGGGGGCCTTCATCTCACCCAAAGGGGCTCCTCTTCCCATAGCTGTTGGCCCCTTAGGGGAGTCAGGATATTTACTGCTGCCCAACGCTCAAGCATTGAGTCGCTGGCTGTACGATCTACTCCATTACCATAGCATCATCTTACAGTCATGCAGAATTGTAGGCACATACTGAAAAATGTGAAACTTTGAACACAGGAGCATAAAATTGAATACAAAATGCTGTGGATAAAAATCTAACACATAAGGCACTTCAAAAATATTGCAGAGAAATGTAACAGGTATAAAATGAACCCAAGTTATGAGTAAGTATTTTAAAAAATATGAGTTACAAGTCACAGGCAAGGACTATAAAAGTGAAAAGCACTTCTTTAAAACAGTAAAAGATCTTAAATGTTAAAACAAAAGCATTTCTTAGCTTTTAAGCCTGTTAAAATGATGCATAGCAAAGTTTTATTAACATTTCATGCATCCATGACTGCTTGAATCTATGGGAAGAACTCCATGCTGTTGCTGCTGCTTTTTCTCCCCTCCTTTTTTATTTATCTGAGTGTCATATGTAGATAAAAATCATATAACTAATTAGATTAGATTAGATTAGATTAGATTAGATTTTTAATTTGTACCCCGCCCATCTCAACCTATAGGCCGACTCAGGGCGGCTTCCAACATAATCAAATATACAATATAATAAATTGATACAATACAATATAATATAATGATCTCATGCAGAGGTGTTCGATGGTTTTATCCATATTGAGATATTGACATAAGCTCAACAGAACAGATTTATTTGCTCAAAACATCTGGCTACATAGTCTTTTTTCTGACTTTACAGCTGATCAATTTACTTCTCATAGGACTCTTCCCTTAAGAGAAGTTTCTGTTTCATCACCCTTCATGCATACACAACACCTGTATGATTTCTCAGACATAAACAACCATTTTTCCACATATTTTCTCACAAAATATGACCCATAATAACCACTCACAAACAACTGGGTATTTCAGATGACACAATTTTCTCATCACAACTATTGATTGCTGTCCTTTTGTATAGAATTTAATCAGCTATGACAAGTACTTACAACTAATAAAGCACTGTCAAAACACAATCTTGGCCAGTCTAAAAACTGTAATTTTTTTTTAAAAAGCCAATCTGTTATGCAAAGACCAACTGTATGCATGTATATACTCATCAATGTGCAACTTAATCTCCTTTTCCTTGTTAATTTATTGTCACAATTACAGACACTTGGTCAATGTTTCTCTGCCCCCAGTCGTATGTCCCTCCTTTCATTCTCCATCTGTTAACTTTGTTCTCCCACATGAATACAGCCCATCAGACTCATACATGCCACCCAAAATAAAAGGATATAAAAGTTGGAGGCCAGTTGGTTACAATTCCCCCCACATACTGTTCTCTTGAGCTTCAGCTTTCAGGGAGAAAATGATTGGGCTGGAAAAGCAAAGTGAAATGTCGGCTAGGTTGAAAACTGGCATGTTATTTGAGATTGCAGCTATATTTGGCTTATAAATGAATTTACTAGGACTTCTAAGCTGAAGGGTTTTGTTTTCTTTATCTTTGGATGTGTTCCTGTGTGAAGCTCTCTGCAGATCAATACAGAAGTGCTAGGGGCAGAGTACTATAACTTGGGGAAGGGGGGGCACCAGCAATGTTATTGAAATTACATGCCTTGAAACTTATCAAAGACTACAATTGTATAGATACTATTTTAATATTTACTATTATGTGCAGAAGCAAACAGCGCTGGCTCTTCGGCTTAGAAACAGAGATGAGCACTGCACCCTAGAATCGGATACGACTGGCTTTCGAGCAAGGGAAACCTTACATTTATGTAAGCAGAAATTTATCTAAATGCAAAACAGCCTTCTACTACCATAGCACTGATAGATGGGAAAACCTTTTTTAAAGTGGCTTTGTGGAATAAGTAATGGTTATGTATTTCGTTCAGCCTTCCTTGCCACCTTAAGAATTAGTGTTACTTTTCTGTGGGATGATCTTTGGACAAAATTTGGGGCCTGCCTTGGCTTTGGCTGAATTCTGAACACAACTCATCTTGACTGTCTTATAATAAGTCTAGATTTCTAGCCTTATTGGGAGACACTGCATATGAGGCAATGTACAACTTTGCAGGCGCACCCCCCAATAACGGACACAGACAACATTGAAAGTGGATAACAGCATCGGGCCACATTTATTGATTCAATGCCCTAGTCCGAATTATAAATTTGTATTGGTAAAACGACCAATCATAATTCTTAAGGCAAGCAGGCCGAAGTAACACTGGTAAGGTACCACCCCAAAATTGCCAACGGCAATTGGTTACAATGTATCAATTTGTATCAATTTGTTTGTTGACAACAAACAAATTGTTGACCGTAGTCAATATCTAACTCATGACCCCACCCTCTGACGCGTATCCGTGAAATCACGGGGTGATACATGCTGGTTAGCTATCGCCATCACCCCGTCGCCTGGTTCGTCGTTGACCGGACAACGTTTAACTAATTTATTCCTGTCTAGTGTTGTCCAGTCAATTGCGAACCTGCCGGATACCTGTGGGTCATACTGTTTACCTTACCAGTGCTACCCGCCAATGTGACCGAAGTCAACAGTAGGAACATAAGGAAAAAACCCCTATATCAAACCATAGCAACAGTGTGGGATGGGCAAAAAAAAACCAGGACCCGAAAGCCAATGTGGGTCCCAGCCAAAAATTCCCACCCGGCCCCGAAGCGACCAAAATATCACACTGTTAACTAGGGAGGGGGTGGAGGGGAAAAGACTTCTCCGCTCCGTCGCTGAGCTAAAATGGCAGCTCGGCTGCCTCGTGGCCACCCCTTTTATAAGGGAGCTGGCCACGCCCCTAACTACCCGGATTCTCTGTCCTGTGGGGGGGGGCCCGCAAAGAGCGCGGCGGCCATTTTGGCGCCGCGCTTGCATTGCAGGCGCACCCCCCAATAACGGACACAGACAACATTGAAAGTGGATAACAGCATCGGGCCACATTTATTGATTCAATGCCCTAGTCCGAATTATAAATTTGTATTGGTAAAACGACCAATCATAATTCTTAAGGCAAGCAGGCCGAAGTAACACTGGTAAGGTACCACCCCAAAATTGCCAACGGCAATTGGTTACAATGTATCAATTTGTATCAATTTGTTTGTTGACAACAAACAAATTGTTGACCGTAGTCAATATCTAACTCATGACCCCACCCTCTGACGCGTATCCGTGAAATCACGGGGTGATGCATGCTGGTTAGCTATCGCCATCACCCCGTCGCCTGGTTCGTCGTTGACCGGACAACGTTTAACTAATTTATTCCTGTCTAGTGTTGTCCAGTCAATTGCGAACCTGCCGGATACCTGTGGGTCATACTGTTTACCTTACCAGTGCTACCCGCCACACGGAGGGGCTTCAAAGAAGGCCTGACGCCCCCCCCAGACCGTCAGCTCGGTCAACTGGCCTGCTCGCCAATCACCCAACAGGAGGTCCATACCTCCTCGCGACAGATGGACCCCATCCCCTGCGTACAAGTCGTAATTTTGTAGGCTAATAGCGGGGTGATGACTGACCCATCCCCAAGCCCTGTCAGCAAGAAACCGCGCCACCGCCCTGTTGACCGTGCGCCTAGCGCGGTCAAGGGCCAGGAGGTGAACGCCCCCTCTATAAGAATGGCGCGGGATAATGTCCGACCAAACCAGGGTTGTGGCAGGCCAGACATAATGCAAGTAGGCGAGGTCCTCGCAAATCGCATGCTTGAGCGATAAGCCGGTGACCTGGCCCAAATCATTGCCCCCCAGGTGGATGATGAGAATGTCAGGCGGGTCAGCACCCAGGCCAGAAAAAAGGAAAGGCCGCAGCTCCCGCCATAACATCCCAGGCTTACCATGCCATGTGAGACTGGCGTGTTCACCCAGTCCCAGTCGGGGTCCCCACTCTGTCGCCGCAGCGTAACGCGCTGCCCTGTGCACATAGCTGTGGCCCACCAGCCATACTGTCACCGGTGTAATACGACACCCAAGGTCTGTAAAAAATTGAGAAAAAGACGGTAAGGTGACTGGATTGGTACTCATGGCGGAAGTGGGCGCACATAAAACTGAAAACATTGCGAGCCCCACCTCCCCATGCTGCGTATGTCAGCCCCAGAGTACCCAAAAGCAGCTGCTGTAGAGGCTGCACCAATACGGAATGAATGTGTGCCATAACGGGCACCTGGTAGGCCCACCCTGGTGAGGGCTCTGCCTGTCACCTTCCAAAACTGAAATTTAGTAAGGGGAGACCCATCTTGGTGACAGAAAAACGGGCCGTGGTGCATGCCACGCAGTGCCAGGAACTCCTGTAGGGCACCAACCGGACAGATGTCTGCCAAAGAACACCGTAGCAGTCTTACACCACTGCCTACGCCATGCTGATCTGTCTTAGAGGAGCGTATCCTCAACTGGGCCCAGTCTTTGGCAACATAGACATCCTCGAGTTCCAGTGCCCTACAACTTGCATCCGCCTTAGACAGCATCACAAGTTCGCTGATGCGGAGCGCTCCAAAAAATGCCACCGTTGTGGCTGCGTGAAAAAGGGCTGCCTCATAATGATCAAAACAGAGGCCTGGCCAGCCCCGGGCCAACTGGGTAAGAACCCCTGGGGAAATAGGGTGCCGGTCGTCCGGGCAACGCCCGCGCTCGCGCACCCACCCCTCCAAAACATGTCTCACACGGAAGTCAGAGGTGCTGTCCACATGACCTCCCACTTTGGCCACAAAAGCCAACGCCGAGAGCTTGGATGCTATGGTGCGAGGTGCGAGGCCCTGTGCATGCAGGTGAACCATGTACTGCAGAACATGGTCCACCGGGATAGGCCAGGTCTCTGGCAGGTGAAATTGAGCAGAAAATGCCCTGTAAGAATTGAATGCTTGTTGATACGCCTTACGCGTGCGTGGCGCTAGTGACAGGCCAATCGCCCGGTTCACCTCTCCTTGCCAATGGTCCACATCTCGTCCGGGAGTGGCGAGGGAAATTCCTCCGCATCCAGGGCCAAGGCGAAGAACCGGGAGATCTGCAGGCGGGACAAAGCGTCAGCAATATCATTATTAATCCCTGGGACATGCCTGGCCCTGAACGAGACGTTGAGGCGCAGGCAGCGCAGCACAAAATGGCGCACTAGTTCCATAACCCTGGGCGATTTGGAAGTCTGTGCATTGACAATGTGGACAACAGCAGCATTGTCACACCAGAAATGCACAACCGAGTTGGCCCACTCCTCGCCCCATAGCATCAAAGCCCCCAGAATAGGGAAAAATTCCAGGAATGTGAGATCCCGCAGGCGACCCGTGCCTGCCCAGGCCGGTGGCCACCCACCATAGGCCCACTTCCCATTGAAGTACATCCCATAACCCAGGGATCCTGAGGCATCAGACTGGATCTGAAAATTGGGGGAAGCCAGGAGGTCAGACCTCCAAAATGAGACCCCATTGAACTCTCTCAGGAATTGCAACCAGACAAACATGTCTGCCCTGATACCCCGGGTAAGCCTAACTCTATGGTGGGGCCTGGATAACCCTGCCATGGCGTCGCATAAGCGCCGGGCAAAAGCCCTGCCCGGTGCGACCACCCTGCAAGCAAAATTGAGGTGACCATGTAGCACCTGCAGTTCCCTCAGCGATGCCTTACGCTTGGCCAGCAAATCCGAGATAAGGGCCACTATCCTGGACACCTTATCGCCCGGCAACCTAGAAGCCTGCGCTACTGTGTCAATCTCCACCCCCAGGAATACTAGCTTGGTAGATGGGCCCTCGGTCTTTTCGGGCGCTAAAGGGACACCGAGTTCCTCCATTAGCGTCTGAAATGTGTTGAGGAGACGTGTGCACGTGTCCCAGCCCCGTTCACCCCCGAATAAAAAGTCATCCAGGTAATGGGCTACAGACCGGGACCCTGACCTGCGGACGAAAGCCCACTCTAGGAAGGTACTAAAACGCTCGAAGGCCGAGCATGATATGGAGCAGCCAAAAGGCATGGCCTTATCAAAATAATATTCACCCCTAAATTTGAAACCCAGCAACTCAAAGTCGCCCGGATGCACTGGCAAGAGGCGAAAAGCCGACTTGATGTCGCACTTGGCCAGCAGGGCACCCGGGCCACACGAGCGGACCATGCGCATCGCATGGTCAAACGATGTATACCTGACTGAACAAAGGTCATCAGGGATAGCATCATTGACCGATCGGCCGGCTGGGTAGGACAAATGATGAATAAGGCGAAACTCGCCTAGAGACTTTTTGGGGACCAAGCCCAGTGGCGACACCTTAAGATTGGGAAACGGGGGTGCAGGGAAAGGTCCAGCGACCCTGCCCGCATCTAACTCCTTTTTAATGCTGGCCGCAGCCACCTCCTCCCTCCCCCTGAGGGATAAAAGGTTGGGGGCATCCTGAGGGGACCTATCACCCATGAAAGGGATACGGAATCCCTGCTGAAAACCCTGAAGGAGATACTCCACATCCTCCCCCTTCGGGTACGATGTGAGCCAACGCTCCAGCATGTCCACATTAATTGGGGAGGGGGCCTTTTGGTGAACCAGCTCCATCCGTGGCAGTCTTGCCAGCCCACTGTCCGCCCCTCCCTCTGCCCCGTGTCCCTCCAGGCCTGGGACAGGCGGAGGCTGCGTGGGGGCCCGAACAGGTGGGACACTCATGCCTGTACTTGCAATTCTTCCTATTGCAGGAACCATTGGACGAGAAAGTCCAGCACAGCAGGCGGGCTGGAACCCCCTGCCCCGCCGCCTGGCGGGTAACCTGCGCTGGAGCCGCTCACTGGACCGCATGTCCGCAATGGTATCTGTCTCCCGGGGCGGGGCGTGTGGGCGTCATGTACAGAAGCCAAAGCCTCTGGCACGGCTCATCCCATCTCATCTCGGGGTGGAGGGGAATCCTCATACGGAATTCCTCGTCATAGGCTAACCACGAGGGGCCCGGGAAATCAACCATCGCCCTATAGATGTTGTCCAAATATTGGACCATGGGAATAGCCAAATCCGGCCGCGCCCTCAAGTACACCGCCATGTATATTAAATAAGCCGGCAGCCAGTTGGCCCAGGTACGTGGCGGCTTACGGCGACGTGCCTGCTCCTTGTCCTTCTCATCCTGTCCCTCCCTTTCTTCCTTGGTGGGCTCTCTGTTCAGGAGTGAGAAGATATCTACATACTCCCCCCGCCATATCTTTTCTCTGGTGGTCTGTGCCAAGTGATCACCCAGTGGCAAGGAATACCCCGCCGTCGGCAAAGCCGAAAAAGGCACCGCAGCCATAGGAAAAGGGGCCTGAGCTAGCCCAGCTACCCCCAGAACGTTCCCTGCAGTGTAAGAACAAGTACCCACCCCAGGGCCCAGGGTGGCAGTAGTCGTCGCCGGGTGGGGTGCCGACGGCGGGGCCACCGCACCACCCGCGCGAGGCCAAGGCCATTGAAAAGCCCCCCCCCATATTGGGAATGTGTGTGGATGTACTCGCTTGCACCGTATACTCACATGCTGCACCCCCGCGGGCCGCCCCCACCGGGGGTTCCGGCCCACTGGGGGCGTCGGAGCTCACGACCGACGTAGAGCTCATCACCGGGGCCTGACCCGCACCTGGCTGCTGGCTGGGGAGCTGCGAGGCAGTGGCCGAAACCGCGCCACGCGCCTGCAGCAGCTCAACCCTCCCTGTCGGCTGTTGTCCTCCTGCCGACAGCACCTCAAAAGGGACCCCAAAGGGAGCCCCCGCCTGACTGGCCCGAGCCAACGACGCTTCAAGGGCCGCAATGCGGGCCAGTAAGGCTTCCACGTTGACCTGGGGCCAAGGGCCGGCCGGCCCGCCCGGTCCAGGCGTGGGTACAGGTCCCTGTACCCCAGGACCCGAATATGGCCATTGGCCAGCACCGAAGCCCGGCAGGGTCGGTGGAGAAACCTGCCAAGGCAGGGGGCCGCACCACCCCCCAAGGCTAGAGGGCCCAGGGGGAGGCTGCGACCCAAGAGCAGCAGGCCCAACAGGGTGGGCAGATGCAGGAGCGGTGTCCACCGCTCGCGGGCCGCGGGCGGGAGCCCCTACCGCGCCCGCACTCTGTTCGCCCGCTCCAGGCCAAGGGGCAATAGACCCCATTCCGCCGGTCCCGGCAGGGGCCTGCAAAGGCGGCTGCTGGGGAGGCGGCACCGCGGTCCTCCGACCTGGGTTGCGCTTCCCAACAGCGCGAGCCGCACTCGAAGCTGCCTTCTTCTTCGAAGGCATCTCCACCGGAGCAAAGGGAAGCGAAAAGGAAAAATCGCCGCCAAAAAGGCTTCCCGGTAAGTGAAAGAGCGACGGAGACACAGGGGAAAAGACTTCTCCGCTCCGTCGCTGAGCTAAAATGGCAGCTCGGCTGCCTCGTGGCCACCCCTTTTATAAGGGAGCTGGCCACGCCCCTAACTACCCGGATTCTCTGTCCTGTGGGGGGGGGCGCAAAGAGCGCGGTGGCCATTTTGGCGCCGCGCTTGCATTTTTCTCACAATTGTCATATTTGGACATTGCTTGTAATCTATTTATACAGATTGATTACACAGTGTACATAATGTCCCTTATGGATTGTTCCATTCTGCACATTTTGCACATATGTAAGGTTCCATCTTGTTGTTGATGTTTTATGAACTATTAAGTCAGAACTGATTTGCAGTGGCCCTATTAGGTCTTTCAAGATAAGTGAGATATTTAAGAAGCAGTTTTACCAGTTCCACTTCCCTAGTGAGTTTCCATGGCAGAGCAGGGATTTGAACCATGCCTCCTTAGTCCTAGTCTGTTACTCTATCCACACTAAATATTTTCTCTTAAGTCTTACACATATACTATGACTGATATAAAGATAGGCCTCTCTATGATGGAGCAACATAGCTCCAGAATCTTCCTAACAGGTCCCTTGTGCATCAGGTGATTCCTAGCCACAAAATTCCACTTGGTTCACCATGTATAACAATCCGCTTACTCCCAGGTAGGACTCAGTAGTCCTCCAGCCTCCTGGCAATGGGATTGCGCCTGATCCTGCATCTCTGGCCCAGACCAGACCCAGGAGTTCAGAGCTTTTCCTATCAGTGTGCCCAGTCACCCCTGACTGAAATCTGGGTAGGGAGCAAAGGGTGCCCATGAAACTAGTGTAGATTCAGGTAACATGTGCCAAGTAATCACTCCAAGTCTCTTCAGGTATTTTAGAAATATATTGAAAGCATAGCGAGATTCAGTATACAGTCCAGCAAAAGCTTAGAAAATATTTCAAAACAGAAATAAAGCAAGCTGCATGTTCAAGTGATAGACCACGCCCCCTCCTTTCTCTCAAGTTTCTACATTTTGGCAGCTTAAAAGCACAGAATCCAAGAGAATGTCTGAGTGTGTGTGCATGCATCTCTGGGATATATCTCCTCCCATAGGGTCCATCTTTGGCCCTCCCCCTTAGGGATTGCAACCAATGATCTTACAATAAGACATGTCAATCACACATTAAATTTGATTTTTTCCAAACCATGAGGCAACTTATGAGACAAGGATGTTTACATATTTTCTCTCTCCCTCTGATTTGAAATCACCATTTTGAAAGAGGCTAAAACACAGGGTATACTTCATTCTGTTACACCATGACAACAATACTTCACAGTCAAGATGCCTTCTCGATTCCAATAAGTGCTCAAAGCTACAGTTAAGAAGTTCACTGTCTTTATCCCCAGGGCTGCACCTACCATTCAGTCAACTGCTCACCTAACCCATCAAAATATTTCCCAACCAACAGGGCGATACCAGGTGAACACAGATTTCTTAAAGGAGGCTGGATTGCACAACTAGATATGACTAGTTGTGCCACTTGTAACCCCACTGCCCACACACACCCAGTCCATTGCTGGACCCACACCCCAAATAAAAAGACGGACACCAGTGTTGGGTTTAAAAATTGGGCCACTTTATTAACTTGCAACTTTACTTAACTGTGTTAAGGCAAACGGGCCGGAATAGCACTGGTAAGGACTAGTTGTCATTTCCTGATCTTAATTTGCTACATTGTGTCAATTTGTTTACTTCATTAAACAAATTATTGACCCCAGTCAGAATGATACTTGTTAACTCCAACTTCTGACGGATGTCCGGTGAACTATCAAAGGTTTTTGCAAGTCTCCAAACTTCGCATTACCTTGTTCATGGACCACATTTGATTGGCCAGCCCGACTTTCCCTCTACCTTGTGCTTCTGATGGCCAACCAAATGCATACCTGCCGGGTTCCTAGGGGTCATCAGATTTGTCCTTACCAGTGCTAACCGCCACATGGGGAGGAGTCTTTTACTACTCACCCCCCCTGACAACCAGCTCGTCACCAGGCCCGCTTGCAAGGATGCCAGAAAAAGATCAATACCATGAGAGGAGAGGTGCACCCATCTCCTTGAAATAAGCTGGGCTCCTCAATCCGGAATGCCGGATGCTCCACCACTGTACCCAAACCATGCTCCGAAAAATATCAGGCCACAGCACGATTTACAGACCACCGGGCACGGTCAATGCGGCGTGGGTCACCGCCTCCCCGGAAAAAGGCATGTGGGATGATGTATGACCATATGAATCGGACCTGTGGCCAATGTTGATGGATCAGGCCCAGGTCCCCGTGGATGGATACTACTAGGTCTAGGCCAGTAACCTGGCCCAAGTCATTACCACCCAGGTGGAGGACCAAAACATCAGGAGGAACGCAACTCCAAGCGGCCAGGATGAATGGAATCAAATCTTGCCAACTCATCCCATGGAAGCCACACCACATCAGGTATACCACGTCATAGAGCCCAAGATGCATCCCCCACAGGGATGCAGCAGCATGTCGGGCAGCCCAAAAAATATAACTATGGCCGATGATCTAAACATGGGCCGGAACAGCAAGGGAAGCCTGAGCTGAAATAAGCAGAACAGAGAAACAAGTGCCAGCGAGAAGCTCATTGCAACATAGGACGAACATATGGACGAAAGCGATCAGAGCCCCACTGGCCCATTCATTGGATGTTTTGGTGTATGGGACCAAAGACAACAGAACAGCCGAAGGGTTGGCTTAACACAGGTTTATTGCATGATGATCCGGTGGAACATGAGGTAATGGCGGTGATACATCTCAATATATACAGTAGCATTATACATTTGAATCTTGTAGCACGGTAGCTCATTGGCTGCTACCGGCGTGGCCTCGCCCAGGCACGCCTCTCTTCAGTAGTTCTTTCTCCTCCTGATTAATGCGGGGAAGGTTTTCCCGCGGTTGTCCGTGATTGAGCAATGTGAACCATGTGAGACTGAACGCTCGCAGCTGCCCTCTATGGGCTGCTTGCTCGTGTTCCTTTACAGCTGAGATACATTGTATTTGGAGTGGTTACATTCTTATCTTTCCAGTACAGTGAACATGCATACATAACATCCCTCCCCCCTAGGATGGGACGAAGTCCCGCAACCATTGTGGCTTGCCGCACGTGCGCTTGGGGCGTGCATGCGCCTGACCTAGTACAGGAGAGCCTGTGATCCCTGGCTCCGTGGGTGCTTGTCCTGCAACGGAAGACGGGGATTCGTTAGTGGCTCCGTGGGGCGTCCGTGCCTGCCTTGCGCTGGGGGATGGGAATGGAATGAACAGCTGGGAAGTGAACCCCTGCCTGTTGCCTGCGGACCCTGGGGACCCTCCCATTACGAATCTCGGGACCGACGAGGATGCCCTTGTGGTCCCGCTGCCTCCTGCTATCCGTTCGGGGGATCTTGAGACTGTGGTGGGCGGATTTGCCTTCGCCTCCTGTCTTGGGGGTGTTGGTCTCCGGGGAGCTGGCGCTATGTTACACTCTAACTCGCAGGGGTTGGGACTGGACGTACCAGGGGCTGAACTGAAACCCCTCTTTTCGCTAGGACGGGTGGGGGACCACTCCGCTAACTCCCCCTGGTACGGAAAATCAAAATCTAATTCGCTTGGGGGATCTGAGTCTGGGGGAAGATTCCTCGAGATATGTATGAGTTCGGGGCCCTTTCCTTCCGCCGAGAACTCCCGCATGATATCTGCAAGGACAGATTCCCTTTCCTCCCCCCTTGGTGGGGACCCATGGCCCCTTTTCCCTCCCCCTTGGGCTAAACAGGTGGGGGAGTATCCTAACGTTGAATCGTGGGTTCCTCCGTTCGCGTCCTCCTCTCCGGGGACCCTGCGCCTGAGCTGGTCCGCGTGTCGCCTCCACAGGAGGCCTGTACTGGTCTCCACGCGGTATGAAACGGGGCCAGTTTGTTCTATTACAGTGCCCGGCACCCAGGCTGGCCCCGCGCTGGCGTAGTTCCTGCAATGCACGGGGGCACCTACGCTGAAACTCTTTGTGGGTTCCATCCCTACGTTCCGCCCATTGTCCTCTACCCTCGTGGGGTCTAGTCTGGAGATTACCGTGGCCAGCTTCCTGCGCATTAACAGTTCTGCGGGGGAGTACCCTGATGCCAATGGGGTGACCCTGTACCGTAGCAGGAATTGGCACACTTGTAGGTCGAGATCCCCGGGACCCATGCGCTGCAGCGCGTCCTTTGTGGTGCTCACGAGGCGCTCTACTTGGCCGTTGGTGGCTGGAACGGGGCGGAGGTGATGTGCCGAATGGCGTTGAGATCCATGAATGCCCTGAACTCGGTGGACGTGAAACAGCTAGCGTTATCGCTGACGAGGGTGTCGGGTAAACCGAACGTGGAAAAGACCCTCCGTAACTGTTTAATTGTTGTGGCCGAGGAGGTGCTCGAGACTGGAATGACCTCCAACCACTTGGAGAACGCATCCACCACAAGGAGGAAAAGTGCTCCCCTGAACGGGCCAGCAAAGTCTACGTGTACCCGGGACCAGGGCCCCCTTGCTGCGTCCCACTCCCTATGTGGTAAACGAGCCTCTTCCGGCCTGGAGCTTTGGCACGCTTCGCAAGTGCCGACCATGTGCTTGATGTCAGCGTCTAGCTGGGGCCACCAAAAGTAACTGCGGGCTAGTGCCTTTAAGCGGACGATCCCCGGGTGGCTGACGTGCAGTAGTTTAAGCACCCTCGGCCGGAGGGACGTGGGGATCACTACCCGCTGTCCACACAAAAGGCAACCCCTCTCTAGGGACAACTCTAATTTTTTCTTGAAAAATGTGTCGAATTCCGCTGCTGGGGAAGACACGGGCCACCCTTTCTGCACCCAGGAGCTAACTGTCGCTAACGTTTTGTCCTTGCCGGTCGCTTTGGCGATGTCGGCCGGTACTACCGGGGGGGAGTCTAGGACCTCTATCATCAAGACCTGGTGGTCCCTCTCTTCCTCGCCCACGTGGCAGCAATCCCGGGGAATGGGGGACCTCGATAGGGCATCCGCGTGGCTGATCTCCTTCCCGGGCCGGTACACCAACGCGTGCTGATACGCGTTGAGAAAAATGGCCCACCTGAGCATTCTCGGGGACAGGATTTGTGGTGTGGGCTTATCTGCGGTGAAAATGCCTAGTAAGGGCTTATGGTCGGTCACTATGGTGAAGGGGCGGCCATACACGAAATCATGAAATTTCGTGGTGCCCGCAATTATCGCTAACGCTTCCCTGTCTGTCTGGGCGTAGTTTCTCTCCGCTTGGGACAAGGACCTGGAGTAGAACGCTATCGGGGCCTCCCTCCCGTTTTCCAGCACGTGGCATAACACCGCCCCCACCCCCACCGGGGATGCATCGCATATCAGGACCACCGGGCGTTTGGGATTGAAGTGGGTCAGTACGGCATCGGATGCCAGGAGTCGTTTCAGGTCATTGAAAGCCTTCTCATGGTCGTCGCCCCACTTCCATGCCTCGTCCTTTTTTAACAACTTGTGTAGCGGTTCTGCCACGGCTGCCTTCCGAGGAAGGAAGGAGTGGTAGAAGTTGAGCAGTCCGAGGAACGACTGCAGCTCGGGCTTGGAGGTGGGGCGAGGGGCCTTCTTGATGGCGGCCGCCTTGGATTGGGACGGCCTTATTCCCTCGGGAGTAACACGGAACCCTAGGAACTCAACCTCAGTTGCGAAGAAAACGCATTTGTCTTTCCGCAACCGCAACCCCGCTTTTTCGAATATTGCCAGGACCTTTCCCAACCTTTTTTGCCAATTCGGCCCGGCTCCCCCCTGTTATCAATACGTCATCAAAGTAGGGTAACACCCCCTCCAACCCCTTCAGGAGGCGTTCCACGAGTGACTGGAAGATCCCGGGCGCCGAATTTACGCCGAACTGGAGGCGCGTCACCTGGAACACCCCTTTGTGGGTGACTATGGTCTGCGCAGCAGCTGCGGCGGGGGTCACCGGGAGTTGCTGGTAGGCTTGGGCCAGGTCGAGTTTAGCGAAACACCTCCCCCCATGTAACCTGGCCAGTAAGTGGCTGACTACCGGCACCGGATACGCATTAGGGCGAATCGCCTTATTGATGGTGCACTTGTAATCAGCGCATATGCGGACCTCCCCGTTGGCCTTGAGTGCTGTTACAATTGGAGTTTCCCACTCCGCAGAATCAACAGGAACAAGAATCCCCTGGCCCACCAATTTGTCCAGCTCCGCCTCTATCTTGTCCTTTAGTGCGAAAGGCACTCTGCGCGGCTTTAGCCTGATTGGTCGTACTCCCGGGTCCAGGTCGAAAGTCACCGGGGGGCCCTTGAATTTCCCCAGTCCCTTTTTGAAAACCTCGGGGTGTGCGTCACACACGCTCTGTATTGGATCAGTCCCGGCGGCGTGTACTCCAACGGTGTGCACCCCCCCAATGAATAAACCCAGGGGCTGGAACCATTGAGTCCCGAGGAGGCTGCAATTACCTCCCTTGAGGACAACCAGGGGGAGCATTGTGGCGTGCTTTTTGAATTGGACCTGGAACTTCCCAACCCCCAACACCGGAATGTGGTTCCCTTGCACGTCCTTCAGCGTGGACCTCAACGCTTTGAGTTTGGGCCGCACGTGGGGGGCAATTTTCAGGAACTCTCCCTGGGAGATGATAGAGTAAGAAGAACCTGAGTCCACCTCCATCCTAACAGGGGCCCCTTGAATTACTACCTCAACGAAGTATCGGGGGTGTCCCGCGGACACGCTGAACACCGGGGCGTCGTCCTCGCTGTCGTCGGAGATGCGCCCTACGCCGTCCTGCCTCCACGTGGTCCGGGTGCCGTCCTTGGGCCTCGTGGTGCGGCTCTCGTCCTTGGGCCTCGTGGTGCGGCTCTGCCTCGCCGAGCGGTCTGGCGAACTCCTCCTGGTCTCGTGCCGTGTCCTGCAGACCTTGGCGATGTGCCCGCGCCGGCCGCAGTTGTGGCACTCGGCCTTGCGGAACGGGCATTTGGCGCGGGCGTGGGTGGCGCCGCAGCCGTCGCAGCACCGGCCTTCCTTCTGGACCTTCCGGACGTCCTCGTCGTCGCCGCTTTCCGTGGACGAGTTTGAAACTCGCCGGGCCGCGCGCACCGAGCTCTCTGCCTTGGCAGCTTTCGGGCGCCAGTCCTGGAGCTCTTGCACCCCGGCCATCGTGGCTTCCGCGGCCTGTGCTGCATCTAGGACTTGTTGCAGCGTGGGGGCAGCTCCTGTTTCATCAGCGTGCGCTGAGTTTCGGTGTCCCTCAGGCCGCAGAGCAGGCAGTCCCGGAGGGTGACTTCTGGGGTCTCCCACTTGCATGGGCCGGTGGCCAGTTGCAGGGCCGCTGCGAACTCGGCGACCGATTCCCCGGGCGCTTGGACTCGCCTCCAGAACGCGCTCCGAGCGGGGAACATCGCTATCGCGGGCCGGAGGTGGGCACGCAGCACCGCCAGGAGCTCCTTAGCTTTGAAGTCGCTCACCCTCCTCGGCGCGATCAGGTCCACCAAGGTCCGCTTGGTCTTGTGCCCGAGCATGCGGACGAAGATGGCCCTCTTCTTGTCCTCATCTGAAACTTCGAGCTCCACCAGCGCTCCATTGAAGTCTATCTCAAACAGCTCCAAGTCTCCCGGCTTCTTGATCTCGTAGCCGGCGCATGTCTTGGTCCCGTGGGCAGCCATTATCCCACCTTCGTCGCCAGTTTGGTGTATGGGACCAAAGACAACAGAACAGCCGAAGGGTTGGCTTAACACAGGTTTATTGCATGATGATCCGGTGGAACATGAGGTAATGGCGGTGATACATCTCAATATATACAGTAGCATTATACATTTGAATCTTGTAGCACGGTAGCTCATTGGCTGCTACCGGCGTGGCCTCGCCCAGGCACGCCTCTCTTCAGTAGTTCTTTCTCCTCCTGATTAATGCGGGGAAGGTTTTCCCGCGGCTGTCCGTGATTGAGCAATGTGAACCATGTGAGACTGAACGCTCGCAGCTGCCCTCTATGGGCTGCTTGCTCGCGTTCCTTTACAGCTGAGATACATTGTATTTGGAGTGGTTACATTCTTATCTTTCCAGTACAGTGAACATGCATACATAACAGATGTCATCATCTGAATACCCAAAAGCTGCAGCCGTCAATGCAGCACCTATGCAGAATGAATGGGTCCCATACCATGCCCCCAGGATGCCCAAAGTGGAAAGGGCAGAACCTGTGACCCTCCAGAACTGGTATATCGTCAAAGGCAACCCATCCTGGTGGCAAAAAAGATGTCCCTGAAGGGGTCCCCGAACAGCCAAGAAGGCAAATTGCCTGTGTACCACATCTGAGCAGGACTGCAGTGTTGCCACAGCCCAGCTGGTCCGCCTTAGAGTAACTGATGGTCAATGTGACAGAATCATTAAACAGAGCGACATCTGCCAGCTACAGGGCACTGTGGGAACGGTCAGTCCAGGAAAGGGATACCAGTTCACTCACCCTTAAAGCCCCAAAGAAGGCCACTGTGGTGGCAGCATGAAATAGGGCAGATTCAAACTGGTCATTGCAAAGGGCTGGCCAAGCCTCAGACAGGCTCAAAAGAAGCTCCGAGGATACCAGTTGCCACAGGTCAGGGTGCATGCCGCATTCCCGAGCCCAACCCTCCAGAACTCTGCAGATCCAGAAATCTCCCATGGTGTCCTGGTAACCCAGAACCCTGGCGGCAAAAGCCAGGGCGGAAACCCCACCCACCAATGGTATGGGCAGCCAGGCCACAACTGTGTAGGTGTACCATGTACTGGAGTACATGGTCAACCGGCACAGGCAAAGGAATGCCCTGTCTGAATGTAAAAAATGCCTGATTAGCACTGATCATCTGTTGTGGGGAAAGGAAGGAAGAATGAAATTCAGTTCAGCTGCTCCATAAATGAAGGTGCTGTTAATAGTTGTAGAAATGCAGTGCCTACAACAGGAATCAATTTATAGCCATTTATAATTAAATGTAATACCATGTCGAAAAGAAACTGTCTGCTCAGACAAATTAAAGAGGAAACATATCTCAGGTTTAGAAATCATCATTAAAATTAAAGATGCACTGGTAAAAAAGAACACTTGCAGATCTTTAAAGATGGATTTACACACAGCCACCACCATGTAATGAAAATTCCATCCATAAATCTGACCACACATTGAGTGTTAAAGAGCTCTGACCTTTGCAAGAGATATAAATATGCTTAGCAATCCTTCGAAAAGAGAAGCAATTTAATTTATGGCCTTTTGTGTGTGTGTGTGTGTGTGGGGGGGGGGAGACAAACTACACAGAGAGTGTGCTATTGAAAAGGAATTTTTACAGGTCACAGAAAGAAAGATGATACATTTGACCCCTAGATATTTCTGAAAACAAGGCAGTATGAATAGATCTCTTCTAATATATTACATATTTGGCTTCCTACATTTCAGTGGGGGGTGGGGTGGGGGTTAAAACTGTAATCCTTTCCCACATATAATAGCTTTCATGGTCCCATTTATGTTTCTTTCTTACAATACCTGAATAATTCTTTGATAGTACTCCTGTTTGACCATGAAGTGGCTTTCAGCTAGCCAGAAAACCTGTTTTCGATACATAGAAATCAATATTGATGTTTTCTGTTGCATGATCATAAGCATTACCACCTACATATTTACATATTAGTCCTTATGCCATTAGTGATGCAAGAGCAAGAGCTGTTTAAACAATTTGGCTACAACATCTATGTGTGGTGGAAAGCATAAATAAAATGATACAGAAGCATACTGAGTTCAGTCATATGTCATAAAAGCCAAGAGTGTTGAACTCACAGGTCTGCAATCATCCCTGTTTAGAACTATTTGCTGTCTGTAGGGATCTGTCCAGTTTGCCCACCTGGATTGCCTGTAAATGCCTCGGTTCCCAATCTGGGGGTAGGGTGGTGGCAAGATGCCCTTCAGTACACTTCCGTCTTAATGGGAAGAGACCCATTGAACACTTCTCCTAATTGTCAGCCGACGGTCAAAGGAAGTAATTTTTTAACATCTAGTAGTTGCAGAGGCTCAAGTGACTAAGACGCTGACTGGGAGGCGGAAGGTCAGCAGTTCGATTCCTGAGTAGTGCAGGACAGAATGAGCTTCCGTCTTTGTCCCAGCTCCTGCCAACCTAGCAGTTTGAAAGCAAGAAATTGCAAGTAGATAAATAGGGACCACTTTGGTGGGAAGGCAACAGAGTTCCGTGCGCTCCAGTGTAGTCATGCCTGCCACATGACCACAGAAACGTCTGCAGAAGCAGACAGCGCTGGCTCTTTGGCTTTGAAACAGAGATGAGCACTGCACCCTAGAGTTGGATACGACTGGCTTTCGAGCAAGGGAAACCTTTACCTTTACTAGTAGTCATCACTGAAATGATACATCACTTTTTAAAATTAAAACAATTCTTTGTGTGTGAGAGAGTGTGTATTGCCAATTGAAACCACAGCTGTAGCACTCAAAGAATGTTTGTACTTAAAAGAAATGATACATTACTTCAGCAATAATAGATTGCTGAATAGTTAGTAAAAAAAACACTTTCCCTGACTATTCATAGATGATCAGGGGAAGTATTCAATATCCAATATGCTTAGGGAGCTTGTCAGTTCCTTCAGCACACTGGACGTTGATACTGGCAGCAGCCTTTGATAGCTACAAGGTTCTCATATATACAATTCCCAGCATTCACAGTATTGTGGCTTCGGCCCCCGAGCCCGCTCCCCATGAGGATGAGGATGAGGACTCAGACGATGAAGAAGAGGAGCTGGCAAGACCCCCCTCCCCAGGAGTTTCCTCCCTGACATTATCCCGGCCCCCATTAGAAGACCAGCAGGAGCAACCTGAGAGTAGCCAGGAAGTGAACGCTTCAGGGCCACAGCAGCAGCTGCAGCAGATGGAGGGCTCTAATGATGAATCTTGGCTTGATCCCAGACACCGTAGCAGAGAGAAACACCATCAACAGTGAAGAAGGAGGAGCAGGGAGTAGAGGGAGCATTGAGCCACACCCCAGGAAGGGCTATAAATGGCCAGAACAATTGGTCAGGCTTCGTGATGAACAAAGTTCAGCACTCACCCATCGCCCCCGGTCGCTCGTGTGGATTCTCGTCGCTCTTCCTGGAAACCGTGTTTGGAAACTTTCAGACTGACCTTGGACTGGACTGGCACCCCTTTGGATATAACCTGTGGACTTGAGCACTGTGAGTAATTGCCCAGCTGTTAACTCACGAGAGTATGGATGCTAGAGATAAGAACCCCCTCCCCTCGGCAGGCTGTTTGCATTCCACTGCCGGAGTCTGGAGACAATACAGAGACTTACAAACTTAACCCTTGCTGGTTGTGCCTGTTCGTTGCTTGTCAGGGCATCGGAAGAGGGTGGGGGGACAGAACACACAGTCACTGGAAACAGTATATACAGGAGTGCACACAAAAAATGTTGAGCACTCTGACTAGGGCTCAAAAGGCGCACATTGAGGGTGAATAAGATTATTCCTGTTTAAAAAACAGACCAGCCTGCACCCTGATCACCCCAGAGAGTAGACGTAATGTTTGTCTCGACAGGCTCTAAACCACCAAGTTTGCTGTTGATAAAGCTTCATTTTTAACAGCCTCTTAAACAGTTCACTTGATAATGGAGCTATCTTATTCAGGACAGAGACTCAGTTTTCTAGTTCAAATCAAAACACTGAGATTTTTCTATCTATTAGGGAGAAAGCTAAACTCTCACCCACCCACCCACCCACCCACCCCGGGGGGAGGGCAAAATATGATTTCAACTCTTTGAAACAAGTTTCTCAATTTTTGTCACTCCAAGTGTAACCAAAAAGTAATATCCAGGATGTTGTTTAAAAAATAGGAGCAATGGGTCAAGTTGAAAACTCTTATGACAGGCCTGTCAATAATAACCTGCATTTCGTTAATAAAAACTTCACTGGGACATTTAGTGTGCTTTCCCAACAGGGAAGGTTTTCATTGGTACTCATCTATATGTAACATAAAATCCTTCTTTGAGCGTATAGGTCAGCGTTTCCCAAACTTTGGTTTTTAGAGTTCAATTCCCAGAAGCCTAAGTCAATTCCCCAATGCACTGATCAGCCAATTTACTGATTTAGGCTTCTGGGAATTGAAGTCCACCAGTGTTCCATGCAACATAGTTTGGGAAATGCTGGTCTAGGTGTTGGCTGAGATATGTTTTGGTTGAATTCGTTCTGTTGCATAGTACAGTGAGTAACACTAGAGAAGACCCACAGAGACACCAAATCCCAATTGATTCAATTAGACTACTTCAATACCAAGATTTCAGCCATCAAATCTGAGATATGTCAACAGTCATGGTGAGAAGCAATTCAGCACCTCCCCACCCCCACTGCTTCTTCCGTGCAATATGCAGTGAGTCAGAAGTGGAGAGTATTGTGAAAATCTCTATCTCTATCTCTCTCTCTCACACACACACACACACAAATGGCCCATTCCAATGATCACCAAATCCCCACTGATTCAGTGACCCTACACTAGTGTGACCTAATATGCTAAGACAAGACTTCAACCATGTTTGAAAGCTTTGCAACTTATAAAACTTATCAGTGCTCATCTCTCTTTCATAGCCAAAGAGTCAGTGCTGTCTGCTTCTGCAGGCTCTTCCATGATCATGTGGCAGGCATGACTACACACCAGAGTGCATGGAACGCTGTTTACCTTCCCACCAAAGTGGTCCCTATTTATATACTTGCAATTTCTTGTCTTCAAACTGCTAGGTTGGAAGGAGCTGTGACAAAGACAGGAGCTCATTCTGTCCTGCAGTATTCAGGTATCAAAATGCTGACCTGCCATCTTCTAGTCAGCACAAAAAAATATATGGCTGAACAGTGAAAACAGCAGAAAAAATTGAATAAACCGTTCACGGCAAAATAAGCAATAATAAAATGTTTTATTCGTTCAGAATGTGTTTCTTTTATGTTGAAATGTTTCATATAATGGAACAAATCTATTTATTGGACATAAACATAGGTAGTTTCTGATTCAAATATTCAGTGGTAGAAAAATTTCTTTGCATACGTTTCTTTAGTATAAAGAATAAAAAAGTGTGATTATCTTCTCACATTAAACACTCAAAAGTTAAACAGCTCGAATATTCAGTGGTAGAAAAAATTCTTTACATAGGTTTCTTCAGAATAAAGACATGTAAAGAATAAAAAAGTGTGATTATCTTCTCACATTAAACACTCAAAAGATAAATTCTGTCCTGCAGTATTCGGGTTGCATCGGGTATCAAACTGCTGACCTGCCATCTTCCAGTCAGTGTCTTAGCCACTTGAGTCACTGTGGTATATAAGTGTAATTGCTATTGCTATGAGAAAATAGACATGGGGTTTCATTTCCACTATTTCCCCATAATAATGGGAACTTGCCATGACTAGTTTCCCTTCTGCATTACCTGTCAAAGTGACCTATTTAAATATGCCCACCCAAATTTGCTCAAATTCCCATGAACAACCAGTATGGGACAGGCAAAAACTCTCATCACCATATGGCCAACTTGGTGATGGGACAAAAATTCCTATCTGGCCCCAAGTCGCCCTGTTAGTCTCATACTGAACTCACGCATCAGGTGAGTGGTCTGTGCCTGTCTCCAAAGCGAGGCGGATTCCTGGGAGAAGCAAACCTTCCTGAGTCACCCAAGTGGCAAGTGCCTACTGGCAATCCCAGTGGTGTGACGACCTCCCAGCCTGCGAGAAAGGAGAAAGAGCAAAGATACATCGGCCAGAGGAGATGCGTTGCACAGAGAATGTCCTTTTGGTCTTGAAAAGCTGATTTAAGTGACTTAGTGGTTAAGACGCTGAACTTGATGACTGGAAGGTTTGCAGGTCAGCAGTTTGAGACCCAAGTGCCCAAGTGCTGCATGACAGAGTGAGCTCCCATCTCTGTCCCAAATCCTGCCAACCTAGCAGTTCAAAAGCAAGAAATTGCAAGTAGATAAATAGGTACCACTTTAGTGGGGAGGTAACAGCATTCTGTTCTCTCTGGTGTCTAGGCATGCCTGTCACATGTCCATGGAAACATCTGCAGACGCAGACAGCACTGGCTCTTTGGCTATAAATGGAGATGTGCGCCGCACCCTAGAGTCGGAGATGAATGGCTTTCGAGCAATGGCAACCCCTTTGGTGACCAAGCAGCTTAATAAGAGGAGAGATGGAAGATATTCTGAGGAAAACTTTAAACTGAAAAAGAAGGGGAAATGAAGATCAAAAAGAAGAGATTACAGAGAGTTAAAAAGGAGTCATCCGTGTAGTATGGCTTTTACATCTTACAGTCTCTCAAGATAAATGTAAACAACAGCTCCCTCTGCACCAAGCTCTGGTGTTTACAGAATGTCTTCTCCATGCTCTAAATTAGGAGTAGCCACCTCTTAATCACGCTTAGTGTGCTATGTCCTTCTCTTCTGTGTTCCTTCCTTTCCCACAAAGAGCTATTTTACTGCTTCAGCTAACAAAGTCCTGCTTCTAACCTTGTTTACTGTGGTATCAAAGCAGCTCTGACCTTACATTTCTTGCCAAGCTAATAGTCAACAACTTACAATTAAACTTTCAAGACCATAGAGTGTAGCGCTTCTGGCGAACTGATAAAGTGTGCCAAATTCCTTTTTCTGTTCTGTGTACATTCTTCTTATAGGAGTTTGATGATGTAGTTGACAATCTTCATAATGGAGAAGCAAGAAAAAGGGAGGGAGGTGAAACAATGTTCCAGTGGAAACACTGAATGTGTATTCCAAACTTTGGGGGAGACAATGAACATAATTTGGAACACTGCAATGATTTCTATGTACAGTGGAACCTCATACAACAATCGCCCCTTATAGCAATGGAATCGTATAACAATTAGGTTTTGAGGGGAAATGGCATCCCGCATAACAATTTCTCCTATGGAAAAAAATCATACAACAATTTTTCAATGAGAAAAACCACTTAGCGAAAAAAGTCATTGTACGATGCATCCCATAGGGAAAATTGCTATACGATGCATGCATCATATAACAATTGTTTCGTACAACAATGAGCCCCGTGGAATGGATTAAAATCGTTGTATGAGGTACCACTGTATTGTGTTAATGTTGAGAAGAAGATTGACACAGCTGAGTTGACTCCGTTTGGGATGCCAATATTTATTTTTATTTTATTTATTTATAGTCATATTTGTATATGCCGCCCACTCAGGCAGAACCCGACTCAGGGCGGCATTACAGCAATTCTAAAAATACATTAAAAACGTTATAAAAACCCACATCCCACCCCCTTTAAAAAAAAAACAACCCATATCCCACCCACCCATCCCACCTACTATACAAAAGGAAAGAAGAGAGAGTTCTTATAAAAGCCAGCAGGCGGGCACCATAGTCCCATTCGGGCCCCACACCTGCCCTGCCAGCCAGGTCTTCACTCCTTTCCTGAAGGGCAGCAGTTCACTTTGGAGTCTTAAATCTATTGGCAGGAGGTTCCAGAGAGTTGGTGCGGACACGGAGAAGGCCCTCCTTCGGGTGCTAGACAGATGTGCACCCCTAGTTGATGGCACTATTAGAGAGCCCCTCCGGTCCGCTCTAGTTGGACGGGCAGACACTCTTGGGACGATGCGGTCTCTAAGGTATCCTGGCCCCCTGCCATATAGGGCTTTAAAGGTCAAAACCAGCACCTTAAATTGCACCCGGAGACAAACTGGTAACCAGTGCAGCTCCCGAAGTAGCGGTGAGGCATGGGCATATCGCCCACACCCCATCACCACCCGGGCCGCCGCATTCTGGACCAGCTGCAGCCTCCGAATGGTCATCAAGGGCAGCCCCATGTAGAGCGCATTACAATAATCTAGTCGGGAAGTAACCAGAGCATGGGTGACCATAAGCAAGGAGCCCCGGTCCAGGAACGTGCGCAATTTTATCTGTCATTTGCATTTTACTGAAAGTTTATCATTCTATTTGTAATTTCATAAATACCATCAAAGAATTCAGAATAATTTTCTAGATAGCATTGCACTTTAATATTCAAGACTGCTGTGATATTCTGCATTATTTCATTTTATGGGGAAGGTTTAGCTACATGTATTTCTAGAGCTTTCCTCTTACCAACAGTGAAAAGTTCCAGGATAGCAGAACATAATAATGACAACAAAGTTTTTTTAATGCTTGTCTAATAAATATGTAAGAGGAGACATTATTAGACAGATCAAATGCCGGACTAGTCCATCAGTTTGCTCTCATAATGCATGGTCAGATAACTATGAGAAATCCACAAGCGACATTTCTTAGTAATGCTCTTCCAGTCTTATTTCTTGATGACATGGTTGTTTCTGACACTGGAAGAAAAATATGGTCATGATGACTTAATTAATTACCTTAATTAACTACCTGTAGTCTAATTCTCCCTCTAAAATAATGCATGCCATCAGCCATTACTATATCTTGTGGTAGCAAGTTGCAAAGTTCAACAATGTGCTGTGTGAAGAAGTGTTTGCTTTGATCTCTTTTGCACGTTACAACATCTTGCTTCATTGGATGGTACTGTTTTAAAGTTATGAAAAAATAGAGGAAACAAATCTCCTTATCCACTTTCTCCCATGATGCATAACTTTATACACTTCTATCCTGTCTACTCTTGTTCTTTCTGCTAGTAAGATGGTTTCATCTGCATTTTTGTTTGTTTTTTGTTTTTATTTGTTTGTTTTTGGTGGTTGTTGCATTTTCATACTCTGGGTGGTTTACATATAATTATTAAAATAACATAATAAAAAGCACAACAAATTAAAAATAAACCAATCAAATAAATATATCCAAAAATAAAATAACTGGCATCCATGGGCACAGAGAATTCTAAAATACTGACTGGTTAATTTATTGCTAAGGGGGTAACATTCTGAAAACTTTCCTTGAATAGGAAAGTTTGTAATTGTTTTTGAAGATATCCAGGGATGGGGTCTGGTGCAGCTCTAGTGTGTTCCACAGCATTGGTATCACCACTGAGAAGAATCTATTTCTAATTATAGACTGTCTAGCCATCTTCAGGGTCAGCACCTAGAGCTGTGTAGACTGTGACAAATGGGGAGTTGTTGTGAGGGAGAGACCGTCTGACAGATAACAAACCATATATGGCCTTATATGATAACACTAACACCCAGCCCCGCAGTGGGAAAAGAAAATTTACCTGGACGGGTGTGGGTGCACCGCTGCTCAAAGTCCTTTCCTTAAAGAGAAATGCCATCTTGGCATTTTCTGCTTCTGTTCCTATTGCCAGGCTTCATTACACTCCATGGGAGAAAGTCCAAAGTACTTCGGTAACTTTGGCAGCTTCTCCCAATGTGCTTCGGACTTTCTCCCATGGAGCGGAAGGAAGTCTGGCAAGAGGAATGGAAGTGGAAAATGCCGAGGTGGCATTTCCCTTAAAGGTATAGAGCCTCAAACATTGGTTGAAAATCTGCTCCTTGACATAGTAAGTCACACTAGAATAGGTCCATTAAATTACTCGAGATTTTATGAATCAGTTCCTTCATATATGACATTAAATCAAATCAATGTATTCTAGTGGTAACTAGAATAGACCCATCTTGTTCTAATTCAAATTATTGAAATGTATGGACAAGAAGACTCATCAAATCCCCACTGACTTTATGGGCCTACTCTAAGTGGGACTTACTATGCTATGCAACAAGATTTCAGTCAGTGCAAGCTTTCATTATGAATTAATTTATCCAGCTCTTTGATTAATTTGGTTGTCTTTTTTCTTCACCTTCTATAATTCTGCAATAATCTCTTTGAGATGCAATGACCAGAACACTATCCAAACCATAGGTGATAAAACATTTAGTATACACATGATATGCAGGGGGGAATTATCATGTTATTGTTATTAAGTACTGTAACAGCCTCTGGCAGTCTACTTTCAGAAGGATAAAATTGGAGAATGTGCGGATTCCCCATGCCCCATAGGGCATGGAACGGCCCGCCTGAAACCACTGCAGTGAGAGACGCTCCTTGCGAGTGGGTTCTGCGGCCGCCAAATTAAGGGGGGTGAATAAAGTATAGGGTTTGATTCACCCAATTACCGTGACCTGACCCGCGACGCTGCCAAGTAAGCAGATAGCTAACTCCTGTGTAACATTAAGTGTAATAAACTCATCTCCCGGTTTGGGAAATCCCTGGCGCAAATAAGCCATGTTTGTCCCTGCCTAATCCCCAACACAATGGTCATTCTTTCCCCGTGTTTGCCCGAGTTAATTAACTTCCCCTTTGAAGGTTTCCCCATTAACCTGAATCAACGTATGAGGTAATGCGCTGTTAGATGACAGTTTGCCACCGTTGCGTTTTCTTCCCTATAAATGATATTGCCTTTTGCCATTAAAGTACTGATCGATCCTGCTTCCTTGTCTCGTGTCGTTACTTGATCAGTCATCCTCCGGGCGCCCCGGCCCTCCAGTGGCCCCAATTCCTTCAAGAATGAATCTTTCATGAGGGTACATAACCTTTGTCATATTTATGGTGGGAGAGCCACAGCCAAAGTAATCCTCCCCCCTTCTATAGCACTTAGACATTAAGTTGGAATTTTTACGAGAGCCTAAAAGAAGGCTCACCAAAGTGCTGGGTTTGGTAAGCAAGTTCTTACCTGCCTATTTTACTGGTCAGTGTAATCAATGTACCAGTATCCATCTGTTTTCATTAGAACCAAAGCACTGTAGCTTTGGGCTACTGCATGAATGTAACTAGTAAGTGAATTAAAAAAGAATTAAAAATAAAAATAATTACTAGGAAGGCCATTGTCAATGTTGCTTCCCAATCCAGGAAGTGGACTTCATCCAATATCACCATGCTGTACCTGCTACTATATACTGTACATTTTATGAAGCTTTGGTTGATGTGATTCCCTCCTCAACCCCTATTATATTGCTGGAATTGGCAATGAAATCACAAATATGGTCCATGTAGTATAACTCAGAAGTCCTGGCAGTGCATAATTAAGCTTTTGAAACGAGACAGGAACAGGCCACTGTGCTGAAGTCTTCTTTCACAACTGTTGCACACAAGTGCCCATCTACTGCCCTTATATGTATGATATAGGTAGAAAATTCCAATATATTTGTTGTATATTGGAAATGTTTTGATAACTAAACAATAACTAAATATTGCTGATGTTTAGAACATGATTGAAAGTGTGTGGCCACTTTGTTTGGGTTATACTGTGGGTATTTTTGAAAATAACACTTTAGAAACTTGCTTATTTTCTACATTTCTCATTAAGACATTTTGCACATCACAAGGGTATCAATTTGAATGAGACATGAGAGACAAAAATAAGAAAAACCAACTTCTCAACACTTCTCTGGTTGCTTTCATGCACTTTATATTAAACCTGTGGTATGCTCAGACAATTGAGAGGGCTGAACAGGTGCCCCCCACACCCGCTGCCGTTTATGGCTGTCGTTAATGTACTTAAGGGTAGTCATAAATGAGTCTGAAGCTGATTCTGGCAGCAGCAGCAGGAGCGAGGGCACAGGCTGAATGATTTAGTACCACAGGCCGGATCCACCCCATGAGCTGTAGGTTTCCAACCCCTGCTCTAAAGAGTCTGAGGTGCTGAATTCTTTCTTTGCTATTTCATTATATAAAGAAACTAGCTGATTGCACAGCCTTGCTGGGCAGATATTGTTTTTTGTGTTGGTGGTAGGGTGGTTTTGGGAGGTGCCTTAATTGAAACGAGAGGATTCACTTGAGTAAGCCTTGATGCTGGGGAAGGTTGAGGGAAAAGGAAGAAGGGGACGGCCAAAGATACGGCAAGGGCGAGAGGCAGGTATCCCTCAGAGTAAGCACCTCCCCTGATGGATACTTGCCTCTGGCCCTGCCATTCCCCCTCCGCTGTTTCGTTGACATCCCTCGAAACAGCAGAGGGGGCAATGCAAAGGCACCAGGCACGGATCTGCCAGGGTAGGCACCTCCCCAGAATGATACCTGGCTCTTGCCCTTGCCATTCTCCCTCCGCTGTTTCAGGCAGCGTGGCTGAGGGTAGAAGGGGCAGCAGGGCAGAGGCAGCGCCAACAGTAGCACCTTGCCCATCCACGTCGGGTCCTGAGCTGTAGTGCGCACGTGTGTAAAGCGGCCGTTGCTGGCTGTCCCGCCTCCTCCGCGCTCGGGGCATCCTGCCTGATTGGCTGTGGCGTGCCGCAGAGGATGCTGGGACTTGGAAGGTTCTTTTGTTGGTGTTTGTGGGGTGCAGGACCCACTCTTGTTCTCCGGACCCTCGTGGCGATGATGTCAGGGAAGTAAGGTAAGTATGAATGGCACATTACAGGATAGGCTGGACGGGTATGGAAACGCATTCCGCACACGCATGGCCGAATCCCTTTCTTATAGGTATAGATATCTCCCTCCACTCACTTGCCTAGTTAAAACACTCCTTTTCGATTTGATGACAGAATAGTATTAACTAAAGTCATATTTATGTGCAGGTATACACGTCTGCAACTATAGTAGACACTACAGTTGTTCTACATAGTGTAACATGAACTGATCCTGCATCAGAGTTTTTCTTAGCTACTTTTGCCTTTCAAGGGAAGGGGTGCTCAAATGGCTAATGGAACATCAGTCTCTATGTAATCCTACTGAGTTTACAGGCTGTGGCTCCCAAAAGTCTCATTATTAGCAAAGGATAACAAATGTACAAGACTTCCAAGGCCCTTCTCAGCAATAGCACTGTATCTAAAATTGTGCTCCCACTCCAGTCTGGTTTACTCAAACACTATAAGTCAGCTAAAGGCCTTTCTTTTCCAGTAAACCTCTGGGTAATAGATGCAGGACAATAATGTTTTTTGTCACCATCCTGAAACCACATGTAATATTGTCAGGATACAAACTGCATGCATTTTTTTACAATACAAATTGAAAGTCTCTTGGACAAGAACCTAACTTCTTTTTTGGCTCAATATTTTCCGGATTTGCCACACCTGATACATTGAGGTGACACATATGTGACTTGTATGAGAATATCATTCTCAGCTGAATTAAACAATATAGAGTTTCTCAGTGACAATAGTAGTATATTCTTTCCCAAACAGTTCAGCTGTTAAATATTAAATGGCATTCAGTATGGAGCACATAAAATAGAAAAGATAATGGAAAACTCCATTATCCATGTTCCTTCAGCCGTATGAATGGTTTCTGGAAACAAATCATCTGAATTTTCTACTGAACTAATACTTATTCAAATCAGGACATTTTGCTTCTGGGATTCAGAGGAATACACATCTGATATTGCAAGATTGGTGAAAACTATATGTTATGTCATTTCTGATAGGGAGGAAAGTCCAAACAAAAAGTTATAATTTCTGAATGGGATCTTGAATCAGGACCATATTTGGCAAGGTTACTGTGCACAATATAGGCGCACTCTGTGCAAAATATAAAAAAGTACTTTTAAAGATCTAGCGTCTGTTTTAAGAAATAACCTACCTTTTTTGAATATATTTTGCAACAATTTTTCATCAGATAATTTAATAATTATTTTTCAAATGGTTACTATGGCTTCCGCAATTGAACATTATTATTGCAAGAGGGTTTTTTTAATTTGAAGCTGTCCGTCCTGTTATTTATTTTATTTAGTATTTTTTATACCGCTTTCCTCACCTATTGGTGACCCAAAGCGGTTTACGGACAAAGATGGTAAATTACATAAAACTTAAGGCCCATGTCATGGGTAACAGTCGCTTCCACTCCCCTGCAACCGGCTGAGGGGAGGAGCTTAGGGGGCTCTGTGGCAGGGACGAAGGTGGAAAATGTCCTCCTGCCATGGAGCAATGGTTACTCCCACTCCCCTCCAACCGGCTGAGGGGAGGAGCTAAGGGGGCTCTGTGGCAGGGACGAAGGTGGAAAATGTCCTCCAGCCACGGAGCAACGGTCACTCCCACTCCCCTCCAACCGGCTGAGGGGAGGAGCTAAGGGGGCTCTGTGGCAGGTACGAAGGTGGAAAATGTCCTCTAGCCATGGAGCAATGGTCACTCCCACTCCCCTCCAACCGGCTGAGGGGAGGAGCTAAGGGGCCTCTGTGGCAGGGACGAAGGTGGAAAATGTCCTCCAGCCACGGAGCAAAAGATACAAGACTTTTAAATGGTGGCGCTAGCATCTAGTCAAGAATTAAGATCAGGGGTGCCCAAACCTTTGGGGCTGTGGGCCGGTCACATGGTTGAGTGGGCCGGTCACATAGTTCCTCCAACCAGAAGTGGAAGTAAAACATGCCCATACATATGCAATACACTGGTGTAAATGCACACACAGCTGTTGTAAAGGCATTTACGACAGCTGTGGGTGCATTTCTGGTAGCATTTTGCGCATGTGTGGGCACATTAAACTTCTGCTTCTGGGAGGTGCCAAAGGCTGGATCCGGCCCAGGGGCAATAGTTTGTGCACCCCTGCCTAAGAATAAATACATTGAAATGCAAGCCTTCCTCAGTCCCCTATCTCTTTTCTCTTAGTTCCTATTGAACAAATACTCGGGCACAGCTTTAGCAGAAGGGGAAAAGAAGTTTATTGACAAGGCTTGTATTCATATAAATTTGTCAGATAGATGGCAACAGCAGTTCATTTCATCTTAGTCTCAAAAAGCAGGAAGAAAAATCTTTCAAGCAAGAGGCTACTGACGAACTTTCTGAAACTAATACATTTTGAGTCAGAAAGAGACTGAAATAGGTTGTACAACTGAACCACTGAGAAAAACTGAACTAAACTACAACCCACACACAGAGATCAGCATATATACACAGAGTAGAAAGCAGTTACTTTTGGAAAGAAGAAACATTTAGTCTGCTAACAGGCTGTTTAAAAGAGGCAATGTTTGTAAAATGTTGGCTCTTCCCATCTCCATGTTAGTATGGGAAACAAACACAAAGCATGATGGGATTGTCTGCTATAAGCTTATTTTCCATAAGAACATGTTCACAAAATCTGGGTGTGCATGCTAACTGAACTATTCTATAGCCATTGCTCATATTTCTTGCATTTACTTCAGGAAATAGATGAGTCTTGCTGAGGTGAATGGGTCTTACTTCTGAGCAATAAGTGTTTAATCGTATTTGAACAAATGTAGAGTACAGTAAAACCCCTACTTACGAAAAAAAAGTCCATTCTGTAGGCTTTTGCTTAATTTGGATTTTTATGTAACACGAAGCAAACCCATAGGAAAAAATATTTTTTACGTAACTCAGAGCAAACCCATAGGAAAAAATGAAATTTTTATGTAAATCAAAGCAAACCCATAGGGAAATGAATTTTTATGTAACTCGAAGCAAACCCATAGGGAAAATAATCTTTATGTAACTCGAAGCAAACCCTTAGGAAATTGTGTAAATCAGGGCATGGTTTTAACACAAAATCATTATGTAAGTCGAATTTTATGTAAGTCGAGTCATTTGTAAGTCGGGGTTTTACTACACACATGTAGAGTAGCTTTGGAGCATACCTGTCAATCTTCCCAGATTGGCCGGAATTTCCCATTTTTCGGCACCAATTTTTCCCATTTCCTACCCAGAGCTGCCGAAACCCTGGAATTTGGCAGCAGGGGAAAAGGCGTTACTGTGTGTCCTTTCTGCGCAGCTCGCTTCTACGCATGCGTAGAAGGCTTTTACGCATGCGTAGAAGGTTTCTGTGCAGAAGGGGATTGTAGAAGCCTTCTACGCATACGTAAAAGCCTTCTACGCATGCGTAGAAGCGAGCTGCACAGAACGGTTCTGTGCAAGTCACTTTTACGCATGTGTAGAAAGCTTTTATGCATGCGTAAAAAGCGACCTGCACAGAACCATTCTGCGCAGGTCCCGGATTGTCCGGAGCCGCGGTTGACAGGTTTGCTTTGGCGTGGGGAGCTGGAGAAAGCAAAAGATAAAGAATGAAAGAAGAGAATGCAGACGGAGGGAGGGAGCGAGAGAGAAATAAAGAGATAAGCAGAGAAACCACAGAGGGGCAAAAAGAGAGAGGTGTCACACAAAGAAATAAAGACTGATAGAATGAGAAAGAGAGAAAGGAGCAAAGCAGAGAACAAGAGAAATAAGAGAATGTGTGTTCCCATATGATAGCTGCGCACCATTTTAAATGGTGTGTGTGTAGGCGGGGAGGTGTCTTTCCATCCCCAAGTGAAGAAAAGGTGGCGCAGAGGATGACACCTTGCCATCACCTGGTGTTGGGGGTGGGGAAGGGAGCTGAGCCTATTTAAGCATGCCCTGCCTGTTAAGCACCCTCTTTTGGCAATTTTCAGCCAATGAACCACCCACACTTTCTCTTAGTCCAGAGTACTTATAGGGGTTTCCATTGAGGGGTCGGATAGGAACTTTTTAGCTCAATTTCCGGATTGACAATTCGGAGATGGGTAGCTTTTTGCCTATCCTACTCTGTCTTCTTAGTTGTCCTTTAGTGGAGGTGGGCAGTGTTACTAAATACGTCATGATTAGTTGGCAGGTAGTGCTGCGTTGATGGGTTTAGCAGTGAATCCTTTAGGGCATCTATTGACGAGGTGGCCCTGACTGCCTAGCATGATTCGTGTGATTCAGTTAGGCATACAGGGCACACATGAGACAACTTTGGGAGGCATCCAACATTCGTTCACACAAACAGAGTTGGAAATGGATTCAAAGGGGCCTCCCCAACTTGATGACATGGATCAGCACTGTGCAGAGGCAAGGATTCACCCATTCTAGTATCAGGTAAAGCACTACCAGACCTCACTGCAGGCTATGGGTTAAATTTATTTAAAATTTAAATACAATTGTGGCCCAGTGCCTTTGACCATAGTAAATGTGTCTCTCCTCTGACTGTGAGGGAAAGTAATGAGAAAAAGAGGAAGAAGCAGCAAATAGAGGAAGAAAGAGAGAGAGAAAGCCAGTGGGAAAGTAGGGGGTGTACAGAAACAAGTGAGTGTTTGAAGGAGTGAGAAAACAGAGAGATAAAGCAAGAGAAAGAGGGTGTGGGGGCAACAGAAAAGGAGGAGACAATTTGCATTAGATTACCTCAGTTTGAAGAACCAGTATGTGGCAATGATAGCAAAGGCACCAAGTCAGACTGAATCTTAACATCTAAATACACCGTAATTATCTATTTATACTTTAGCAAAACAGGAACTGTCAAGTCAGACCACTGATGCATCTGGTCAAGTATTGTCAGCAGGCAGCAGGTCTCTTGGGTTACAAGCCACATTCTTTCTACGTGATACCTGCAGATCTCTGTTACTTCCTTGTGGTCTTCCACTGATATACTAAATCGACCTCACCATGCTTAGTTTTAGATATTACATGATCAGGCTGGCATACTGGCCATTTCTCATCTCCAGCATGATACCTAAACCACAGGCAACTTTTTTTCTGCCATGTTTTCTGCCTTTTGCGAAAAAAGTGACAGTGCAAAGCAAATATTTTTCCCCACAGCAAGCATAGGAGACAGATAAATGTATCAAAAGCCTAACCGATAACTGCTACGTATGCTTGTTTCTGGAAGAAGAAAGCACTTATTGCATTTTCTGGTAAGGCAACTTTTTACAGAAAGGCTCAAAAAGATCAATTTGACAAATTTATTCCACATTCTTGGAGGAATAATTCTCACCAACCTGCAGCCATGAAAGGGGGAAATTACATTTACTTGTTCCAGACATAAAGACAAACCAGATCAGCATTCAAAGGCCAGAATGGGTGATACGTTTATTAGACCACTAAGTAAGGATTATGCATAGGCATATATCTCCTGGCCACTGGCCAGAAGTATTTTGAGACAAGCAATTCAAATAAGAAAATTCCTTACCATTCTGATTATACAGGGTGGCCTATAAATCCCTATTGAATATTTCTCTATATTTACCAATTATTGTATCCAGGGTGTTGCCAGTATTCTTGCGCTTATGTACCCACATACTTGTCACAATATGCTCTTCAAATGTAAATGGGCTTTTTAAAAAAAATATAATATATATGGACAGGTAGGGACTTACGGGACACCCTGTAGTACAATAGGGCATACCATGGTATTGGTACATGTCCATAATCATTGTTCTGTTGTTAAATTAATGACAGGGGGAAAGAGGGCCTTGGTTGAAACAACTGCTTCAGAGTTTTGGAAAATTAATGTCAATGCAAGCAAAAAAAATTTTCCTGAGTTTTAAAATCTGCGACATCATCTCAAACATATCCTGCATATGGATAGCTAGCATATGAAGGAAATGATTTTCAGGCTAGCCCCTTAAAAATCAAGCACTTTCAAAGCCCTGAGCAGTCAGGCTTGCTAACTGAGGTCATAGTGAAGGAAAAGAAAATATAGTGGTTACATTTGGAACAGAGTTTAAGTGCTGCATTCAGACTCACTTGATTTGCTAAAATATGGCTGACGGGTGCAAAAATATTGTCATGGCAATTCAAAGGTAAGATATTTTCCTCATCTTGTTCAAAGTTATTCATGCAAAAAAGTTACATTTGATCCTGAAGCACAATATATGCTGAGCATTCAGCAAATTATTGAGGTCATGTAAACTGCTGGTATTTGTTCAATCTAGTCGGAACTGGAAGTTCTCCATTATGTTTAACCTGTCTCATATTTAAGACTCAGTTCAGTGTATTAGCATATCAAAATATCTTTTCTCAAGAGTTGCTATATTCCAAGTCCTGAAATATGAGTGTCCTAATTTGAATATTATGCATCTTAATTTGCAAATTATTCAGACAAACTAAGTCTCTTATATAAATCATGCACAATTATTATTGCATTGTTTTTCTATCACCAAGTTTCTATCCTAGTACCTAGAGAAAACACTGATCTCTGATAGCTACCAGCTGGTGTAATGATTATAACACTGGATTTGGATAAAGGAGGCTGAGGATAAAATGCTTACTTGATCACAAAGGTTGCTTAGTGACTCAAGCCACCACCTTTCAGCCAAAGGGTTGTTTATTATTTATTTATTTATTTGATTTATATCCTGCCCTACTCAGCACAGGCCGACTCAGGGCAGCTTACAACATGTCCATAAGAATACAATATAGCAAAAACAAATATGCAAAGAATGCAATAAGAAAATAACAAGATACAGTGCAATAGAGAAACATGATGGAGCCCAGCTCAATGTCTCAGATGGAGCCTGGGCTCAACATCTTTGCTGGAGCCTGGGGCTCAACGTCTTCAGCCGCATCAACCAGAGGAAATGATGCCACGTTCCGCATCTTCCCAACAGAGCCAGCTGCTCCCCACTTCCCACCGACCAGCAACACCAGGGAAAGGAGCTTTGGGCATCTGGCATCGGCGGTGTCTCTTCTAGCCCTCCAAGCAGGTGGGGCTCAGAGGACGGCGATGTCATGCCCACACCTGCCTCCCATCCCCGAGGCGATGGCGGGGGCTCGGGGAGAGGTAGTGGGACCTCCTGCGGCAGCAGAGGCATCTCTTCTAGCCCTCCGAGCAGGTGGGGCTTGGAGGGCAGTGACATCAGCCCCACACCTGCCTCTCATCCCCGAGCCGATGGCAGGGGCTCAGGGAGAGGCAATGGGACCTCCTGCGGCAGCGGAGGCATCTCTTCTAGCCCTCCAAGCAGGCAGGCCTCAGAGGGTGGTGACGTCAGCCCCACACCTGCCTCCCATCCCCGATCCTTCCAGCGTTGTAGGAATAAACAGGGACGAGGCATTAAATAGCCAATATACATGACTGTGTACAACCCTATTCACTCCTTACTTTACCTTGCATCAGTAATGTGAACAGGGGTGAATAGTAAGCCCCACCCACTTCCTTGTCTCTTTCTCTATACAAGCAGGAATGAATCTGAGGAGAAGAGGTTCCTGCTCACATGTTGGGTTATTGAATAGGAATATTTCATCTGATTCAAGACAGAAGCAAAGAAGAAAATGAGGGCAAACAAGCAGGAATCATGGGACTGTGAAAGAGTGCAGTTCCCTTTGGAGACGGCGATTAAATGTTTTACTATTACTAAAAAATTCTGCAGTTTAACTTTCTTTGTTCTACTCAACTTTAGAGCACAACACATGTGTTCAGAGCTTCTATGTGCAGTCATCCAGCTACTGTTCAGTTGATCACATTTAATGAGATTCATTTCAAGTCCCTTCCACCCCATTTAAAGACACTACTCTATCTCAGTAGGAGTACAATAATCTGACCATATTCAGAAATAAGACATGCTGCTAAAGGGTTTTTAGATTACAACTGAGGCGAGCCTGACAATTAAATCAACACTCCATGCATCTTATACTGGCGGAGGCGACTTGAAGTCCACAAAAGCTTGTCAAAATAAAACTTACTCACTTTTAACAAGAACCCCGGTTGTTTTTGCTGAAACAGATTTTGGAAGGTTGTCACTTATGTAAAACAGATCAACAGAGGGTATTGCATGCATATATTTTTCACTTCCAGTACAGTTCCATCACATGGAAGTGCAATGTCCCAGAGTGCATTCCTTTCTTCCATTTAAATACATGAGTTTCAGGTAATTCTAATGGGGTATTTGAGATGGCAGCAAAAGCCATTTCCATAAGGGAGAAAGATATGTAGAAAGGTGATCACAAATCATTTTATATTTACCAATTTAAAAATAGCTGATAAAGTGTAAAGTAAAATTAAGAGTACCTCCAATGGCGATAAAGCATGACCATTACTTCTACACCAAAGACTGTTCCTCAGATGCCACTGTTACTGTCTAGAGAGAGTGCAGCATTTCTATAATGAAGAGATTGCATTGCAAAGCATGAGGATCCTCTTCCCTTTCCAGTCTTATGAAGTTGTCAATGTTATTGTAATGGCATTGAGCCCAAAAATATAATGTAATACATTTTAAGATGCCTGTCATGTGCTTGTTCATTTTTGTTTTTTCTAAAATGTCCTTCACGCCATATAGTTTTGTTGGTGTTCATGATGCCTCCACATAGGTTCTGTATTACAGCTGTCAAACTCTGAGTTTCAAGGATTTTCCACTACTGTGTGCAATCTTCTAAATGTCATGACCACAAGAAAGAAAGCATGCATACAAAAGAAAAATGTAGAGGTGTGTCGCAGCAGCACATGCTTCTTCCACAATTATATTCACATAGCACTACGTAGCTTTGTTCCCTTCCTCTGGAAGAATTTCTACATACGCACATAGTAATAGCCCAAGGAAATTTAAAGAAAAAATCCAATCCCCACTCATAAGCCACAGAGGGCTTAATTTTTTTGCACCTGAAAGAAAATCTTCTTTTTACAGGACCCAGAAGACTGTTTGCAGGCGCACCCCCCAAAGAAAGACTCAGACACCGGTATTGGATTAAAGGCATCGGGCCACTTTTATTGAATAATGCCCTAGTCCAAATTATCACTTTCAATTGGTGTATCATCCAATTGTAATTCTTTAAGGCAAGCAGGCCGCAGTAACACTGGTAAGGTTCCTCCCAAAATGCCAATGGAAATTGGCTACATGTATCTATTTGTATCAATTTGTTTGTTGACACAAACAAATTGTTGACCGGAGTCAATATACTATCTACTGACCCCACCCTATGATGTGTATCCGTTCAATATCAGGGTGATGCAGGCTATGCAGCTCCTGCCATCAGCCCTTGCATGGTTCGCCCTTGACCGGCTAATCTTATTCCCCTGTACCTATCTACGTGTTGGCCAGTCAATTGCGAACCTGCCGGATACCTATGGGTCATAAATCTGTTACCTTACCAGTGCTACCCGCCACACAGGGAGGCGTCCGTGATGACTCACCGCCCCCCCCCCCAGACCGTCAGCTCGGTCACCAGGCCTGCTTGCACGTGCTCCAGAAAGAGGTCCAAACCTCTGGGTGACAGATGGACCCCATCTCTTGCATATAGACCATAATCCTGCAAGCCTATCCTAGGATGTTGAATGGCTGTTCCAAAGCCATTGTCAAAAAGGAACCAGGTGACAGCCCTGTTCAGTGACCGTTGAGCACGATCCAAACCACGGAGGTCAATGCCTCCCTTGTAACAGTGTCTTGGCACGATGTCAGACCATAGCAGCCGCGTGTACAGCCATAAGTGATGTAAAAAGGCCAGGTCACTGCACACCGACATTTTTAAAGAGAGGCCAGTGATCTGTCCGAGATCATTGCCGCCGAGGTGCAGAATCAAGACATCAGGCGGTCCTGCATCCCTGATGGACATCAGGAATGGCAACAGTTCCCGCCATCTCATGCCGCGCTTACCGTACCAACGCATACGTGCAGCTGCACGTAGCCCGAGATGGGGTCCACAGTCTGACGCCGCAGCATACTGCACTGCCCAGTGCACAAAACTGTGGCTCACCAGCCATACTGCCACCGGTGTGCATGGACACACAGGGTCTGTAAAAGAAGGAAAAGGAATTAAGGACATAACTGGCACTCATGCAGTGAGGGGGCGTACATATAAAGAAAAACACGCAGACCCCCATCTGCCCATGTGACGTATATCAGCATCAGAGTACCCAAACGCAGCCGCAGTTGAAGCGGCGCCTATCCTAAATGAGTGGGTCCCATAACAAGCCCCAGGGAGGCCGACACTGTGAAGTGCCATACCGGTCACCTTCCAAAACTGGAATTTGGTCAGGGGAGACCCATCCTGGTGGCAGAAAAATGGGCCAGGGTGCGTGCCACGCATTGCCAAAAACTCATGTAGGGCACCAACCGGACGGATGTCAGCAATTATACACCGTAGCAGTCTGACACCACTGCCTACTCCGTGCTGATCGGCCTTTGAGGAACGAATCCTCAACTGGGCCCACTCCTGGGTAAGAAAGACATCGTCGAGTTCCAGTGCCCTACGAGACATGTCCCCCTTTGACAATGGGACCAGCTCACTGATACGGAGCGCTCCAAAAAAGGCTACGGTGGTAGCCGCATGAAAGAGAGCCTCCTCATACCTATCGTAACACAAGCTATGCCAACCTTGTGCAAGGTGTATCAGAACCTCTGGTGAAACAGGGTGACGTGTGTCCGGGTGGCGGCCTCGTTCACGTGTCCACCCTTCTAATACATGACATATGCGGAAGTCATTCACACAGTCAACGAAACCCCTCGCCTTAGCCATAAATGCCAAAGCTGAAAGCCTAGTGGCAATGGTGCGAGGGGCTAACCCTAGATCATGGAGGTAAACCATGAACTGCAGAATCTGGTCGACCGGGATTGGCCACACTTCGGGCAACTGCCTTCGCCCACAAAAATTCCTAAACTGTAGGAGTGCATGTAGGTATGCCTTACGCGTGCGAGGTGCCAAAGACATGCCGATCGCCCGGTTCACCTCTCCTCGCCAAATGTCCAGATCTCAGCCGGGAGTGGAGAGGGCAGTTCCTCTGCTTCTGGTGCCAAGGCACGGAACCGGGGGATCTGCAGGCGGGATAAAGCGTCAGCAATATCATTATCAATGCCTGGTACATGTCTGGCCCTGAAAAGCACATTAAGGCGTAAAGACCTCAAAACAAATTGACGAACTAATGCCATAACTCTGGGGGATTTAGATGTCTGGGCGTTGACAATGTGCACCACTGCAGCATTGTCACACCAAAAGTGAACTACTGAATTAGCCCACGTATCCCCCCAGAGCATCAGGGCACCCAAAATGGGAAAAAACTCCAGAAAAGTAAGATCGCGTAAACGATCTGTGCCTTGCCATGTATGAGGCCATCGGCCATAGGACCACCTCCCTTCAAAGTAAATCCCATAACCCAGGGAGCCAGAGGCATCCGACTGTACTTGGAAATGCGGGCTGAGCATAAGCTCCGATCTCCAGAAGGAGATGCCATTAAAATCCTGAAGGAATGTGAGCCAGACCGTAAGATCCGCCCGTAAACCTTTGGTCAGCCGAACCCTGTGGTGGCATTTTAAAAGGCCAGCCATGGCGTCGCACAGATGCCTGGCAAAGGCCCTGCCAGGTGTTACTACCCTACAGGCAAAGTTGAGGTGGCCGTGAAGCACCTGTAACTCTCGGAGAGACACCTTACGCCTGGCAAGCATTGCCAGAATGGCATCAGAGATCCGCGTCACCTTTTCCATGGGCAACCTGGATGTCTGGGCAACAGTGTCAATCTCAATACCTAAAAAGGTGAGAGTGGTAGTGGGCTACAGACCGGGACCCTGATCTATGAACAAAAGCCCAGTGAAGGAAGGTGCTAAACCGTTCGAAAGCAGAACATGAGATAGAACAGCCAAAAGGCATGGCCTTATCTACATAAAAACTGCCCCGAAAATGGAAACCTAACAGCTCAAAGTCATCCGGGTGCACTGGCAACAATCGGAATGCCGATTTGATATAACACTTTGCCAGTAGCGCCCCTGGGCCACATGAGCGTACCATCTGCAAGGCCTAGTCAAAGGAAGTATACCTGACCGAGCAAAGGTCATCAGGTATTGCGTCATTGACCGAAGAACCCGCAGGGTAAGAAAGGTGGTGAATTAACCAAAATTCACCCGGGAACTTCTTAGGGACTAAACCCAAAGGTGACACCTTCAAGTTCGGGAATGGTGGGTCAGCAAATGGCCCAGCAACCATCAGTGCGGTGACCTCCTTAGCTATAGATTGGGCGGCGATATCCTCATTACCCCTGAGGGAAATTAAGTTTGGGGCGTCTTGAGGCCCGCGTACCCCCTGAAATGGTATGCGGAAGCCGAATTGAAAACCCTCAAGTAGGTACTTCGCATCATCCCATCTAGGATAAGCGGTAAGCCAATGTTGCAGCACCTGGACATCAATTGGGGAGGGGGCCTTTCTGATTGGTTGCACCATCAGAGGGAGCTCTGACCGCCCCCTGCCCACCCCTACCTCTGCCTCGTGATCCACCAGCCCGCGGGCATGCGGAGGCGGCGTGAGGGCCAGAGCAAGAGGGGCACTCGTGCCGGAACCGACACTGACGCTTGTTGCACACTCCATTGGCGGAGAAGCTCCAACACAGCAGGCGGGCTGGAACCCCCTGCCCCACCGTTTGGCGGGGAACCTGTGTAGCAGCCGCCCGCTGCACAGCATGGCCACAATGGTACCGATCACCAGGCGCCGGCCGCGTGGGGGTCATGTACAAGAGCCACAATTGCTGGCAGGGCTCATCCCACCTCATCTCAGGATGGAGGGCCACTCTCATCCTAAACTCCTCGTCATAGGCCAACCATGACGGTCCAGGGAAATCGACCACCGCCCGATAAATATTATCCAGGTATTGCACCATTGGAATGGCCAAGTCAGGGCGAGCCCTCAGGTATACCGCCATATAAATGAGGTAGGCCTGTAACCAATTGGCCCAGGTGCGTGGCGGCTTATGATGATGGGACAACTCCTTGTCCCTGTCATCCTGCCCTTCCCTCTCTTCCTTGGTGGGCTCACGGTTTAGGAGGGAGAAAATGTCCACGTATTCCCCCCTCCAAATCTTCTCCCTAGTGGCCTGGGAAAGATGGTCACCCAGGGGCAAGGAATAACCGGCCGTCGGTAGGGCCGCAGTTGGGACAGATTGAATGAAGGGTGAACCCAGTGGTCCCTGAACAACCCCTGAAACATTAGGCATACCCCTAGGGGCGGTCACCCCTGTCATAACCGGGGGGTAATTGGGTAACCAGGAGCTAACGGGACAGTGCGGATACAACTGTCCACCCGTGGTAACCTGTTGTGGCCATGGCCACTGCACCCCACCACCCCAGTGTGGCTGGGCAGTGTCACTGGTGTACTTAATTGACCAGGATACTCACTTGGTGCACCCCCGTGGACCGCCCCCACTGGGGGTTCCGGCCCACGGCGGGCGTCGGAGCTCGCGATGGGAATCGAGCTCTGCATGCCGCTACACCCTTGCCACGCAGGACCAGGCCCCTGCGGCAAGCCCCGCTGCGATGATCTAGCAGGGAGCTGTGAGGCGCCAGCTTGGGCTGGCCTGATGGCCTCAAGCAGCTCGACCCTGGCAGCAGCCCGCTGGACAGCGGTGGTCGACGTGCGGGCCGGAAATGCAGGAGGTGCAAACCCACCTTCCGAAGGTGGCAGGGCAATGCCCATTGATGCCTCCAGCAATGAAATGCATGCTAGGAGGGCATCGATGGCCTCAGACCCACCAGTATAAGGTGGGCCGGGCAGGCCGGATGGCCCATCGGGCAATTGCGGAGTTACAAACCCCAGTGTGGATCCCAGGCCCGAATAGGGCCATGACCAATAATCCAGCCCATGTGGGGCCGGGGGAATGGTGGGGCAGAAACCCACACCAGGCCCAAGTGGGCCGCCCTGCCCAGAGCCGGGCAAAGACCCCATAGGGGTAGTGATCCCCGAGGGGCCGGCCTGTGCCGCCCCTGCTTGGACCCCGGCATCGGCCGGGTAGGCAGCAGCCTGTCCGCCCACATTGGTGGTAGTGGGTAAACCGGCCCTACCACCAGGGTGCAGGGGCACCGCCTGAGCCCTCCGGCCCAGGGGTGGCCCCCTAGATGTGGGGGGGTGGGCAGAGCCCTCCCCCTCGTCTGCGGCTTCGGAGCCGTTGCTTTTCGCTTGGGAGCCATGTCTCCCAAGCCGAAGAGTGCAGGAGAAAGGGAAATTCCCTTTTAAAAGAGGGCAGGCGAAAGCCGGGGAGAAAAGCGATGGAGAAAACTTCTCCTCTCCGTCGCTTCAACAAAATGGCAGCCGAGCTGCCTCGTGGCCACCCCTTTTAAAGAGGGTGGGCACGCCCCCTAACTCACCTGGATGTCTGAGTCCGGGTGGGGGGGCCCCGCAAAGAGTGTGGCGGCCATTTTGGCACCGCGCTTGCATTCTCATATTTAGAACAGCAAAGGAGAGGCAGAAAGAGTTTTTCTCTATAGCATTTTGCTACTTCCCAAACCCTGCCACAATAATTTATGTTAGTCTTCGATTCCCATTTTCCTTCCCTGCAAGATAATGTAAAGATCAGCTGTGCCCTGCTGTGATAATTCACATAGATCATGGGAACTTGATAGATATGACAACAGAAATAACCTTCAAATTGTTACTTCTCTATTCTAATGAGACTTATGTGTGCATGTACACAAATGTGTGCACAGAGCCACCTGTGTGAGCGCCTGAGGTAATGGTTATAAAAGGTTCTCACCTGCCAATAGTGTTCAGAAAGGAAAAAAATCTTATCATGACCACCGCATGGTGTAAAGCCAGAGTTTAATCATGGGGGAGGTGATGCTCTCTGTTATTGACAGAGCTGTATCACTGGAAAGACAGCATGGGGCAGGGAAGCAGAACCTCTGAGAGCCACAACAAACTGGTAAAAGTGATTTTTGAAGCAGCTTTTCATAAAGCTCAGACAGATACCCTTTGGAATGGAGTGCTTAAAGAAGCCAGTGGAGCTCTACAAAAGAAACCAGATAGCATCAGAAGATCTGGCTTCTGTTTTCACCATATGCTCTGCTACAGTTTTACAAAAGATTAGACCACCAAATGCTATTCTTTCCTTCACTCCTCACTCCCTCTCCCTTCCTCAGTGAGAGAGAGAACTAAACTTCTGTCAATGTAAAAGAAGGACAAGTGCCCAAGGGGGAACAGAAGCATCTCTTTGTTCTCCAGACTTGTGAAGCAGCTTTGAAGCCTTTATATGGATCAGACAGTGCAACATGATCCACTCTGGCCATTTGTTACTGAGAAACTTCCTGGATTGGCTGGATTCTGTTTAGTTTTCTCCTTTGGAAACCTTCATTTCCTTCTTCAAACTTCCAAGATGATGCAAACTTTCTCCACCTTCAGGACACTATTTCAACACAGATCAAATTTAGACTTACAATGTAACTTATATTTTTGTCCTTCCATACTTAATGCCACCATGGCATGGGAGACTGCAGAACATCTGGGGAGGATAAATATTGGCCTTTGTACCTGTCCAAGGTCTAAAAGTCTTTTATGGCACAATTAAATGTAGAACTGGATCACTTTTAGTTTTGTCTCCTTTAGAGGAAGCACAGAGGACATCCTTTTTGTTCAGATCAATGACTAGAAAAGGTGGGACTCAATGTAGCTATACAGTACTTTCTTTGTCAACATCAAACATGAACACAATTCCTCAGTCAGCCCAACCAGCAGAAAGAATGGAAGCGTGGCGCCAAAATGGCCACCACGCTCTTTGCGGGCCCCCCCCCCCCCACCGGACGAAACCATCCGGGTAGTTAGGGGCGTGGCCAGCACCCTAATAAAAGGGGCTGGCCACGAGGCAGCCGTGCTGCCATTTTGGCGAACCGACGGAGAGGAGAAGTTTTTTCTCCTTACCTCCGTCGCTCGTGTCCTCTTGGGGGAAGCCTTTTCGGGCAGCTTTCTCTTGTTTTAGGCTTCCTAGCTGCCTTAGCTATGCCCTCAAAGAAGAAGGCAGCCGCGAACGTGGCTCGATCGGCGCGGAGGCGTCAGCCGGGTCGGAGGACCGCGACTGCCCCCGTTCCGCAGCCACCTTTAGCGGACCCCACCGGGAACGGTGGGATGGGATCGGTAGCTCCTTGGCCTGATGCGCGGAGCATACCTGCTGCCCCGGACGGGGCCTCGGCCCTTGGCCCGCAAACAACGACCACGGCCCCTGCCATGGTCCGTGCGGCGGGGCCCTCTTGCCCGGGTGCGCAATTCCCTATGGGGGGTGCGAGCCACGGAGGGTGGTTGGGTTCCCTGCCTTTGCAGGGCGTTCCCACGGCTCCCCAGGGGCTGAGCATGGGCTCTTGGCCTTATATGGCCCCTGGGGCTCAGGGACTTGGACAGGTACCTGTGAATTATGGGCCGGTTGCCCAATTGCCCCCTGTTGGGGCCGGGGCCTATGTCGATGTGGAGGCCCTCCTGGCCCGAGTGGCGGCCCTTGAAGCGTCCTTGGCAAGGGCCAACCAAACAGGGGTGTCTCTAGGTTTTCAGGAGCCCCCTTTGGCCACCAAACAGCGGCCGGCGATGGGTCGGGTTGAGCCGCCTGAGGCGCGCGGGCCGGTGGTGGCCACTGCCTCGCAGCTCCCCACCCCACAGGTGCAGCAGTCTGGTGCTGGTCTGGCCCCGTCGATGAGCTCAGCTTCGGTCGTGAGCTCCGACGCCCCCAGCGGGCCGGAACCCCCGGTGGGGGCGGCCCGCGGGGGTGCAGCAGGTGAGTATGCAGTCCAAGCTAATGCACCCACACAACTGACTTCCTTGGGTGGGGGGGGGGCTGTTCAATGGCCTTGGCCTTGCTAGGGTGGCCCGGCGGCCCAATGGCCCCCGGCCCACCCAGCGACTTTGCCCGTGACACAGGGCCTGGGTCGGGGTGGTGCCCCCAATGTGCTGGGAAATGTGTTGGGGATCCCCGGGCTGGCTCAGGCTCATTTTCCTTTGCCCATAGTTCCCTCAGTGCCGGTGGCGGCTTTGCCAACAACAGGGTATTCCTTGCCCTTGGGGGACCATTTGGCCCAGTCTACCAAGGAAAAGATTTGGAGGGGTGAGTATGTAGATATCTTCTCCCTTCTAAATAGGGAGCCGACCAAGGAAGAGAGGGAAGGGCTGGACGAGAAGGATAAGGAGCAGGCACGTCATCATAAGCCGCCACGCACGTGGGCAAATTGGTTGCCAGCGTACCTGATTTACATGGCCGTTTACCTCAGGGCTAGGCCGGATTTGGCTATCCCTATGGTCCAGTATCTGGACAATATTTACCGGGCTATGGTTGACTTCCCGGGTCCGTCATGGCTGGCTTACGACGAAGAATTCCGCATGAGGATTCCACTGCACCCAGAGATGAGGTGGGATGAGCCCTGCCAGAAGCTGTGGCTTCTGTATATGACCCCCACGCGCCTGGCGCCTGGGGAGAGATACCATTGTGGACATGCGGTCCAACGAGCGGCCCCGGTACAGGTACCCCGCCAAGTGGCGGGGCAGGGGGTTCCAGCCCGCCTGCTGTGCTGGACCTTCTCGTCCAATGGTTCTTGCAACAGAAAAAATTGCAAGTACAAGCATGAGTGCCCCTCTTGTTCTGGCCCCCATGCTGCCTCCGCCTGTCCCAGGCCGGGAGGATACAGGGGCAGGGGTAGGGGCGGTCAAAGGGCAGGTAAGACTGCCATGGAGGGAGCGGGTTCGCCAAAAGGCCCCCTCCCCAATTAATGTCGACATGCTGGAGCGTTGGCTCGCATTGTACCCGAGGAGAGCAGACGCTGTGTACCTCCTTCAGGGTTTTCAACTGGGTTTTCGTATTCCTTTCACGGGGGATAGGTCACCCCAGGATGCACCTAACCTTTTGTCACTTAGGGGAAGGGAGGAGGTGGCTGCCGCCAGCATTAATAAGGAGATTGCTGCGGGCAGGGTCGCTGGCCCTTTCCCCGCACCCCCGTTCCCCAACCTTAAAGTGTCTCCGCTAGGACTAGTGCCCAAGAAGTCCCCGGGCGAGTTCCGCCTGATTCACCATTTGTCCTACTCAGCCGGCCACTCGGTCGATGATGCTATCCCTGATGACCTTTGTTCTGTCAGGTATGCATCCTTTGACCAGGCATTGCGCATGGTGCGCTCATGTGGCCCGGGTGCACTGTTGGCTAAGTGTGACATTAAGTCGGCGTTTCGCCTCTTGCCCGTGCACCCGGGTGACTTCGAGTTGCTGGGTTTCAAATTCCGGGGTGAATATTATTTTGACAAAGCCATGCCATTCGGCTGTTCCATATCCTGCTCGGCTTTCGAGCGTTTCAGTACTTTCCTGCAGTGGGCATTTGTCCGTAGGTCAGGGTCTCGGTCTGTAGCCCATTACCTGGATGGCTTTTTATTCGGGGGTGAACGGGGCTGGGACACGTGCACACGTCTCCTCAACACATTTCAGACGCTAATGGAGGAACTCGGTGTCCCTTTAGCGCCCGAAAAGACCGAAGGCCCGTCTAATAAGTTAATATTCCTGGGGTGGAAATTGACACGGTGGCGCAGGCTTCTAGGTTGCCCGCAGACAAGGTGTCAAGGATAGTGGCCCTTATATCGGACTTGCCGGTTAAGCGCAAGGCATCCCTTCGGGAACTGCAGGTGCTACATGGACACCTCAATTTCGCTTGCAGGGTGGTCGCACCTGGCAAGGCATTTGCTCGGCGCTTGTGCGACGCCATGGCAGGCTTATCCAGGCCCCATCATAGGGCGAGATTGACACGGGGCATCAGGGCAGATCTGCACGTATGGCTCCAGTTCCTGAGGGAGTTCAATGGGGTCTCATTTTGGAGGTCTGACCTCCTGGCTTCGCCCCAATTTCAAATTCAGTCTGATGCCTCGGGATCCCTTGGTTATGGGATGTACTTCAATGGGAAGTGGGCATATGGTGGATGGCCACCAGCCTGGTCAGGCACGGGTCGCCTGAGGGATCTCACATATTTGGAATTTTTTCCCATACTGGGGGCCTTGATGCTATGGGGTGAGGAGTGGGCCAACTCTGTGGTTCATTTCTGGTGTGACAATGCGGCTGTTGTCCACATTGTCAACTCACAGACCTCTAAATCTCCCAGGGTCATGGATCTTGTGCGCCAGTTTGTATTGTGCAGCCTGCGCCTCAATGTACTGTTCAGAGCCAGGCATGTCCCGGGGGTGAATAATGATATTGCTGACGCTTTGTCCCGCCTGCAGATCTCCCGGTTCCGTGCCTTGGCCCCGGATGCAGAGGAATTTCCCTCGCCACTACCGCAGGAGATATGGACCTTTGGCAAGGGGAGGTGAACCGGGCGATCGGCATGTCACTGGCGCCACGCACGCGTAAGGCGTATCACCACGCGTTGGTTTCCTTTCGAACCTTCTGTACCCAATCTCACCTGCCAGATACCTGGCCGATCCCAGTGGCCCACATCATCCTACCTGCACGCTCAGGGCCTGGCACCCCGCACCATGGCATCCAGGCTATCAGCGCTGGCTTTTATGGCCAAAGTGAGGGGTCATGCGGACAGTACCGCTGATTTCGGTGTGAGACATGTTTTGGAGGGGTGGGTGCGGGAACGTGGGCGTTGCCTGGACGACCATCACCCAATTTCCCCTGGGGTACTTACCCAACTGGCACGAGGCTGGCATGACCTATGTTTCGATAGGTATGAGGCAGCCCTGTTTCGTGCGGCTACAACGGTGGCCTTTTTTGGAGCACTCCGCATCAGCGAGCTTGTGATGCTGTCTAAGGCGGATGCAAGTGGTAGGGCACTGGAACTCGAAGATGTCTATGTTTGCAATGATTGGGCTCAGTTGAGGATACGCTCCTCTAAAACAGATCAGCACGGTGTAGGCAGTTGAGTAATACTGCTACGATGTTCCTTGGAAGACATCTGTCCGGTTGGTGCCCTAAAGGAGTTTCTTGCACTGTGTGGCACGCACCATGCCCCGTTTTTCTGTCACCAGGGTGGGTCTCCCCTCACTCAACCATTCCTGCAGGATGGGGGCGGTTTATACTGCAGCTACTTTTGGGTACTCTGGGGCTGAAATACACCGCATGGGAAGGTGGGGATCACATTGTTTTCAGTTTTTGTGTTCACCCTCTTCAACTGTGAGTGCCAGTTTAGTTACTGCAATGTTTCTCACCCCCCCTTTTTTCCTTGACAGACCCTGGGTGTCGTTTTACACCGGTGACAGTATGGCTGGTGGGCCGTTGCCACGTGCACAGGGCAGCGCGTTACGCTGCACAGGGCAGCGCGTTACGCTGCGGCGACAGAGCGGGACCCCGACTGGGACTGGGTGCATCCGCACATCTCAGGTGGTGTGGTAAGCGCGGCATGTTATGGCGGGAACTGTTGCCATTCCTTTTCTACATCAGGGATGCTGACTTGCCTGATGTCCTGGTTATTCACCTTGGGGGCAATGGTTTCGGTCAGGTCACTGGCCTATCGCGGAAGCTTGCGATTTGCAGTCACCTGGCCTACTCACATTATGTGTGGCCTGCCACACCCCTCATTTGGTCGGACATGATACCGCAGTACGCTTACAGGGGAGCGTTTGGCCTCCAGGCGCTTGACCGGGCTCGTCGCTCCAGGGCTATTGCCCGGTTCCTTTTTGACGTGGGTTGGGGACGCGTCATTCGCCTCCCCGCCATCAGTCTGCAAAATTATGAGCTTTATTCAGGGGAAGGGGCCCATCTGTCGCGAGGAGGTATGGACCTTCTGCTGAGTGATTGGCGAGCAGGCCTGTCGACCGAACTGATGGTCTTGGGGGGGGGGCGTCGAGCCTTTATTGAAGCCTCTCCGGGTGGCGGGTAGCACTGGTAAGGTAAACATTTATGACCCACAGGTATCCGGCAGGTTCGCAATTGACTGGACAACACTAGATAGGCATAAGTTGTTTAAACGTTGTCCGGTCAACGACGAACCAGGCGAGGGGGTGATGGTTACCACTAGACAGCTGGAATCACCCCCTGATTTTATGGATACACGTCAGAGGGTGGGGTCATTAGTTAGATATTGACTATGGTCAACAATTTGTTTGTTGTCAACAAACAAATTGATACAAATAGATACATTGTAACAATTGCCGTTGGCAATTTTGGGTGGTACCTTACCAGTGTTACTTCGGCCTGCTTGCCTTAAGAATTATGATTGGTCGTTTTACCAATAGAAATTTATAATTCGGACTAGGGCTTGAATCAATAAATGTGGCCCAATGCCGTTATCCACTTTCATTTGTGTCTGAGTCCATCATTGGGGGGGGTGCGCCTGCAAAACACTTTCTTTAAGGGAGAAGACCCATTCACATGTTTCCTTGACCATCATTGCTCATTCAAGGGACAATTTGAAATCACCTGAATTTTATCCTCCACAAGATACTGGCAACTACATTTTAAAGCCTAATTTAAAATACTAAGTGCCTTCTACCAACAAGTGCTCTTATCCTCTGATTTAACAGACTTCCTTAATGGTTTTCTTCATTCAGTATTTAACTTACACATTGCTGAGATTTTTTTGTGAGCTGCAAAAGAGAAAGCTTGAAACAATTTCTCATATTGAGATGATGCAGCTTTTCAATTTTAAAACATTGCTGTTTGCCTAGTCTTCCGCTACTACTAGGGACCATGCTTCTAGCCACCATTCTTTGCATTGTTGAATACCTTCCGAGCTACAGATAGGATATTGAGCCACTTCCAAGAGGAACTCAGCAAGCTTTGCTGTACAGAAACAGAACAATTGCTACTGGCAACTGAGAAGAAGAGAAGAACACAGTCTTTTAAAGTATGTATTGTATTATGTTGCTGTAAAGCAAAAGGACTGTGAAATTTAAAAAAATGGAGACTAGAAGCAAAGAGAATAAAGGACAACAAAAAGACAATTAAGTGGTCAAATGACAGTTCATTTTGGCTAGCTGTGCATATTATATTCGTCACCAAAAAGCTGGCTCATATAGAGACAAGAACACTTCTCTTGTTCCAGTTTCCTACTCTTTTACATTTAGCATTCATCTCACACCCAATCCTTCTTTGGCCCTTTTAAATACTTGCAAGCTTTAAATCAGTAGGTCAATCAAATAAAGCAACAGAGTGTCAATTTTGAGAAGTGAATACAAATTTTAAATTGGTGAGGCTGAATATCAAGGGCATACTCAACTTCTGAATCTGTTCTTTAGAATCACTAATGGTTGTCTGACAGTCAAGACTGAGAGACATGAGCAGAAATTATTCATCCTTGCTGTAGTGATAACTTGGCAATACAGCAGAATCAAAATAGATTCAGGGAGCCCTGGGCAGTCTTTCCCAACATTCTTTGAGTCATGACCCCCTTTTGTAATATCCAAGTAACTTGTGACCCCCTTTGACATTTGCATAAAAAGGCATTTTAATGGGGTAAAGAAAATATTTGCAGAGTGGTGCAACTAGCATGTCTCAATTGATTAAGGTTGATATGGAAGCCCTCCTCAATTTCCCATTTTCTTTCTTTATAGCTCCCAAAGTACAAATGTTCAGGGGCAGCTTCAGCAAAATGTAAATGTTTACTTACAAGGCTAATGTTCAAATAAAATTGTCAGGTAGGTGGCAAAAATATAATACAGTATTTTGCTTCATCTTGGTTGCAATAAAGGCAGGAAGAACAATCTCTTAAGCCAGCATTTCCCAAACTAGGTTCCGTGGAACACTGGTGGACTTCAATTCACAAAAGCCTAAGTCAGTACAGTGGCTGATCAGTGCTTTGGATCAGTTAGATAGATAGATTAAACTAAACTAGCAGTACAAGAAAAATACAGAGACATGGAGTCAGCATATTCAGATAACACACATATCCATGGGTTCAGTATTTGTGGTTTCAGTTATCCATCAATCTATATCTATAAAACAGAGGTGTGGGTTTGTATGTGCTCTAAAGGAACCCACACCCCTGGACCAATGTCACTGAAATTTGGCACATACATACCTTGGGTGTGCAAGATCAGCACTGTGGGGGGTCCCACAACCCATTTGGGGGTTTATGCCCCCCAACATGGGATGCAAAGGGGACAACCCCACCAACAGGAAAAACAACAATGGGAAAGCAGTTGCACCACAACGAAACAGCAGTACTGCGCACACGCACCACAGCCTCCTTACTTTCTTTAAAGGAAAAAACCTGAGCAAGGCCGGGTAATTGGCTAGTATTCAATAAATAAAAGCCCTGGAACACATAATACTGTATACATTTCTATGGCACATTACTGAAGCTGGACACTAGAAGCTGCTGTCTGCAGTGTAATGTTTATAAGGAATGGAGGCAGTCATTTTGATATCTCTACAGCTATATATAGTGATGAATGTGATAATAATAATTTCATGTCAGAGATTACTCTGGGTTGAAAGGATTTTTGGTAGAGAGACTCCGCTCAGGAGACGCCTGAATGAGGCTCCTTTCATGTCCCCAAGTGCAGCTGTCAGGTATTGAAACTTGACCTTCCAGTCTCCAGCTCAGCATTCACTATTATCCATGGTTTCAAGTATCTGTGGAAAGTCTTGGAATGTATTCCTTGTAGATATGAGGGAGGTGGGAAGATATCTGTATACGCAGTTACCTTTTGAAAGGAAAAAAACGTATAGCCTACTGACAGGCTGAATGCAATGACTGTGTGTGTTAAATTTTCGTCATTGCCATCTCCATGCTAGCTTTCCAAAATATAATTCTAAACTAATATTTAATGTGTTGTACTTGCATCTGAGCAACCAACCTCAAAATCCTATGAAAATCTCCAAACAGAATACTTTTGAATATTGCAGTGTAGTATAACCAGTGTAGCATAACTAGTGTAGCATCAGCAGGTTCGCACCAGTTTGCCTGAAGCGGTAGCAGAAATTCTGGCAGTCCCCGCCCATCCAAGTTTTGAAATAAAGTAGTCCTAATTCAGGTGCAACACAGGGATTCCCCCCTGGCCATGCCCACCATACCATGCCCACAGTGTGGTAGTAAAAATTTTGGGAACCCACCACTGAGCATAACCATGGCAAACAAATAACCCACCAGAAAACATTGTGATCCTCCTTGGGAGTTGCAACCCATGGAAATTTGTGTATTAGGTGATGACAAGTTAAGTATTTCCCAAATTTCTGATATTTTAGGGGTTCAAAGAAAACCAGATAACAATTCTTTTCTAGAGCAGCTCTTAACAATAGGTAGACATTCTCAGAATTAGCCCTGTTAATATCTTGGAAATACACCCTCCTCTTTGTCTAGTGAGTCAGTCAGTCAAGACTGAGATAGCAGGAATGCAAAAGTACCATGGTCAAGAAAGAGTTAAGATTTGTATGTGGGGCCATCTGCTCCTGAGAAACAACATAAAGAGGGAGAAACTTGTTAATTGGTTTTATATGGATTTGCCATTCTCCAGTTCCCCAAATTAAGGCAGCTTAATTTGCATATAATGAAATCATTATTAAGCAATCTTATTTGCAAAAACTGGAGAATTTGTAAAAAAAATTGTAAAATTTGTACAATAAAATGTAAAAGCTCTAAAATTTCTAAAAATATAAAATGCAATTTAATGTTGTTGTTTTTTTACTAATTATGGACATTAAGCTGATAAATATTTGCATTATTTTTCTTCTTCTTTTTCAGCTTTAGCATTTATCTCTGTAGCAGCCAATAATATAAGATGGGTACTAGAGGATAATGGTTAGTGTTGAACTTTGTAGACTGCTCAGGGATTAGTGGGGAATCTTCCTCTGAAACTTCTTTCTTTATGGAGGGAGCAAGTATTCTCTTGGAAGATGAGATATCTGGGCTGAGATTGCTTGCTGGGGATTTCTACACCTCTGGAGAATCCTCAGTCTGAGGCATGCTCTTCTCTTTTATTAAAAAAATAATTTTATTTAGGAATACAACAACATACAAGTATCATATACATAAAACAGAACATTCAAATACATAAAGAATTAAAAATTAAGAACATTCACCACGTGCTAGTTACAAACCATGGAGATGGAGTTACCTCCTTTCATCTAAACTCATTTCCAAAATGAAAGCTGATCAGGCATTGGTTTCTGTCCTTGTCCACTATTCAATGCAAAGTCTATAAAAAATTTCCAAATTTCTTGAAATTCATTCTCTTTAATTAATCCTTTTCTTAAATTTAATTCCCAAGTAAGTTTGTCGTTTAGTGCAATACTCCATAACTCATTGTACCATTCCTCAATATTTGGGGAGACCTCATTTTTCCATTTCCGCACTATACAATATCTGGCACTTGATAACATAATCGCTAGTAATTCTCTTTTAGAACAATCCACCTTTTCTACATCTGTTAGTAAAACTGTAACTGCATCCAATTTAAACTCTATATTCAAGATTCTTTTGATTTCATGCTCTACTTTCATCCAAAATTGTTTCATCTTCTTGCACCCCCACCACATATGCTCATACGTTCCTATACCCCTCTCACATCTCCAACATACCTTTGACTTTGTTTTATCTATTAAGTGCAACCGAACTGGGGTCATATACCATTTCCACAATAACTTAAAATTGTGTTCCTTAATTCTTACAGATAAAAATCTCATTATACTTTTATTCCACTTTCCATTCCAACATTCTTCAGAAATTTTAATATTTAAATCTTGTTCTCTCATTGTTTTTAAAATTGTTTGACATTTATCTGAATCATCTAATATTTTATATATTTTACTTACTAAACCCTTAATTTCTATTTGGCCATTTCTTAATTTATATACTAATTCCTCAAATTTTGTCCTTTCCCTGTCCAAATTCACTTCATTCATATATCTTTTATTCCAATTATTCAATGCTGCAATTTGAAGCCAATTTAACTTCATTTGCTTACATATTTCTACCATCCTTTTCTTTTCCTTGCAAACCGCTAACCAATCTTTTAATAATATTATTTTATACCTAGCCATTATCTCTCCAATCCTACAATCTATAACTATTGTTTAAATTCGAGCATATTCACAAATTTTACATTGTGCTCTTGAGCTAACCTCTCATCAAAATCTATGTTACAGAATATTTTTTATATAAAACTAGCATATTTTGCCTGGCGGTGCCGGGCTTTTTAAAATTGTGTTGGATAGTAAAGGGTTTTTTTTTCTTGAACCAATGGTGCTGGGCTGTTTTAAATGGTGTTGTAAGGTTTTGTGATTTTGTGGCTTCGAGGCGCTGCGTCTGCCTGCGGCGGACTTGCGCTCCCAGTGTTTTTTGTTTTGTTTTGTTTTTGCGTGCCGGCTTCCTCAGTGCAGGGCTCTTTAAATTGGTTTTTGAAGGTTTTTGTTTTATGTTTATGCAAATTTTATTTTATTTTAATTTATTTAATGTAAATTAATTTTATTTAGTTTAAAATTTAATTTAGGTTTTCTAAATCTTTATTTTTATGCATTTTTTATTTTTGGTTTTGGTTTTTTGAGTGAAAAGTGATTTCTGGTTTTTTTATATTTTTTGAGATTAGTGTGATTATTTTTGAATGTTTTTATAACATATTTGATTAATTTTGGAATTAATCTTATTAGTTTCGATATTTTTGAATGTTTTTTCTCTTATGGCCTCTGGGTGGGGGTGGTGAGCTTTTCTTCCTCTCTACAATTTTTCTCTTCTGTCCTCTGGGTGTCGCTTCTGGTAAGTTTTTTCTTTATTTTCTCATTTGAGTTCCGGTCCTCATGGATAGAAGACATCTTATGGTAAGCTCTCTGGTGTTTGTTTTTTTTTTGGGGGGGGGGGTCTGTGTGTTTTATCTTGTTTGTTTTTGGCTGTTTTTGTGTTTCCTTTTTGGATTTTGGATCTTTGAGTGTTTTTTATTGTTTTTTGTTTGTTTTTTGTGTTTACTTTTTCAGGGGGGTGGCTTTCTTTCCCGCGGGCCATGCTGGCTGGCCCATGGGAAGGAAGGGCAGCGGTGGCAGGGGGGCCTTTCCCACGGGCCATGCTGGCTGGCCTGTGGGAAGGAAGGGCAATGGCAAGGGGGGCTTTCTTTCCCACGGGCCATGCTGGCTGGCCCGTGCGAAGGAAGGGCAGCAGCAGTGGGGGGTTTCTTTTTTCCCCACAGGCCATGCTGACTGGCCTGTGGGGAAGGAAGGGCAGCGGCGGCAGGGGGCCTTTCCCACGGGCCATGCTGGCTGGCCCGTGCAAAGGAAGGGCAGCGGCAGCAGGGGGTTTCTTTTTTTTCCACTGGCCATGCTGGCTGGCCCGTCGGGAAGAAGGGCAGCGGTGGCGGGGGTTTTTTACTTTTATTTTTTGCGCGCCGGCTGCCCCATCGAAAGGAAGGGCAGCGGTGGCAGGGGGTTTACTTTTATTTTTCGTGCACCAGCTGGCCAATCGAAAGGAAGGGCAGCGGCGGCGGGGGGTTTTCTTTTTTTGTTCCCGCGCGCCATGCTGGCTGTCCCGTGGGGAAGAAGGGCAGTGGCGGTGGGCTTTTTTTTACTTTTATTTTTCACGCGCTGGCTGCCTCAGCGTTCTGCGTGCCAATGGCACGCAGGACACTGGGGCTTGTAGTTTTGCCTGTGCGTGTTTGCTTACTGCAGCGTTTTTTTCCTGCGGCTTTTTTTATTGGCCGCGGTGCATTTCTGAATGTTCCTTTTGCCGCGCCGCTCAGCCTGATTGGCTCAGGCGCAGCACGGCGCAAGGAACGTTGAGAATTGAAGTTCCCTTTTTTTGTTTGCATCCAGGGGGCTCCTGCCCCCAGCCAAAAATTTCAACCTGACAGTTACCTGCGAACCGGGTTCGGGCGAGTGAACGGAGGCCCATTATGGGCTAGTGGGGCCTGGTGCAACATCCTTTGTCACATTCCAATGGTTAACGCACCATTTTATAGGTATAGATGGGGAAAGAAATACCACACAATGCAGCTATGTATCTTTCTGTTGCATATGAAGAAAGATATTTTGCCTTGCATGTGGGTTTCTGGTCACATTCTCATGGGATGGCTTATTTCTGGCATCCGTTTGTATTGATGGCAATGATGGCAAATAGAAAAAACACACAAAAAAACCACAGATCAATGAGTATGCCACAGAAGTTCTTCAAGAGTGGCCAACTGTCATCTGATTTAGAGAACAGGCAGAATTCTTCTTCTTCAAGTGCCGTATCCATTCCAGATATTGGCTATCACCATGGTGACAGTCTTTCTGTTCTTAACTCTTCAGAACAGTTCTTCTGAGGACATCCCACACCAGTCTCTCAGGTTCTTCAGCCATGAAGTACATCTAAGTCTAGGGTCTCTCTTCCCAGGGATTTTTCCTTGCAGAGCAAGTTGATTACTCTATATTTCATGTCATTCCTCATAATATGGTCAAGGTATTGGAGCTTTCTTTGTTTAATGATCTTAAACAGTTCTTGTTCTTCATCCATCTGGCACAACACTTCTACATTAGTCACATGGTCAACCCATTATATTCTTAGCAGCCATCTGTAGATCCACATTTCCAAAAGCAGAATAGTCTCTAATAATGTTGGTTGGGGGACAATATATTATATGTATTTTAATATATGTTTTGAATTTAATATATGTAGAATTATTTCCTCCTATCAGATATTACTATTTCATTATTATTATTTGAAACCCTTTCCAGAAATCTAATTCACAAGAGTCATAAGTTCAATATCAACAGCAATAAGCAAAAGATTCTGCTAATTTTTCCTCCACCATCCTGCCTGAGTTTTGGCCAGCTTGTCATCTGCTCAAAGGAGCACCTTCCTGTAGCTAAACTACTAGCTAAGCTCCCTCAAGCCAGAGGAAAATAAATTGGTGACTTGCCTGCCAGGTGCAAAAGTTGCAGACATCACAAGAAATCTAGATAGATTGTTAGAGAGAACTGGGAATGAGCCAGTTGTCATGGTACACGCTGGTACCAATGATGTTGGGAAGGCCAAGCGGTCTGTCCTGGAAGCCAAATTCAGGTTGTTAGGAAGAAGACTGAAGTCCCGGACTTCCAAGGTATCATTTTCAGAAGTGCTGCCTGTCCCTCGCGCAGGACCTACCAGGCAGGCAGAGCTCAGAAGCCTCAATGCGTGGATGAGGCAGTGGTGTCGGGAGGAGGGCTTCAGATTTGTCAGGAACTGGAGAACATTTTGGGACAAGCCAAATCTGTTCAGGAGGGATGGGTTGCATTTGAACCATGATGGGACCAGATTGCTGGCACTCAACATCAAAAAGGCTGCAGAGCAGCTTTTAAACTGATAACTGGGGGAAAGCCAACAGGAGCTGGGCAGCATCCGGTTCGGGAAAGTGTGTACTTGAGTAGTGAGGAGGATGCAAAAATTACTGAGCAGAGCGAGGAGCTAGTCACTAGCATTCTAGCAGAAGGATGCAAGAGGCAGTCTAACAATGCAACTGGACACAAAAGACTGTGTCAGAAAAGCATATATAAATGCTTGTATACAAATGCCAGAAGCCTCCGGAACAAAATAGGGGAGCTGGAATACTTAGCAATAGATAAGAATATTGATATTATTGGTATCACTGAAACCTGGTGGACGGATGATAACCAATGGGATACAGTTATCCCAGGCTACAAACTGTACAGGAAAGATAGGAAGGGGCAAATGGGAGGTGGTGTGGCCTTGTATGTCAAAGAAGTGATAAAATCGTATGAATTGGAATATCTAGGTGATTTGGAGTCACCATTAGAAGCTCTGTGGGTAAGAGTACCAGGCCACAAGGATGGTCTAACAGTAGGCATATACTATCGGCCTCCGACCCAAACTCTTGAGGGAGACTGGCAGTTGGAGAATGTTGTAAAGGAGGCATCCAAGAAGGGAAGCCTGGTTATAATGGGGGACTTCAATTACCCTCACATAGACTGGGTGAACTGTTGTTCAGCACATGATAAAGAGATAAAGTTCCTAGATATGCTAAATGATTGTTCCCTGGGACAGATGGTTGAAGACCCAACTAGAGGTACAAGAATCCTTGACTTGATCCTGAGTAATACTCAGGATCTAGTGCAAGATGTTAATGTGACTGATCCAATAGGGAACAGTGACCACAACTCAATTATGTTTAACTTGATCATAGACCGCAAGTCACTGATAAAATCTAACACAGAGACCTTAAATTTTCAAAAAGGAAATTTCCCAAAGTTGAGGAAACTAGTAAAAAAGAAGCTGAAAGGGAAAATTGAGAGAGTCCAAACACTCCAAGAGGCATGGAGGCTGTTTACAAAAATAATAACAGAGGCTCAATTGGAATGCATACCCAAAAGGAAAAAGGGCACTGCCAGGTCCAAGAGGACTTCGATGTGGCTTACAGGAGCTGTTCGGGAAGTGATAAAAAGCCAGAAAAGCTTATTTAGAAGATGGAAGGCTTGTCCGAATGAGGACAGCAGGCAGAAACATAAATTCTGGCAGAACAAATGCAAGGCAACAATCAGGAAAGGAAAGCAAGACTTTGAGGAGCGTATAGCTAAAAATACTCAGAGAAATAACAAAGACTTCTTTAAGTACATTAGAAGTAAGAACCCAACTAGGAAGGCCATTGGACCATTAGATGACAATGGAAGGCAAGGGGTTATTAAAGAGGAAACAGAGATTGCAGAGAGACTCAATGAATTCTTTGCTTCAGTATTCACTGAAGAAGACAGAGGCCACATGCCCAAAACAGAGCCTATCTTCGTAGGGAGGGAAACCGAAGAATTAAGCAAGATAGAAATAACCAGGGAGGAGGTCCTTGCATGTCTTGTTAAGCTATGCACTAACAAATCACCAGGACCAGATGGCATGCATCCACGAGTTCTCAGGGAACTTAAAGATGAAATTGCTGATCTCCTAGCCAAAATATATAATATTTCCCTCAAATCAGGCTTTGTGCCTGATGACTGGAAGGTAGCGAATGTAACACCAATTTTCAAAAAAGGATCCAGGGGTGATCCAGGAAATTACCGACCTGTCAGTTTGACATGTGTCCCAGGTAAAGTGATGGAAACCATCCTAAAAGATAGAATTAATAGGCACATAGAAGACAAGGCGGGGGGCGTGTCAAGATGGAGAGCTGAGAGGAGTGAACTTTCTTCCGCTCGGAAAGGAGGAAAACGAAAGTGACTTTTAAAAGTGAAAATAGTTCCTGAAATCGGCAAAAAAATGGATCAGAATATTTAGAAGGAAAAACAGTCGTGGAATTCACCTTGGAGGGTCTAAAGCTGCGCTGAAAAAAGGAGAAAAAACGGAGTTTCGATCTTGGAGAGAGCGGGGGGATGGGCAGTCTATAATGGCGACGAGTCCCCAGAGCTCTTAGTTGAAGAACGGTGCGGAGATCGGTGCCCTGGTGAAACTTGATAAAGTGTAGGCAAAGCAGATAAGCGGATGACCAGATTGAAAAGGGTATGCTCGGCGGGGAATCGAAAGAGGGAAGCCGAAGAGGGTTTCGTTCGGCCCCGCCGCTCCCCTCGATCGGAGACGCACGGAGCTTTGCGGAGCTGGAAAAGTGTTATTGTGAGAAGCCAAGACGGTGAGCAAATTCGCTAAAATAAATGGGAAAGTAGAAAGGAGAAGAAAAGTGACTGTATTTTTCGTCCTCTTTGATGTCGGTGGGAGCTGCTGGGGGTTAAGCAACGGGGGATAATATACGATCTCCCGGGGGGGGTTATTTTATTTTTTTTTCTCTTTCTCTCTCCTCTTCCCTTGTTGCTGTTTGTGCTGTGGTTTCAGACTGTTGGAGATTCCGACCAATTTTGCCCCTGCTTATTTTCTTTTTCTGGAGGAACAAGACGGTGTTGTGACTAAGAAATGTGCTGTGAGGAGTAAAGTGCCGTTACCCCTGAGTTTTTGAGGGTAGGGGTTTGATCTTGTTTTTGGCCTTTGCCTTTGTTTTTTTTGTTTTTTTAAGTTGGAGAACGTTTGCAGGCTGCAACAGGAAGACAAAGTTTGCTCCCCTCCCCCTTATTTTGTGGGATAAAGTTTGAGGACAAAAAAAAATTTTTTTTTCTCCTTCTCTTTTTCTTTTTTTTCTTTCTTTCCTCTTTTTATTTTTTGTATTCCGCCATTTTTATTTCTCTTTTTTTCTTTTGTCGTTGGGACCTTTTGATTTTTAATTTTTAAAGGCATTTTTTCTTTTGTATTCCTTTTTTCCCATTCCCCTTTCCCCCTTTTTTTTCTTTTTTTTATTTCATTGTCGTTCAGCTGGGGGTAAAATATTAAAATACTTAAAATTTAAGAGGGAAACTAATCTGGCCTAAATTGGAATCATTGTTTTTCTTTTTTCATTATTACCCTCATATTCAGTGGGACCAGGGTGAATACTTGATATATATGTGTGTGTATATGTGTGTGTAAATACACACACATATATTTGATAGAGGGGGAGGTGGAGGAGAGTATAAAGGTCCTTATCTGGAAATAAATTTATTAAAATTGGCTAGAGTTAATTTACATGGTGATTGCTGATTGGTATATTGTTTATGTAAATTAAGTAATTAGAAATATATTTGGATGAAACGGCAGGGGAGAGGGAAAGAGAAGGAGAAGAAATTGGCCTGGACAAGAGTGGAAAGACCAACATCTTCGGATAGGAGTTTTAGAAGGCTTACAAGGCTAGAGGAGGAGGAAGACGAGATGAAGAAAACAATGCAGCAAGAGATGAAAGACTTGGAGGAGCAGGAGACAGTGAAGAAGATGGCACAACAAATACAGCAACAACAGCAACAGAAGATAATAATATCACCAACTATGACCGCTCCAACTGCGGTTAAAACAATTGTAATAACAACAGCAAAAGTAACAACAGCAACAACTGCCACAACAACCGTAACAACCACAGCGGCGACAGCAGGGACAGCACCGACAACGATTGTGACCACAGCAACAGCAACAACGCCAACAACATCGGCAATGGGGGGGGCAAGGACCTAAATCTGAATTTGAATGTCTTAAGGAGAAATTCGAAAAAATGGAGGATAAAATTGGAAACATGTTTGCCCAAGATAAAAAAGAACGAAAACAAGAATCCCAAGATATGTTGGCAAACATTTTGAAGGGAATTGAAGGTATAAAAGAAGAAATAGACAATCTTAAAAAAGAACAAGTGGTTATTAAAAAAGAACAGGTAATGATTAAAGAAGAGGTTATGGACTTGAGAAAGAGAGAAAGGGAGAGAGAAGATAAGGTTGGAGATCATGAAAAGAGACTGGAAAATGTAGAAGAACAACTAAGACGAGCAAATGTTGTAATTCGAAAATTCCCAGAGAACTCACCAGACAAATTGAAAGAAAGAATAGTGAAATGGCTTGACGAAATTATGGAAGATGGTTTCACACCACAAGAGGTCGTAAGTGTATTTAGGTTGGGTTCAAAAAGGGGTAAAACTGGGTCAAGGAATGTCATGTTAAAATTTGCTAACGTGTCAGATAAATTGCGTTTAATGGCGCTTATACGAGAAAAAGGAGCAGAGGTTCTAAAAGTAGAAGGCCATGACATTGAAGTGTATAATGACATTCCAATTGAGGACCGTTTTTGGAGACAATCGATGAAACCAATTACAAAACGACTTCAGGAAAAAGGAATAAGGTACAATTGGAAATTCCCACGACAATTAAGCTTTTTTTATCTGGGAAGACGTTATTTAATAAGTGAAGGTCCCAATGTTCTGGATGTAATGATAGATGCAAAGTTATTGGAAGCAGGAACTAAAGAATGGTCTGACCTGAAGGAAGAATTGATTATATCTGGGGGATATAGAAGATGGGATAGTAATGGAAATGAGAACATGCCTAAAGGTGCAGAAGGAGGAACTGTTCCGGGCGGGGAATAGGTTCGGACCTCTCTCAAGCTCTTATGATTGATCGCACACCCCCCCTCCCCTCTCTGTAATTCAGAGGCCATTGGGAAAAATAAAATGGGGAGGGAAAGTAGTAGTTTGTTTAGTGTAATTTTTTTAGTTGTTTTCTTTTTTTCTTTTTTTTTCGTATAAGGTGAAGGAAATGTTATATGTTAATCACATGTCCGTAGGAGGAAGTGGGAAATGTAAAAAATCATGGGAGAAAAATAATAGATGAGGAATATAAAAATAATAACATGGAATGTGAAAGGTACTGGTTGTCAAGTAAAGAGAAGGAGATTGGAAGCTGCACTTAGAAAAGACAGACCGGATGTAATCTTTCTTCAGGAAACCCATCAGAAATCGGAGAAAGTTAATAAGTTGTTTTTAGGATGGACTCAGGTCTATGAAAAATCATATGGCTCCTCGAAGGCCAGGGGGGTTGCAACCTTGATATCAAATAGATTAGGTTTTGAGATGGTAAAAAGTATATCAGACCCAGAAGGTAGATATTTGATTATAAAGGGGAAAATAGAAGAGGAGGAAATAACGTTGGTGAACCTGTATGTACCAAATGAACATCAAAATAGGTTTTTAGATAAGGTGTACCGAATATTGGAGAAGGAGAAAACAACAAAAATGATTGTAGCGGGAGATTTTAATCTAATAAAATCAAATATAGATAGTACAAACATAACAAGATGTGTGGGTGGAAATAAAATGCATGTGTTAAATAATTGGCTGAAATCTTTGGGGTTGAAGGATGCATGGAGGGAACTTAAAGGATTGGAAAGGGTTTACACATATTTCTCACAAGTCTATAATACGTATTCTAGAATAGATTATATATTTGTCACTGATAATTTGATAAGAAATCTAGAAGACATAGAAACAGGAATTTTTAAAGAGTCGGACCACGCAAAAGTCTTGTTGGAAATGAAAATAGAGGCAATAAAGATTAGGAAAAATTGGAGATATAATGCCAGATTGTTTAAAGACAAAAAGCTCAAAGATCAAATGGTAGAAAAATGGGAAGAAAACTGGAAGTGGAATGACACAGGGGAACTTGCAATTGGTATCGTATGGGATACGATGAAAGCAATATTTAGAGGTGAAAGTATCAGGTTGGCAAGCATTAAAAATAAACAGTTAAAAAGTAAACAAGAAGAAATTGAAAAGAGATTAAAAGGCTACAGGAGAAGCATGTAATAACCAAGGATAGAAAGATTTTTGAAAGAATGCAGGGATTAAAGAAGGAAATAATAGGAAAAGATATTGAAAAGGTGAAAAGAGATTTGGTATACTTAAAAAGAGAATATTTTGAGTATAGTAATAAAAATTCAAAATTGTTAGCGAGAGCGGCTAAAGAAAAAAGAAGTAAAAGAGAAATAGGGACTTTAGTAGACAAAGAAGGTATAAGATATAATAAGATCCAAGATAAATGTAAGGTGGTTAGAGAATTTTATCAAGATTTATACTCCAAAAAGAAGGTAAACACAGACAAATTAAAACGTAAATTGGGAATGCAAATTAAAAATAAAATAAGTCAGGAGCACAAACAAAAAATGGAAGAATTAATAACTGAAAAAGAGATAAAAAAGTAATAAATAAATTGAAAGTAGACAAATCACCAGGAGAAGATGGATTACCCGCTGAATTCTATAAAGAGTTTAAGGATATAGTAATCCCAAAACTGTTAAAACTTTATAATGGCATACTTAACGGGGATCAGATACCTTTATCATGGTATAGAACAATAATTGTCTTACTACCAAAACCGGGAAAAGATCCAGAAAGAGTAGAATCCTATAGACCTATCTCCTTGATAAATCAAGACGCTAAGATTTTCACGGCAATACTGGCAAATAGATTAAACAGCTTCATGGATAAATATATAAACAAAGACCAGGCCGGATTTGTGAAGGGGAGACACATGGCAGATTTGGTAAGACGAGTACTAGACTTAATAGATGTGGCAGGACAAAATAAGGAGAAAGTAGGATTACTATCGTTAGATATATTTAAAGCATTCGATTCCCTGCAATGGACAACGATTAGTGAGATAATTAAGAGTTACGGATTCGGCGACAGGTTCTTAAAAACAATAGAACAATTATATCAACAAGGGTATGCTAATATTAGGGTTAATGATGGCCTTACGGAGGAAGTGAGATTAGAGGCAGGAACAAGGAAAGGGTGTCCCCTATCTCCAATATTATTTATCATGGCGATGGAAATATTAGCAAATACAATAAGGGAAGATAAAAGTATAGAAGGAATAATGGAAAATAAAATTAGTTTATATGCAGACGATACTTTGTTAATTATGAAACACCCCAGAAGATCTATGGAAAGCATTCAAAAACACTTAACGGAATTTGAACAAATAACAGGTTTGAAGGTAAATTGGGATAAATCTGAATTGATTTTAAGTAATATCGAAAAGGAAGAGCAAACGAAAATTAGGGACGAATTTAAAGTGCGGATTAAAGAGAGTTTGAAATATTTAGGGATAAATATTTCTAATAAGTTGGATGACTTGAAAAGATTAAATTACGATAAACAAAAGAAGGAACTTAAAGATAAAATCCTGCAATATCAAAAACTGAGGCTGTCTTGGTTCGGCAGAATAGCGCTGACTAAAATGATGTTATTACCAAAATTAAATTTTTTGTTCGATGCCTTACCAATCCAGCTGACAGATAAAGATATTAAGGAATTTCAAAAATTATTTGACAATTATTGTAACGGGGGACGTAGACCCAGAATTTCAAAGAGAATGTGGTATTTATCTCAAAAGGAAGGGGGATTAGGAATACCTAATTTAAGGAACTATTATAAAGCATTTCATATAAAGAATGTAGTTAAGATTTTAATGAAGGAGCCGGTTATTTGGGAGGAAATTGAAATGAAGGAATTAAAGGAAGTGGGTAAGAGCTTCTTCCTAGATAAGGAAACATGGAAAACACCAGTTAAAAACAGAATGTTGAGATCAATGTTGGGAGTCTGGAAGAAAGTTAAAATGAAACTGGTCCCAAATATTTCACCGATAATTGAAATAGAAGACTTGAAAAAGTTCCCAATAAGAATAAATAATGAGATGAAAGAAATTTTGCAGACAAATGGGGTTTTCCTGTTGAAAGATTGGATACGAGTCTGTAAAGACAAGGGGATGAAAAGAGAGTTATATACTCAGATGAAGTTGAATTGGTTTCAGATAGCGATGGTGAATAAGTGGAATAATAAATACTGGAGGGAGCAGAGTTTGGAAAGACACAGGACAGAATTTGAGGATTTAGTGTGGAAGATAAGGAAGGAGGAAATTGGAATAAAAGGAATGGTTAGTAAAATTTATAAAATAATAAATACAGAAGTCAATCCACAAGAAACATTAAGAAATACATGGGAACGAGATTTGAATGTGAAGATAACAGAAAAGGAATGGCAAAACAAATGGAGAAAAAGAATTATGAGATCCCTGTCGGTTAGGGTAAAGGAACATAATTTCAAAATGTTATGGAGGTGGTATCTGGCCCCTATGAGACTGCACCAGATAGACAAAAAGAATAATAAAATGTGCTGGAGGTGTAAAAATACATTGGGTACATATGTCCATATGTGGTATGAATGTAAGGTGGTAGAAAATTTCTGGGCAAAAATTGAGATCGAGATCGAAAAAATTATGGGATTGCGTCTCAAATTGGGGCCAGTTATTACCTTGTTGACGGATGTAGATAATGTTAATTTGGATAATGATAAGAAAGAATTGTTGTCCATGATGCTTGTAATAGCTAGAATGTGCATCGCAAAAAATTGGAAAAATGATTTAACGTTAAAGGTGGAGGAGTGGTACAAGCAGATGTGGGATCTCGCATTGAATGAAAAATTAACATGGGAGTTAAACTTAAAAAAAGGTATAATAAAAGAAAACAGATTTTGGAATATATGGCGAAAATTCGTTGACTATTCACTGACGAGAGATGGAACAAATAAATTGACACCAGACCAAATGAAATTCTGGGAATAATAGAAATTAATGGGAAATCTCACAACCTCCTGGACAATGTATATAGCACAGGGTGATTGAGTATGTAATATATAGTTTTTTTTCTTTATTGTACTTTGCCTTCGTCTTCTTTTTTCTTTTTTTGTTTAGAATGTTATTATTACGTCTTAAATGTTTGTTATATATTTTGAAAAACTAATAAAAATTTATAAAAATAAAAAAAGAAGAGAAGGCGCTGCTAAAGGAGAGCCAACATAGCTTTTGCAAGGGCAAATCATGCCTCACTAATCTGTTGGAATTTTTTGAGAGTGTCATCAAGCATGTGGATAAGGGGGATCCAGTTGACATTGTTTATCTGGACTTTCAGAAGGCTTTTGACAAGGTCCCACACCAAAGGCTCTTGAATAAACTTACCAGTCATGGAATACAGGGACAGGTCTTGTCCTGGATCAGCAACTGGCTAAGGGACAGGAAACAGAGGGTAGCACTAAATGGACACTTCTCCAAGTGGAGGGAAGTAAAGAGTGGGGTCCCCCAAGGTTCAGTACTGGGACCCCTGCTTTTCAACCTCTTCATAAATGATCTAGAGGTAGGAGTAAAAAGCAAGGTAGCCAAATTTGCTGACCACACGAAATTATACAGGGTAGTGAAAACTGTGAGAGATTGTGAGGAGCTCCAGAGGGATCTCTCGACACTGGGGGAGTGGGCAAAACAGTGGAAAATGAGTTTCAACATTAGTAAGTGCAGAGTGATGCATGTTGGGGCAAAGAACCCCAATTACATTTATAAACTGATGGGGTCTGAACTCTCTGCGACAAACCAGGAAAGGGACCTTGGTGTCCTGGTGGACAGCTCAATGAAGGTGTCAACCCAGTGTGCCTCAGCAGTGAAAAAAGCAAACTCAATGCTAGGGATCATTAGGAAGGGTATAGAAAATAAGTCAGCAAGTGTCATTTTGCCTCTTTATAAATCTATGGTGAGGCCCCATCTGGAATACTGTGTACAGTTCTGGTCGCCATACCTCCAGAAGGATATTATGGAGCTGGAAAAAGTGCAGAGGAGGGCAACCAGAATTATTAGGGGACTGGAACACCTTCCTTACCATCTGAGACTGCAACGGTTGGGCCTCTTCACTCTTGAACGACGACATCTAAGAGGTGACCTGATTGAAGTTTATAAAATCATGCACGGTGTGGACAAAGTAGATAAGGAAAAACTGTTTTCCCTATCGCATAACACTAGAACTAGGGGACACTCCATGAAACTTTTGGGTACTAGTTCTCAAACAAATAAGAGAAAGTACTTTTTCACCCAGAGGATTACTGGTCTATGGAACTCCCTGCCAGAAGAAGTGGTGACAGCTGTCAGTCTTGACAGCTTTAAGAAAGGATTAGACAAGTTCATGGAGGACAAGAGTATCAATGGCTATAATTATGGATACTTAAGGACAACCTCCGGGTTGGAGAGATAGGCAGGATATCTCTCAATATCATTTCCAGGGAATCCTAAGCAGGTGAAGGCATCTGCTTGGGAATACCCTGAAGGAAATGGTGAGCCACTGTGTGAGACAGAATGCTGGACTGGATGGGCTGTGGCCTGTTCCAGCAAGGCTGTTCTTATGTTCTTATGAGAGGAATGGTTTTGGAAGGCCATAGAGTTCTGCGCTTGTAGAATGATAGAACTGTACAGCCCTAAAAGTCATTGATTACACACAGAGAGAAGGAGAGGTCAAAATAGGAAATGTAGAAAGATACATAATTTTGGAGTTTGGGGAAGTTCCTTTTTTTGGATCTTAGCTCACAGAATCTCCTAGTCAGTATTATTTGCTACAGATTTGCTGCTTTCTATGCATTGCTTGCAAGAAATAAATATTTACTTAGGTATCTTTTTGTCGCATAGCTCTAAGCTCCTGTTAAACTGTGGCTAAACGCTATTTCTTCTTGTAAAGCAGTTGGCCCAAACAGAGAATGTGCATTTCACCATCTTGTTCTGTAATGGCATTTGCACTATTTGGCCCACCTCCCTTAAGAAAAGAAAGAAAGATAGATAGATAGATAGATAGATAGATAGATAGAATTCTAAAGGGTATGGTGCATCAAAGCTGCCCTAACAGACTTTTTTAAAAAAAACTTGCTTCCTCCCTTGTCCTTTCCACATAGGAGTAGAGGAAGTATTTTATTTCCCAATATCATTAAGTAGCTAAGCTTAATGATATTGTGAAATTGAAACTGGATGATAAATTTAAAGCAGCAAAGCCTGCTTTTGTTTGGTCCCAGTGATTTGTGCATGCTGGAAACAAATTAAAATGGAGCAATCCTATTCACCTCTAAAAATAGATTAGCTCTGATAGACAGCAAGAAAGATACAGCGAATATCAGCGAATATTCGCGAATGGGCCAAACAGGTGCTAGATGATACGTCTGAAATCTGGCCAGTGGGGTAATATGGTATCCCTATTGTTGTTAGGCCTTAACTGTGTTTCAAAGAAAAATAGTCAATTTACTTTGACTACTGAGAGGTAGTGTCTGTTCTGAATGGAAGTCAGAAGACAATAATGAATCTGTATTACAATAAATGCAGTGGCAGACAGAAGTATTATCTGTGCTATATAGGGCCTTGCTACTTCCAAAAGCACAGAGCCCTGCATGCATCTAATATGGTCGTTTAATTCTTCCAGATACGCTTCATCCCATCTACAGCATATTGTTCAGGAAACATTGTGTTAGACAGAGAAAAATAGTTCTTTTCATCTAGCGTAACTGTTTGTTATCCCATTGGTTCTGGTGTGTGCTAAGAGAAATCTCTTTGCCCAAAAATCTCATTTTAGTTTCCTTTTGCATAACAAAAACTGTCCTAATAAAATATTCCTCTATTAAAATATGTAAAGTACTCCTTTAAACAGATGTGATTAGCCAAAGAAATAAGTGGTAATTGTGGCTTCATTTCAGGAGGAAATGAAGGGGGGGGGGAATCTAACCCCACTGAACCTAATTTCTCAAACTTTGCAAGAAAAGTAACAAAAAGGAAACTCTTTTGTTGCTGTTACTGCTGTTTACCACTGCTGTCCTGTTAATTGTTTTGGCAGTGAATGTGGGATGAAATTATTCAGTTGTTCACAGATGACATGAAGAATGTAATATGTAAAAAAAATTAAAATGTGCTTTCATAATGTAGAATGAGGATTGTTGGTTTTATGGCATGGTAAAAAGACTTTAACACAGGCTAGTGTGGAAAAAAGGGTTTGAAATGTGTATTTATCACAGGATGCTAGAAATTTTTTTTAGACTAGCAGAGGACCCGGTGTTGCCTGGGGGTACCCTACCCAGGCCAAGGAGAGACCCACCCACCCGCCCCGCCCCGCCACCCACCCCAGCTGCCTTACCTTTTTGTCTGCAGTCATTGCAGCCGCTCTCTCAGCCCCACCATGAGGCGCCATCTCAGCCTGACTCTGGCTGCCACTGCCACCGCTGCTGCTGACCTCCCCAGCGACTACAGTCAGTGGGTAGCCATCACAGCCCAGCCCCTCTGTCCTCCCGTGGGTTGTGTCAAGTGGAAGGGAGGCTCCATTTGGGTGGGTGAGCAGAGGTCCCATTGGCGAGGTGGAGGCTTGCAGAAGGCAGCAGCCCGGCCCCATCCTCTGCCCGCCCCCGCCCCCGGATGTGGGTTCTCCCTTTCCCCTGAGGCATGCCTCAAGAGTGCAGAGGAGTCATGCTGCAGTGGCTGTCCACCGACAGTAGTCGCTGGGGCGGGGTCAGCCATAATTGCCATAATTGCCACCGTCCGTACTGGTGGCTAGGCTGTGCACCACCTGGAATGCCAGGCAGACTTTGGTGCATGCGTGGAATTTCATGCATGCACCACAGCCTGGAATGCCAGGCAGGGTTAGGCGCATGTGTAGATTCTCATGCATGCACAGTCACCTCCCCTGGTCATTTTTTTCCAGCCAGGGGAGTGTTGCAGCCTCTTTTGGGGAGCAAGGGCCCCAAGGTGGGCTGCCGGTTACCCACACTGACCACTCCAGACGTTGAAGGTAGGCATGCATGCAGTTTCTAGCACAATTTGTGCAGGGGTGTCACTTTGTATGAGGGAGTCCTGTGATGTCACGGAGCCCCAGATCTGGTCAGCTGGGAATTGGTTAAGCTGTGGCGATGACATCACAATCCCCCTGGTTGGCTTTTTCCCCTGTCTTTTTCCCCTGTCAGTGGGGGCATCCTCTTTGTGGATTGATTTAGGGGGTGTACCCCTCCCCATGGGGCTTCACACCCCCACAGTGACCTTCTCTTCGGCCCAAGGTATGTATTTGCCAAGTTTCAGCGTGATAGTTGCAGGGGTATGGATTTGTATAAGGAACATACAGCACCGGATCTTGATTTTAGTTATACAGATTAAGAACCTAGTCCAACAAAGAAGTATTAAAGTGAATAATGAAGAGAACAGAACCATAAAACAAACAAAAAATTCAAAGCTAGAAAACATTGCTCACATAAAGAAAAGCAAAAGGTAGATTTTACTATAGAGCAGTGGTTCCCAACCTTTTTTTGGCCATGCCCCACCTAAGCCTCTCTAGAATCCTGATGCCCCCTCCTGTGACATATTCTTATTATTCAAAAAGTGAACTCTTATTCACATGGAGGAAGCCTAAAAGGCCATTAACTTAGTCTAACTCATTCTCAAATTGCCTTCCTTAAAAATCAAATTGCCACCCTATGGTGTGTGTGCCACATGTTGGGAACCACAGCTATAGATCATTTAAAATGAGACTAACCAGAAATGAAAGGAAGGAAGGAGAAGAATTTTCTGGTAGACTAGTTTGGATGCATCATAACATGGACCAATAGATCAAAAGATAAATATTTTCTTCACCTTCACTCTCACCTGTAGTAATATCAGATTGCCTGACAGGTTTCAAGGATTAGTGTGAGTGGGAAAGCATTGTGAAGCAATTTGGAGACTAAGAAAATCCTGTAAAAAGATTTTAGTAAATTCCTATAATGATGTCCCAGATATATAAAAGTTCATCCACCTGCCAGAAAAAATATCAGCAAGGGAAAATCAGCCAGAACTCATTGAGATTTAAATGCTTGGGAACTCCCCTCAAATTCTAATCTATACATTGATATATGCACTGTATACTAGTTAATATATATGTATAGTGGAAAATCTAAAAAGGGGCTGTGGTGGCTCAGTAGTTAAGAAGCCCGCCTTGTTAGCTGGAGGGCTGGCAAGTCGGAAGTTCGAGACCCGGGTACTGCATGATGGATTGAGCACCTGTCTCTGTCCCAGCTCTTGGGGACTTGAAAGGAGCCTCATTCGGGCATCCCCTGAGCAGAGTTTCTCCAGCAAAAATCCTTTCAGCCCAGAATAATTTCTGATATGAAATTATCATATACACTGAAAATCTAATAACTTCCTTCTTGTATTTAAAAATTGTGAGGTTTTTTTGAAAAAATCTGGAGTTGGCACGTTAACTACACATTAAAACTGTTCAGAACTCTTTTACTGGCCCTAGCTTCAAGAGTGAAATAAATCTGTCCTAAATCAATTGGTAATTTCAGACATATAGTCTTGGCATGGTATTAAAATAGATAACAAATAGTTTGGCCAATGACTGTAGGGGGCGGAATGCATACGTTATCATCAGCACAGTGCAGATACCTCATCTGTTAAATAATGCATGGGTTGTGAATACATAGCAAATGACAATTTCGATCACTGCTGTTTTGGATGTGGTAAACCATAGCAACTATGTGTAAACAATTCATGAATACAAAGAAGAAAGGTTTTAATGAAATGGATCAGTAGCAGAAGAAAAACACAAAACAGGAGCTAGATTTATGGTAGACTGAAGCACAGAAGAGGCTGTGTATTCATATGAAGAAAGAATATATATAATGATTGTATTTTCTACAATACACACCACAGCATCAACATGGAAGGGGTGTTACAAAAAAACACATATGCAAACACATAAGGAACAACATCATCAGGAAACTCACAAACTATAAATGGGGAACTCAACCATCCACACTGAGCATATCAGCTTTGGCCCTGAGTGTCTCTACAATAGAGTATGCTGCTCCAGTATGGAGCAAATCTACACATACAAAATAAGTTGATATCTGAATGGGTATGAGCCTCAAGTCCACCAGCTCAGATCCAGGAAGAGCTTTATGGCAAGAATAGACTTTCTGGAGGGTACATAAGAACAAAACCAAATTAGAAGATGGAGGAAAGAGCTCATTGGGCAAGGAACAACATTAAAGGAGGATATAGCTGAAGATCTCAACCTCCCCTGTGTCACTTGTAGGACTCTGAATAGGCTGAAGGATGGAGTCCCTAAATGCAAGACCAACATGCTCAATAGGGGCTGCTGGCAGACAACAAAACACGGTGTGAATGTGAAGAGACACAGAGTCAGCCTCATTTGCTGGTCTGCTGATTGCTGCCAGAGACATTCACCAATGAGGACTTGGGTTTGGGCAATGACAAAGCAAACAAAGTGGCTTCATTTTGGCAGTCAAGGGTTTGATCGGGACACAAAAGAAGAAACCATTGGGGAAAACAAAAACTCTTAGGGATTATGACTTTCAGTAGCTACTAGTCATGATGTGTGTAGTCTATCAAGTATGAGTAATACTGTACATATGTGGACCAGTTACTGAATGAGAGGATACAGCTGGCATCTTTGCAGGCCATGCGTTCTACTTGTGGGCTTCTCATGATACCTGTTAAAACTGGTCAGTGTGTGAACTGAATGCTGGATTAGTCAAGGCCATTCTTTATTAATTTGTATCCCGCTCTTCTGGTGCAAATGCCACCCAGAGCGGCTAACGATATATACATAGAAATACATACAGTTATAAAAATGTCTAAAAACCCAACCCAGACCCTCCCCAATCCCTTAAGAAAAAATAAAAACAGTAAAAAAAAACTAACAAGCTAAAACCATTAAAAAAGTGCATAAAAACAACTACCGGCACATAAAACATCTGACAACTCTCAGCAATGACCTGTAACCTTGGACAACTAGACTAGCCAGCGGACCTGGGCCATACCACAAGATGGATCCCAGACCCATTGGCACAGCCAGGTCTTAAGTACCTTCCGAAAGGGGAGCAGCTCCATCTGGAGGCGCAGTTCCGATGGTAAGAGGTTCCACAGGGCTGGAGCAGACAGAGAGAAGGCTCTTCTCCTGGTCCCAGCCAGATGTGCTTCTCTTGTCAAGGGGACCACCACAGAGCCTCTCTGGTCTGCCCTCGTAGGATGGGTAGAATACCTTGGGGAGATGCGGTCCCATAAGTAACCCGGTATTTGCAAGAATAGATACACTTGACCCTACAAACAGGAAAGAGTTGCTGCTTCTATACCTTCCTCTATAGCAGGGGTGGCCAAACTATGATCCATGGTCTGGCCCCAGCCCACAGCACCATTTCATGTGGCCTGTTGCCACCCTTGCCACTACTGGAAGCAGAAGCAGGCCCATTTACGACAGTTGTAAAATGCACCCGCACATGCATAAATATTATTATTACAGCCTGCTGTAAATGCTGCCGTAAATGCACCTGCAGCTGCTGTAAACACATTTACAACATTGGTGGATGCACTTTACATCAGTGTTTACTGCAGAAGGAACATTGTGACCGGCCCGTGGCATGAAAAGTTTTGGAACACATGCTCTGTAGTAATGAGAGGAGCAAAGCATAGGCTTCTGGATATGAAGAGATAGGATATATGAAATAAATTGTTAACTTGTATTCCTAACACAAGGTTGACTCAGCCTTCCATTATTCCGAGGTTGGTAAAATGAGTACCCAGTATGTTGGGGGCAAATACTAATTAACTTGTGAACTGCCCAGAGAGTGCACTAAGTGCTATGGGGCAGTATATACACATGTGATTGCTTTGCTTTTGCTTTGCTAACTCTCTACCTGGAGAGTAAACACTGAATGCATTTTCATTTTGAAAGAAACATTACAGAATGCTACCTCTTTTTCTCTTTCGTATCACAGTTGAAGACAAACAGAGCAGAAACATGTCTGGTCAGTTTAGACATTTTAAGTACGTACAATGCTAAAGGAAAGCATCTCAAAAGTGGACTGGAGCAACCAAGGAAAAGCAATTAACTGTGGCTAACACAGGTATTCATTTAGATTACAAATGAATGTATGAAGGGGGTTTGGGTCATGCCTCCAATATCCATAAATCCAATATCTTGTTTGCAGTGGAATATATTTATCTATGCTTAAATGTACACTTGTAGGCATTTGTTATGTGCTCTTGGGTCACATCTGACATATTAGTGATCATAATAGGATTTTCCAGATATAGTAGAACCCCATATAATGAAAAGAATTGGTTCCACTAGGCACTTCGTTATACGATTTTTTCGTTATACAATGCATGCATTATACAATGAAAATCCCTATGGGAAAAATCATTCAATGAAAATCTCTATGGGATGCATCATACACTTTTTGTTGTACGATTCCCATAGGGATGCATTGCATTGTACAACGATAATTTTCATTGTACAATGCACCTCCCCCCCCCAAAAAAATTCCTTCGTTGTACAATTTTTCATTGTATGGTATATTTGTTATATGGGGTTCTACCATATGTGAGATGTTTAAGGAATGGTCCTACTATTCCTCTTTCACCATCTCCATGGGTTTTCATGGACAAGTAAGAATTTAAGCCCTGGTCTCCTGAGTCCTAGTTCATCATTCTATCCACAATTGCTCAGTGTAGACATTAATAATAATTATATGCCATCAACTCAATTCTGACTTATGACCCTGACTTGTGACCCTTTCTAGGGTTACACAAGAGATTCATCATTCCCTTCTTCTTGGAGATATCCTGGCACTGTGCAGCTTGGCCAAGGCCACATAGGCTGGCTCTTCTCCTGGGAGGCACAGTTGGGAATCAGAATTCCAGCCACTGGACTATCCAGCCAGTGTAGATATTGGAATGCTACAGAATGCAATAGACTTCTTTCTAGATGGAAACCTGAACATGTGGGAAGTGAGCAGAACCAGCGCCAGAGTTCCTGACTCCTCTCCATGACCTCTGGTAACAAGACCACTCTGGGCAGCTTACATACCGTTTTCTTCTTCTTCTGTGTCTAGGCCAGATATGAAACTGCCAAAATGAAGGTACCTTTTGGTGAGTTAATTCTGCAGTTCCTTTCACCTGACCTAGTGTGAGAAAGATTAACCAGCAACACATGGTTGCCGTTATCAGGTTACACCCCATTTTAGTTCAAGTACACCACAATCTTTGAGGATGTTTTTTTTCTGAGTACCCCTCCAGACAGTTAAAAACAACAAAATAATGCATCAAAATTAAATAAACAATCAGACATAATAGAATAACAAAAATCCCAACCTCAAGTATAAGTCAACTCCTCCATAGGTTCCACTAATTTAAATGGGTCTACTCTAATTGCCACTTATTACGCTAAAATAAGCCATAACTAGATTAGATCCATTCGAATTTCTGGAATTTAGAGAGAAGTTAAATCATTAAAACCCCATGGATACAGTGGTGTTATTCTAGTACAGGGGTTCTCGTTCTCTACCTTCCTGCGCCATGGGCCGTACAACTTCCCCTCAGACAGCTGAGTGGGCCGGACACATGGTTTCCTCCTGCCACAAACGCTGCCATAAACCATGACAGGCACATTTGCACAGGCGCATTATGGCTGTTGTAAATGTGTCCACTTCTGGGGTCGCCGCTGTGGGCTGGATGGAATGGTGTCGGGGGCCATAGGTTGCAACCCCCTGTCCTAGTATGACATACTATTCTAAGCAATACAATTGCAGCTAAAATATTATTACAGCCAAATAATTGCCACTGTTGCATTGGGTGGAAGCAGTTACAGTGCAACTCTACTTTCCCTTTTACTCTCCCACTGTTCTGTACAGAAAGCTGCCAAATTCTACATAACATAAGGGCCTTCTTGATGTGTCATATCCTTTTTCTGGGTAAATCCTGCAAAGGAAATGAATACTACACAGGAATTGTTATAATCCTGGGCAGCATGACCTTTCTTCCAAAAGAAAATTACCAGGAAGCTTTCAATAAATCCTGTGACATTTTCCCTGTGATTTGAGAGCAGGGCAGATTCTAATAGAGAAATCTTGCAGTGAGGAAAAAAAGCATGATTATTATTATTGTTTTGTTTTATTTTTCAGACTGAGAGGCTGCAAAATACACATCCCTAGTTGATGATCTGCTAAATGGTTGCTAACTCTTTGAAAATAAACCTTTCATGATTTATAAATGATAAACCTCTTCAGAAACACTGTCAGGGGCTGTTTCATGAATACAAATTATCAAGCCAAGTCCCTTTGTCTGCTCTGATAAATGATTCAAGTTATATTACCTACTATTTTGATTTATTTATTGTTTATTTAATGTGTCAAATATATTCTTGCAGGTTTACAAAAGTCAAAGGGCCCACCTTCATTCCTCGTACATCTTGAATCACCTTTGGAAACTAGCAGCTAATTTTAAATGCAATCAGTGTCTAATTAACAGTTATTCTTCGTAGTAAAGAAACAACGAAGTTATACTATTCAACTCTCCACTGCTTCCTTCTCCACCTTTATCCCAAGTGACCATGTGAGTAGAAAGCAAACATTTATCACTCCATTAAGTTGTAAACAATTAATAGAATACATGGAGATTTTTGATGGCAGTGAAACTAAACAACTGAAATAAACTATGCATGTGTACATTGGCATTTGTAATTTTCATAATCAAGATATATTTATTATGGGCTGTCAAGACAGAACTGACTTACCACAACTCTAATAGGGTTTTCAAGATATGCAAGGTATTTAAGAAGTAGTTTCATCACTTCTTCCCCAAACTCACCTCCATGAGTTCCATGATTTTGTTGTTGTTCAGTCACACAGTAGATTCCAACCCTTTGCGACCCCATGGACCATTGCCCACCAGGCACCTCTGTCTTCCATCATCCTCCTCAGCCCGGCCAGCTCAGTGCCCTTTGCATCTGCAATACCATCTAGCCATCTCATTTTTGGCCACCCCCTTCTTCTTTTGCCCTCCACCTTTCCCAGCATCAAGGCTTTCTCAAGTGAATCCTCTCTTCTCATTTGATGTCTAAAGTACTTTAGCTTCATCTTTACTATTTGTTCATCTCACAAACATACATTATGATCGGGAATCCCATTTCTTTGACTATGCAAATTTTTGTTTGCAATGTGATGTCTCTATTTTTCACTATGTTTCTCATAGCTTGTCTTCCAAGCATCAGTCGCCTCTTTATTTCATGGCTGCAATCCCCATCTGCAGTGATCTTTGATCCTAAGAAAGTAAACTCTGCCACTACTTCTACTTCTTCCGCATCTATTTTCCAGGGACTGATAGGATCTGTTGCCATTGCCATGATAGAGCCAAGGAATTGAACCTACACCACACTGGGAACTTATGAATACATTAGTAACTAACAAACATGTTTACTTAGTTAAGACAATAACTTTAAGATTTTAAAATAAAGAAAATTCTGATTATGACCAAAAAGTTGGTAGGTCAGCAGTTTGAGACCAGAGTGCTTCATGAGAGAGTAAGTGTCCATTGCCTGTCCCAGCTCCTGCCAACCTATCAGTTTGAAAGCAAGAAATTTCAAGTAGATAAATAGATACCACTTTGGCAGGAAAGGTAACAGCATTCCATGTGCTCTGGTGTCTAGTCATGCCTGCCACATGGCCATGGAAATGTTTGCAGATAGCTCTGGCTCTTTAGTGTAAATGGAGATTAGAAGCACCCGATAGAGTTGGACACAACTAGCTTTCAAGAAAGAAGGACCTTTACCTTCACTGCTATTCTACCTCATTTGCTATTACCATTGGCAGTAGACATAGGAATAAAAACAGTAAATAAAATGAGACAAAGCAAATACTTAACAAAATTTAAACTGAAGATGCTCCTTTGGGCCACATTCCTTGTTCTGCGAAGGCTGCTACTCTTTTTAAAATTATTTTTGAAACACACACCTCAAAACACATGCATAAAGAAGAAGAAATAGGAAAAACAACAACACATAACTTGTAATGAAATTCACACTCTTTAGAATATATCAATCATAAACCTATTAATTAACCTTAGTCAAATAAAACATATTTTAATTCTCTAATGTAATTGTTATACCTTCGCCTTTTCCCAAAAGCTAATACTTTCTTGACATGGCTTGAATCCCTTAGATTTTTGGAAAACCTATTCAATAAAATCTCCTGATATATGTAAAGATTTGTTATTCTTTGCCATCCCCTTTTTAATTTTTAGGTTGCATGTCAGTCTATCATTCAATGCTATATTCTGTATTTCTTTGTACCGCTCCTTCAAATCTATGGAGATGCACACTTTTCAATTCTTTGCTATCAACAATCTCATAGCTGTTATTAAAATAATGATCAGTTCTTTCTTATATTTATTTATCATTATATCACTTAAATCTATTATCAATGCGATCTTGGCACTCATATATTTTTGTAAACACAATATCCTATTAATTTCATCAAAAACATTTTCCCATATATTATTCACCACTTTACACTCCCACCATAAATGTAAAAAGGTCCCATCCCTTTCTTTACATCTCCAACAATCTTTTTGATAATTATGATCATATTGGTATAAGTGTATTGGTATCAAGTACCATCTCCATAATAGTTTATAACACTGTTACTTTATACTGACATGCTTCTCATAATTCTCTGGGTCCATATTTTATTCGATACTGACTCTCCTATTTTAGCCTTTATATCTAACTCCCAAAGTTCTCTTAATGTTGTCTGGCTTTTTTCTTTCTTGTTTTTTTAATTAAATTTTTATTGATTTTTTTAAACAAACATACAATAAATCAACAGTAAAACATAAATGAACAGAATAAGAAAAATAAGAAAAGAAAAAAATAGCATCAATACATACACATTTTTTACTATTTATACTGATACAATATTCTGACATAGTAGTTAATTTCTAATTTCCATTTTTATAACCTTGTTGACTTTGTATATAGATTCAAAGTACTTCAGAACTACCTAGTTTGATAAATCTACTAAAATATGCTATAAAATGTTATTATTAAACTTAAACTTATAGTATGACACTTTTAATAAAAAGAAAAAGAAAAAGTATACAAATATTAATATAAATAAATAAAAATACAAATAAAAATACATATAAACACCCAGTGCTTTATACAATGCCCTGGAGAGCACGGAGTTTCTTATTAGTTAATTCCAAAAACTCCTTTTATCAGGTACAGGTCTATTCCTTTCCTCCCCCTTAAGTGAGTGATCAACAAATGTCTGCCATATATTCCAAAATATGTTCTCTTTAATAATACCCTTTTTCTTATTAATTTCCCATGTTAATTTATCATTCAATGGTAAGTCCCACATTTTCTTATACCACTCTTCCATTTTTATATTCGCTTCATTTTTCCAATTCTTAGCAATATACATTCTACCCGCTGTCAACATTATCTCTAATAACTCTTTTTTGTCCTTATTTAAATTTATACTTTCAACATCTGTCAACATAGTGGTGCCTGACCCCAGTTTAATTTTATACCCATTATTTCTCCAATCTCCTTCTCAATTTTTCTCCAAAAATCTTTTACCACATTACAACTCCACCACATGTGTTTGTACGTTCCCATTGCATCCTTACACCACCAGCACATTTTATCCTTATTATCAATTTGATATAACCTCCCTGGGGTCAGATACCACTTCCACAACATTTTATAATTATGCTCCTTTATTCTAACTGACATGGTTCTCATGATTCTTTTCTTCCATTTTTTTCCCAAATATCATTTTCTATCTTTATTTTCAAGTTTTGCTCCCAGTTTATTCTCAACTCCTCCTGTGGATTACCCGCCTTTTTCAATAATGTGTATAATTTACTCACAACACCCTTAATACCTCTTTCACCTTTTCTTATTCTTAGAATCAATTCCTCAAACTCTGACCTCTCTCTTTCTAATCCAGCTTCTCTCATATACTTACTATTCCATTTATTTACCAGCGCTATCTGGAACCAATTCAGTTTCAATTGCCCATACAAATCTTTTTTTCTCTCACTATCTTTACAGACCCGTATCTAGTCTTTCAACAGGAAAACTTCATTTTTACTGAGTACCTCTTTTACCTTTTTGTCAATTTTTATTGGGAGATTTGTAATATCCTCCATTTCATTAATGGGAGACATACCCGGAGCCAATTCCTTCTTTACTTTTTTCCATACTCCCATTAATGTTTTCATCATATTGTTCCTAATTGCCACTTTCCCCAAATTACAACCCATTTTTCCTAAATGATAATATTCCTTCATCTCAATTTCTTCCCAAATTGCTTTTTCCCTAGCTAGTATCTTCACAACATTCTTAATTTGAAAGGCTCGGTAATATACCATCAAATTCGGCATTCCTAAACCACCTTCCTTCTGGGACAAATACCAAAAAAATTTCAATAATCTGGGTCTCTTTCCTCCATTAAAAAAGCTATTAATCATTTTTTGAAATTCCATAATTTCCTTGTCCTTCAATTGAATTGAAAGAGCGTCAAATAGAAAATTAATTTTAGGTAATAACATCATTTTACTAAGTGCAATTCTTCCAAACCATGACAGTTTCAACTGTTGTATTTTTTCTTTAATTTCTATTTTCAGTCTTCCATAATTTAATTTCTTAAAATCTTCAAATTTATTTGAAATATTTATCCCCAAGTATTTCAAATTTTCTTTAATTTGTAAATTGCCCTTTCCCTTTATCTTCTGTTGTTCTTCTTTACCTATATTACACATTATCATTTCAGATTTGTCCCAGTTTATTCTCAAGCCTGTAGTATCTTCAAAGTCCTTTAACTGTTCTTGTATTCTAACTATCATCTGCATATAAACTTATCTTATTTCCTAGCACCCCCTCTATTTCTTTATCCTCTCTTATAGCCTTTGCCAACATCTCCATTGCCATAATAAACAAAATTGGTGATAATGGGCAGCCCTGTCTTGTACCAGCTTCTAACTTCACTTCTTCTGTAACCTCATCGTTTACTCTTACAATAGCTGTACCTTTCTGATATAATTGTTCAATTGTCTTTCTAAATTTATCTCCGAATCCATAGCATTTGATTATCTCTTTAATTGTTACCCATTGTAAAGAATCAAATGCTTTAAAGATATCTAAAGATAATAATCCAAGTTTCTCTTTTGTTTGTCTTACTGTGTCAATTAAGTCTACCGCTCTTTTTGTCAGATCTGCCATATGTCTCCCTTTCAAAAATCCCACTTGGTCTACATTTATATAGCTGCCCATAAAGTTGTTTAATCTATTTGCCAATATCACTGTAAAGATCTTAGATCCTGGTCTATACGATTCCACTTTTTCCGGGTCCTTTCCAGGTTTTGGCAATAATACAATTATAGTCCTATACCATGAAGTCAGAATTTGACCAGCTTCTAATATATAATTGTATAATTTTGCTAATTTTGTTACCACCAAATCTTTAAATTCCTTATAAAACTCAGCAGATAACCCATCTTCACCAGGCGCTTTATCCATTTTTAAGCTGGCTAAAACCTCTTTTATTACCTTTTCCGTTATTTGTTCCTCCATCCTATTTCTGTGTTCCTGTTTTATATTATTTATTTGTTTCTTCAATTGTTTTTCCAACTTCACCGTATCTATATCCTTTTTCGCGTATAAAGCCTGATAAAAATCTTTCACAATTTTACATTTATCTCCAGTCTTATTACATCTTATTCCTTCTTTATTAACCAAAACTCCAATTTCCCTTCTTTCTCTCTTTTCTTTAGCGGCCCTAGCTAATAACTTTGAATGTTTATTACTAAATTCAAAGTATTCCCTTCTTAAATATACCAAGTCTCTTTTTACCTTGTCTATATCTGTTCCCATCAATTCAGTCTTTAATCTTTGCAATTTAACAAAAATCTTCTTGTCCTTTGTCCTTGCATGTTCTTCCTGTAACTGCTTTATCTCATTTTCAATTCCATCTTGTATCACCTTAAATTGTTTCTTTCTGATACTAGCCAGCTTAATACTTTCCCCTCTAAAAACCGACTTCATGGCATCCCAAACCATATTAAAGCCCACCTCATCAGTATCATTCCAATACCAACTTTCCTTCCAACTCTCAGTAATTTGTTCTTTGCATTTATGGTCCTTAAACAATTTAGCATCATACCTCCAATTCCTTCTCATTTTCCTCGCACCCTCAATTTTCATTTCCACTAGTACCTTTGCATGATCTGATTCCTTGAAAATTCCCACTTCTGCATCCTCTTTGTTTCTGATAATATTTTCTGTTACAAATATGTAATCTATTCTGGAGTATGAATTATGTACCTGTGAAAAATAAGTGTAAACTCTTTCTGACCCCTTCAACTCTCTCCATACATCTTTCATTCCTAAAGATACCATCCAATTATCCAAAAATTGTCCTTTAGTGCCTTTTCCACATTTTGTTATGTTTGTACTATCTAAATTTGACCTTATTAAATTAAAGTCACCGGCCACAATCATTTATGATATTTTTTCTTTTGCCAATATATTATGCATTTTCCCTAAAAATCCGTCTTGTTTCTCATTTGGAGCATATATATTCACCAAACTTATTTCCTCATCATCAATCTTGCCTTTTACTATAAAATATCTACCCTCCGGGTCAGAAATGCTATTTGTCATTTCAAAACCTAACCTGGTCGAAATCAGAATCGCCACTCCTCTTGCCTTTGATGTACCATATGACTTTTCATAATATTGCATCCATCCTAGAAAACTTTTATTCATATTCTGAGATTTTTGATGAGTTTCCTGTAGAAAGACTACATCCGGTCTATCTTTCCTCAGCGCTGATTCAATTCTTCTCTTAACCTGAGACCTTGTACATTTCACATTCCACATTAACACTTTAATATTTCTCATGATTTAAACAACATTCACTCCCATAACCTCCGATTTCTCCAATGGGCGTGCTCCCGTCCCCAAAACAACTACAATAACATCTAATACAAAAAACATTCATTACTGCCCTCCCCACCCTTTTCTTCAGAAAAAAGCTGCCTTTATCACCTAAAGAGAGGAGGGGTGAACGTGGAAGATGTGCCTACCAACAAAAGCTTGAGCACATTTTTCTTAATTTATAAACCAACCTACATTTATAAAAACTAAAAATGTCTCTCTCCCCTATGTTTTCTATCTTGAACCTTCTCCTCTTCAAACTTGCTCACCCTTCACCCATTGTCTTTCCTGCTTTTGAACCCATGTCTGACCCACCAGCTGCTCCCTCCTCATCTGTACCTCCGTAATCTCTTTTTATGGCTCCTGACTCTAACAAATCTTTCCTGAGTGCAAGCCACTCTCTTGAAGACAGTTCCACCAAACCAATTGAACCCAAATAATCCAATGCATCTGTTTCTGCATCTATCGTGTGCATTTTCTTATTGTGAAAAAACCTTAGCTGTTATGGAAATCTCCAATTATATTTTATCCCACAAGACATCAACATTTTAGTTACTGGTTTCATCTTATATCACAAAACACGTTCATTAATTGAAAGATCATTGTAAACCTCAACATCATTCCCATTTATTTTCAAAACGCCGGACCCAGCTTGTTTTATAAATGCCATCACCTTTAACTTATCACCCCAGTTTGCAAATTTGACCAAAACATTTCTCTGAACACTTTCCCCTCTTCTCGCTCCCAGTCTATAAACATTTGCAATATCTTCATTAACAAAATCTTTCCCCATTTTCAAGCTATTCAACCAATCAATTATTCTATCCCTTAGCTGGTCTGGCGTTTTTTCCATGAGATTACATATCACTATATTCTGTTTTCTCATCATCTCTTCCACCATATCGATCCTTTTCTCCTGGACCTCTACTTTCATTTTAGTTTCTTTCCCCTCCTCGTGCAACCCTTTGATATCTGCTTGCATCAATTTCATATCATTTTGCATCGATTTAACATTTGTATTCATCTTTTGAAAATTAAAATCCACTTTTTGGGCAAAATCTGTAAACATTGCAGCCAATTTATCTTGTTTTCCCATAATTTCACTTTTATCTTTCCCTCTTGTTTCCTTAATTTCTTTGAAGCCTTTCACGTTTGCATCCTCCATCCGCTCAAATTGTTGAAATAGTTTGCCCAGCTCAACCATCAATTGGGTTTGATCCAATGGTAGACGTTCAGGAGATGATGTTGGTGAGGGTGCTTCTTCCATTGGGACTTTATCTTTCTTCTTTGGTCTTCCTTTCCTTTCTCAATTTTGTCCATTGTGACATCAAATAACAATCTTAATGCAGCCACACCTTTATTTCCACCAAGTCCAGGTTCCTGCTCAAATTCCAGGTTCAGTTAGTTGAAAGTCACAGCAAATCCAAAACAAATCCAATGCTGCTCCTCACACATTGCAAACCAATCAAATAAACCAGCTTCTTTATTATATTCCAATAACAAACTTGCTTTCAGGGTCCTGATACTTGATTGAAAATATCAAAATCTTATATCCATCCACTCAATAAAAAAGGAGGGAGTAATCCAAGTCAGAGAAGGAAAGAGTTAACCCATCCACACTGATGTGGCAGTATAAAAACCCTTCAGAGTAAAGATACACAGCCACATCGATCCTCCAAAATAATCCACAGGGAGAGATACCAAAATGCTTGATCAAGACCACAATAAAAAAAATACCCAAAGAGAAAAAAGGAAGCCAAACAGTTCGGTCCAAGTTTACTTGTTGTGTGCAATGAAAGTAAAAAACTGAAACTTATTCCACCTTTGCAATCCAAGCCGCGGCAGTGGCAGCTTTCTGAGCGTGGTTGCCCCGCCCCTCTCCAAGTCCGCTCAGCTCCAAAAAACCACTTTATAATCCCTTTCTGAAGCTTTCTCCTTTCCAATACTTATTTCTCTTTTCACCTTTCCTTTCCAATTCACACTCCTCTCTTCTCAACCAACTTCATCCCTCCTTTCTTTTCTTTAATGCTCAAATCTTCTTTCTGTACTTTTTAAAGATTCGATCTTGCCTTCACCCACCGCCATTGCCTCCTCTCTTCCTCCCTCCTCCTTCTTCTTTCCAACTTTCATGACCTCCATTTTCCAACTTACTTTCCTTCCAATTCTCCACCTTCAGCCATGGCCACCTCATTCACCACCGCTGCGAATACAAAATTTCACTTTGCAAACAAAATAAAGTTCCGAAGCCTGGCTCCGCTTTTCCTTGTGAGGATCCCGCCCGGCCTTGTAGCGGCTCGCTCGGCCCAGCTTACGCTGAGTCTCACTCACCGCCCGATTTCCGAGCTCTGACCCCCAATTTCGCTCACAGTCAATATTGAATATATCCCAGGTCTTTGGAATGTTGCTTTAAGCTTCCCTTTTGGTGTTTGTTTTGTTTAAAATCTCATTGGAACCACATTTACCAGCGCAACCAGATCGACACATGTCTTATTCAGACACCATCTTAAGCCATGCCCCCTTTCTTTCTTGTTTAATATATTATATACCGTATTTATCAGCATATAAGGTGCATCGGAGTATGAGATGCACTCCATTTTTTGGTGTATTTTAAGGGGGGAAGTGTGTTTATTCGCTGGTAAATGCAGTAGACACATTGGAGTATAAGACACATTCCTTTTTACTGGTGTATTTTAAGGGGGAAAGATGCATCTTATACACCGGGAAATAGGGGGCTTTACTCACTAATCCTTTCACTGGAATTATCTTCTAAAAAGCCTGCTACTCTTAAGTGCTCTTACAATGGAATACAATTGCAAAAGAACAGCATTCTTCTCCATTTTAGTTTTCCATTTGGTTGTAGAGTTTGGGAAATAATTTTTTCCCTTTTTCCCAACCCACCTTTGTGGGTTGCCCGCGTTATTGATTGGCTATTAACCTGTTCCAATGGGTTTGTCAAGCTATGCATGGTGGCTCGAGACCAACCTGGCTCAGCTGGAAGGGAAATTGGATCGTGGGCCAATAGCGTTAGGCAGCAATAGAGAATCCATATTGCTTGGTTGGGGACACTGAGAGAAGTAGGACAAATGTCCTAAGGTGAAACACCCAGTAGAGACTCAAGGTCTAGCAAACACCACACGGTATCCAGCTCACGTCCACGGACTGAGCTGGGCAAAGGCAAACCGCAACTAGACCAAATAGCTATGCATAGGTGCCCAGAGCCTCAAGGACTCTGAGATAGGGTGAGAACTATGAGTCTTGCCAAATCTACTAATCAGTCCCCAAAACAGGGACCCATGTATGTAGTAACTTCTTAGGCTGGCAAATGTAACTTGGCCAGTAAAATGCCATGTAAACAAGCCTTCTGTCACAGGGTCTCACGCAGGCTATGTGGGGAGATCCTGATGTAGTCAATAAATGCAGACCACCCAAGGATTCGGGACTGGCTTTTTCCACCACACATCTGTCTTGTGCACATCTGTCTTGTGCCGCTCAGATCCTCCGGGGGGGAGCATTACAACACACCTTCCTCCCATACCAGTCAGTTGTAGCAAATATGTTTAGACTGAAGAGGTCAAAAATTAACTTGGGATGTGAACATCAGGGAGCCATGCATTGAAATAGAAGCTGGTTCACATCAGAAAAACAAGAAATGAGCTTCCTAATCAGTTTAAAGTGAGAAGAGGGGGAAACATTTAAGAGGCAGAAACTGAGAAGAGGAACATAAGGGAAAGGGCAAAAAATATCATAGTTTAGAAGCCTGGAGTTAATACCCTTAAGATGTTGCTTAAATGGGAGTACTTTGACAAAATAGAAAGACAAGCTAAAACCCACTACTAAATCATAGCTAGAGTAGGTCCATTGAATCAATGGAACGTAGAGGAGTTGACCAACCAAATTCCTTCTGTGTCAATGGGTCTGTTCTTGTAAATTAGTACTGGGTTTCAACCACAGTCTAAGAAGACTAGCTGGATGTCACTATGGGTTTTATCATCCCATTGTTCATTGAAGTAAGTGGATGTGCAAGCAGTCGTTTGGATTTCATAACATTTTTTCTGTTAAGAGTTTTGTCACCAATATGTAAATGTTTCTTTTGAAATGTTATGCCCTCTTTTTCCAGCTGGCACCCACGCTATGCTTTAAGAGCATTCCCACATTAATGTTTGTTAGTATTTGATTGCTAGAGAGTTTGAAGGCAGAGAAAAGCAGTCAGGGAAAGCAAAACCTGCACCTGATGGTAATAAAATAAAGATCCAGGAAGAAAAGAGCAAAAAGGAGTTGTGGACATTGTGAACAATGACATTTCAGTTCATAATAATGAGACCTCTTGCCATGAACTGCACAACTCATAAGAACAGGTGGGTTTCTTTTTTAATGGGGGATGGTTTTAAATGTTTTTATTGTATTTTATGAGTATTTTTATGAGCCGCCCGGAGTTGCTTCGGCAAGGGGGCGGTGATACAAATGTAAAAATTAAATTAAATTAAATTAAACATGGTTTTGCCTGCAAATAACATTCTGTGCACTCCAGCATCTAGTCATGCCTGACACATGACCACGGAAATGTCTGTAGACACAGACAGAACTGGGTCTTTGGCTTTAAATGGAGATAAGCACCTGCCTCTAGAGTCAGATACAACTGGCTTTCAAGCAAGGAAGATCTATACCTTTACTTTTTAATGATAGATGTCTTCGTTGTTGCTGCTGCTGCTGCTGCTGTTACCGTGCCATCAAGTCATGTCTGAACTATGACAACCCAATGAATGAGAGATCTCCAAAATGTTCTTTCCTGAACAACTCTCTTCAGCTTTTGCAACTGAAGCCTGTGGCTTCCTTTCACATTTTATTTCCTTATTTTTCTGCTGTTTTTAACCTTTCTTAGTTTTATTATCTTTTTCAGAGAATCCTGCTTTCTCATGATGTGCCCAAAGTAGTACATACAGCCTCTGTTTCATCATTTATTTGTCTTTCTGGCAGTTCAGCATACCCACAGTTTCCCTCCAATACCACATTTCAAACAAGTATTTTTTTTCCTGACAGCTTTCTTTCCTGTCCAGATTTCACACCTGTTCATAGTGATCAGGAATACAGTGGTACGTCGCTTAAAGAGCATAATGTGTTCCACGGGATTGCTCTTTAAGCGAGTTTGCTCTTTAAGCGAAACACCATTGCAGGCGCACCCCCCCCCCCCCAATAACGGACACAGACAACATTGAAAGTGGATAACAGCATCGGGCCACATTTATTGATTCAATGCCCTAGTCCGAATTATAAATTTGTATTGGTAAAACGACCAATCATAATTCTTAAGGCAAGCAGGCCGACGTAACACTGGTAAGGTACCACACCAAAATTGCCAACGGCAGTTGGCTACAATGTATCAATTTGTATCAATTTGTTTGTTGACAACAAACAAATTGTTGACCGTAGTCAATATCTAACTCATGACCCCACCCTCTGACGCGTATCCGTGAAATCACGGGGTGATGCATGCTGGTTAGCTATCGTCATCACCCCGTCGCCTGGTTCATCGTTGACCGGACAACGTTTAACTAATTTATTCCTGTCTAGTGTTGTCCAGTCAATTGCGAACCTGCCGGATACCTGTGGGTCATACTGTTTACCTTACCAGTGCTACCCGCCAATGTGACCAAAGTCAACAGTAGGAACATAAGAAGACCCCTATATCAAACCATAGCAACAGTGTGGGATGGGCAAAAAAGCCAGGACCCGGAAGCCAATATGGGTCCCAGCCAAAAATTCCCACCCGGCCCCGAAGCGACCAAAATATCACACTGTTAACTAGGGAGGGGTGGAGGGGAAAAGACTTCTCCGCTCCGTCGCTGAGGTAAAATGGCAGCTTGGCTGCCTCGTGTCCACCCCTTTTATAAGGGAGCTGGCCACGCCCCTAACTACCCGGATTCTCTGTCCTGTGGGGGGGGCCCGCAAAGAGCGCGGCGGCCATTTTGGCGCCGCGCTTGCATTGCAGGCGCACCCCCCCAATAACGGACACAGACAACATTGAAAGTGGATAACAGCATCGGGCCACATTTATTGATTCAATGCCCTAGTCCGAATTATAAATTTGTATTGGTAAAATGACCAATCATAATTCTTAAGGCAAGCAGGCCGACGTAACACTGGTAAGGTACCACCCCAAAATTGCCAACGGCAGTTGGCTACAATGTATCAATTTGTATCAATTTGTTTGTTGACAACAAACAAATTGTTGACCGTAGTCAATATCTAACTCATGACCCCACCCTCTGACGCGTATCCGTGAAATCACGGGGTGATGCATGCTGGTTAGCTATCGTCATCACCCCGTCGCCTGGTTCATCGTTGACCGGACAACGTTTAACTAATTTATTCCTGTCTAGTGTTGTCCAGTCAATTGCGAACCTGCCGGATACCTGTGGGTCATACTGTTTACCTTACCAGTGCTACCCGCCACACGGAGGGGCTTCAAAGAAGGCCTGACGCCCCCCCCCAGACCGTCAGCTCGGTCAACAGGCCTGCTCGCCAATCACCCAACAGGAGGTCCATACCTCCTCGCGACAGATGGACCCCATCCCCTGCGTACAAGTCATAATTTTGTAGGCTAATAGCGGGGTGATGACTGACCCGTCCCCAAGCCCTGTCGGCAAGAAACCGCGCCACCGCCCTATTGACCGTGCGCCTAGCGCGGTCAAGGGCCAGGAGGTTAACGCCCCCTCTATAAGAATGGCGCGGGACAATGTCCGACCAAACCAGGGTTGTGGCAGGCCAGACATAATGCAAGTAGGCGAGGTCCTCGCAAATCGCATGCTTGAGCGATAAGCCGGTGACCTGGCCCAAATCATTGCCCCCCAGGTGGATGATGAGAATGTCAGGCGGGTCAGCACCCAGGCCAGAAAAAAGGAAAGGCCGCAGCTCCCGCCATAACATCCCAGGCTTACCATGCCATGTGAGACTGGCGTGTTCACCCAGTCCCAGTCGGGGTCCCCACTCTGTCGCCGCAGCGTAACGCGCTGCCCTGTGCACATAGCTGTGGCCCACCAGCCATACTGTCACCGGTGTAATACGACACCCAGGGTCTGTAAGAAAATTGAGAAAAAAGGCGGTAAGGTGACTGGATTGGTACTCATGGCGGGAGTGGGCGCACATAAAACTGAAAACATTGCGAGCCCCACCTCCCCATGCTACGTATGTCAGCCCCAGAGTACCCAAAAGCAGCTGCTGTAGAGGCTGCACCAATACGGAATGAATGTGTGCCATAACGGGCACCTGGTAGACCCACCCTGGTGAGGGCTCTGCCTGTCACCTTCCAAAACTGAAATTTAGTAAGGGGAGACCCATCTTGGTGACAGAAAAACGGGCCGTGGTGCATGCCACGCAGTGCCAGGTATTCCTGTAGGGCACCAACCGGACAGATGTCTGCCAAAGAACACCGTAGCAGTCTTACACCACTGCCTACGCCATGCTGATCTGTTTTAGAGGAGCGTATCCTCAACTGGGCCCAGTCTTTGGCAACATGGACATCTTCGAGTTCCAGTGCCCTACAACTTGCATCCGCCTTAGACAGCATCACAAGTTCGCTGATGCGGAGCGCTCCAAAAAATGCCACCGTTGTGGCTGCATGGAAAAGGGCTGCCTCATAATGATCAAAACAGAGGCCTGGCCAGCCCCGGGCCAACTGGGTAAGAACCCCTGGGAAAATGGGGTGCCGGTCGTCCGGGCAACGCCCGCGCTCGCGCACCCACCCCTCCAAAACATGTCTCACACGGAAGTCAGAGGTGCTGTCCTCATGACCTCCCACTTTGGCCATAAAAGCCAACGCCGAGAGCTTGGATGCTATGGTGCGAGGTGCGAGGCCCTGTGCATGCAGGTGAACCATGAACCGCAGAACATGGTCCACCGTGATAGGCCAGGTCTCTGGCAGGTGAAATTGAGCAGAAAATGCTCTGTAAGAATTGAACGCTTGTTGATACGCCTTACGAGTGCGTGGCGCTAATGACAGGCCAATCGCCCGGTTCACCTCTCCTTGCCAATAGTCCACATCTCGTCCGGGAGTGGCGAGGGAAATTCCTCCGCATCCGGGGCCAAGGCGCGGAACCGGGAGATCTGCAGGCGGGACAAAGCGTCAGCAATATCATTATTAATCCCTGGAACATGCCTGGCCCTGAACAAGACATTGAGGCGCAGGCAGCGCAACACAAAATGGCGCACTAGTTCCATGACCCTGGGCGATTTGGAAGTCTGTGCATTGACAATGTGAACAACAGCAGCATTGTCACACCAGAAATGCACAACCGAATTAGCCCACTGCTCGCCCCATAGCATCAAAGCCCCCAGAATAGGAAAAAATTCCAGGTATGTGAGATCCCGCAGGCGACCCGTGCCTGCCCAGGCCGGTGGCCACCCACCATAGGCCCACTTCCCATTGAAGTACATCCCATAACCCAGGGATCCTGAGGCATCAGACTGGATCTGAAAATTGGGGGATGCCAGGAGGTCAGACCTCCAAAATGAGACCCCATTGAACTCCCTCAGGAATTGCAACCAGACAAACATGTCTGCCCTGATACCCCGGGTAAGCCTAACTCTATGGTGGGGCCTGGATAACCCTGCCATGGCGTCGCATAAGCGCCGGGCAAAAGCTCTGCCCGGTGCGACCACCCTGCAAGCGAAATTGAGGTGACCATGTAGCACCTGCAGTTCCCTCAGTGATGCCTTGCGTTTGGCCAGCAAATCCGAGATAAGGGCCACTATTCTGGACACCTTATCGCCCGGTAACCTAGAAGCCTGCGCTACTGTGTCAATCTCGACCCCCAGGAATACTAGCTTGGTAGATGGGCCCTCGGTCTTTTCAGGCGCTAAAGGGACACCGAGTTCCTCCATTAGCGTCTGAAATGTGTTGAGGAGACGTGTGCACGTGTCCCAGCCCCGTTCACCCCCGAATAAAATGTCATCCAGGTAATGGGCTACAGACCGAGACCCTGACCTGCGGACGAAAGCCCACTCTAGGAAAGTACTGAAACGCTCGAAGGCCGAGCATGATATGGAACAGCCAAAAGGCATGGCCTTATCAAAATAATATTCACCCTTAAATTTGAAACCCAGCAACTCAAAGTCACCCGGATGCACTGGCAAAAGGCGAAAAGCCGACTTGATGTCGCACTTGGCCAGCAGGGCACCCGGGCCACACGAGCGCACCATGCGCAGCGCATGGTCGAACGATGTATACCTGACTGAACAAAGGTCATCAGGGATAGCATCATTGACCGATCGGCCGGCTGGGTAGGACAAATGATGAATAAGGCGAAACTCGCCTAGGGACTTTTTGGGGACCAAGCCCAGTGGCGACACCTTAAGATTGGGAAACGGGGGTGCAGGGAAAGGTCCAGCGACCCTGCCCACATCTAACTCTTTTTTAATGCTGGCCGCAGCCACGTCCTCCCTCCCTCTGAGGGATAAAAGGTTAGGGGCATCCTGAGGGGACCTATCACCCATGAAAGGGATACGGAATCCCTGCTTAAAACCCTGAAGGAGATACTCCCCATCCTCCCCCTTCGGGTACGATGCGAACCAACGCTCCAGCATGTCCACATTAATTGGGGAGGGGGCCTTTTGGAGAACCAGTTCCATCCGTGGCAGTCCTGCCAGCCCACTGTCCGCCCCTCCCTCTGCCCCTTGTCCCTCCAGGCCTGGGACAGGCGGAGGCTGCGTGGGGGCCCGCACATGTGGGACACTCATGCCTGTACTTGCAATTCTTCCTATTACAGGAACCATTGGACGAGAAAGTCCAGCACAGCAGGCGGGCTGGAACCCCCTGCCCCGCCGCTTGGCGGGTAACCTGCGCTGGAGCTGCTCGCTGAACCGCATGTCCACAATGGTATCTGTCTCCCGGGGCGGGGCGTGTGGGCGTCATGTACAAAAGCCAAAGCCTCTGGCACGGCTCATCCCATCTCATCTCGGGGTGAAGGGGAATCCTCATACGGAATTCCTCGTCATAGGCCAACCACGAGGGACCCGGGAAATCAACCATCGCCCTATATATGTTGTCCAAATATTGGACCATGGGAATAGCCAAATCCGGCCGCGCCCTCAAGTACACTGCCATGTATATTAAATAAGCGGGGAGCCAGTTGGCCCAGGTACGTGGCGGCTTACGGCGACGTGCCTGCTCCTTGTCCTTCTCATCCTGTCCCTCCCTTTCTTCCTTGGTGGGCTCTCTGTTCAGGAGTGAAAAGATATCTACATACTCCCCCCGCCATATCTTTTCTCTGGTAGACTGTGCCAAGTGATCACCCAGTGGCAAGGAATACCCCGCCGTCGGCAAAGCCGAAAAAGGCACCGCAGCCATAGGAAAAGGGGCCTGAGCTAGCCCAGCCACCCCCAGAACATTCCCCGCAGTGTAAGAACAAGTACCCACCCCAGTGCCCAGGGTGGCAGTCGTCGTCGCCGGGTGGGGTGCCGACAGCGTGGCCCCCGCATCACCCGCGCGAGGCCAAGGCCATTGAAAAGCCCCCCCCCCATATTGGGAATGTGTGTGTGTGTACTCGCTTGCACCGTATACTCACATGCTGCACCCCCGCGGGCCGCCCCCACCGGGGGTTCCGGCCCACTGGGGGCGTCAGAGCTCACGACCGACGTAGAGCTCATCACCGGGGCCTGACCCGCACCTGGCTGCTGACTGGGGAGCTGCGAGGCAGTGGCCGAAACCGCGCCACGTGCCTGCAGCAGCTCAACCCTCCCTGTCGGCTGTTGTCCTCCTGCCGACAGCGCCGCAAAAGGGACCCCAAAGGGGGCTCCCGCCTGACTGGCCCGAACCAACGACGCTTCCAGGGCCGCAATACGGGCCAGTAAGGCTGCCACGTCGACCTGGGGCCAAGGGCCGGCCGGCCCGCCCGGTCCAGGCGTGGGTACAGGTCCCTGTACCCCAGGACCCGAATATGGCCATTGGCCAGCACCGAAGCCCGGCAGGGTCGGTGGAGAAACCTGCCAAGGCAGGGGGCCACACCACCCCCCAAGGCTAGAGGGCCCAGGGGGAGGCTGCGACCCAAGAGCAGCAGGCCCAACAGGGTGGGCAGGTGCAGGAGCGGTGTCCACCGCTCGCGGGCCGCGGGCCGTAACCCCTTCCGCGCCCGCATTCTGTTCGCCCACTCCGGGCCAAGGGGCAATAGACCCCATTCCGCCAGCCCCAACCGGGGCCTGCGAGGGCGGCTGCTGAGGAGGCGGCACCGCAGTCCTCCGACCTGGGTTGCGCCTCCTAACAGCGGGAGCCGCACTTGAAGCTGCCTTCTTCTTCGAAGGCATATCTACTGAAGCAAAGGGAAGCCGAAAAGGAAGAACCGCTACCAAAAGGCTTCCCGGTAAGCTAAGGAGCGACGGAGACACAGGGGAAAAGACTTCTCCGCTCCGTCGCTGAGGTAAAATGGCAGCTTGGCTGCCTCGTGTCCACCCCTTTTATAAGGGAGCTGGCCACGCCCCTAACTACCCGGATTCTCTGTCCTGTGGGGGGGGCCCGCAAAGAGCGCGGCGGCCATTTTGGCGCCACGCTTGCATTGTAAGTGACCAATTGTGACCTGGTGGAGGGGATTGTGAACCCTGATTTAGTTGTTAAGCGAGTTTTTTGTTGGTTTTAGTTGTTAAGCGAGGTGACCATTCAGAGAAAATTCTGCTTTTTAAGTGAGTTAGTCTCTAAGCGAGGCACTCTTTATGCAAGGTTTTACTGTATAAGAGATGTGGGTCATCTTGGTCTTGGTCTCCAAAGACACATCCCTACATGTGATGAGTGAGTTGAAATGACTTTTAAGGAAAGGAAAAGAAGAAACTGTCAAAGCAGGACTGCAGTTCAACACCAAGACAAAAATTACGACTACAGAAGAACCACACAACTTTAAAATTGACAGTGAAGACAGTGAAGAAATTGAAAGAATTTGTATATTTTTCTTCAGTCATCAATCCAAATGGAGACAACAGTCAAGAAATCAAAAGAAGATTGAGATTCAGAAGGCCAGCAATGAAGTATTAGTGCCCTCTTTTCACAACTATAATGTAAGATGAGATTTTATCCTTCCCACTACATTTCAGTTTATCCCCTCCCCTGCTGATATACTGCAATTAGCTGCTCCATATGCAGCAGTTAGATATTTTCCCCTAAACTGGTGTGACCTAATGATCAGCAGTAAGAATTTTTTTCTCAGTGCTAATTAGAAAATAACTGAGGACAGTTGTCCTTGTGATTGCAACTGAACAAGAAAGAACAGCACTTCCCCATGTTCCCCTTGGTCTGAATGAAAATTAGAAAATCCTCCCCTTTCCAGCTTACACCTAGTGCTACATTTCATTAAAATAGTGTTGGCAAGAACACAGTTACAGTCATGATATGTTCAGCCCCAAATCCAAGTGAACTCAGATAGACTTACTTCTTACTTCTGAGGATGCTTGTTTTAGTCAGCATGCAAAGAAGAGTGCTATGTAAACATGGCTTACCAGTTAAAGTGGCAAGTACTTAGAAAAACAGCTTGCAATGAATATTTGAAGGCAATCCACATACAAAGATTAATGACCAAAAGGATGTGGAATTTGTGGAATTTTAATTGGGTATGGTGCATCATTTTCACATGCTTGATAAGGTCATTTGAGCAAAAATTGGCTGGCACCATGGGGTAAATAAAGCCAGCACCAAGTAAAAAGGATGGCATACCTAACATTTCTTAACTCTTGTAATTAAGTACACATTATTCAAAGTTAGGCAAAAGGACACATCCTCCACTGTAATGTTCAGCTGCTGCAAGACAGACTGCATAATGCCCAGGTAGGCTCATAGCTCGCAAAACATGCTATTATAGATCTCTTTCAGACCATCAGCAGAGTTTGCAAATTGCATAACTTGCCTAATTCCTGCTTTAAGATAGTGTTCCTCCTCACTGCATAATGCTCATCAGTCTTTTAGAAACTGTCACGGGTCGCTAACAATAGCTGTCATTGAGAATATAATCCTAGGCAATTTCCTACCAGATAATTCAACCTACCATGTTATCTTCTCCAGAGGAGTGAAAAAGCAACACCACAGGAGCTTAAACACAGGCTTTACCCAGAGAAAGCTTATTCTAGTTCTAAAGCAGCACTGCTTTAAAAGGTTAGAAGCCTAGAAATACTCCACATATCATCAACAGAGCAATATGCTGATAATGGTAAAGTTTAAACAGCCTTACCAATTATCGTGAAATAGCATGTAAAAGTCTTCTCTAAAGCTACTAAAGTCGATTAGCTTATCCTCCTCTCAAAGCCATGGTTGTGCTCTGGTTTCCTAGTAGTGAGCAATGATACAGATTTGCCTCCATGAGGATCAGAAGATAATATTTTGCTCAGCTGTTAAGGGGGGGGGGATCAAGATTTCAGAGCTTATCAAAGCTCTGACAAGAAGGCCGTCAATTTTTGGGATATTGACATTAAATCCTTGTTTGGGAGACTGTTTGACTGGTCTTTAATTTATTAACGTGAGAGCTAAAGATTGTATTGTTGGCAAAATTATCTCGCAACTCAGGATGTAAAACATCTACAGACTAGTTTCTGATCATCTGTAGCATCTTCCTGATATTTACAAATCTATCCTGTCCTCTTTACTTATTGGAATGACCAGGATAGCTGTGGTCAAAAAGGTAAAAGGAAGAGAAAGGTTATACACTTGGATTATCTACCACCACCAGTAATATTACTTTTTTGTGAACTGCACTCTGTGAATCAATAGAAAAGCCATAAGGAAAAGTCTGAATGCAAATTTTAGGACCATTGTTATATCAGTTATCAGTTGACATGAGCAGAGGAAATTTTGCCCTCCAAATGGTTTGAATTTCATCTCTCAAAAGCCTGAGCTGGTATAGCCAATGGTGAGTGATTTCAAGAGTTATAATTCAGCAACATCTGGAGAACCAAAGGTTCCTAACCCATGAAGCAGACCATACCTGTCAAGTTTTGGATTTGAAAATAAAGGAAACACTGTGGGTGGGCCTACCTTGGTGGGTGTGGCCAGATCTGTGGGTATGGCCAAATCTGACCATGTGACTTGCTGGGCTCTAGTCATGCCTGCCACATGACCATGACAAAGTCTGCAAACAGACATCACTGGCTCTTTGGCTGTAAATGGAGATGAGCACTGCACCCTAGAGTCAGTTATGACTGGCTTTTGAGCAAGGAAGACCTTTACTAAGCACTTGCATAAACAGGGCCAAACTTCACAGCAAATTTGAATACCATTCAGGGATTTTCTATTATTAGGTAAAGGTAAAGGTTGCCCTTGCTCAAAATCCAGTCATAGCCAACTCTAGGGTTCTGTGCTCATCTCTGTTTATGACCAAAGAGCCAGTGCTGTTTTGTGTGGTCATGTGGCAGGCATGACTAGACACTGGAGTGCACAGAACACTGCAAGAGCTGGGACTGAGATGGGAGTTCATCACACACACACACACACACACACATACACACACACCTGATTTGTGCAGCCATGTAAGCAAAACCCCTTCCTGCTCCTTCTTTCTCTGTGCCGTCCAGGTCCAGCTTTTCCCCCCAGCACTGCAGTCTCTCGATCTCTCTCCTCCTCCTCCTCCGTTTCCTCATGCTGCCCAATCAGACCTGTCAACCATCCTGTTTTACCCAGGAAAACCCCTTATTTTTACCCCTCTTCCCGCCCCCTCCCATTTTATTACTTTCCCCATATTTTCCCTTATTTCCCTCTGTCTGAAGCCGGGTGGGGGCCACCCAGACCGGAGACCACCACCCCCAGCCGGGGGTGAGAAGGAGGAGGAGGAGCTGAGCTGCGGGGAGGCTAGCTACCGTCGCCGCCGCAGGGCCTCCGGAGCTGGGGGCCTCTCAGCTGGTCCTCCTCCTCACCCCCGGCTGGGGGTGGTGATCTCCGGTCTGGGTGGCCCCTGCCTGGCTCTGGATAGAGGCCTCGCGGCAGTGGCGGTAGCTAGCCATCCCGCCACTCAGGCTCCTCCTCCTCGGCCACATCCGTGGCACCAGCTGGCCGGGACAAGCCAAGCCCCTCGATGGAGTGGCCGCCCGGGCACTCGTGCCTGCCCCGTTGGTCCCTCCCCCGGAGCAGTGGCACACATAAGAGGCATGCGCATGGCCCCGCATCTGACCCCCCCTCCCCGCTCGCGCCTGGCCGCCCATTGCCGGAGAAGCACCTGAGTGACTCAGGGCCTGTCCTGTCCCATCCCATCGGGTGGCCGTTGAGTCGTCGTTGAGTCTTTGATTCGGTGCGAGAGGCATTTGGGGGAGAGAGGACTCTCACTCAGCCCCACTGGGAGGGAAAGAGGCTTGGAGGGGCCTATGGGGCCGGTGGGGAGTGTGTGTGATGATGGCCCGAGAAAGTCTGCCCTGAACTTTTTTTAAAAAGGACGGTTCGGGTGAGGCGGGCGTGGACCCCTTCCCCCCCCCCAAGGGGCGAGCTTGGCAACCCAATTGCCTTCGGCTCTGGCCCAGGAGAATGAGAAGGCGCTGAAGCCTATAATGGCATGGGGGGGTGGGGGGAGTGGGGCAAGCAGACTGACCAAAGCATTGGAGCTCCCCTCCTCCGCCAGGGAAGCGAAGTACAGGTGGGTCCACCACGGAATTACTACTACATACTTCCAGACCTGGTTGTGTAGCTGTGGATGGGGGAGTGAGGTGCGGGCAGTGTTTGCCCCTCCCTCATTTTGCTTCTTCTCCTCTATCCCCTCCTCCTCCCCTCGCTCGTCCTTTCACATGATGTTGCCCCACCACCCACCTTCCTCCAACCTATGATGGCAGAGGAAGTGGAGGGGAGGCAGGGGATGCCCATCCACGTGGCCTCTTTCCACCCACCCACCCCCTCCAAAATTACTGCCCCGGTAGGGTGCGTGTGAGAGGGAAGCTGGTATGGTTGGGGGCCTGGTGCAACCCTTTCCCCCCCTCTCCAGGTGGGACTCACTCGTAGTGTGCTGCAGTCCACAAGGCTGCTGCATTGCGGGGGACGGGGTATCTTGAACCCCCGGGAAGCACCAGCATCCCTTCGCTTGCCACACAAAGCTACGATTTTCTACTTAGTTTAGTTTTCCAACCTAAACTGGCTTCTTCGTCCTAACTAAGAGGTCTCTGGATTTTCCATGATTGGGGGAGAGGAGGGGTTGGTAGGAGATGGAAAATCTGGCAGCCGCGGAATTCCTTGTGATACTTTCATCAGGCCCTTGTTGTAACGTGTGGATCCAGCCACTTGCCCCCCACATACCACAAAGAAGCCTTCGCTTTTCACAGCCTTGCCAGCAAGAAGTTTGCTGGGGTGGGAAAGGGGCATGGGGGTGGGGGTGGGGGGACACATGTGAGTTCTCATTGAATGTTCTCCTCCTCCTCCTCACCCCCAGCTGGGTGTGGTGGTCTCCAGTCTGGGCAGCCCCCGCCTGGCTCTGGACGGAGGCCTCATGGTGGCGGTAGCTAGCCTTCCCGCCGCTCAGCTCCTCCTCCTCCTCCTCCTCACCCCCGGCTGGTTAACAAAGGTCACCCTTGGCCCTTGCTCGAAAAGCCAGTCGTATCCAACTCTAGGGTGCATTGCTCATCTCCATTTACAGCCAAAGAGCCAGTGCTGTTTGTAGATTTTTTCATGGCCATGTGGCAGGCATGACTAGATAGCGGCTAGCCTACTCAGTCACATGGTCACCCCAGCAAGCCACACATGGCCACCGATTTGGCCACACCCACCTATTTGGCCACGCCCACAAAATTTTCCTTATTTTCAAAGCCAAAAGTTGACAGGTATGTGCCCAATGGAAACCCAAAGGCCACTGGGAGGTGTAGTCCTGCTCCTTATGCATCTCATTGGGGCTGCCCACCCAAAGAACTGCGGCTCCCACGATGCACCGGGGCCGCTTTGCCCCCAAGCACAAAGGATACTGGGAGCTGTAGTCCCGCTCTCCATTCTCCTCAATGGGGGCTACCCACCCAGGATGCTCCGCTGCACTTTCCTGGCCAGGGGAAGTCTGTATTGATCACGTGCCAGCAAAATTGCCATCTTGAAATGCCCCCCCTCCCAATTCTTTAAAAAAAATAAGGGAAAATATTTTAAAATACGTGCAGCCAGGAAGAGGGCTGAATTACGGGGAAATCCTGGCCAATACGGGGTACTTGACAGGTATGAAGCAGACATGTATATGCAGTATAGTAATATAGTTTGTTTATTTAAAATTCTGGATGTCAATGCAGACTGCATCATGCTACAGAAATCGATTAGCTTATCTTCCTCTCAAAGCCATGGTGGTGCTTTGGTTTCCTAGTACTTTGCAAAGATGCTGATTTGACTCCATGTTTTTATGAGCCTTGTGGTAATACTGAAGTACTTCAGCATCTTCACCTGATCACAACCTATTTCTTAAATCAAATCAAATCTTTATTGCGGTCCAATACCAGCATAGAATAGCAAAGGGAACAGAAGTTAAAATGGGGGTACTAAAATATATCAAGAGACAAGAGTTAAAATGAGGGTGCTTTAAAAAGGAGCATTTCTGCAACCAGCATAGAACAGCAGAGGGAACAGAAGTTAAAATGGGGGAACTAAAATATATCAAGAGACAAAAGATAAAATGAGGGTGCTCAAAAAAGTAGCATTTCTGCTCAGTGTTAAGGAAGAGTAAAATTAGTACATACGTCACTAGTATTGCGGTTATTACTAGCCTATGCTGTGGTGCAAGTATATTATTTGGTTGAAGGTCCTGCCAGGATTCTTATTCTGATCTTACATGCTGCAGCACAGAATCTGGCAGTGTTGTGGGTGAAGGTGGGTCTTTCATCAGATAGCAGTGGGTCTATGTGCTGTTTGTCCGGCCAGGATACTTGCGGAGCAGTGGAGATATGAACTTGTTCCGGATGTCTCTATAGAAAGGGCAGCTACATAGAACATGTTCTGTGGTTTCAATTTCTCCAGAGTCACAGGGGCATAGTCTCTCTGACAATGGTGTCCTCTGGAACTTCCCCTCGAGAACTGCAGATGGGAGAGCCTGGCAGTAGGCTAGGGTGTCTCAAGTTGGAGCAGATATGGGGCTGGGGCAACAATGTGTCTCCAAGACTTTGGAGCCTGGAAGGTAGGGACATACTCTGTTTCATCAAGCTGCTAAACCCTCTAGATCCAACATCTTTTGGTCATTAGATTATACCTCCCTTGCTACCAAAATTAAACAAGTAATCCTAAAACACTGGCACATCGTTGATTCCGTTTCTGGTTGTAGCCAATCACCTACCATAGGGTTTCGTAGAACACGCACTATTGGTAGTTTCATCCCCAGAACTGATGTTTCCCGTTCAGTACTTCCTTCTCAGTTGCCCCCCGGCCATCATAGATGCAGTCGCTGCAAATTTTGTGATCACATGCTTTGCACTAATATTGTACAAATTTCTAGCAGTGACTTTAAACTTCAATTAACTTGTTTTTCTGATTGTAATAGCTTAGATACCATCTACATGATCATCTGTGAATGTGGCCTCACCTATATCGGTCAGTCCAGGCGCCCTCTCAAAATTAGACTATTTGCCTCCCACAAGCTTGGGAGGGTGGAAGGCAGGGCTTCTTAGATGGTTGACCATATTGTTGATGTAGAAGTTGAATAGAAGAGGGGCCAGTATGCATCCTTGCTTGATGCCCTTCTGTGTAGGTACTGGTTCCATAAGATGTTCCTGTTGGGAGCATCTGACCTTGAGGCTTGTGTTGATGTGGAGAGCGCAGATCAGGCACAACCTATTTCTGATATCTAATACTTGACTTCAGTGTAAACATTTTTGTCACTGACAGGTTTATCAATGCCAACCTCTGGTCCACAATTCTGTCCCCCACTCAAAATCTGTGATATCACACCAAACTAATCATAAGATCTGTGGAGAAACTCCACCTAGGGTTTCCATCAACTAAAGATGAACCTGGTCAATCATATACTGTATTACTCTACTCTATGGCCCCTCTTCTATTCAACAAGATCCATCTTTACTGCCATCCGTTGCAGGCGCACCCCCCCAATAACGGACACAGACAACATTGAAAGTGGATAACAGCATCGGGCCACATTTATTGATTCAATGCCCTAGTCCGAATTATAAATTTGTATTGGTAAAACGACCAATCATAATTCTTAAGGCAAGCAGGCCGAAGTAACACTGGTAAGGTACCACCCCAAAATTGCCAACGGCAATTGGTTACAATGTATCAATTTGTATCAATTTGTTTGTTGACGACAAACAAATTGTTGACCGTAGTCAATATCTAACTCATGACCCCACCCTCTGATGCGTATCCGTGAAATCACGGGGTGATGCATGCTGGTTAGCTATCGTCATCACCCCGTCGCCTGGTTCGTCGTTGACCGGACAACGTTTAACTAATTTATTCCTGTCTAGTGTTGTCCAGTCAATTGCGAACCTGCCGGATACCTGTGGGTCATACTGTTTACCTTACCAGTGCTACCCGCCACACGGAGGGGCTTCAAAGAAGGCCTGACGCCCCCCCCCCCAGACCGTCAGCTTGGTCAACAGGCCTGCTCGCCAATCACCCAACAGGAGGTCCATACCTCCTCGCGACAGATGGACCCCATACCCTACGTACAAGTCATAATTTTGTAGGCTAACAGCGGGGTGATGACTGACCCGTCCCCAAGCCCCGTCGGCAAGAAACCGCGCCACCGCCCTGTTGACCGTGCGCCTAGCGCGGTCAAGGGCCCGGAGGTTAACGCCCCCTCTATAAGAATGGCGCGGGACAATGTCCGACCAAACCAGGGTTGTGGCAGGCCAGACATAATGCAAGTAGGCGAGGTCCTCGCAAATCGCATGCTTAAGCGATAAGCCGGTGACCTGGCCCAAATCATCGCCCCCCAGGTGGATGATGAGAATGTCAGGCGGGTCAGCACCCAGGCCAGAAAAAAGGAAAGGCCGCAGCTCCCGCCATAACATCCCAGGCTTACCATGCCATGTGAGACTGGCGTGTTCACCCAGTCCCAGTCGGGGTCCCCGCTCTGTCGCCGCAGTGTAACGCGCTGCCCTGTGCACATAGCTGTGGCCCACCAGCCATACTGTCACCGGTGTAATACGACACCCAGGGTCTGTAAGAAAATTGAGAAAAATTGAGAAAAAGACGGGAAGGTGACTGGATTGGTACTCATGGTGGAAGTGGGCGCACATAAAACTGAAAACATTGCGAGCCCCCACCTCCCCATGCTGCGTATGTCCGCCCCAGAGTACCCAAAAGCAGCTGCTGTAGAGGCTGCACCAGTACGAAATGAATGTGTGCCATAACGGGCACCTGTTAGGCCCTACCCTGGTGAGGGCACTGCCTGTCACCTTCCAAAACTGAAATTTAGTAAGGGGAGACCCATCTTGGTGACAGAAAAACGGGCCGTGGTGCATGCCACGCAGTGCCAGGAACTCCTGTAGGGCACCAACCGGACAGATGTCTGCCAAAGAACACCGTAGCAGTCTTACACCACTGCCTACGCCATGCTGATCTGTCTTAGAGGAGCGTATCCTCAACTGGGCCCAGTCTTTGGCAACATAGACATCCTCGAGTTCCAGTGCCCTACAACTTGCATCCGCCTTATACAGCATCTCAAGTTCGCCGGTGCGGAGCGCTCCAAAAAGGCCACCGTTGTAGCCGCATGAAGTGGGCTGCCTCATTTCCAAAACAGAGGCCAGGCCAGCCCCGGGCCAATTGGGTAAAACCCTGTGGAAATCTTGCATCCGCCTTACTCAGCATCTCAAGCTCGCCGATGCGGAGGGCTCCAAAAAGGCCACCGTTGTAGCCGCATGAAGTGGGCTGCCTCATTTATCAAAACAGAGGCCAGGCCAGCCCCGGGCCAACTGGGTAAAAACCCCTGGGTAAATGGGGTGGCGGTCGGCCGGGAAACGCCCGCGCACGCGCACCCACCCCTCCCAAAGATGTCTCACCCGGAAGTCATTGGTGCTGTCCACACGACCTCCCACTTTGGCCATAAAAGCCAACCCGACAGCTGAGATGCTATGGTGCGTGGTGCAAGGCCCCGGGCATACAGGTAAACCATGAACCGCAGAACATGGGCTACTGGGATCGGCCAGGTTCCTGGCAGTCGGAATCGGGTACATAATACTCTGAAGGAACTAAATGCGTGGTGATACGCCTTACTCATGCATGGCACTAGTGACAGGCCAATCGCCCAGTTCACCTCTCCTTGCCAACGTTCCATCTCTCGTCCAGGAGTGGCGAGGGAAATTCCTCCGCATCCGGGGGCCGAGGCACGGAACCGGGAGATCTGCAGGCGGGACAAAGCAGCAGCAATATCATTATCAACCCTTGGGACATGCCTGGCCCTGTAGGGAACGTTGAGGCACAGGTTGCATAACACAAACCAACGCACTAGCTCCATAACCCCGGGCGATTTGGAAATCTGTGCAGTGACGATGCGGACAACAGCCGCGTTGCCATGCCAAAATTGCACAACCGAGTTGGCCCACTCCTTGCCCCATAGCATCAAAGCACCCAGGATAGGGAAACATTCCAGATACGTGAGACCATGCAGGCGACCCTTGCCTGCCCAGGATGGTGGCCACCCACCATAGGCCCACTTCCAATTGAAGTACATCCCGTAAACCCAGGAATCCTGAGGCATCGGACTGCATCTCAAAGCAAGGGGGAGCCAGGAGATCAGACCCCAAAATGACACCCCGTTGAACTACCTCTGGATCTATGGCCAGACAAGCACGTCTGCCCCGATACCCCGGGTAAAACTGAGCCTGTGGTGGGGCCTGGAGAATCCAGCCATGGCATCGCACCAGCGCAGAGCAAATGCCCTGCCCAGTGCGACGACCCTGCCAGCTAAACTGGGGTGACCATGTAGCACCAAAAGTTCCCTCAGTGATGCCATGCGCTCGGCCAGCAAGACCGAGACAAGGGCCACTAGCCTTGAGACCTTATCCCACTGCAACCTAGAATCCTGCGCTACCGTGTTACTCTCCACCCCAGGAATACTAGCTGTGGAGATGGGCCCTCGGTCTTTTCGGGCGCTAAAGGGACACCCAGTTCCTCCATTAGCGTCTGAAATGTGTTGAGGAGACGTGTGTACGTGTCCCAGCCCCGTTCAGCCCCGAATAAACCCATCCAGGGAATGGGCTACAGACCGGGACCCTGACCTGCGGACAAAAGCGCAATCTAGGAAAGTGGTGAAACGCTCGAATACCGAGCCCCAATGGAATAGCCAAAAGGCATGGCATCATAGAAATAATATGCTCCCCGGGACGGGGGTGCAGGGACAGGGCCAGCGACCCTGCCCGCATAGACCCTATTGTCAAAGCTAGCAGCAGCCACCTCCTCCCTCCCCTTAAGGGATAAAAGATTGGGGGCATCTTGAGGGGACCTATTACCCATGAAAGGGATCCGGAACCCCTGCCTAGAACCCTGAAGGAGAGAACCCACATCCCCTCCCTTCGGGTACCATGTGAGCCACGCTCCAACATGTCCACCTTAAATGGGGAGGGAGCCCTTCGGTGAACTAGATCCATCTGCGGCAGTCTTGCCAGCCCCCTGTCTGCCCCACCCTCTGCCCCGCATCCTTCTAGGCCTGGGACAGGCAGAGGCCACATGGGGGCCAACACAGTTGGGATACTTCTGTCTGTATTGCAAGTCTTCCCATTAGAGGAACCATTGGACAAGAAAGTCCAGCACAGCAGGCGGGCTGGAACCCCCCGCCCCGCCCCCTGGCAGGTGACCTATGCTGGGGCCGCCTGCTGAACCGCATGCCCACAATGGTATATCTCCCCGGGCGCAGGGCGCGTGGGCGTCACGTACAAAAGCCGCAGCCTCTGGCCTGGCTCATCCCGCCTAATCTCGGGGTGCGGGGAAATCCGCCTACGGCATTGCCCGTCACAAGCCAACCACGCTGGGCCCGGAAAGTAAACCATCGCCCGGTAGAAGTTGTCCAAATACTGGACCATCGGAATTGCCAGATCCGGCCGGGCCCTAAGGTACACCGCCATGCATATGATGCAGGCCGGCAACCATTTGGCCCACATACTTGGTGGCTTGCGACAACATGCCTGCCACTATCCTTCTCATTCTGCCCCTCCCTCTCTCCTTGATGGGCACCCTGTTTAGAAGCGCGAAGATATCCACGCACTCCCCCCGCCAAATTTACTCTCTGGCGGCCTGTGCCAAGCGGTCACTCAGCGGTGAGGAATAGGGGCTTGGACCAACCCGGCCACCCAAAACATTCCCCTCAGGGTAGGGAACACCCCCCACCACGGGGCCCTGGGTGTTAGCTGTCATCGCCGGGTGAGACGTCAGCGGGTGCACCGCCGCACCACCCGCGCGAGGCCAAGGCCATTGAAAAGCCCCCCCCCATATTGGGAATGTGTGTGGATGTACTCGCTTACACCGTATACTCACATGCTGCACCCCCGCGGGCCGCCCCCACCGGGGGTTCCGGCCCACTGGGGGCGTCGGAGCTCACGACCGACATAGAGCTCATCACCGGGGCCTGACCTGCACCTGGCTGCTGGCTGGGGAGCTGCGAGGCAGTGGGCGAAACCGCGCCACGCGCCTGCAGCAGCTCAACCCTCCCTGTCGGCTGTTGTCCTCCTGCCGGCAGCGCCTCCAAAGGAACCCCAAAGGGGGGCCCCCTCCTGACTGGCCCGAGCCAACGACGCTTCAAGGGCTGCCAGGCGGGCCAGTAAGGCTTCCACGTTGACCTGGGGCCAAGGGCCGGCCGGCCCGCACGGTCCAAGGCGTGGGTACAGGTCCCTGTACCCCAGGACCCGAATATGGCCATTGGCCAACACCGAAGCCCGGCAGGGTCGGTGGAGAAACCTGCCAAGGCAGGGGGCCGCACCACCCCCCAAGGCTAGAGGGCCACGGGAGAGGCTGCGCCCCTAGAGCAGCAGGCCCAACCTGGTGGGCAGATGCAGGAGCGGTGTCCACCGCTCGCGGGCCGCGGGCCGGAGCCCCTACCGCGCCCGCAATCTGTTCGCCCGCTCCGGGCCAAGGGGCGATAGACCCCATTCCGCCGGTCCCGGCAGGGGCCTGCAAAGGCGGCGGCTGGGGAGGCGGCACCGCGGTCCTCCGACCCGGGTTGCGCCTCCTAACAGCGCGAGCCGCACTCGAAGCTGCCTTCTTCTTCGAAGGCATCTCCACCGGAGTGAAGGGAAGCCAAGGAAAAAATCGCCGCCAAAAGGCTTCCCGATAAGTTAAAGAGCGACGGAGACACAGGGGAAAAGACTTCTCCGCTCCGTCGCTGAGGTAAAATGGCAGCTCGGCTGCCTCGTGGCCACCCCTTTTATAAGGGAGCTGGCCACGCCCCTAACTACCCGGATTCTCTGTCCTGTGGGGGGGGCCCCGCAAAGAGCGCGGCGGCCATTTTGGCGCCGCGCTTGCATTGTGAGTTTCATGTATATAATGTCTTGCCACCCCTCTTCTGTGAGAACCCTTCCTCATACAAGACACAAGACAGGTGGCTCACTCTGCTGTGACCCAGAAAGTCTATGAAATAGTCCCTTTCATCAGTATTCAGAACTACCACCTGTTGAAAATCTGCCATGATGACAGTAGCATCAGCTTCTCTCATTGCTCCTTAATCTATTTGCCTTTTGTTGTTACAGAAAAATAAATATGCTGATGGCCTAACATTGCCACTGCTAAAAACCTGAGAGAAGGGAACAGATGGTAGACCACCAGTAGACAACTAATGACTAGTGATTTACACCTTGAAATACAAGATACCTGCAATATGCAGGATGGTTATTTTTATGTTCTCAAGGGCTAATTAATCTTACTGGACAATGTGTTGGAGAGGTTCACTTTGCTGCTTGTTGTCAGGTAACTGTAGAATTCGGGTACTTTAAAAATGTCAAGATAGCCATTTTTCATAAAGAAGGTAGAAAGCACAACTAAGCACACAGCAGGTCTGTTCCTTATTGTAAATACATTTAGCAGCTAGTTGGAGAGATGTATTCCCAGGCACTCCACCATCCTGTATATTCAGCAATTTATAAATCAGCTGCCTATCCCTCTTCTGGCAGTAGGGAGCAAAGGAGTAACTGTTGGCCACAAGAACATCACTAAGTGAATTTCAACATCGATGCTCCTACCAAATTTGTGATTGGTGAAGCCAACCTCTGCCCACCACTAATATTTAGTGCTCTAGTACTCTGGAATTGGTTCAGCTAACTTATTCTTGTTACATGCCTGGGATTACAAACATGGAATGAAGCATTACTAGATTCTTAGAGGATCAAAAGTAATAGTTGATGGACTTTGTTCAGATCAGTAGATTCACACATAGTACAGCTCTAGCCAATGGAATGTTCTTTCTAATACTGATCTATTCAGAAGCTGTTAAATTCCCTGGGTATGTTTTTCATTTAATAAACCTAGTAACAGCACCAAACCCATACTTCAAACTGGACCATATTTGAGTGAAATGCATTATAATTTTGTTTACATAATTAAAAAAATCATTTCTGATTTTGCACTTGTACATAACATTTAGTAATGAAAATCTTCAGTTCCTTTGGTTTAATGAAGCCATGTGTATAGAGACTGGATGCCTCAAACCTATACCAGTTGAGAAAATATATCCTCTTGTTGATATCACTCCACCTAAGATAAGGAGAGAAGTAGCATTGGATTCAAAGAGAACTACGCAAGAGAATGACTCTCAACATCCTCTGAATGAATATGAGCCTCAAGTCCTCTGGCTTAGATCCAGGAAGAGCTTTACAGCAAGAACAAATATTTTTGAGGGTACACAAGAGCAAAACCAAATTAAAACATGGAGGAAGAAACTCACTGTGCAAGAAACATCATTAAAGGATGATATAGCTGAGGAACTCAAACTCCTCTACATCGTTTGGAGGACCCTAAATAGGCTGAGGGTCTGAGTGCCTAAATGTATGACCAATGTCCAGAAGTGGGGGCTGCTGGCATAAAACAACAAACTGTATGATTGTGGAGAGATATAGAATATGCCTCATTTACTGGTCTGCCGATTACTACCAGAAACATGCACCGATGAGGACTTAAGTTTGGCCAATGACAAAGTCAAGAAAGTGGCTTCATTTTGGCAGTCCAGGTTTTGATCAGGACACAAAAGAAGAAGAATCATATGCAATTATATGGAAATGATGCCCCCCCCATGCATTATTGCTGGACAAAAAAGCAGCAATAACGTATTATTTATTTATTTACATGATTTCTATCCCGCCTTCCTCATCCTAAGATGACCCAAGGCGGCTTACATCATAATTAAAAAACATACATAAATTGAAAATAGTTTAAAAAAACCCACTGCAATGCCCTCCCTAACCCCTTAAGAGAAATACACACACAATTTAAAAAGTCGTAAAAAAGATTAAAATGAGAAAATAAAAGGAGTAAGAAAAAATTAAAGGATGGAAAGATAAAAAGATATGAAAGGATATAATTAAAGGGCAACAGGATTTAAAAGAGATGTTAGACAATTTCACAAAAACAATAAATGCAAAAGTTTCTAAGGTAGAAATAAAATTAAACTTGGTAGAAGAAGAGCTCAAAGATATACAGGAAAAGTAGAGGGAGAAAAATATTAAACTAGAAGACCAAGAGGAGAGGTTACTTAGACTTGAAAATCAAATAAGGCAAAGGAATATAGTGATAAGAAATCTCCCAGTAATTAAACCAGACTCATTAAAATTGAGAATATTAAAGTGGATAGACTTGTTAGAATTAGACAGAGGCATAGACCTGGAAGAGATACAAGGAGTAAATAGGATAGGCCAGAAGAATACAGGTCAAACAATGAGACCAGTCTTAATAAAATTTACAAATTTAGACTCGAAACTAAGAATAATGGCTTGCATAAAACAAAAGGGCAATGAGATTTTGCATTATGAAGGTCAACATTTGGAAGTCTATCATGACATATCGAGAGAAGAACGATTATGGAGGCAAATATTAAAGCCAGTGACAATTTTCCTAAGGCAAAAGGGTGTTAAATATAACTGGCAACACCCTCAAAAAAATTTTAAAAGTTGGGTGGGGAAGGCCTCTGTAATAAACACACAGACTGATTGTATCGACATTCTTGAATCCAATAATTTAATAAAGGAAGGTACTCAGGAATGGGGAAAAATGAAGGAAGAACTTATAAAAACTGGTTGTCAGAGCCCAAAACAGAAATAGAAAAGGTCCTATAAAATTTGTTGATAGGAATGACCTAGCAACCTCTGTACATCCTCTCTGAAAGCTTTGTCTTTTTTTAAGCATTAGGATATATAACAGGATTATTAATCAATTGTTTATTTACAATAACACCCAGTAGAGGGTTTTTTCACCTCACAATAACTGACATCTATTATCTTTCAAGCAACACCAGAAATAGAAGAAGAACTAATATACGTATAGTCAAAAAAAACCCCTTCTCCAGCAATTGGAGGTGGTTCCGCCAATGGAGGGAGCCGGGGGTTCAACGGAAGAAGAGGGTGAGGTAGGGGGGAAGATAGAAGGAAGGGGTAGTTGGGTTAAAATGTTGTCACACAGATCTGCAAATGTATTAGTGGTGAATATGAAGAACGACAACTATGAAAAAGTTTAGTGTAGTAACATGGAATGTTAAGGGAGGGGAACCGAAGAATTAAGCCAGATAGAAATAACCAGGGAGGAGGTCCTTGAATGTCTTGTTAAACTAAACACTAACAAATCACCAGGACCAGATGGCATCCATCCACGAGTTCTCAGGGAACTTAAAGATGAAATTGCTGATCTCCTAGCCAAAATATATAATCTTTCCCTCAAATCAGGCTTTGTGCCTGATGACTGGAAGGTAGCGAATATAACACCAATTTTCAAAAAAGGATCCAGGGGTGATCCAGGAAATTACCGACCTGTCAGTTTGACATGTGTCCCAGGTAAAGTGATGGAAACCATCCTAAAAGATAGAATTAATAGGCACATAGAAGAGAAGGCGCTGCTAAAGGAGAGCCAACATGGCTTTTGCAAAGGCAAATCATGCCTCACTAATCTGTTGGAATTTTTTGAGAGTGTCAACAAGCATGTGGATAAGGGGGATCCAGTTGACATTGTTTATCTGGACTTTCAGAAGGCTTTTGACAAGGTCCCACACCAAAGGCTCTTGAATAAACTTACCAGTCATGGAATAAAGGGACAGGTCTTGTCCTGGATCACCAACTGGCTAAGGGACAGGAAACAGAGGGTAGCACTAAATGGACACTTCTCTAAGTGGAGGGAAGTAAAGAGTGGGGTCCCCCAAGGTTCAGTACTGGGACCCCTGCTTTTCAACCTCTTCATAAATGATCTAGAGGTAGGAGTAAAAAGCAAGGTAGCCAAATTTGCTGACGACACTAAATTATACAGGGTAGTGAAAACTGTGAGAGATTGTGAGGAGTTCCAGAGGGATCTCTTGACACTGGGGGAGTGGGCAAAACAGTGGCAAATGAGTTTCAACATTAGTAAGTGCAGAGTGATGCATGTTGGGGCAAAGAGCCCCAATTACATTTATAAGCTGATGGGGTCTGAACTCTCTGCGACAAACCAGGAAAGGGACCTTGGTGTCCTGGTGGACAACTCAATGAAGGTGTCAACCCAGTGTGCCTCAGCAGTGAAAAAAGCAAACTCAATGCTAGGGATCATTAGGAAGGGTATAGAAAATAAGTCAGCAAGTGTCATTTTGCCTCTTTATAAATCTATGGTGAGGCCCCATCTGGAATACTGTGTACAGTTCTGGTCGCCATACCTCCAGAAGGATATTATGGAGCTGGAAAAAGTGCAGAGGAGGGCAACCAGAATGATTAGGGGACTGGAACACCTTCCTTACCATCTGAGGCTGCAACGGTTGGGCCTCTTCACTCTTGAACGACGACGTCTAAGAGATGACCTGATTGAAGTTTATAAAATCATGCACGGTGTGGACAAAGTAGATAAGGAAAAACTGTTTTCCCTATCACATAACACTAGAACTAGGGGACACTCCATGAAACTTTTGGGTACTAGTTCTCAAACAAATAAGAGAAAGTACTTTTTCACCCAGAGGATTACTGGTCTATGGAACTCCCTGCCAGAAGAAGTGGTGACAGCTGTCAGTCTTGACAGCTTTAAGAAAGGATTAGACAAGTTCATGGAGGACAAGAGTATCAATGGCTATAATTATGGATACTTAAGGACAACCTCCGGGTTGGAGAGATAGGCAGGATATCTCTCAATATCATTTCCAGGGAATCCTAAGCAGGTGAAGGCATCTGCTTGGGAATACCCTGAAGGAAATGGTGAGCCACTGTGTGAGACAGAATGCTGGACTGGATGGGCTGTGGCCTGTTCCAGCAAGGCTGTTCTTATGTTCTTAAGGGCATGGGCTGCCAGATGAAGAGGAGGAGGTTGGAAGCTGCCCTAAGAATCGAAAAACCAGATATTATATTTCTCCCAGAAAAACAATCTATATCTCGGGTGGACACAAATTTATGAAGAAGCTCTAGGTACGTCGAAAGCAAGAGGAGTAGCCACTTTAATTGTGAAAAGATTAGGTTTTACAATGAAGAAATGTATAAGTGATGGGGAAGGTAGATATCAGATAATAACAGGGAAATAGAAGAGGAAGAGGTGACATTAGTGATTCTATATGCGCCAAACCAAAATCAGGATAAGTTTCTAGAAAAATTGCTTCCGATAATAAACAAGGAAAGGGTTAAAAACATGATAATTGCAGGAGATTTTAATATGACAAGAGCTACAATAGATGTTTCAAGGGAGACCAAAAATAGTAAACAGCGGAAAACAGGGATAATAGATAAATGGATGGAACAACTTGATGTTAAAGACACATGGAGAACATTGAAAGGTTCAGAAAGATCTTATACCTTTTATTCCCCAGCGCATACAATTTATACAAGGATAGATTATATAATGGTATCATCAAACTGGCTGGGGAACCTGGAGGAAATTAAAACAGGAATTATCAAAATATCGGACCATGCAATGATCCTCTTAGATATGCAGATTTTAAATGGAAGCAAATCTGAGAGGGGTTGGAGATTAGATACAGCATTATTAGAAAATGAAAAAATCAAAGAGAAGTTGAGAACCAAATGGCAATTTAATTGGGAAATGAATGACACGGGTGATGTTTCACCTCATGTGCTGTGAGACGCAGTTAAAGCAATTTTCAGGGGAGACTGTATTAAGGAGAAAATAAGAGAAAGTAAAAGAAATAAGGAAGTGCAAAAAAATCTGGAAAAAGAAATAAAATAATTAAAATTAAATCATGCTAAAACTGGGGCAGAAGCAATATGGGTAAAACTACAATCAGCAAAAAAGGCAATGATAGGACAAGAAATGGAGAAGGTAAGAAGGGATTTGGTTTTTCTAAAAAGAGATAGTTTTGAATTTAGTCATAAGATTATGCGAAGGCTAGTGAAAGCGGTTAATCAGAAGAAGAGTAAAAGTGAGATAGAAGTTTTGGTAGATAAGAATGGGATTCGATGTAATAAATTGTCAGAAAAAATACAAATAGTGGAAAATTTTTATTCTGAACCCTATAAGGAAAAAGAAGTAGATCAAGACCTATTAAAGAATTACATAGCCAACAACTTAAAAGGAAGACTAGATGATAATCATAAGAAATTAATGGAAGAAAAATAAGTGATAAAGAGATAGAGGAAGTAATACAAAAACTTAAACTAAATAAAGCCCCAGGGGAAGATGGTTTCCCCTCTGAGTTTTACAAAGTGTTTAGAGATCTAGTAGTCCCCAGACTTAAAAACCTATTTAACTATATACTTGAAGGAGGAGACATACCAGAATCATGGAGTAAATCGATCACTGTGTTAATACCCAAACCTGAGAAGAATAAGGAAAAGATGGAGTCATACAGACCAATCTCGCTTCTGAATCAGGGTGCCAAAATCTTTTCAGCCATTATGGCTCAGAGACTGAATAAGTTCATTAACCTCTATTTAGAAGATGATCAAACTGGTTTTGTAAAAGGTATACAAATGGAGGGGCTGATAACGAGAGTATTAAATACTATAGATTATTTTTAAAAAACGAAAGAAAAAACATGTATTTTGGCCCTTGACATATATAAGGCATTTGACTCTCTGCAATGGAGGATGATCAAAGAAATAATTAATCAATTTGACTTTGGATGTAATTTTGAACATGTAATTGAACAACTATATAAGTAAAGTCAAACGAAAATAAAGATTAATGAGGGTTATAGTAAACCAGTAATGTTAAGTGCCGGTACTAGACAAGGGTATCCCCTTTCACCAGCTCTATTTATCCTAGCAATGGAAATATTGGCATCGGCAATTAGACAGAATGAGCAGCTAAATGGAATAGGGGAAAAAAGATAGGGATGTTCGCGGATCATACGCTTTTAATAATAAAGGATCCACAACTTAAAATCAAGAGAATACAAGATCACCTGAACCTGTTTGAAAGAACAACAGGTCAAAGAATAAATTGGGACAAATCAGAGGCATTAACATGTAACTTAACAGAGACAGAAACAAAAAAAATATGATGGATACTTATAAATTTAAAGTCAAGAAACAGATGAAATATTTAGGTATTTACATTTCATCGGAAGTTAAAGATTTATACAGATTAAATTATACGAAGTTAAAGAAAGAAGTAAAGAACCTAATAGTGTACTTAAAGAAAGTAAAAATGTCATGGTTTGGAAGAATAACTACATGTAAAATGAAACTAACCTCAAAACTCAACTTTTTGTTTGAAAATCATCCCATAAGAATATACCACCGAGAATTAAAAGATTGGCAAAATTTGATAAATGAATACTGCAGCAATGGAAAAAGCCTTAGGATAACTAAGTCTCTATGGTACATGAAACAGAAAGAAGGAGGGTTAAGCATACCAAATGTAAAGAATCATTATTATGCATTTCACTTGAAAAGAATATTTAAAAAATTGATTCAAGTAAATGTAGAAAGTATAGAATTAGACTGGCTTGAATACAGAAAGTTAAAGGGGGAACTCTTTTTAGGAAAAGAATTACAAAAGCAAAAACTGATAATTTTTCGTTGAAGACGATATACAATGTTTGGAAAACTCTAAAGTATAAAATAGCCTAGAAGTGTTCCCCAGTTATAGAATTATTAGACACTAGTAACTGTCTGATTCCTACAACAAATCAAACAAGAGATATATTGAATCAAAATAAAGTATTATTGTTAGTGGAGTGGTTTAATAAGTGTGGTAGCAGCCACACAAGAAGCAAAATTTACAATAAGTTGAAATTAAATTGGTATCAAAAATACAAATGGAAAATTGGGACAGGAAAATGAGAGAAAAAGGTAATGCAGTGGAAGAGAGTCCTCTAACAATATTTGAAGAATGCAAGCGCGGCGCCAAAATGGCCACCGCACTCTTTGCGGGGGGCCCCCATCGGACGAAGGCATCCAGGTAGTTAGGGGGCGTGGCCAGCTCCCTTATAAAAGGGGTGGCCATGAGGCAGCCGAGCTGCCATTTTGCGAAGCGACGGAGCGGAGAAGTTTTTCCCTCTTACCTCCGTCGCTTTTATCTTTACCGGGAAGCCTTTTGCCTGCTGAATTTTCTCTTTTTCGGCTTCCCATCGATTGGCTGAGATGCCCTCGAAGAAGAAGGCGGCTGCGAGCGCGGCTCGTGCGGTTCGGAGGCGCAATCCGGGTCGGAGGACCGCGGCTGCGCCTCCCCAGTAGCCGCCTTTGCCTGCACCCACCGGGACCGGTGGAATGGGGTCTATTCCCCCTTGGCCGGATAATGGGGGCCCACGCACGGGTCCGGTAGGGGCTGCGGCCCTTGGCCCGCAAGCGGTGGACACCGCTCCTGGTGTTGCCCATTCCGCTGGGCCTTCCTCCATAGGGGCACAGCTCGCTCCGGGGCCTTCCAGCCTTGGGGGGTGGTTTGGTCCCCTTCCCTGGCAGGTTGCTACATCGGCCCTCCCGGGCCCGGGTGTGGGGTCGTGGCCCTCTTTGGGCCCCGGGGTACAGGGACCTGTACCCATGCCTGTAGTAGGCGGGCTGGCTGGCCCTTTGCCCCATGTCAGCGTGGAAGCCTTACTGGCCCGCGTTGCGGCCCTCGAGGCATCCCTGGCCCGGGCTAGCCACGCTGGGCTCCCTTTGGGGTTCATTTCGACGCGTCGTCTGCTGGGCAGCGGCAGGCGACGGGACAGGTTGAGCTGCTTGAGGCGCGTGGCACGACCTCGGCCACTGCCTCGCAGCTCCCCAACCAACAGACCAGTGCGGGTCAGGCCCCATCGACGAGCTCCACGGCGGTCGTGAGCTCCGACGCCCCCAGTGGGCCGGAACCCCCGGTGGGGGCGGCCTATGGGGGTGCAGCATGTGAGTATGCGGTTCAAACTAGTGCACCTACACATGTGGCCACGTCGGGGGGGGGCTTTTCAATGGCCTTGCCCTCGCGCGGGTGGTGCGGCGGTCCAGCCGCTGACGCCCCACCCGGCGACGTCAACTACCACCCAGGGCCCCGTGGTGGGGGGTGTTTCCTACCCTGTGGGGAATGTTTTGGGGGTGGCCGAGTTAGTCCAGGCCCCTTTCCAGATGCCCCCAGTTTCTGCTGTACCTGTGTCGGCCTCGCCGACAGCGGGGTATTCCTTATCACTGGGAGGCCATTTGGCCCAGACCACCAAAGAGAAGATTTGGCGGGGGGAGTATGTGGATATCTTCTCCCTCCTCAACTGAGAGCCCACCAAGGAAGAGAGGGGGGCAGGATGAGAAGGAGAAGGAGCAGGCACGTTGTCACAAGCCACCATGTACGTGGGCCAACTGGTTGCCGGCCTACCGCATATATATGGCGGTATACCTTAGGGCCCGGCTGGATTTGGCGATTCCGATGGTCCAGTATTTGGACAACATCTATAGGGCGATGGTTGACTTCCCGGGCCCGTCGTGGTTGGCTTATGACGAGGAATTCCGTATGCGGATTCCCCTGCACCCCGAGATGGGGTGGGGTGAGCCCTGCCAGAGGCTTTGGCTTCTGTACATGACTCCCACGCGCCCGCGCCCGGGGAGAGATACCATTGTGGACATGCGGTCCAGCGTGCGGCCCCAGCACAGGTCCCCCGCCAGGTGGCGGGGCAGGGGGTTCCGGCCCGCCTGCTGTACTGACTTTCTCATACACTGGTTCCTGCAATAGGAAGAATTGCAAATACAGACATGAGTGTCCCGCCTGGGCTGGCCCCCATGCGGCCTCTGCCTGTCCCAAGCCTGGAGGGATGCGGGGCAGAGGGAGGGGCGGACAGGGAGCTGGCAAGACTGCCTCAGATGGAGCTGGTTCACCGAAAGGCTCCTTCCCCGATTAATGTGGCCATGTTGGAGCGTTGCCTCGCATTGTACCCGAGGGGGGCAGATGCAGTTTACCTGCTTCGGGGTTTTCGACTGGGGTTCCGTATTCCTTTCATGGGTGGTAGGTTCCCCCAAGACGCCCCCAACCTTTTGTGCCTCAGGGGAAGGGAGGAGGTGGCTGCTGTCAGCATTGCTGAGGAGGTTAATGTGGGCAGGGTCGTTGGCCCTGTCCCTGCACTCCCGTTCCAGGGAGCATATTATTTCAATGATGCCATGCCTTTTGGCTGTTCCATTTCGGGCTCGGCATTCGAGCGTTTCACCACCTTCCTAGAGTGGGCTTTTGTCCGCAGGTCAGGGTCCCGGTCTGTAGCCCATTCCCTGGATGATTTTATTCGGGGCTGAACGGGGCTGGGACACGTGCACACGTCTCCTCAACACATTTCAGACGCTAATGGAGGAACTTGGTGTCCCTTTAGTGCCCGAAAAGACCGAGGGCCCCTCTACACAGCTAGTATTCCTGGGGGTGGAGATTGACACGGTAGCGCAGGCTTCTAGATTGCAGCGGGATAAGGTGTCAAGGCTAGTGGCCCTTATCTCGGACTTGCTGGCCAAGCGCATGGCATCACTGAGGGAACTGCAGGTGCTACATGGTCACCTCAATTTCGCTTGCAGGGTCGTCGCACCGGGCAGGGCATTTGCTCGGCGCTTGTGCGACGCCATGGCAGGATTATCCAGGCCCCACCATAGGATTAGACTTACCCGGGGTATCAGGGCAGACGTGCTTGTCTGGCTCCAGTTCCTAAGGGAGTTCAGTGGGGTGTCATTTTGGAGGTCTGAGCTCCTGGCTTCCCCTCGCTTTCAGATACAGTCCGATGCCTCGGGATCCCTGGGTTATGGGATGTACTTCACTTGAAGTGGGCCTATGGTGGGTGGCCACCAGCCTGGGCAGGCACGGGTCGCCTGCGTGGTCTCACGTATCTGGAATTTTTCCCTATCCTGGGTGCTTTGATGCTATGGGGGCAAGGAGTGGGCCAACTTGGTCGTCCATTTCTGGTGTGACAATGTGGCCGTTGTCCACATTGTCAACTCACAGACTTCCACATCGCCCAGGGTAATGAACCTAGTGTGCCAGTTTCTGTTGCGCAGCCTGCGCCTCAACGTCCTCTTCTGGGCCAGGCATGTCCCGGGGGTCAATAATGATATTGCTAATGCTTTGTCCCGCCTGCAGATCTCCCGGTTCCGTGCCTTGGCCCCGGATGTGGAGGAATTTCCCTCGCCATTCTCGGACGAGAAATGGACCATTGGCAAGGAGAGGTGAACCGGGCGATTGGCTTGTCACTAGCGCCACGCACGCGTAAGGCGTATCACCACGCATTCATTTCTTCAGAGCATTCTGTCCCCAATTCCGGCTGCCAGGAACCTGGCCGATCCCAGTGATCCATGTACTGGGGTTCATGGTTTACCTGCATGCCCAGGGCCTTTGCACCTCGCACCATAGCATCTAGGCTGTCGGCGTTGGCTTTTATCGCCAAGGTGGGAGGTCGTGTGGACAGTACCGCTGACTTCCGTGTGAGACATGTTTTGGAGGGGTGGGTGCGGGAGCGTGGGCGTTACCCGGACGACCGCCACCCGATTTCCCCAGGGGTTTTTACCCAATTGGCCCGGGGCTGGCCTGGCCTCTTTTTTGATAGATATGAGGCAGCCCATTTCATGCGGCTACAACGGTGGCCTTTTTTGGAGCGCTCCGCATCAGCGAGCTTGAGATGCTGTCTAAGGCGGATGCAAGTCGTAGGGCACTGGAACTCGAAGATGTCTGTGTGAACAATATTGGGCTCAGTTGGGGATACGCTCCTCTAAAATGAATCAGCACGGCGTAGGCAGTGGAGTAGATTGCTACAATGTTCTTTGGCAGACATCTGTCCGGTTGGTGCCCTACAGGATTTCCTTGCACTGTGTGGCACGCACCATGGCCCGTTTTCTGTCACCAAGGTGGGTCTTCCCTTACTAAATTTCAATTTTGGAGGGTGCCGGGAAGGCACTAGACAGTGTTGGCCTCTCTGGGGCTCGTTGCGGCACCCATTCGTTCAGGATAGGGGCGGCTTCTACTGCAGCTGTTTTTGGGTACTCTGGGGCTGAAATACGCCGCATGGGAGGGTGGGGATCACAATGTTTCAGTTTTGTGTTCGCCCTCTTCAACCGTGAGTACCAGTTTAGTCACTGCACTGCTTCTCCCCCTTTTTTTTCCTTGACAGACCCTGGGTGTCGTTTTACACCGGTGACAGTATGGCTGGTGGGCCATAGCCACGTGCACAGGGCAGCGCGTTACGCTGCATGGGGCAGCGCGTTACGCTGCATGGGGCAGCGCGTTACTCTGCACAGGGCAGCGCGTTATGCTGCACAGGACAGCGCGTTACGCTGCACAGGGCAGCGCGTTATGCTGCGGCGACAGAGTGGGGACCCCGACTGGGACTGGGTGCATCCGCACGTCTCAGGTGGTATGGTAAGTGCGGCATGTTATGGCGGGAACTGTTGCCATTCCTTTTCTACATCAGGGATGCTGACTCGCCCGATGTCCTGTTTATGTACCTTGGGAGCGATGGCTTGGGACAGGTCACTGGCCTATCGCGGAAGCTTGCGGTTTGCAGTGACCTGCCCTACTCACATTATGTGTGGCCTGCCACATCCCTCAATTGGTCGGACACGATACCGCGGTACGCTTACAGGGGGGCGTTCGGCCTCGAGGCTCTTGACTGAGCCGACGCTCCGTGAATGGGGCTGTTGCCCGGTTCCTTTTCAACAAGGGCGGGGGACGCGTCATTAGCCTCCCCGCCATCAGTCTGCAAAATTACGAGCTTTACTCAGGGGATGGGGCCCATCTGTCGCAGGGAGGTATGGACCTCTGGTTAGTGGACTGGCGAGCAGGCCTGTCGACCGAGCTGACGGTCTTGGGGGGGTGGTGAGCCTTTTGGGAAGCCTCCCCGTGTGGTGGGTATCACTGGTAAGGTAAACATTTATGACCCACAGGTATCCGGCAGGTTCGCAATTGACTGGACAACACTAGACAGGCATAAGTTGGTTAAACGTTGTCCGGTCAACGACGAACCAGGCGACGGGGTGATGGCTACAGCTAGACAGCATGCATCACCCCGTGATTTCACGGATACGCGTCAGAGGGTGGGGTCATTAGTTAGATATTGACTACGGTCAACAATTTGTTTGTTGTCAACAAACAAATTGATACAAATAGATACATTGTAACAATTGCCGTTGGCAATTTTGGGTGGTACCTTACCAGTGTTACTTCGGCCTGCTTGCCTTAAGAATTATGATTGGTCAATTACCAATAGAAATTTATAATTCGGACTAGGGCATGAATCAATAAATGTGGCCCAATGATATTATCCACTTTTACCAGTGTCTGAGTCCTTTATTGGGGGGTGCGCCTGCAATGCAAGCGCGGCGCCAAAATGGCCGCCACGCTCTTTGCGGGCCCCCCCCATCGGACAAAGGCATCCGGGTAGTTAGGGGGCGTGGCCAGCTCCCTTATAAAAGGGGTGGCCATGAGGCAGCCGAGCTGCCATTTTGCGAAGCGACGGAGCGGAGAAGTTTTTCCCCTCCACCCCCTCCCTAGTTAACAGTGTGATATTTTGGTCGCTTCGGGGCCGGGTGGGAATTTTTGGCTGGGACCCACAATTGGCTCTTGGGTCCTGGTTTTTTCGCCCATCCCACACTGTTGCTATGGTTTGATATAGGGGTTTCTGTTGCTGCTGTTGACTTTGGTCACATGGGCGGGTATCACTGTTAAGGTAAACATTTATGACCCACAGGTATCCGGCAGGTTCGCAATTGACTGGACAACACTAGACAGGCATAAGTTGGTTAAACGTTGTCCGGTCAACGACGAACCAGGCGACGGGGTGATGGCTACAGCTAGACAGCATGCATCACCCCGTGATTTCACAGATACGCGTCAGAGGGTGGGGTCATTAGTTAGATATTGACTACGGTCAACAATTTGTTTGTTGTCAACAACAAATTGATACAAATAGATACATTGTAACAATTGCCGTTGGCAATTTTGGGTGGTACCTTACCAGTGTTACTTCGGCCTGCTTGCCTTAAGAATTATGATTGGTCAATTACCAATAGAAATTTATAATTCGGACTAGGGCATGAATCAATAAATGTGGCCCAATGCCGTTATCCACTTTTACCAGTGTCTGAGTCCTTTATTGGGGGGTGCGCCTGCAATTAATATATGCTGTGAGGAATGGGAAAAGAAATATACAAGGAGTAGTTGGTATAATATATCAACACCTTAATTTTGATAAAACTTCACAGAAGGTATTGAGACAAATTTGGGAGGATGATCTGGAAATAGTTATAGATGAAAAAATGGAAAAAAAATGGTCTCAGAGAATTATGTGTTCGTTATCTATGAAGGAGAAAGAACACAATAGTAAGGTACTGTGGAGATGGTATATGACACCAGTAAGAGTACAACAAATGAAAAAACAAAACAAAGATCAATGTTGGAAATGTAATCAAACTCGAGGTACTTTTATGCATATGTGGTGGGAATATCGTTATACTCAAGCCTTTTGGCAATCAATAGAAATAGAATTAGGAAAGATATTAAAAACGACAATTCATTTAAGCCCAAAACTAGCTATACTAGGCAAAGTTGATGACATAATTTTAAATGGATTTAAGAAAGAACTACTGATAACACTCCTTTCAGTATCAAGGCAAATTATCACTAAAGAATGGAAAGAGAAATTAATATTTAAGAAAGATAGATGGTATACCGATATATGGCAACTAGCATTGAATGAAAAATTAATTATAGAAATAAAAGCAAAAAGAGGTGTAAAAAATAAAAGTAGTTTTTGGGAAATATGGCAGCCTTTTATTTCATATGCATTACCTAAAGAAAACAATGTCGGCCCTGACCCTGAGACATGTAAATTTTGGGAAAGATAGGAAGGAGGAGATGTAACACAAATGCTACTTGTAGATCTGATTGTATAGCACGGGTGCAATGTCTCATACTCAAATATACTCTGAATGACTGTAAATAAGTAATACTAAAGAAGGAACTTAGAATGGTATTATTAAGAGGACAATATTTGAGTTTGGAGATTTTTGTTTTTCACTTATGTGTTAAAGTATTGCTCAGTTTTTTTATGTATGTTTTTCCTTTTTCTTTGTATGTAAATCTAATTTTAAATAAAAAATAAAATAAAATTAAAAAATATGAAAGGGGAGGGAGAGGGTGAAGGGGAAGAGATAAAAACAGACAGGTATGTTAAAGGAACAGGCTGGATTTATATCAGCCAGTGGGACCGGGCCATCACAGCTGTCTGGCCCCACACCCGCTGGCACAAACAAGTCTTAAGGGCCTTCCTAAAGGGGAGTAGCTCTGTCTGGAGGCGCAATTCAGCTGGTAAGAGGTTCCACAGGGCTGGGGCAGACACAAAAAAGGCTCTTCTCCTGGTCCCAGTCATGTGAGCGTCTCTTGAGGAGGGACCACCACTGAGCCTCTCTGGTCTGCCCTTGTAGGATGGGTGGAATATCTTGGGGTCCCTTAAGTATCCCGGTCCACTGCCATGTAGGGCTTTAAAGGTCAAAACCAGCACCTTGAATTGCACCTGGAGGCACACTGGTAACCAGTGCAGCTCCCAGAGCAGCGGTGATGCATGAGCATAAAGCCCACTCCTCATCACCACCTGGGCAGCCGCATTCTAGACTAGCTGCAGCCTCTCAATGATCGTCAAGGGCAGCCCCATGTAGAGCGCATTACAGTAATCCCATCTGGAGATGACCAGAGAGTGAGTAACCATAAGCAAGGCGTCCTGGTCCAGGAGTGGGCATAATTGGTAAATAACATGAAGTTGTGCAAAGGCCCTCCTGGCCACAACTGCCACCTGCTCTTCGAGCAGTAGTCATGAGTCCAGGAGGACCCCCAAGTTACGCACCAGATCTGCTTGGGGCAAAGATGCCCCATCCAGAACCAAAGCTGGTAGCTCCCGGGATAAGATGGGGCCCTGAACCCACAGCCAGTCAGTCTTGCCAGGATTCATCTGAAGCCCGTTGTCCCCCATCCAGACCCGTAAAGCCTCCAGGCACCTGGTTAGGACTTTGACTGCATCACTCGGGTCCCCATGGGCCGCGATGTACTGATGGTACCTTACCCCATGGGAACAAATGATCTCATCCAGCGGTTTCATGTAGATGTTAAATAATAGAGGTGACAGTATCGAGTCCTAAGGCACCCCACACAGGAGGGGCCTAGGGCTGGACAACTCTCTCTCTAAAAACTCTGACTAGGTCCGGTCCCTCAGAAATGAGGAATACCAGGACAACACATTGCCCTGGCCCCCAATCCTCAGAGCTGGCCCAGAAGGATACCGTGGTTGACGGTATCAAAAGCTGCTGAGAGGTCAAGAAGAGTGAGAACAGAGAGGTTACCCCTATCTCACTCCCGCCAGAGATCATCCATGAGTGCGACCAATGCAGTCTCAGTAACATAACCGGGCCTGAATCCTGACTGAAACGGGTCCAGATAATCCGTATCATCCAGAACCCCCTGGAGCCACTGCTCTTTCCAAAACCTTCCCCAAAAAGGGAAGGTTGGAGATTGGTCTAAAGTTTGAAATAACTGTGGGATCAAGTGATGGCTTTTTCAGAAGGGGGCGCACCAGCACATTCTTAAAAGCCACCGGGAGCACTCCCTCCTGCAAGGAAGCATTCACCAATGTACCGACCCAGCTGCCCAGTGTAGCCTTGGCTGTTTTAACCAGCCAGGCAGGGCAGCAATCTAATAAGCAAGTGGTATCACACACATCATGCACAGCCTGTCCACTTCATCATGGGCAACAGGATCAAACTGATCTCAGATAACATGGCTAGACTCTGCTCCAGCCCTTCCCAGGTGATCCAACTCCATGGCGGGCTTGAATCCTGAGCGAATGCGAGCAATCTTCTCTGCAAGATGGTCTGCAAAATTGTCAGCCAAGCCCTGCCAACCAGGGCCCCCCTATCCAGGAGGGACCTGGTGACCCAAAACAGGGCCACTGGCTGATTATCAGCAGAGGCAGTGTTAGTGGTGAAGCATTGGCACTTCACCACCCTCATCGCCAGAGGGGCTCACCGCTCTGGCACAAGAAAAAGGACCTTCTCCATGTCCGCACCAGCCCTTTGGAACCTCCTGCCAGTAGAGCTACGGCTGCAGACAGAGTTGCTGCCCTTCAGAAAAGGACTTAAGACCTGGCTGGCAGGGCAGGTATGGGGCCCTGAGGGCAATGTGACTCCTGCCAGTTGGCTCTTACCATGAAATGCACCCTCTCTCCCCTGTATGGGGTGGGTGGGAGTTTTAAGGGGGGCAGGGGTTTCTACTGTTTTTATTGCATAGGGTTTTTAGTTTATGTAAGCTACCCTGAGTCAGGCTTCCCTGAGTGGGTGGCGAACAAGTCGAAAAATTAAATTAAAAAAATTAAATTAAATTGCCACGAGGTAGGCTCTAATAGCAGCTCTAACTCATGTTTGGTCACGCTCACTCCAGGTCTTCACCCAACAGCACTCCAGGCGTCTCCTTGCCCGCTTCAGCTCCCCCAAGTCCTCTGTATACCAAGGAGCCCTATGTAGCCTGTGAGGGCAGAGAGGCTTCAGTGGCGCGTTTGAATCCAGGACCAGGATCATTTGCAGAGCAAATGATTCTGCAAGGCAATTATGAAATTAGGGGGACATCAAACAAAAAAATTATAACTTAGGCATGGCAGGAGTAGACAGTATGATGTTGTCTATGACAAATTTGGTGATGTTTGGACCTATAGTTTTAAAGTTATGGGTTTTTTTAAAAGTCTGATATTGCCGTGTGCTAATTTTAACTTTGGACGTGAAGAAACATAACCAGAGCAGCTCTTGTTTACTCAGCTTTTCTCTTCTAACTGGTTTTCCACTCAAAAATTCATTCATTTCTTCTGAAGTCTTTCCCCCCCTTTTTTCCCTTCCTTTTCACCACCACACTCCAATGGCTGTCGTGGGCCCAGGGAAGAGGTCTCACAAGTTTTCAGGGGATCCCCAGGCTTGGGGTACCCAAGTGGGGTGATCCATCTAGGTTCAGCAGCCTGCCTACCCCGAGAACATTCTCCCTCAGTCCACAGCTGCTAGAATGGGGAAGTTGGCACTTCTGCACTTTAGGCAGGAATGTGGTAGCAAGGCTGAGTCCGTTATATTGCCACCTTCTCTCTCTCTCTCTCTCTCTCTCACACACACACACACACACACACACACACACACACACACACACATACACACACACACACACAAACACACACACACACAGTGAGTGAGAGAGAGAGACAGAGAGAGAGAGAGGACTTGGCCCTGGGAAACTGCCCTGCTTGAAGATAGTTTTACTGTACCTTCAAAGGCTGGGATGCCCTAGCAGATAATATTCCCAGGTCGATCATTGAAGCAGGTGGTCCTCCCTTCTGGATCTCCATGGCAACCTTATCTTCCCCAAAGTAAAATGTCCCTTTGAGGAAGGTTGTGCCCTGAGAAAATGTAGCCTTTTAGCTTGGCCACAGTCCCTTATCTTGGTTCCTCTCCACCCCTCAAAATTACTCCCCCTTCTGGTTCAAAGACGAGGCTTTCTCAATGTCTTTGAGGCTTTTTATTGAAGAAGAAGAATGATCCAAAGATATGCAGGATATACATCGAAGCAATAATCTATTCTACTCTAACTTAACAAACTAAATAAAATAGAAAATAGCTAACTTCACTAAGAAATTATTTCTTCTCTATGGGCTTAAAGCCCCCATCAGGATTTCCTTATGGGTCCATGGTCTGGGTTTGAAGTGACGTGGGCTATCGCCTCCTCCCAAATGGTGCTCTCTGAACCCTCAAAATATTGGGTTTGAATATATTTTCTGGGGTCCTCACACCTTCCTCCAGAATGTTAAACATGTGAGATTACCTCATTGTTTTGACTAACTGTTGGGTCTCAAACTGCTGACCTGCCAACCTTCCAGTCATCAAGCTCAGTGTCTTAAACACTAAGCCACTAGCAGTGACTTATTTCTGAAGGAAGTAAACCTGGTAAGCACTTATCATTAAAGTGCATTCAAGTCACCTCCAACTCATGGCAATCCCATAAATGACTGATCTTCAAGAAGTTCTGTTATGCATTTCAAGAAGTCCAGTTATCAACAATCCTTTTCAGCAATTGCAGTCTCAAGGATGTGGCTTCCTCTATTGAGTCCATCTATCTCTACATCCTTGGAATTTGTCACTTCTGGAAAAAATGAACTTCTTCATGTGCCGTATCCAATTCTGAATATTGGTGATTATCATGGTGATCAACCATGCAGACAGTCCTGTGAATATAATGTTGTGGCCTTTCATCTGCCTTTAGTATTGCAGCATGACACCTGTACCACTGATCCAGCTCCATGAGACACTTTCTGGTCCTGAGCCCTTTGGGCACACAAAGTCCTAATCAGCCCCTGGCCAGCATTGATGAACCTGTTGCCCACCATAAAGATAGATTCAAGTGGGGTTTAATCCACTTGGGGACTATCACCCTTCCCTGTGGACTTCGTCACCCAAGGCCATTTGTCCTCAGGGTTGGCAGGTTAGTTAACTGCCAATTGAAACTCACTGTTGAGTTGCTGACAGTATGGTTGGTCTTACCATAGCAGGACAACCTGTCCAGACTGTGAGCTACACATGGCAATTTCAAGTTATCTGAATAACTTAACTTTTTAAACAAATTGCTACTTTTAGTCTGATCAGACATCCTTCTACAATAATGGAGTAGCCTGTACAGTCAGCGACTCAACACTGAGTGTTGGGCAGCAGTAAATAACCTGACTTCCTAAAGGGGCCAACTGCTACAAGCGGATGAGCCGCTTTAGGTGGGATGATGGTCTCCTCAGTGGTTGAAATGCCACTGGAAACCATCCTATTGGGCCAAACGGCAAAATGAGCAGAGGAGGAACTCTGATTCCCAATGGTCATGGAGGCAGAAGAAGCCACGCCAGATGGACTGGCTGTGAAGGCACACCTTGATAACATCCTCAAGGCTGTGGCAGTCTATTGCAGTCCTGGTGTTAAATCCTGCATGTCTCATTTCATATGTTCCATGGGAGATGGCTCCATGATCATAGTGTGTGGGTTACTTCATGGCAAGCTGGGATCCACCTGCTTCAGGAAAAAATGCATTCTCAGATAGGAGTTGCAGCTGCCACCACTACTTTTAGTAAAGTAAGGTGGCCCAATAGGTCAGTGAGTTGGAGTACCTAACCAGAGATCAGGAGTTTAGTTCCCCACTGTGTCTCTTGGGAGCAGTGACAACTTGTGCAATCCAGAGCAAACTGCATTGTTGCAGAGTGCCACCAGAGAAAGGGAATTGTAAACTGCCTTTAAGCTCCTTAGATTTAGAAAGCCCTGGCAAGGTCACCATAAGTAAGAATTTACAGCACACAATTATTATTGATTAGGTATTTCAAAATGGATATTATTATTGATTTAAAGACATCCAGACTGGAAAAGCACAAATAGATTGCAATGTTGGGTATGTTTTTGTAATGCAAAAAAAAAGAGGGATAACTGAAGCATTTGGATATTTTCAAGGTGAAAATATTTGTTGGAAAGTGTTTGAAAAGTTATAAGATTAGTAACCTCAAGTCATTTTCATCCGAACCTCACAACAGCAAAATGACATGGATAATACTGCAATGTCCATTTGAAATCATGCCCTTTAGCACAGATAAATCCAGGTTGCTAGATGCTGTCTCTTTCATAATTCCCTTGAGCCAGAAATTCTGAATGTGGGGGAAGATTTTCTTGTTGAGCCAGGGAGTGCGGTCAGAAGGAACACTGCATTATTTCAAAAAACAAAGTGGCTTCTGGCTAGCCCAAGGGAACATCATCAAATCTGGTGTTCTAAGCCTTGCTGCAGCACATAAGATTGTTTGTCTGTCTGCACAGGGAGATGTGAACCATGAGAATCAAAAAAGTTAGTAAAACCATCACTTCAGTACAGAAATATTTTTAAAAAAAATACCCTAAGTGAGAAATAAAAATTATGCTACTAAGAAGGTAAAAAAAATGTACATCAAATTGATGAATATCATGACAAAACTACTGGACTTTGATTCAACTTGCAAACACATGTAGCCACTATGAGGACTCATTTTAGGAAACCTCTCTATTCCCATACACTGAGCATCACTACCTCTGGATCAGCGGTAGAATTCAGCAGGTTTGCCCCAGTTTGCCAGAACTGGTAGCAGAAATTCTGGCTGGCCCCACCCATCCCAGTTTTGAAATAAAGTACAATAGTCCTAATTCCAGTGCAAAGCAGGGCTTTCCCCCTTGCCACACCCACTATACCACACATACAGAGTAGGTAGTAAAAAAAAAATTTGAATCCCACCACTGCTCTGGATCCAACACCCCCTATATTTCTACATGTATTGCTGACAAACAGCAGTTCCTACTGCACTAAGCTAAAATAGGTATAAATATCCCAAATCCACACCTTGGTTAATTCTATTAAATTAAATTTATTTTATTTTAAAATTGGGGTTATTGGAGTTCCCGGGGTGCTGGAAAGCTTTAAAACTGTTATACAAAGGGACATCTTGTGCAAATTATTTTTCAAATACCCTGTTTGTAAGACCCAGTTTTTTCCTCTTAAATACACTGGGAAAATGGAGTGCATCTTGTGCTGTATATAGTGGCCTATAGTGAGCTATGTTGGTAATAATGGGGTGTGTCTTATACTCCAATGCGTCTTATACGCCGGCAAATACGGTAAACAAAAACTGAGGTGTGAGAGGCTTTGGGATGTAGGAGAACTTTGGAGAACTTAAAATTACTCTGCATGGAACCACAAACAACCTACAATTTTGATAATAACCTATGCTTCGTTCTAGAAGAAACTTTAAAGTGAGAAACTTTAAAGCCCAATAAGATTCCCCATCTCCAGCCAAACATGAAATAGCAACCTGCCCCCTCCCCATTCCAAGAAAAAGGCTCTGTAATATATGCAAAATATTTCAAGGAGTAGAGCTGTTACCTTCCCACTGAAGCGGTACCTATTTATCTACTTGCAATTTCTCGCTTTCAAATTGGTAGGTTGGTGGATAGGGGCTCACTCTATCATGCAGCACTCAGGTCTTGAACTGCTGACCTGCTGACCTTCCATTCATCAAGTTCAGTGTCTTAACCCTTGAGCCACCCTGGCCCCTTAGAATGGGTAAAACAACTCCTTAAATTTCTCACTTAGCTTGAAAGCCCTATTAAGGTCTTGGTAAGTCAGTCTTGGTTTAATAGCACATGTTAAATGCCTCCAACAGAATGCATACTTAAAAATAGTCTGAACTGGCAAATTCTTTTGGCAGTCCTCCTTTAAAACTAGCCAACCAGCGCCTTCAGATGAACTGATCAACCAGTTCAAAACCTCTCTCATCTAAATGGCCACTGTTAGAGAAAGGAGAAACAGTGCCAGATTTGGGGACTGAACTCCTCAAACTTCTTATCCCTAACATGTAGTAGGTAGAGGGAAAAGATAGAACTGTTTGTGCTCCAGAGACATTTGTGGAGCACTGAATACAATGGGCTGAGATCTAAAGATTGGCACCTCTGCCACTCACATGAATAAGATTTAAAATGGCATTTCCCAGATTTCTCCTTAAATTGAGATTAGCTGTGATCAGAAAATAACAATCCCTTAAAAGTAAGGGCAAAATGCAACATTTAGCTGTAATTCAAGCTGTATAGCTAAGCTTTATTCTGAGACTAGAGTCATTGACTTTCCATCAGTTTTAAGTGGTATCAAGCCTATTGCTCAATGCCATTATTTTATGCTATATTTTCAGTTTTGGAGATGGCTTCTGTAGACGTCAAAAGAAAACACTGCACTAAGGGAAAAATTGCCGTTTTCATAGCATTGATCAACTGCTAATTTAAAAGCCAAAATATTGTTAAATGGGCCTTTATTTAATGGATGGCAATTGCAAAACTGCAATTTACAAGCTGTAATTGCAGATGGCAATGTTTTTCCCCACTCTTTTGCAGCAGTACAGAAGTGGGATCAGCAGACAATGAAATGACAACAACAGAATGCATATTTATAAATAGTCTGAACTGTTACATTCTTATGGCAGTCCAGCTTTAATGCTACCTGTTTATTAAAAATGTTTACCTGTTTATTAAAAATGCTATTAACATAGTTAGGGAGTGAAAGATTAGAAGCAGGTGCTTAGACACACAGGAATCATTCTTTTCATTTGACATTTTAAATACAATTGAGGACCAGGCACAAAAGACAGACCCAGAGAGAAACTGTTTAGTTACACAATCTTTTGCTAGAAACAAGATATAAAAGTCAAGGCTCAATCAGATGGGCATTTGTCCCACTGTTTGCTGCAGTGCTGAGTAGGTTCGTCTGCTTTCCTCCCACTCACCCCTGAAACCACACAACATAATCACAGGACCAATCCACCCTCTGCTCATACCTGTCAACCATCCTGATTTGGCTGGGATTACCCTGTAATTTGATGTCATAACCCGCCCTGCATTGCCAAAACCCCGTAATTTGGCAGCGGGGAGAAACGCTTTCCACACATGCATGGAAGCGCTACGCTGCTTGCGTAGGGGCTGTGCAAGCAGCGTAGCGCTTCCACACATGTGTCGAAAGCGACCTGCACACAAGCGAACTGCGCAGGTCCGGATTTTTTGGAGCCGTGGGTTGACAGGTATGCCTCTGCTACCTGCACCTTTTTCACCCCTGTTAGAAAGTTCTACTTTTTTTGGTGTGGGTAGGTGCTCGCTAGTTTAGTCTATTCTCTGAGTATGTGATCACTAGGAATAGACTAAATCAAACCTTGAAGCTCTCAAAAGCTCCTTCAAATGTCAATTTCAGGTACCATAAACTGACTTAATAAGTGAACCACTTCAGCATATCACAAGGCAAAGGTGCTACACACAAGGCAAAGGTGTTTTAAAATTTAATCTAAGCAATTCCACACATCGGCAATGGTCTAATAGAGGTAAAAAAATAACTTCTCCTACCTCCCAACAGAGAAACAGGGGAAGTATTCAATTACTGAATTGGTTCCTTTTTAAAAGCTACTTCATGATTCCAGAAATAGGGTCTCTTGAAAGGTTGAGAACTTCTGCACTAAATGGTTTATGATCTGCCTCTTGACCTTAAGCAACCCTATTTAGACTTCACCAGCCTGGACCTAAAGGGACAGTGTAGTTGCACCTTCATTGAGACATATTTCTGAACAAACATAGATACAATTACACATGTGGAGAAAACAAATTCTTGTAATATAAAATAAATAGATTTTATCTGAAATCCCTACAAATTTACAGAATCTTGAGAATATAATTGTGAATCAGAAAAAGTAAAGGACTGTGTGCCACATATCGGAATGGATGTGGTTAAATAATTACAGTTTTCCCTTAAACATAGATAAAAAAACCAAAACCAGTTGTTAAATGGTGCATCCCATCACTAGGGATCAATGCAGTTAATTTCTATTGCTGTCAAAATTGCTGGAAAAATGCCAAATTATCAAAGCTGGGTTTTTAAAAATTAAAAACTCAAGTGTGGTGAGTTTGCTATTTAACAATAAAATGAAACAGACCAAAGAGACAAAAAATAAGGGCTTTATCAAACATATGTTAAAATATGGATCTGTTGGTGTTTCTTCCCTTATTGATGACATAACTCCAAATGATGGCTACTATGTGATCACAAGCACAGCAAAAAATGGCCAAACGGAGAAAAGGATACAAACACAATGTACCGTTTGTGCCCGTGGGGTGATGGGGTGTGTTCGCTATGACCATGCCTCACCCCTATTGCGGTAGCTGCATTGGCTGCCGGTGTGTCTCTGGGTGCAATTCAAGGTGCTGGTAATGACCTTTAAAGCCCTTCATGGTGGTGGGCCAGGATACTTAAGAGACCATGTCACCCCAAGATCATCTGCCCATCCTACAAGATCAGACTGGTGGGGCTTCCTAGTGCTTCCATCTGCCAGAGAGGCTTGTCTCTCTGGCATTAGGAGGACCTTTTCCATATATGCTCCGGCCTTGTGGAACTTCTTGCCAAGTTGTGCCTCCAGGCAGAGCTGCCAGCCTTCAGAAAGGGCCTTAAAACATGGTTAGTGCAGTGGGTGTGGGACACTGCTGGTTTGGTACACCCTCTCCCCCCCCCCCCCCCCCTTGGCTGGCTTATATAAGGCCATCCGGGTTTAGAGTTGCCATAATTCTCTCGCACAAATCTGGGACAGAAATATACTTTTTTAAATGTCTTGTTTGTTAACCACCCAGAGTGGGGAAGACTTCCCAGATGGCAGGGTACAAGTGGAATTAATTAATTAATTAATTAATTAAAATGGGCAGGTTATCTACAAAACAGCCTTTGCCCTAATAATCCCAGCCACTGCTGCGCCATTGGCAAGAGCCAAGCTCAGTCTAATCACACATACACACACTCTCCTTCATGCAAGCACTCACTGGAAGCAAGGTGCAGGCAAGACTGAGGCACAGGCAGCTCTCTCTGGCTTGGTGGCCGACATGTTTCTTTCCCTTCTTTTCCTCCTCATGCACTGCTTTCCCCTCCCAACCTGCAGAGCTGCGGCTGAATGAATGAGAGCTCAAGACAGGCAGGGACTAAGAGGAAGGTGCTTCCCACCCTCTCTCCCTCCATGTGTGCAAGTGAGCGAGCGAAAACTCAAGATGGGGAGGGAGTAAGAGGGAGACACTTCCTACCTTCTCTCCCTATGTGTGTGCAGTGTGTTGCAGCAAGGCTCTGAGTGTTATAATATACAAATCAGTAAGTTTTAAAAATCCGGGATTTTAACATTATTTTTATTGAACCGGCCAGGACAATTTTTTTGATTTTTTTATCCAGAACAATCTCGGTTTTCCAGGATGTATGGCATCCTTATCCGGGTTTTTAAATTTTATAGGGAGGGTGTTTTAATCTGGTTTTAATGGTTTTTAAAGTTTTAATTGTTTAGTCCTGTATGATGAGGACATTTTGTATTTTGAACTTTGGATGCGGTAGTGAGCCATCTGGAGACGCTTTTGCAAGGGAGGTGGCAATACAAAATCCTTAGCAGATAAATTACATAAAAATGTAAAAATTACCTCCCAAAAATCCCTTCTTTTCATTTTCAGGCTTGGAAAAAATGGAGATTAAATGCAGTTGAAATAAACACTCAACCTCTTTCATTCACTTCATTAACTACAATTACTTAATACTACAATTTAGAAGTCTCCTAAAACAGCAGCACCCACCATTTCAGTGGCAAGTCAAGTGCCATGAGATAACTGCTGACATCCTGTCAGAAATGAATTAATTAAAGGAGCTTGTGTGATGTATCCTTTTTCTAGCCTTACCTCCTGGCAGACTGCCTCTGTTGAGGTGCATTTAGGGTTGCCATGTCACGGAAAGCCAGGAATTTCACAGGTTGTAACTGTCCCGCCCGGACCCATAAAAACATTGATAATTCCCGCTTTTGAAACCAAGCTTGGTTCCAAAAGAAAAAAACGCACCTTTTTCTTACCTTAGAGTGGCAATTCTATTGAATCACTAGCAGGTGGCATCTGTGCAGCTGCAGTCAGAAGAATGCTGCATGCAATGGAAAGAGCTCCGGTTATGTCTCAGCTCCTGCCAGCCTAGCAGTTCGAAAGCAAGAAACTGCAAGTAAACAAATAGGGACCACTTCGGGGGGAAGGTAATCAGCGTTCCATGTACTCTGGTGTCTAGTCATGCCTGTCGCATGAACACAGTGAGGTGCCAACTCCAGGCATTCGGGAAGGTTCCCCCCCTCCCCCCGCCACCTCCTGTCAACTCTTTCTTTCTCTCCCGCCTCTCTCCTAGAGTTGCCTTCCAGCAACATGAGCAAAACCTACAGCGTGGCTGTGCGGCTTTCGCCTGGTCGGAGGCAAAGAGTTCGACCTGCTGCTGACCATCTCCAGGGAGGCGGGGCTCCATTTGGTTGTGTCCTGAAGTTTTCATTTCTTTCTCTTTTGGAAATACCAGAAACATGGGAGTGGGGAGAAATTGCAAGTACTGTAGATAAATAGGGACCACTTTGGGGGAAAGGTAACAGCATTCTGTGTGCTCTGGTGTCAAGTCATGCCTGCCACATGACCACGGAATACATCTGCAGAAGCAGACAGCACTGGCTCTTCGGCTTTAAAACAGAGATGAGCACTGAACCCTAGAGTCAGATTGTTGTTGTTCAGTCACACAGTCGATTCCGACCCTTTGCGACCCTATAGACCATCATCCTCCAGGCACCTCTGTCCTCCACCATCCTCCTCAGCCTGCCCAGCTCTGTGCCCACTAAGTCCACGATGCCATCTAGCTATCTCATCTTTGGTCGCCCTCTTTTTCTTTTGCCCTCCACCTTTCCCAGCATTAAGGCCTTCTCCAGAGAATACTCTCTTCTCATTTGATGTCCAAAGTACTTTAGCTTCATCTTTACTATTTGACCTTATAAGGAGCATTCAGGGTTGATTTCTTCTAAGATCGACCTATTTGTTCTCCTCACTGTCCACGGGACTCTCAAAACTCTCCTCCAACACCACAACTCAAAGGCATCTAATTTTCTGCATTCAGCTTTCCTAATTGTCCAGCTCTCACACCCATACTTTACCACCGGGCATCCCTAGGTGTATGTTTCTGCTCTCTTGATGCATAAGGTCTGGTTTTCTTCTTCCCTGTCTAGGCCAGATGTGAAACTGCCAAGATGAATAATTTTTGGTGAGTTCATTCTGCAGTTCCTTTTGCCTGATCTAGTGTGAGAAAAATTAGCCAGCAACACAGGGTTGCCGTTACCAGGGCATGACCAATTGTGGTTCAAAAATGCCACAATCTTCGAGGAGGCTCTTTCTGTGTACCCCATTAGGTCTGGTAAGTCTATACAACCAATCACAGTATGGGCATACAGCAGAATTGTTCACAAGGGAAGCCTGCTTCAGAACAGGAACCTACAAAGAAGAAGTAATGAGGTAGTCACTTCTGAATGTAAATAACTCTTTGGTTGACAGAGCCCAAATATAAAACTTTGCATAGGTAAGAAGGAAAAAAAGATAGTTATATATATATATATATATATATATATATATATATATATATATATATATATATATATATATATATATATATATATATATATATATATATATATATATATATATATATATATATATATATAAAATCAAAATTAAGAGAGAAGGACAAAGTGCTTCTTTGTGCTCAGAACCTGGGGAAACAATCTTCTGTGGAACAATGTCATTATTTCTAACCTTCCTGGTTATGATCAGTGGTTAGATTGATTTATTAAATCACATCACTGGCTGGTTCTTCTCTCCCATGCCTTTCTGTTGTTAAACAATTTATTCACAAATGTTATGGAGCAGTTGGAGGGAGCAGGGGAGCAATTATTCAACACTACCCACTTAGCAGCGTTATATAAAATTTCCCAATAATGCATTCTACAGTGCCATCTAGGGGACTTTTTAAATGAAGAGACATATACATTGGAGAGGTGGAACAATAAAGGTTAGGTAAAATGGTTGCGATTCCAAAGCTTCCTGCAGATTCTGTGGTAATGTCTGATTTTACTGTAGAATATTTGTGCAAGGTCATATCCAGCATTGCAATTTTAAAACCAGGGAGATGCATTGAGCCATAGTCAGACTTAATAGACCAATACTTCACAAATGTAACCTTGAGGAAGGGAAGGTTTTTCTTAGATAAAATCAGTGTACTGCAGAAACGTGGATGTACTAGAAAATTTTTGCTGAACGTTTTTATTCAGTGCTGTGAAATATATACAGCATCCTTATATGTTACTAGAACAGCACAGAAAATGATTTGTTTTTTGTGGGTGTCTTGTTCTATGCTGCTGGATGTGTGCTTAAAATAAGAGCATCACTCTGGAAAAAGAGGCCCCTAGTGTGGGGAAAATCCATGTAACTTGCCCCACCCATGTAGTCAAGAGATAGGGTTGGAAGCTGAAACTCCCAGGTTGAAAGGCATTCAGTCAGTTTTTGGGTTAGAGCAGAAGTAAGTATAAATAGCACCATTGCTGCCAAAGCAACTAGTTTAAAGCTGAAAGGATGTCTAGTTGTTGATGGACATAGAAGTAAATGGAAAACACAATGCTATACAGCACATATAATTAAAATATGGAATTGAGAAATACAAATCAGTGTATGTAGAAAACTGTAGAACAAAAATAAAAAAGTTTTAGAATTGTAATGCTTTGGATGAGTGAACACTTAAATTGCAACAGGACATTTTCAATTAAATAACTGTGATTGCTTTACTTTAGAAATGCTCTAATCAGAAAAAAGAATGTGGCTCCAATAGTAAATTGATTTTTAAGGGGCGCCTGAATGAGGCTCCTTTCATGTCCCCAAGTGCAGCTCTTGGGTATCGAAACCCAACCTTTCATTCTCCAGCTCAGTGCCTTAACCACTAAGCCACCGGAGGAGCTGTAATGTGACCTGCCAAGTTACTACTTTATGGTCCAGACTAAATAGCATGGTCCCATATTGAGAGGGAAGTGCACTTTAACAGCCACTGCTTTGTGTAGCCTCTACCTGAAGTTGTGCAGAGCAACAGTTAGGCTGAAAAGACCTTGTTTTTTGAGTGCAGTATATGCCGTCAAAAGACCAGGATGGTGAATAATAATGTTCACCAGTAGCACCTATCTTCAAAGGGATTTTAAGACTGACTTGCTTTTCTAAAGGATTCTTTTATGCCATGCTTCTGGAACTTTACCTAATGAAGCCAACACTCCAGACATTTATGAAAAGGCCAAATTTCAAACAAAGTGTAAAAATAAATACCTATTCTTGAGTTAAATGTTGCTTTATTAATGTCCAAAGTTCCTTTAATGGGGTAATCGCCTTTTCTCTTCATGGATATATTGTTGCTGTGACCTATCAAGTTTCCCCTTAAATGTTGTACAATTATATTCTTAATTGGGCTTGTAATTAATTTCCCAGAAAAAGAACCAAAGCTCACTGTTCTGTAATCTCCTTGATTACCTCTGGCTTTTAAAAAAAGCAAGAGAGGATAAATTGTCAGAAGTAGATCCATGTGAACAGTTTATTATGTTCCATGATCACATTTGCTATTTCCTCAGTTGCATAGGATAAACTGTGTACATCTTATTTCCCATACATTTAAAAAAACTGTTTGGATTCAGCTTATTACTTTAACATATGTTTCTTTTGGTCTGGTCTAGACATGGAGAAAAGCAAAAGGGCGTAAAATCGGCTACTTAAAACTTTCAAAAGTCTCTGCAGCTAGAAAGCTCTGGATTTGGACTTTTCTTCCTGATATTCTAGAATTCTATTTGTAGAGAACTTGTTGTATAACCTTGTATTGTAGAACTTATTGTAATGTAGTGTATTGTTTGTAAGCCACCCTGAGTCGCTTCAGCAAGTGTGCGGCAATATAAATTTGAACGCATAAATAATAATGAATAATAAATAAATAACCATTTAAAAGTAGCATTCCTCCAACTTCATGGTTTTGACAAACCAGACTATTATTTCAGGACTCTTCTTATTCTGAAAAAAGTGTCTCTCAAGAAATGGCCACATCACATTAATTAGCATGTGCACGCGTTTTGCCGCCCATCTGCCCCAAGGGGGCAACCACCTTGGTTGCTGCCTTGGTGTTCCGGGGAGGACCCTATGCTCTATAACAGCGTGTCTCCTTCCCACCTCACCCTCTCTCTTCTGCTTTGTAATCTAGCAAAAGCACGTGCGTTTGAGCTTCCCCGAGTGACGCACGTGGAATAAATCTCTATGAAGAGAGAGCATTGAACAATGGTGCCCAAGTGTTGCACTTCTTCTGCTCCAGGCATGGGCATGGAGCAGAGAACTTCTCCATGCCCCACACGGGACTCACCGGTGCCCATGGCCTTGGCCACCCTGGATCTGACTGATTTGGTGGCCAGGATAACGGCCCTCAAGCAGGCACTGCTCTAGGTCCAGCATCACTTCCATCAACCCAAGTGACAAGACATCAGGGGACCCTGGCAGATGACGCCCTGACCTGGAAAGAGATTGCCCAGGCCCTTCAGAAGTGTGTGGATGCCCTGGAGGCATCAACAGTGTCTCAAGCAATGGACGCTCCTGTGGGGGTGCCTTCAACAGCATCCGCATGAGACGTGGAAGTTCAAGAAACTGCCTAGTCGTCTGGTGCTTCCGCACCGACTGAACCTGAGAGCACTGTGGCAGTGGTGTCATCTACCTCTGGAATACCTGGGCCGAGATTAGGTGAGTATGTGGGATCTGGGAGTGCACCTGGTGTTGGAGCCCGGCATCTTATTCTTCTACTACCCAGCTGCCTTTATGGTTTTGGCCTTGGCCTAGCTCCATGCAGGCTACAAACTTCCCAGGTAGGCAGTCATCTGCTACAGTCCCGTGAACGGCTCCTTATCCACCCCCCGGGGTTTATTCCCCAGCTGCCCTACAATGTTTGGCAGCAGATGCCTGGGTTGGGTACTCGTCCTTGTCCACCCTTGCAATGGTGCCTGCATCTGTGTTGCCTTTCAGTGACCAGTCCCTACCATTGGGCTGTAATCCAGCAAAAGCCCCTCCCTCCCTTTTCTTAAGTATGGCATTTTGTGGTTGCTTCAGGACCGAGAGGGAATTTTTTCCTCATCACTGTTTGGCCTTTGTGATGATGTTTTTCACCCTCTCCATACTTATGAGGGGAAGCTAGAGGTATGTAATGTAAACCCAATGGGGCGGTAGTGGGGTAAATGGTAATCAAACTATGTTAATTGAGCATACATAATGGTGGTTCCTGACCATAACAGAAGGCCACAGGCACTGGAGGCATCTACTGTCATGGGAAGGAACCCTCAATTACAAGGAAGCAGGCTTGTCAGCCTGAAGGAAATTGTGATCTAAGAGTTATGGACTGAGACATTATCACTCCATACAAGGTCATAATCAACAATCCGGATATGGGTAGATATACCCATAAACTAATACCATTTACCCACTAGGATGCCCCGTTCAAGGTCATGTTAATATTGTATTGTTATGTTTATCAATAAAGTGGCCCGTGTTTTGACCAACAGATGGTTGTCGTCTGCTTCCTGGGGTGGATTGGGTAGCAAAGTATTTTCAATATTGAATGTTTTGCATGTCTGTGTATTCATCATGCTGGCCTTATTGAGTCATGCTTTACAGTGTAGGGATCCCACATCTTTTGAGGGTAGCATACAAGCCTTGCCTTCTTTGTATTCTTTAATCACAGAAAGTTAATTGTCTAAAGCTAATGAGGCTGCTACATGAAGGTATTCCACAGGAGCCAAAGTCCCTTAGATTTGGGATTCTGACACATGTGGAGAGGCTTATATAGTAAAACAGCCTCTCAATCTTCAAATGTTTGCATTTGCATGGTTAAAGAAAGAACACATGGAGACTTCAGCATTTTGTCACAGGTCCTGCTTGTGTCATTTGTTTTCTATATACATGAATCACAAATGATTGTATGATCTGACTTCATCTAAAAGTCTAGCCTCTGAGGAGATACCCAAGTTCTGTCTTTTGGGTTATATGTGTGAGACATCTTCATATATATACAGTAGAAACTCGGATAACGTCCAAACTCAGTTCCACAAGTTTGGACTTTATCTGATTTTGGACTTTATCTGAATCAAATGGGTGATGTATCAGATAACATCCAAAAAATGGATGTTATCCGAGGTTCCTATACCAAATACCTCAGATAACATCCATTTTTTAGCAGTTTTGGACTTTATGTGATGCATCACATGTGCATGAAAACCACAACTTTATCCGAATCGGACTTTATCCGAATCGGACTTTATCTGAAGTACCACTATACTGTATACTGACCACCTCCCCACCATCTCCTGTATACTCTGGTCTACAGGTTATACATCTTGCCAAAAACCAGTTCTCTTCACCCCTCACAGGACTGGTCTGCCACAATTGTTGCCTGGCCAATCTTTGGTCTGAGGGGAAGTGAATAGCCTCTCTATTTGGTACCCTGGGGCAAAATTCTGGTTGTCTTGCTCTAGATAAGTACTGGTTGAACTCTAGGAAAATAGTAGTGAAAGTAGGGCCATAATTTGTCCTTTGGTTTCTCAAAAAAGTTACTCCCTCATCCTCAGCCCTCTTTAGAATTTGTTTAGATGATATTTTCAAGCTTATCCTAACATTAGAATGTGACTGGAGGTGACCCATTTGTTTTTGTTTTTCTGTTACTCATCTGTTCATTATGCTGTAGTCTCTTTGGCCCACCTAAACCTCCTTGACCACTTCCTAAACTAAAAAAAGCTCTGTATGAGGAATTACTTATGGTGTCCTTTCCTGTGATTTAACTGAAGTGTGTGAAGCCTTGACTGGGAGAAGGGAGCTTGTGGCTATCAAAGAAACAAATGTACAATGAAAGACCAAACAGTTACAGACATCCGCCAACTCCTCAGAGGTAAGCACAATAATTGTGACATTCTCTGAAATTTCTCCTCCTTTGAAATTCTCCTCGAACAGAACATTTTTCTGTCAAATTGAAAGAGAATAGTCACAGTTCTCATGGCACAGCACTAGTTTCCAGTCGAAGGGAGGAAGAAGTCAGGAAACTTGATTGTACATAAAGAGCCTGTGCAGTATCTTTAATTCATGGTCCCTGGAAGCAGCCCAGTTGTCACCAATTCATGTGGGGTTTTCCCTGCCTGCATGTAAGGTTGTATTATTGCATCCAGAAAGTCAGAGCAAAAGAACTTCAGCTAAAACACTAATGCCCATAGCTTCTGGATTTCTCTCCTACATTTAGGCTAAATAAATTAACACAGTTCATACGTCATACAGGAGGAAACAACAAAGGGAATTCACATAGCACTCCTGCTTTTCTATCCCAGAAAGTGAAGCATGTAATGGCTCTCATTTGAGGTGATACAAGATTTGCACAAAGCTGGGCTGGCTGAAGTAGAGGATAGGGGTGCATGGCATGCAGTGGTCCATGGGGTCACAAATGATCGGTATTGACTTTGTGACTGAACAACAACAAAAAGAATTGCCAAAAATTAATACTCCACTGAAATTTTAATACGTTCATCAACCATGTTCCCTTATAAAGAGTATTCTTTTTGGTAGTATTGCCAAAGGGCAGAATAATCACTGCTTTGTCCATTTTGCTTTTCTGACAAAATGTCATTCTAAACTTCAGCAACATGTGCTGAAATTCAGACTGCCAATGGGTCTCTTAATGCTAATGTCAATTCTTTTGTGGATGAAATGTGACTGACAGACCAGCTGGTGTGAAGAGGCAGAAAATAACGCTTCAAGTAGAGCAAATCACCAATCTTTGTGGGTGGCAGTTTATTCAGTGCCCAGATATATAATTTACTAGATTGGTGGGGTAGCCAGATCATGTTTTGCACATCAGTCATCCCTCTCCCATATCCCTCTATTTCTTCATTTTCTTGAAGCATTTCAGACCTATGGTATTTGTGATGTGTTTCAACCATAAATGGTTTATATACACCTCAGACCCACTATGACTTGTATCCTCTTATATCTTGGCTCTTGGATAGCAAGGGAGGGAACACATGGCCACAGTAGTACATACTTAAAATAATTGCATAATTCAACTGTAAGGATATCTATATAGTTCTTGTATATATCACTAGGTAAAAGTAAAGGTTGCCCTTGCTGGAAAGTCAGTAGTATCTGACTCTAGGGTTCAGTGTTCATCTCTGTTTATAGCCAAAGAGCCAGTGCTGTCTGCATTTGAAGACATGTCCATGGACATGTGGCAGACATGACTAGACACTGGGGTGCATGGAATGCTATTTATCTTCCCACCAAAGTGGTACCTATTTATTTCATTGCAATTTCTTGCTTTCGAACTGTAGGTTGGCAGGAGCTGGAACAGAGATGAGAGCTCACTCCGTTGTGCAGTACTCAGGTCTCAAACTGCTGACCTGCTGACCTTCTAGTCATCAAGTCCAGTGTCTTAACCACTAAGCCATCACAGTCCCCAGATATCACTACCACATGTCTTATTCAGCCAATGATGCTTCCTTAGCTTGTGTAACCTATCAATTCATTTGGTCATTAGTGTACGCCCCATCTGCCATTGCACAAATGGGTGTAAATGTTTAATTTCCTTACTCAGAGAAGCTGATTTATCTCAGTTACATGTAATTTTGCATCCTTACATGCTTTCCTCTTTCATGATGATGATGATGATGATGAAAGAGTATAACTTCTTGGACCTCTTAGCGACCTTTGATACTATCAACAACTGTATCCTCCTGGACTGGCTTTCCAATATAGGCATTGGGAGGCTGACTTTGTCAGGCTCCAGTCCTTCCTGCAGGGGCATGTACAACACAGGGAAGAGTTATCTGACCCTTGGCTACAACAATATGGAGTACCTCAGGGGTCAACAATCTCCCAGATTCAGTTTAATATCTATACGAGGCCATTGGGAAAGCTCACCAGATTTGGAGCCTGCTTTCACCAGTATGTTGATACTCAACTCAGCTCTATCTCTCCTTCTCCACCTCAGCAGTCAATGCTGTCCAGAAGCTGGAGGAGTGCCTTGAGGTACTCATGATATGGGTGGGGGATATAGGCTAAAGCTGAATCTGGTTAAAATGGAGGCGACGCTGATAGAAGATAACTGGTGTCAGGTAAAATGATTCCCCTCAAATTAGGAGATCTCATTCTCCTTCTGGGTGTGCAACTTGACCGGTCCTTGACACGGGAAAATCAGGTGTCAATGCCCATCATGTTAGCATTTTTTTCCATTTGTGATGAATAGCCCAGCTCCATTCCTCGACAGGGGGTCCCTGATAGCATTAACCTACGCATTGGTAATCTCCAGATTTGACTGTTGTAATGCCATCTATGTGGGGCTACCCTTGAGGCTGGCATGGAGACTTCAGCTGGTACAAAATCCAGCTGCATGGCTGGTAGTTGGTATTGCTTGATTTGACCATATAATGCTGGTTTTAGCTTAATTGCGTTGGTTACCCGTTGCATTCCATGGCACATTCAAGGTGTTGGTGCTGACCTATAAAGCATTGAACAGTTTGGGACCATGCTATCTTATAGAGCACCTCTTCTTCAGAAATTATACCCAGAACACCCAAATGCTTAAACTCCACGTGGTAACACCAAGAGATGTGAGGAAAGCAAGGACTCTGCCATAGCCCTTATGCTCTGGGATGATTTGCCAGTGGAGATAAACTCAATCTCATTGCTGATAATATTTTGTAAGTCTCTGAAGACTTCTTTATTTCAGCTTGTTTTCCCCAGCTATTAATATCTTTTGGGCTGCAATATGATTTGCCCTGAATTTGAGCAACCTGCTGCTTTAGATTCCTACTTGTGCTCTCCCCCCCCCCCCCCGATTAGATAGATATTGTGTTTAACTGATGTTTCTATAGCTCTGATGCCATGGATTTATGTTTTGTTATATACATAACTAAGATCTTCTTTAATGTGTTTAGATTTTTTAAATAATTTACTTCTATATTGTTCTTTATGCTTTATTTCCTGAATTTCTTTGCTATTATTGTGATGTTTTATACATTTGTAAGCTTTCCTAAGAGGTACCTGCACCAAAAGGATGAGGCATGTATGTATGTGTAGGTAGGTAGGTAGTCCATACACATAATTTTCATGTTGAGCACTGGTTTTGTGCCAAATAGCCTTACATATAATATACAGTATGTTTGGCATAATAACTTTTAAAAGCTCAGATGAAAAGCTATTTTCTGGAAAACCATTTTACTATGATTTTGCAATTCTGTATAATTTAAGATTGTTGTTCATGTTCCTCCCATCCTCATGGTACTCACTGACTGGTACAGGGAATATAATTATTCTGTATATGCATGCATTTTGCAATTCACTATCTCTTTTAATATTATAGAATTAATCATGCAGTAAAGTGAAGTATGGGGATTTAAATGGATCTCATTAAATAAGCAATAAAAGAGGGTGGGCATTAAAATACTACAACAAACTGAATAATTCCTAGGGTTTCTGGGGAAGCAGTTACTCACTTGAGTGACTTGTTACACCATTCAGACGGAAGCAAATAAATGTTTTAATAATAAGTAAAATGCAATCACCAAATAGTGTTATAGGTCTGCAATCCAGATGCAAATAAGACATTTAACACTTACTCGGTGTCTATGATCTGTCAATCTGTAAATCCTCTCTTTAATCTCTAATTAATCAATATCCACAAAACCTATGCAACTAGGACTGGCTAGCATGAAGCTGTATTATATATTATAGTAAGTTTTAATTGTGTGTCACCTCTGTAATTCTGTCACTATGCAGCTGGAAGGCAGGGGGAACATCCCCCCTCCAGTAAGAAGATGGGGAGTGTGGCAATTGCTGCAACAGCATTGCTACACACTGACTTTGTGGTGGGAAAGTGAACCTTTAAAACTGACCATGCTCCAAGGCTGGCCTTTTTCTTGTGGATGCTGCTTGATGGGAGTAGCGATAAGTGGTAAGGCAGAGTGACCTGGGAACACTTGACTGTTTGGGGCATGGGGGACGGCATTCCAGTTGAATGGAGACATGGATTCCCACTTGTGGGGCATAGGGTGAGGAGTTTTTTGGGCCATTCCTCCTTGCAGTCTGGCAGAAGCTGTCAGGATTCTTTTTTTGTGACTGTGGCAGTAGCTGGCATTGATTTGTTGGTTGAATTCCTCTGTGGGGAATGGTCCACTGGGGAAGCAATGAGCAGCGTACTCAATAATGAACTAGTCCTTCAAATGACATGGGGGTGGGTGGGCTTGCATGTCACACAAGCAGTCCATTGTGGCCATTATGTTCATGACTGTGTGGTGCAACCCACTTAGGGGTAACAGGCCTGCTTTGTAAAATAGGATCATCATCATTAACAACAACAATAACAATAATAATAATATGGGCCACAAGGCAAGAGTCTGTAGAAGCTCCGAGGCATACCTGTCAAGTATCCTGTATTGGCCGAGATTTCCCATTTTTCAGCGCTCATTCTTTCCCTTTCCTGCCGCCATCCCGTATTTGAACAGCGGGGAAAGGGGTTACTGTGCATGCGTGCCCTATCCGTGCTGTTTCTGAAACCCCCTGGGTGGTGCTGCAAGGAAAAAGCTCCAGCTGACGACGGAGTTTTCCCCGGTGTTTTGGCTTGCAGCACTGCCCAGGTGGGTTGCGGGGTGTTGGAAACAGCGTGGATAGGATCCCTTGATCCTCCAAAAGGGGGCGGAGGAGGCGGAGAAGCCAAAATGGGTGGAAAAGATTCCGTGGTGATGGATTTTTTTTCCACCCATTTCGGCTTCTCCGCCACCATGGGTGCCTCTGTTAGGCTCCAGGGAGGTGTTCCGGGCTGTTTCTGACCACCCCCCCTCACTTGCATGGACGCTGTTCCAAGCCAAAAACTGAAGCTGATGACAGAGTTTCCCCCAATGTTTTGGTTTCAATGGAAATGGCATTATCTGGGTAGTCTCCATAGGAAGTCTTCTTCTTTTTTTGTCATTACCCGGGGGCTTCCCGGATAATGACAAAATCCGATTAACGACGCAACTTGGGGAACCAAGTTTTGTCGTTATCCTGGTTTCCTCTATATTACCTTTGTAGGGATGAGGCAAGGGTTGGTTATTTAGATATCAATCAGGTGCTTCATTGATCAAATTTCAGTTCTAGTCAGTGATCAGTCAGCCTCTGGCAATCCCATCCTAGAACCTTGATCAATTGGATAAAGAAAAAGAAGAGACGTTTATTATCCTACCCATTGTTGTAGGGTGTGTGCGTGTGCATATGTGTGTGTGTGTGTGCGTGTGTGTGTGTGTGTGTGTGTGTGTGTGTGTGTGTGTGTGTGTGTGTGTGTGTGTGTGTGTGCATGTGCATGTGCGTGCAATGGGGAACATGTCCTCAGTCTTGATCCAACTGGAAAAGGTGCCATGCATCAGAATTTTGGGAAATAGTTGTAAGAAGATGAGGGCCTGATTCATCTTGACAAGCTAGCCTGTGGGTTCTACTTTTGACATTCCTATACATGCCCAGAGCATCTGTGGGAGCTGGACATAAAGAAACTGTGACAGGATTTGATGCGAAAGCTTATAAGAAAGCATTGCAGATACTGACACCCAAAACACAAACTACTTTTAAAAGACCTTCACAGGATAGTTCCTCTTAAAGCAATCAGGGTACTACTAAATGCCAAGTATTCCCCAGCAGCATGCTTTCTCGCCTGATAACAGAAATGTTAGAAGAGATATTGATTTTTAGATTTGTATGAAATAACATTTTTTTCCTCTGTAGATTTATTTTGGAGGGGGAGGGGCAAAGTGGAAAGCAAATTCTTTCCTTCATGTATTCCCCAAGCAGAACCCACAATGTCTGCCAAAATCTTTGAATTTAGAGTTCAAAGATGTCTCTCTTGGTTTAATTATGTCCACTTTATGTGTCAATGAGCCTGACTCCTACAGGATGTGTGAAAAAGGAATTCTGTAATTTGCTCTCTGGAAACTGCCAGCATGGCTCTAGGTGCATATTAATGTAGCTCAAGAGAGTCGATGACGTGATTATAGACTCCCTAGAGAACTCATTTCACAGCTAGCCCTTAGGAACGTTTAGAGATTTCATTCAAATGATTTCCAACTAGGAATCTAACTCTCCACAGGCACACTGGCCTAGCGCTTGCTCTGACAAAGCTGACATTTCACGATCTCCTCCTTGGGTGTCATTCTAAAAAGTAGTTAAACATCGACATGATGGCAGCATAGTTTTTAAGGGGCAAAACTGTGTCCAAAGTCAGATCTTCTCAGCTACCACCACAAAACTCTGTCTAAAACATCAGTCCCAATGCCTCCCTATGTTTCCAGAGGGAAGGTGACAGGAAACTCAAGCTAGCATCAGAACAAGTTTGCCATCCAGAAGTCTCCTAATTTTAAACTGGACTTTTCAGCAGGTGCCCTGATATTCCTAATATCTGATATCTATGCTTATATTTACCTTCAATATTTGATATGAAATAGTATTTGATATTAGGTAACATCCAGTATTTGTATGTATTTGGATTTAGCATCTGATTTTGTTCAGTAGCAATTTACTCTAGTTGATAGCTGGTTTTCAAAGATATTTAGGCCACAATTCTATTGTTTGTCTCAACTGGAGAGCAGAACTTGAATGGCCAAAATGCTAGAATGGATGGGAAGACCAAGAGGGAGGTGATGGAAGGAACCAAGGAGACCAGACAAAAGAACATTGCTCTTGTGTTTTGTTGTAAGAATGCAAGCGCGGCGCCAAAATGGCCGCCGCGCCCTTTGCGGGGGCCCCCCCACAGGACAGAGAATCCGGGTAGTTAGGGGCGTGGCCAGCTCCCTTATAAAAGGGATGGCCACGAGGCAGCCGAGCTGCCATTTTACCTCAGCGACGGAGCGGAGAAGTCTTTTCCCCTGTGTCTCCGTCGCGCTTTAGCCTACCGGGAAACCTTTTTGGTAGCGGTTCTTCCTTGCTGGCTTCCCTTCTTGCTTCGGTGGAGATGCCTTCGAAGAAGAAGGCAGCTTCTAGTGCAGCTCGCGCTGTTAGGAGGCGCAACCCAGGTCGGAGGACCGCGGTGCCGCCTCCTCAACAGCCGCCTTTGCCGGCCCCTGCCGGGGCCAGCGGAATGGGGTCTATTGCCCCTTGGCCGGGCGCAGAAGGCGTTCCGGCCCGCGGCCCGCGAGCGGTGGACACCGCTCCTGCACCTGCCCACCCTGTTGGGCCTACTCATCTTGGGTCGCAGCCTCCCCCGGGGCCCTCCAGCCTTGGGGGGTGGTGCGGCCCCCTGCCTTGGCAGGTTTCTCCACCGACCCTGCCGGGCTTCGGTGCTGGCCAATGGCCATATTCGGGTCCTGGGGTACAGGGACCTGCACCCGCGCCTGGACCAGGCGGGCCGGCCGGCCCTTTGCCCCTGGTCAACGTGGACACCTTATTGGCCCGCATCGCGGCCCTGGAAGTGTCGTTGGCTCGGGCCAGTCAGGCGGGCGCCCCCTTCGGGGTCCCTTTTGAGGCGATGTCGGCAGGAGGACAACAGCCGGCAGGGAGGGTCGAGCTGCTGCAGGCGCGTGGCGCGGTTTCGGCCACTGCCTCGCAGCTCCCCAGCCAGCAGCCAGGTGCGGGTCAAGCCCCGGTGATGAGCTCTACATCGGTCGTGAGCTCCGACGCCCCCAGTGGGCCGGAACCCCCGGTGAGGGCGGCCCGCGGGGGTGCAGCATGTGAGTATACGGTGCAAGCGAGTACATCCACACACATCCCCAATATGGGGGGGTCTTTCAATGGCCTTGGCCTCGCGCGGGTGGTGCGGGGGCCACGCTATCGGCAACCCACCCGGCGGCGACGACTGCCACCTTGGGTACTGGGGTGGGTACTTGTTCTTACACTCCGGGGAATGTGCTGGGGGTGGCTGGTTTAGCTCAGGCCCCTTTTCCTAGGCCGGCTGTGCCTTTTTCGGCTTTGCCGACGGCGGGGTATTCCTGGCCACTAGGTGATCACTTGGCGCAGACTACCAGAGAAAAGATATGGCGGGGGGAATACGTAGATATCTTCTCACTCCTGAACAGAGAGCCCACCAAGGAGGAAAGGGAGGGACAGGATGAGAAGGACAAGGAGCAGGCATGCCGCCGTAAGCCGCCGCGTACCTGGGCCAATTGGCTCCCCGCTTATTTAATATACATGGCGGTGTATTGGAGGGCGCGGCCGGATTTAGCTATTCCCATGGTCCAATATTTGGACAATATATACAGGGCAATGGTTGATTTCCCGGGCCCCTCATGGCTAGCGTATGATGAGGAATTCCGTATGAGGATTCCCCTCCACCCCGAGATGAGATGGGATGAGCCGTGCCAGAGGCTTTGGCTCTTGTATATGACGCCTACACGCCCTGCCCCGGGAGATAGATACCATTGCGGACATGCGGTCCAGCGAGCGGCTCCAGCGCAGGTTACCCGCCAGGCGGCGGGGCAGGGGGTTCCAGCCCGCCTGCTGTGCTGGACTTTCTCGTCCAATGGTTCCTGCAATAGAAAGAATTGCAGGTATAAGCATGAGTGTCCCACATGTTCGGGCCCCCACGCAGCCTCTGCCTGTCCCAAACCTGGGGGGGCACGAGGCAGAGGGAGGGGTGGACAGTGGGCTGGCAAGACTGCCTCGGATGGAGCTGGTTCTCCAAAAGGCCCCCTCCCCAATTAATGTGGACATGCTGGAGCGTTGGCTCGCATCGTACCCGAAGGGGGAGGATGGGGAGTATCTCCTTCAGGGTTTTAAGCAGGGATTCCGTATTACCTGGATGATTTTTTATTCGGGGGTGAACGGGGCTGGGACACGTGCACACGTCTCCTCAACACATTTCAGACGCTAATGGAGGAACTTGGTGTCCCTTTAGCGCCCGAAAAGACCGAGGGCCCATCTACCAAGCTAGTATTCCTGGGGGTTGAGATTGACACAGTAGTGCAGGCTTCTAGGTTGCCGGGTGATAAGGTGTCCAGGATAGTGGCCCTTATCTCGGAATTGCTGGCCAAGCGTAAGGCATCCCTGAGGGAACTGCAGGTGCTACATGGTCACCTCAATTTTGCCTGCAGGGTGGTCGTACCGGGCAGGGCTTTTGCCCGGCGCTTATGCGATGCCATGGCAGGGTTATCCAGGCCCCACCACAGAGTCAGGCTTACCCGGGGTATCAGGGCAGACATGTTTGTCTGGTTGCAATTCCTGAGGGAGTTCAATGGGGTCTCATTTTGGAGGTCTGACCTCCTGGCATCCCCCAATTTCCAGATCCAGTCTGATGCCTCAGGATCCCTGGGTTATGGGATGTACTTCAATGGGAAGTGGGCCTATGGTGGGTGGCCACCGGCATGGGCAGGCACAGGTCGCCTGCGGGATCTCACATACCTGGAATTTTTCCCTATTCTGGGGGCTTTGATGCTATGGGGCGAACAGTGGGCTAATTCGGTGGTGCATTTCTGGTGCGACAATGCTGCTGTTGTCCACATTGTCAATGCACAGACTTCCAAATCGCCCAGGGTTATGGAACTAGTGCGCCATTTTGTGCTGCGCTGCCTGCGCCTCAATGTCTTGTTCAGGGCCAGGCATGTCCCTGGGATTAATAATGATATTGCTGACGCTTTGTCCCGCCTGCAGATCTCCCGGTTCCGCGCCTTGGCCTCGGATGCGGAGGAATTTCCCTCGCCACTCCCGGACGAGATCTGGACTATTGGCAAGGAGAGGTGAACCGGGCGATTGGCCTGTCACTAGCGCCACGCACGCGTAAGGCGTACCAACAAGCATTCAATTCTTACAGGGCATTTTCGGCTCAATGTCACCTGCCAGAAACCTGGCCTATCCCGGTGGACCATGTTCTGCGGTTCATGGTTCACCTGCATGCACAGGGCCTCGCACCTCGCACCATAGCATCCAAGCTCTCGGCGTTGGCTTTTATGGCCAAAGTGGGAGGTCATGTGGATACCACCTCTGACTTCCGTGTGAGACATGTTTTGGAGGGGTGGGTGCGCGAGCGCGGGCGTTGCCCGGACGACCGGCACCCTATTTCCCCAGGGGTTCTTACCCAGTTGGCCCGGGGCTGGCCAGGCCTCTGTTTTGATCATTATGAGGCAGCCCTTTTCCATGCAGCCACAACGGTGGCATTTTTTGGAGCGCTCCGCGTCAGCGAACTCGTGATGCTGTCTAAGGCGGATGCAAGTGGTAGGGCACTGGAACTCGAAGATGTCTATGTAGCCAAAGACTGGGCCCAGTTGAGGATACGCTCCTCTAAAACAGATCAGCATGGCGTAGGCAGTGGTGTAAGACTGCTACGTTGTTCTTTGGCAGACATCTGTCCGGTTGGTGCCCTACAGGAATTCCTGGCACTGCGTGGCATGCACCACGGCCCGTTTTTCTGTCACCAAGATGGGTCTCCCCTTACTAAATTTCAGTTTTGGAAGGTGACAGCCAGAGCCCTCACCAGGGTGGGCCTACCAGGTGCCCGTTATGGCACACATTCGTTCCGTATTGGTGCAGCCTCTACAGCAGCTGCTTTTGGGTACTCTGGGGCTGACATACGCAGCATGGGGAGGTGGGGCTCGCAATGTTTTCAGTTTTATGTGCGCCCACTCCCGCCATGAGTACCAATCCAGTCACCTTACCGCCTTTTTCTCAATTTTCTTACAGACCCTGGGTGTCGTATTACACCAGTGACAGTATGGCTGGTGGGCCACAGCTATGTGCACAGGGCAGCGCGTTACGCTGCGGCGACAGAGTGGACCCCGACTGGGACTGGGTGAACACGTCAGTCTCACATGGCATGGTAAGCCTGGGATGTTATGGCGGGAGCTGCGGCCTTTACTTTTTTCTGGCCTGGGTGCTGACCCGCCTGACATTCTCATTATCCACCTGGGGGGCAATGATTTGGGCCAGGTCACCGGCTTATCGCTCAAGCATGCGATTTGCGAGGAACTCGCCTACTTGCATTATGTCTGGCCTGCCACAACCCTGGTGTGGTCGGACATTGTTCCGCGCCATTCTTACAGAGGGGGCGTTAACCTCCTGGCCCTTGACCGTGCTAGGCGCACGGTCAATAGGGCGGTGGCGCGGTTTCTTGCCAACAGGGCTTGGGGACGGGTCAGTCATCGCCCCGATATTAGCCTGCAAAATTATGACTTGTACGCAGGGGATGGGGTCCATCTGTCGCGAGGAGGTATGGACCTCCTGTTGGGTGATTGGCGAGCAGGCCTGTTGACCGAGCTGACGGTCTGGGGGGGGAGCGTCAGGTCTTCTTTGAAGCCCCTCCGTGTGGCGGGTAGCACTGGTAAGGTAAACAGTATGACCCACAAGTATCCGGCAGGTTCGCAATTGACTGGACAACACTAGACAGGAATAAATTAGTTAAACGTTGTCCGGTCAACGACGAACCAGGCGATGGGGTGATGACGATTGCTAACCAGCATGCATCACCCCTGTGATTTCACGGATACGCGTCAGAGGGTGGGGTCATGAGTTAGTTATTGACTACGGTCAACAATTTGTTTGTTGTCAACAAACAAATTGATACAAATTGATACATTGTAACCAATTGCCGTTGGCAATTTTGGGGTGGTACCTTACCAGTGTTACTTCGGCCTGCTTGCCTTATGAATTATGATTGGTCGTTTTACCAATACAAATTTATAATTCGGACTAGGGCATTGAATCAATAAATGTGGCCCGGTGCTGTTATCCACTTTCAATGTTGTCTGTGTCCGTTATTGGGGGGGTGTGCCTGCAATGCAAGCGCGGCGCCAAAATGGCCGCCGCGCCCTTTGCGGCCCCCCCCCCCCCACAGGACAGAGAATCCGGGTAGTTAGGGGCGTGGCCAGCTCCCTTATAAAAGGGATGGCCACGAGGCAGCCGAGCTGCCATTTTACCTCAGCGACGGAGCGGAGAAGTCTTTTCCCCTCCACCCCCTCCCTAGTTAACAGTGTGATATTTTGGTCGCTTCGGGGCCAGGTGGGAATTTTTTGCTGGGACCCATATTGGCTTCCGGGTCCTGGCTTTTTTGCCCATCCCACACTGTTGCTATGGTTTGATATAGGGGTCTTCTGTGTTCATAACGTTGACTTTGGTCACATTGGCGGGTAGCACTGGTAAGGTAAACAGTATGACCCACAAGTATCCGGCAGGTTCGCAATTGACTGGACAACACTAGACAGGAATAAATTAGTTAAACGTTGTCCGGTCAACGACGAACCAGGCGATGGGGTGATGACGATTGCTAACCAGCATGCATCACCCCTGTGATTTCACGGATACGCGTCAGAGGGTGGGGTCATGAGTTAGTTATTGACTACGGTCAACAATTTGTTTGTTGTCAACAAACAAATTGATACAAATTGATACATTGTAACCAATTGCCGTTGGCAATTTTGGGGTGGTACCTTACCAGTGTTACTTCGGCCTGCTTGCCTTATGAATTATGATTGGTCGTTTTACCAATACAAATTTATAATTCGGACTAGGGCATTGAATCAATAAATGTGGCCCGGTGCTGTTATCCACTTTCAATGTTGTCTGTGTCCGTTATTGGGGGGGGTGCGCCTGCAAAGAGGACGTAAAAACAGCATGATGTTGTTGTTTTAGTTTGGTTTCCAGCATGTGTGATTGAACCAAAGTGGCAGTGGAAGGTGTTTCCCCCAACTATGTAGTGCCTTGTCACTTGAGCGGCAAGGCAAGCAAATGATATAGCACTTACCAATCAGTAGAAAAAATACCCTGCAGAGAGTATAAAAGGAGAGGACACATGGAGAGGGTTTTCTCTCACTCATTTTAAAGTAAAAAATGGCCCTCATTTTTATACAAGCACAGTACTATCCAAGGGTCATATCCAATACATTACTAATTTCTTTTCAAAATTATTTCACTGTTTGACTATGGCGCACACATCTAACACATGAGTTCAGCTTCCATAGGAATGCAGAATCCAAAAGTCTCCCTGCCCAGTACTGTAATATATGAAAATTAGGGTTGTATGGAATTATCTAGCACTGATTTTTTTAATTCAAAAACCCTCTGAAGACTGGGGCAAAGCAATTTAGGAGGCAAAAAGATCTGGTGGAACATGCATTGAACTGTTAGATGGTCAAAACATTTGGGAATGCTTGAGAAAGAACAGTTTCTCCCATGTAACGTAGAAATTATGGGTGGTAGAGAAATTGAGTAGTTGTTACAGAGAGAAAGCATAGCATGTTTCATCAAGTTGGATGTACTTCCAGAAGATGTAGTTCCCTAGGACACTGATGGAGAACCTTGGCACTTCAGGCGTTCTTGAACTTCAAATATCAGAAACCCATGTCAGCACTCCTGCTGATCAGGGATTCTGGGAATTGAAGTTCAAGAACACCTGGAGTGCCAAGGTTCACCAACACTGCCCTAGACATTTTAGTTACTCAAGTACTTTGTCCATTCCTTGCTTCAAGGAAAAGGGAAAAAGCTCACAATCTAATTGTACTTTAAGCCCTTAGATCTGTTATTAAATTTAAAGCACTAAAAGGAATTACAAAAATGCCTAGGAGAATTTTTAAAAATCAACTGATGTCAAAACAGCTGCACTAGAAGTGAGCATTTCTCACTTCTTTGGGGAAAGAACATGGCAGATGAAGGCACTAATGGTGAAATTCCATTTAGCAAGATGGCTGAAGGCCCAGATGGACTGAGAGTAGGCCATCTGAAACTGTGCTAAATCTTAATTTAACCCATTATGGGGATGTAGGAGATAATTTAGAATTACCTGCATCTTACCTGAATTTAGTGATGGCATGGAAGCAGTTTCCATGGAAGCTTGGATCTAATGTAAGTAACTCTGTTCCTCAAAACTTCTCTCTCCCTTCTTGGCTTTTTCAATGGCTGACCTTAGGAAACACAGCAGTTTCATTAGCAGATCCTTCTCCTGGCAGCACAAATGCAGGAGGAAGATGATACCTTTATTTAATCACTTTTAAAGGGGCTGCAGTGCCTTAGTGGTTAAGAAGCTTGCCTTGTTAGCTGGAAGCCTGGCAAATCAACAGTTCAAGACCCGGGTATTGCATGATGGATTGAGTGCTTGTCTCTGACCCAGCTCCTGCCAACTTAGCAGATCAAAGGCAAGAAATTGCAAGTAGATAAACAGGGACCACGTTAGTGGGGAAACATCTTGGGGACATGAAAGGAGCCTCATTTGAGTGTCCCCTGAGCAGAGTTTCTCCAGCAAAAATCCTTTCAACCCAGAATAATTTCTGACACAAAATTATTATTGTTACTTTTTAAAACTCAAGATTATGCAATCTTCAATCATGAAGATTCAAAATCACTTCTTCAGGCATGCACAAATTTCTTACGGATAATGCATGAAAATTATCAATGAGAGTCCCAAAAGGGTATGACAAACTGTTATGACAGGCATTGTTTCTTAGAGGTGAACTGAGGGGGGAAATAGATCAGCTAATACAAGAGCATTCTACCAGTGTAAAGGCAGTTGAGGTGACACATCAGGTTCCCACACATTCCAAACTCATTAAAACATATTTAGGTTATTGTTGAGTCCAGAACAAGAAGTACTCTAACCAGCAGGATTGGGTTAAACTCAATGATTCTTTATTCAGCTTATACTTTGGACTGGGGACTATGTACAGGGGTGGCCTGTGGATATCCCGTAGGATAGAATTGGCACAAACCGTCCTTGGATGGTTTGGGGTTTGGCGAACACACCGAGTGCCCCGCAAAGGACCATTTGGGGATGGAAATTGGGGGCACGGGATTTGATATCAGTTTATAGCTAGATTGATTCACCATGCTTTGGCCAGCAGTTCTGAGAACAATGGTTGTGCAGAGGTCACAGATAAGTGACTCAAGGTAAACATACAGCAAGTTAATTAACTTCACGGAACCCCCGATCCCAAGAGTAAACTGTCATCCCATGTTTGATTAAGTCAGCCCCTGAAAGACAATGGCCTGCCAACCCCGAGTTAATTAACTGTTAAGCATGCTTCCTGGAACATCCTAGTTACTCATTCTCCCCTTGTGCATGTCTGTATGAACGCAATGGTTTGGGGCAAAGAATAAAATGCCAGCAGTCCAAGTGGGCTGCAATGGACTTTCACCTCATCTTTGCCTACGTGCCTTCCTTGTGTCCAGTCACTCCATGACCCAGCGGGCCATTTCTGGCCCACCATTCCAACAGTGGCCTCTATATATACAGTGATTTGACCATTACAGAACTAGATACATTTAGGCGGGCTTCCGGAGGACAAACAAAGTTCAACATTTACCGCGCTGACATGTATTTGAATTTTGCACCTTTTACAATGGCACGCTTCTGTGCTTTATTTTTGGCGTGGTTTTACTTTTGAAAAGGAATTAAGCTTTGGACATAACAGTTATATATTGCACTGTTGTTTAGATAACACAAGCCATTTATGACTCTAAAGGTTAAAACTAATATTTATGAATTAAATCTGGTATCCAGAGCTGACGGCAAAGTTTGGGACCAGCTATGCCAGAATATAACATCAAACAACTCTCTGCTTAAAACCATGCAGCTATTCCAAATTAAAATATTAAATAAATATCTACTTGAATTTTAAATAAATAAATGTTGAGATCAGGAGCTGCATTAACCCCCAGTGGAAGCATGTAAGGGTTACACTAAACCTCACCATAATATTGGACATTATAAATGCTTGATTCCAATTACATGAAAGCTAAACTGGCTTTTCCCAACTTTAGCACAAAAAGAAAATTTGGAATTAATGCTTTCTTTTTTTAAAAAAAAATCAGCTGTGGCGGTAGTTCTGGAAATCAATTGTCTTTCTTCTTTTCCTGGAACGCATTTTAAATGGTGTTCTCATCACTGCTTCGTGCCATATCAGTTTCTGCCACTATCTAACTTTCTTCCTGTAAACAGTGTCTTTCTGATCCGTTGAAGGGTAGAAAACATACTGGAGGGAAATAGCTGTTTTAATCATGAATGACCAAAGACATTTACTGACCTTCTCAATGAATAGTGCCTTCTTTCAGTAATGTGTATCTCTTGCTGAAATGATTTTACAGTATCTCCTTTCAGTCTCTGATTTTTGAAGTGAACTGTATCAAAGGAAATAATATAAAATACAACAATAAAATAAGAATACAATAAAACATGACTGGTAGCAAGGAAAGTGAAAAGATTAAAATACTTCAGCATAGATTTTACCTGACTTTTTAAAAACACAATCAAGTGTGCTGCCAGAAGAATTAGTAAAGGGCATTCAGGGAGTAGAATTGTTCTCTGTATCTTTAGATGGCAGGACTGGAACACATGAGAGGAAACTGTAATGAACCAGATTTCAACATTGAGCAAAACCTAAGAAAGGTTGCGTGGGAGATGATGGCTGTCCTATGAAAGTGGTATTTCAGGAATAACCAAATGGCTATCTGGGGGGTGCTGCAGTTAGATACTGCACTGTAAATCCTGGAAAGAATATGGGCTCGGGATAAATCCTTAAAAAGTAGGGGTTGTCGCTTTCAACACTATAAGGTGTTATCCATAGGAAGAGCCTATCTCTATACCTAGAGAGTCTGTCTCCAATTGCTGGGCATATTCCTAAGTAGACAGATGGCAATCCAGACCACTAGTTGCAGTGGTTTGATATTTCTAGGTTAAACCAGTGATGGCAAACCTTGGCACTCCAGCTGTTCTTGAACTTCAATTTCCAGAAGCCCTGATCAGCAGGAGTGCTGACTTGGGCTCCTGGTAATTGAGGTCCAAGAACACCTGGAGTGCCAAGGTTTGCCATCACAAGGTTAAACCTAGCTCTTAGAAACCTATCCAAAGCACACTTTGCACTTTTTGTCTTTCATCTCATCATGCTGGAGTTTAATATGGAGATTAATGCATATAGTGACAGGATGCCTCAAACGTACACCAGTTGAGAAAATGTGCCCTCTTGTTGGTATCACTCCACCTAAGGTAAGGAGAGAAGTAACAGCAGACACTGAGCGAACTAAGCAAGAGAATGACCCTTGACATCCTCTGAATGGATATGAGCCTCAAGTCAACCAGCTCAGATCCATGAGGAGCTTTATGGCAAGAACAAACATTCAAGAGCAAAACCAAATTAGAAGATGGAGGACAGAGCTCACTGGACAAGTTACAACATTAAATAAGGCTATAGCTGAGTAATTCAACCTCCCCTATATCACTTGGAGGACCCTGAATAGGCTGAGGGTAGGAATCCTTAAATGCAAGATCAAAATGCTCAAGTGGGTGCTGCTAGCAGACAACTTGCTGTGTGAATGTGGAGAGATACAGAAACCTGCTCATTTACTGGTCTGCCAATTACTGCCACAAAGATGCACCAATGAGGACTTCAGTTTGCCCAGCGACAAAGCCAAGAAAGGGGCTTCATTTTGGCAGTCCAGGGCTTGATCGGGACACAAAAGTAGAATGCATTTGAAATGCCCACATAAGCTCACTTCAGCGAGTCTTCACAGGCAAACAGTGTGATTCTAAAACACCACTCTGCAATAATCTGGGAGACATATGAGAACGTCTACCGTAACATTCAAATAACACCCACACTCAGTCACCGACAATGGACTTTCAAGCTAATGGTTGCACTTGAAGGAAAGAGATATGTTCTGTTTTGTTTTGCATTTTGTTTTGACTGCCTTAGTGATGCAGACCATTGCCATCACAAAACATCTCTTGTGTGATTAAGTAGAACCTACAGATTTCCTTCTGACACTCTGGTATTTTAATGCACAAGTAAAGTTAAAGGAAGTTTTATAATGACATTATGGATCCAGATTGAAGGAAGCTATTAGATTTTTGAGCAGAGGTGCCTGGCTGCTCCACCACACTGTAATTTAGAGTTTCCATTAGCAAACATATGCAATGAAGAGTAGCAAGAAAATGACTATAGGCTTTGAAATCAGGTTGTCACATTCATCAATGAAAGCATGCCATTTTCTTTTTGTGTGTGCTCAAAAAAGCTAACTGATGTTATTACCTCACACTCACTTTTCTATACGTACAGTTACCAGAGAGCAAATGTGTCAGCAAGAAAGCAAGGTGTATTTTCCAAACCATCACACAGAAAGCTACCATCTGCAGTCAAGTAAATGCAAAGGATAAACAAGTGCTTAGGTGATTTTCCAAGTTAGTGCAGATTAAAACTCAGTGTGCACTCATCATATATGAGGATTTCATGCTGGTAGCACAGGTGTTTATGCATGTATTTAAAAACAAACACTAATGAGAAGATACAAGTACAGTAATGATTATAAGAGATCACTGTGTGAGTTACAAAAAGATCAGTAGGAGCAAGAAGTCTTTTTTGAGCACACAGGACAGGGACAATGCCCTTTAGTCGAAAGTTGGAATGCAAGAGTTGTTCTGGTTCTGCTCTTTCTAAAGTATCTTATTCTTCTAGTATCCACAATGAGTTTGAAATGCACAAACTATAGGAGCAGACCAAAGTTAAACACAAAGTTTAATCTTACTGATTTGAAATGGAAAGTTAGCATACCATTTTTCCGTCAAAACCACTGAGATGTGCTTACCTTTCTCCAACTAGTGTATTGTGTTAGGTCCTTATTCTGAATGTTGGGGTAGGCATTTAGTATAAGCAGAAATAATTGTAGAGATACAGGAATCATCTTCCTTTATTTTCTCTGGTGCTGAGGTAGAAATTGATTTTTTTTTCACTTTAAAAAAACATGGGAAAATTGTGTTTCTAAGATATAACATTATCTTCTAAAAGAAAGTGTAAGATCTCACAACCTGCTCATTTTAGTCAAACATCTCATGGGCTTTTTTAAAAAAGTATTTTTGTTTTGTTTGAAAACAGAAGTTACCTTCTAATTACTTCTAGTGTCATTCTCTTGGACTGAGTCTTGATGGTGGAACAATGACCAACCTCTATTTTAAAAATAATGGCCACCCTTTAGTTACACCTGTCCAAAATAAATGGCCATTACTTGTGAGAAGCTACTTTCAGGAGCAACAAGAGACACATTTATCTTTTAAATATGTGAGGATATTGGGTTTGGGGAGCTGGTAAACCTTTCAATCCAGAGGTCTGGCACTCTATTAGGCAATGCTTTGAAGCAAAGAAAGATTGTTATTTATTCTGTGGAAGGGTTGCCTCTTACTTTAATGGTATACAAGGTGTCGGAGGGTTGTTTGTTTTTCAGAGTTGTCTTAAAAACAGGCTTGTTATCACCCAGCTGCAAGAGAACATGAGTCAAGAGGTATGGTGGCTTCTACCCCCACTTCCTATTTTGTTGGATCGGGGCCCGATGTGGGCCGGAAGATGTTGGATCGGGACCCGAGGCAAGTTGGAAGGTCCTGGAGGAGGCTGGTCAAGTAAAGACACATGAGGCAAGATGGAGTGAAGACCAGCATTTATTGATCAGAAGGCTCTAATCTTTATATCCTGCCTAGCTCGACCACGTGCATAGGTTGTGTGTGGCTGTTACAGGAAAGCTGCAAGTCTGCACTTTGAGATTACACAAATTGCTCATCAGGGATGACCTCACCGGGGGGAAGTTTCTTATCTATCTAATTTACTACAGGGGGACATGCATTGTCTACTGCTATCAGGAGTAAACATGTGCCTAGGTTGACTCTTGGGTTCAGAGCTTCTGTGGATACAAGATTACCCATTACATGCTTATCGAGTTCATCACCCGGTGATCTTTGCAGGCGCACCCCCCAAGAAAGACTCACACACCGGTATATGGATAAAGGCATTGGGCCACATTTATTGAATCATGCCCTAGTCCGAATTATAAATTTCAATTGATACTCAACCAATTATAATTCTTAAGGCAAGCAGGCCGCAGTAACACTGGTAAGGTTCCTCCCAAAATTGCCAACGGCAATTGGCTACAATGTATCCATTTGTATCAATTTGTTTGTTGACACAAACAAATTGTTGACCGGAGTCAATAAACTATCTACTGACCCCACCCTCTGACATGTATCCGTCAAATCATGGGGTGATGCATGCTGAAGAGCTCCTGCCATCACCCCATTGCCTGGTTTGTCGTTGACTGGTCAATGTTATTAAACTTGTACCTGTCTAAGTGTTGGCCAGTCAATTGCAAACCTGCCGGATACCTATGGGTCATAAATTTTTACCTTACCAGTGCTACCCGCCCATGTGACCAAAGTCAAGAGCAAAACCCCTGTATCAAACCTCAGCAACAGTGTGGGATGGGCAAAAAAGCCAGAACCAAGAGGCCAATTGTAGGTTCAAGCCAAAAATTCCCACCCGGCCCCGAAGCGACCAAAATATCACACTGTTCACTAGGGAGGGGGTGGAGGGAAAAACTTCTCCTCTCCGTCGCTTCTTCTTAAAATGGCAGCTCGTCTGCCTCGTGGCCACCCCTTTTATAGAGGGGTGGCCACGCCCCCTAACTCACCCGGATGTCTGCGTCCAGGTGGGGGTGCCCCGCAAAGAGCGCGGTGGCCATTTTGGCGCCACGCTTTCATTGCAGGCACACCCCCCAAGAAAGACTCAGACACCGGTATATGGATAAAGGCATTGGGCCACATTTATTGATTCATGCCCTAGTCCGAATTATAAATTTCAATTGGTACTCAACCAATTATAATTCTTAAGGCAAGCAGGCCGCAGTAACACTGGTAAGGTTCCTCCCAATAATTGCCAACTGCAATTGGCTACAATGTATCCATTTGTATCAATTTGTTTGTTACTACAAACAAATTGTTGACCGTAGTCAATAAACTATCTACTGACCCCACCCTCTGACGTGCATCCATCAAATCACGGGGTGATGCATGCTGAAGAGCTCCTGCCATCACCCCATTGCCTGGTTCGTCGTTGACCGGTCAACGTTATTAAACTTGTACCTGTCTAAGTGTTGGCCAGTCAATTGCGAACCTGCCGGATACCTATGGGTCATAAATATTTACCTTACCAGTGCTACCCGCCACACGGGGAGGCTTCAATAAAGACTCACCGCCCCCCCCCCCCCCCGACTGTCAGCACGGTCAACAGGCCTGCTTGCAAATCTTCCAAAAAGAGGTTCATACCTCTAGCCGACAGATAGACCCCATCCCCTGTATAAATATCATAATTTTGTAAACTAATGGTGGGGTGTCGGACGACCCACCCCAAACCCTTGTCTGCAAAGAACCGGGCCACCGCCCTGTTCACTGAGCGGCGAGCACGGTCAAGGGCATGGAGGTTAATACCCCCTCTGTAAGCGTGACGCGGTGTGATGTCCGACCATAGCAGCGCTGTGGAAGGCCACACATAATGCAAATAAGCTAGGTCGCTGCAAATCGCATATTTTAAAGAAAGGCCAGTGACCTGGCCTAGGTCATTGCCCCCGAGGTGCAGCACCAGGACATCAGGCGGTTCAGCATCCCTGATGGAGAAAAGGAATGGCAACAGTTCCCGCCATAACATTCCACGCTTACCATACTACCTGATACATGCGGAGGCATGTAGTCCAAGCTGGGGTCCCCACTCTGTCGCTGCAGCGTACTGCGCTGCATACTGCTGCCCAGTGCACATAGCTATGGCCCACCAGCCATACTGCCACCGGTGTGCGGGGACACATAGGGTCTGTAAGAGAAAAAGAGAACAGTGACTTAACTGGTACTCATGCCTGAAGAGGGCGAACATATAATGCAAAACACTTAGATCCCCATCTCCCCATACGGTGTATATCAGCCTCAGAGTACCCAAAAGCAGCCGCAGTAGAAGCAGCCCCTATTCTAAAAGAATGGGTGCCGTAACGAGCCCCGGGGAGGCCAACACTGGACAGTGCCTTACCGGTCACTTTCCAAAATTGAAATTTAGTCAGGGGAGACCCATCCTGGTGGCAGAAAAACGGGCCAGGGTGCGTGCCACGCACTGCAAGGAACTCCTGTAGGGCACCAACCGGACAGATGTCTACAATGGAACATCGTAGCAGTCTAACACCACTGCCTACACCGTGCTGATCACCTTTTGAGGACCGTATCCTCAACTGAGCCCACTCATTAGAGACATAGACATCTTTTGAGTTCCAGTGCCCTACAAGCCGCATCCGCCTTAGACAGTAGTAGCAACTCACTGATGCGGAGCGCTCCAAAGAAGGCCACCGTGGTAGCCGCATGAAAAAGAGCTGCCTCATACCTGTCAAAACATAGGTTAGGCCAGCCTCGTGCAAGGTGTGTAAGCACCCCTGGGGAAATTGGGTGGCGAGTGTCCAGGCGGTGTCCACGTTCCCGTGTCCACCCCTCCAAAACATGTCGTATACGAAAATCAGTCATGTTGTCAGCAAAACCCCTTACCTTGGCCATGAATGCCAGTGCTGACAGCCTGGATGCTATGGTGCGGGGAGCTAGGCACAGACTGTGTAGGTAAACCATAAATTGAAGAACGTGTTCAACCGGAATGGGCCAGACCTCTGGCAACCGTAGTTGCACACAAAATTGTTTAAATTGATTAAATGCGTGTTGATACGCCTTACGCGTGTGGGGCGCGAGCGACATGCCGATCGCCCGGTTCACCTCTTCTTGCCAAATGTCCAAATCTCGTCCGGGAGTTGCGAGGGGAATTCCTCCGCATCCGGAGCCAAGGCGCGGAACCGGGGGATCTGCAGGCGGGATAAAGCATCAGCAATATCGTTATTAATGCCTGGTACATGTCTGGCCCTAAAGAGCACATTGAGGCGCAAGCTGCGTAACACAAACTGGTGAACTAACCCCATGAGCCTGGGTGATTTAGATGTCTGAGAATTGACAATGTGGACCACCGCAGCATTGTCACACCAAAAATGGACTACTGAATTGGCCCACTCCTCGCCCCATAGCATCAAAGCTCCCAGTATCGGGAAGAACTCGAGGAATGTGAGATCACGTAGACAATCCGTGCCCCGCCATGCTGGAGGCCATTGTCCGTAGGCCCACCTCCCCTCAAAATAAATCCCGTATCCGAGGGACCCAGAGGCATCCGACTGAACCTGAAACCTAGGGGAGACCAAGAGGTCAGACCTCCAAAATGATACCCCATTGAATTCCCGCAGGAACTTAAGCCAAACCAACAGGTCAGCCCTCATGCCCCTGGTCAGTCGGACCCTGTGGTGGCGCCTTGATAACCCAATCATGGCATCACATAGGCGTCAAGCAAAAGCTCTGCCAAGCGTGACCACCCTGCAGGCAAAATTAAGATGACCATGTAGAACTTGGAGCTCACGAAGTGACACCTTACGTTTGGCCAGCAAGGCCAACACCATCGCAGAGATCTGTGTGACCTTGTCCATAGGTAACTTGGATGTCTGCGCGACCATGTCAATTTCAATGCCCAGAAATATGAGCGTAGTTGATGGGCCCTCGGTCTTTTCGGGTGCTAAAGGGACACCAAGTTCCTGCATTAGCGTCTGAAATGTAGTGAGGAGACGCGTGCACGTGTCCAAGCCCCGTTCACCCCCGAACAAAAAATCATCGAGGTAATGGGCTACAGACTGGGACCCAGACCTGCGAACAAAGGCCCATTGGAGAAAAGTGCTAAAGCATTCAAATGCTGAGCAGGAAATAGAGCAGCCAAAAGGCATGGCTTTATCTACATAAAATTTCCCTTGAAATTTAAAACCCAATAACTCAAAGTCACCCAGGTGCACTGGCAACAACCGGAATGCCGATTTAATGTCACATTTTGCCAGGAGTGCACCCGGGCCACAAGCGGCACCATGCGCAGGGCCTGGTCAAATGACGTATACCTGACTGAACAAAGGTCGTCAGGAATGGCGTCATTGACCGAATGACCCGCCGGGTATGATAAATGGTGAATTAGATGAAATTCCCCAGGGACCTTTTTGGGAACCAAACCTAAAGGGGAAACCTTAAGATTAGGAAAGGGAGGCCTAGAAAAGGGGCCAGCTACCCTCCCTGCATTTACCTCCTTGGCAATACTTAGGGCGGCCACCTCGTCCCTACCCTTCAGGGAAAGCAAATTAGGAGCATCTTGGGGTCCCCGCACCCCTTTGAATGGTATACGAAAACCGTACTGGAAACCTTCGAGTAGGTACCTCGCCTCGTCCCTCCTCGGGTAAGTCGAGAGCCACCTCTCTAACATAAATATGTTAACCTGGAAGGGGGCCTTTTGACTGACCAGCTCCTTCAGCGGCAGTTCTGCCCGCTCCCTGTCCACCTCTACCTCTGCCCCGTGACCCACCGGCTCGCGGACACGCAGCGGCGGCGTGGGGGCCAGCGCAAGAGGGACACTCGTGTTTGTATCGGCACTGTTTTCTATTGCATGCGCCATTGGCCGAGAAACTCCAACACAGCAGGCGGGCCGGAACCCCCTGCCCCGCCACTTGGCGGGGAGCCTGCGTTGGAGTAGCTCGCTGGATGGCATGGCCGCAATGGTACCTCTCCCCAGGCGCGTGGCGCGTGGGGGTCATGTATAAAAGCCACAACTTCTGACATGGCTCATCCCATCTCATCTCCGGGTGTAAGGGCACCCTCATTCTGAATTCCTCATCTTAAGCCAACCACGATGGGCCAGGAAAATCCACCATCGCCCTGTAAATATTGTCCAAATATTGGACCATAGGGATGGCCAAATCAGGCCGGGCCCTGAGGTACACCGCCATATAAATGAGATATGCGGGTAACCAGTTGGCCCAAGTGCGAGGTGGCTTGCGATGATGAGACAGCTCTTTGTCTCTGTCATCCTGCCCCTCCTTCTCTTCCTTGGTGGGCTCGCGGTTCAATAGGGAGAAAATATCAACATATTCCCCCCGCCAAATCTTTTCCCTCGTGGCCTGGGACAAATGATCCCCGAGGGGCAGGGAATACCCTGCCATCGGCAGTGCCGACACCGGCACTGTATTCACCCTGGGCATTGGCAGCAGTGCCTGTACAGTGCCTGGGATACCCGTTACAGTCCTGGGGGCAGAAACCCCCCCACCCAATGTTGTGCCAGTATTGGACCCATTGGCACCAGGGTAAGCTGGGAACTGATACCCACCTGCCTCAACATAACGAGGCCAAGGCCACTGAAAACTAACACCTGAAGTGGACTGTGGTGTGGGGACATTAGCTTCAACCTGATACTCACTGGGTGCACCCCCGTGAGCCGCCCCCACCGGGGGTTCCGGCCCACGGCGGGCGTCAGAGCTCGCGACCACAATCGAGCTCTGGGGCCACATCTGGCCACCCCCCAGCTGGAGTTCAAGACGAACGGGGAGCTGCAAGATCGCAGCCAGCGCAGGCTGGAGCGTCTCCAGCAGCTCAACCCTGCTGGCCGCCTGCTGCAGAGTGGCAGCTGTCGAGGTGGAAGGCGGGCAAAGAGGAGCCCCAGTCGGCAGTGCAGTCCCCCCTCCCGAGGGGTTGTTAATGACCCCCAAGGATGCTTCCAGCACGGCTAAACGTGCCAGCAATGCATCCACAGTCGCAGATCCCCCGGTATAAGACGGGCAAGGTGGGCCGCACGGTCCACTTGGTGGTACACTGGGGACCCCCATCTGGGCGCCAGGTCCTGAATAGGGCCATGCCCAAAACTCCGGCCCATGAGGGGCCGGAGGCAAGCCCTGCTGAGTGACCGGACCAGGCCCTCCCCCATTGTCTGGACCCATGGCCGGCAATTGCGGGCCGAAGCCCCTGCAGGGCCATCCTGAGGCTGGAGAGCTGAGGGCCATGCCCTAATCTGCCCCATCCCACCGATAACGGTGGGTGCCACCGATGTGGGGGCCTGTTGCAGGGGCGCATGAGCCTTGGATTCAAGTCTTCCGTCCTGCAGTGTTCCGGAATCGAACCGCTGACCTTCTCTTTCCCAGTCAGCCTCTTAGCCACATGAGCCACTGCAGTCCGGTGTTGAGAAAGAGAAATGCAAATCGAGCCTCCGAAGAGGCGAGCAAGGAAGCGACGCAGCAAACTTCTCCGCTCCGTCGCTTCTAAGATGGCAGCCAGGCTGCCTCGTGGCGACCCCTTTTAAAGAGGGTGGCCAAGCCCCCCTAACTAACCCAGATGTCAGAGTCCGGGTGGTTGGGGCCCCCGCAAAGAGCGTGGCGGCCATTTTGGCGCCGCACTTGCATTATCAGTATTTGAGTGAATGATGCAGGAAAAGAATCTTCAAAACAGTCTATTTTCTTCTGTAACTTTGACCATAAATATAGTCTTTTAAACAGTACAGTTGTGACATAAATCTTACATGAAAACATTAATTTGAAATGATTGTGCGGTAGATGGTACAATATGACAAGCAAGGGTATTAAAGATATAATTCTGACCACTTTCCCATAAGAACCTTGTCAACTTCACTTCAAATTAAGTTAGCAATTATTATTTTCCAGCAATTTGGAAACATAATGGTGTTATACTGATGTCTTAGAGGGCTTACCTTCATTATCCAACACAGAGTCCAAACTGATGGATGAGATTCCCATATTTCTTACATATTTCTGATATTATCTGTGTCAGATTTGCCCACTGTCAACTGCTTTATCTTCCCACATCAGCCAACTTTCACAAGTTTCTTTCACCTTTTAACAAGCTCCGACCTAGAGAAAGAATCCATCAATCAGCATAAGTAACCTTAAGCTTCTGCTTCTACCAATACAGATGACATCTGGAATCATTTAATCAGCAGAAGATTGCAATCAGAAAAAAACCAAGAAGCTATGGAAGATGATCACAATTGTTGCCCATCTAGAACTACGAGTGTGCAGCTCCATTTAAAAATGTGCATTTATGCTTTTTAACCCTTCTGTGAATTGAGTTTCATATCTTAACTAAAGATATGAAATTTCTCTTAACCTTTAATATACCATCATCTGCCTATGCAAATGGATCAATTTGTAGCACTTCATACTACCATGTAGGTAGTATGGTCATAGCTATGTAGCATCATTTGTGATTTCTACACTATAGAAGCAGCCCATAAGCTGCTAATTGGAGCTTTTTTTTCCAAAAGGAAGACAATTACTGGTCTCCTCATGTGAGTATGTTCCCAATTTAAATATAGATTATGTGCACATGTAAACACATCTGTCTCCAATTCATTTTTCCCTCCCTACCACCACCATCATTTTGATGGAACAAATTATAATGCAAATGTAGAGTGAAATTTCTCACTGGGCTTTCACTGTAGTGAGGCAAATAGTACCGACTTGGCAGTTAGAATTTGCAGTTTGAGATTCCTCATAACAGCTGGGCTCCCAAATTCTTGTAACAGTATCAGTTGCAGGTTTTTTTTACTTATGTAGTAGATCAATGTGGCTACAAATGAGCCACAAGCCATAACTCCACCTCTAGGTCATGTGGTTTCCTGCTGCCCTTCATATTTGTGGGCTAAAGTCTGCTACAGAGAGGTAGCCTAAATCTAAGTTTGACTGCTAACTAGACTAGACCAAACATAGAGACACACAGTTTATTAGGTTGAGCTAAGTGCTAATTGTTCATTATGTACTTTCTTCTGAAATAAGTATCTTTTAACCAAATGACATGCTCACAAATGAATGAAAAAGGTCCATTCAGAAAAGACTGGTTTCTTCAGTGAAGAATTGATCAAAATTTTCCAAATTGCTTCTAAAGTAAACAGTACAGTTAACTGTGTCGCAAATCGTAGGACCAAGACAGTATTGCAAAACCTGCTGAAAATTCATTGCAGGCGCACCCCCCAATAAAGGACTCAGACACGGGTAAAAGTGGATAACAGCATCGGGCCACATTTATTGATTCATGCCCTAGTCCGAATTATAAATTTCTATTGGTAAAACGACCAATCATAATTCTTAAGGCAAGCAGGCCGAAGTAACACTGGTAAGGTACCACCCCAAAATTGCCAACGGCAATTGGTTACAATGTATCGATTTGTATCAATTTGTTTGTTTACAACAAACAAATTGTTGACCGTAGTCAATATCTAACTAATGACCCCATCCTCTGACGCGTATCCGTGGAATCACGGGGTGATGCATGCTGGCTAGCTATCGCCATCACCCCGTCGCCTAGTTCGTCGTTGACCGGACAACGTTTAACCAACTTATTCCTGTCTATTGTTGTCCAGTCAATTGCGAACCTGCCGGATACCTGTGGGTCATAATGTTTACCTTACCAGTGATACCCGCCCATGTGACCAAGTCAACAGCATCACAGAAACCCCTATATCAAACCATAGCAACAGTGTGGGATGGGCGAAAAAACCAGGACCCGAGAGCCAATTGTGGGTCCCAGCCAAAAATTCCCACCCGGCCCCGAAGCGACCAAAATATCACACTGTTAACTAGGGAGGGGGTGGAGCGGAAAAACTACTCCGCTCCGTCGCTTCGGAAAATGGCAGCTCGGCTGCCTCATGGCCACCCCTTTTATAAGGGAGCTGGCCACGCCCCTAACTACCCGGATGCCTTCGTCCTATGGGGGGGCCCACAAAGGGCGCGGCGGCCATTTTGGCGCCGCGCTTGCATTGCAGGCGCACCCCCCAATAAAGGACTCAGACACCGGTAAAAGTGGATAACAGCATCGGGCCACATTTATTGATTCATGCCCTAGTCCGAATTATAAATTTCTATTGGTAAAACGACCAATCATAATTCTTAAGGCAAGCAGGCCGAAGTAACACTGGTAAGGTACCACCCCAAAATTGCCAACGGCAATTGGTTACAATGTATCGATTTGTATCAATTTGTTTGTTTACAACAAACAAATTGTTGACCGTAGTCAATATCTAACTAATGACCCCACCCTCTGACGCGTATCCGTGGAATCACGGGGTGATGCATGCTGGCTAGCTATCGCCATCACCCCGTCGCCTAGTTCGTCGTTGACCGGACAACGTTTAACCAACTTATGCCTGTCTATTGTTGTCCAGTCAATTGCGAACCTGCCGGATACCTGTGGGTCATAATGTTTACCTTACCAGTGATACCCGCCACACGGGGAGGCTTGCAAAGGCTCACCGCCCCCCCCCCCCCAAGACCGTCAGCTCGGTCGACAGGCCTGCTCGCCAGTCCAGTAATCCAGAGGTCCATACCTCCCTGCGACAGATGGGCCCCATCCCCTGAGTAAAGCTCGTAAATTTGCAGACTGATCGCGGGGAGGCTAATGACGCATCCCCCGCCCTTGTCAAGGGAACCGGGCAATAGCCCCGTTCACGGAGCGTCGGCTCAGTCAAGAGCCCCGAGGCCGAACGCCCCCCTGTAAGCGTACCGCGGTATCGTGTCCGACGTGCGGATGCACCCTGTCCCAGTCGGGTACCCACTCTGTCGCCGCAGCGTAACGCGCTGCCCCATGCAGCGTAACGCGCTGCCCCGTGCACCTGGCTACGGCCCACCAGGCATACTGTCACCGGTGTAAAACGACACCCAGGGTCTGTCAAGTAAAAAAGGGAAGGGGGGGGAGAAACAGTGCAGTGACTAAAACTGGTACTCACAGTTGAGGAGGGCGAAGACAAAACTGAAAACATTGTGATCCCGACCCTCCCATGCGGCGTATTTCAGCCCTGTAGTACCCAAAAAACAACTGCAGCAGAAGCCGCCCCTATGCAGAGCGAACGGGCGCCGCAACGAGCCCCTGAGAGGCCAACACTGTCTAGTGCCTTCCCACCACCCTCCAAATTGGGATTTAGGAATAGAAGACCCACCTCGGTGACAGAAAAAACGTGCCATGGTGCGTGCCATACAGTGCACGGAAATCCTGTAGGGCACCAACCGGACAGATGTCTGTCGAGGAACATCGTAGCAGTCTACTCCACTGCCTACGCCGTGCTGATTCGTTTTAGAGGAGCGTATCCCCAACTGAGCCCAATATTGTCCACACAGACATCTCCGAGTTCCAGTGCCCTACGACTTGCATCCGCCTTATACAGCATCTCAAGCTCGCTAATGCGGAGCGCTCCAAAAAGGCCACCGTTGTAGCCGCATGAAGTGGGCTGCCTCATTTATCCAAACAGAGGCCAGGCCAGCCCCGGGCCAATTGGGTAAAAACCCTGGGAAAATCTTGCATCCGCCTTATTCAGCATCTCAAGCTCGCTGACGTGGAGTGCCTCCAAAAAGGCCACCGTAGTAGCCGCATGAAATGGGCTGCCTCATCTATCAAAACAGAGGCCAGGCCAGCCCCGGGCCAATTGGGTAAAAACCCTGGGAAAATCTTGCAACCGCCTTACTCAGCATCTCAAGCTCGCCGATGCGGAGCGCTCCAAAAAGGCCACCGTTGTAGCCGCATGAAGTGGGCTGCCTCATTTATCAAAACTGAGGCCAGGCCAGCCCCGGGCCAATTGGGTAAAAAACCCTGGGAAAATCTTGCATCCGCCTTATTCAGCATCTCAAGCTCGCTGATGCGGAGCGCCTCCAAAAAGGCCACCGTAGTAGCCGCATGAAATGGGCTGCCTCATCTATCAAAACAGAGGCCAGGCCAGCCCCGGGCCAATTGGGTAAAAACCCCTGGGTAAATCGGGTGGCGGTCACCCGGGAAACGCCCGCGCACGCGCACCCACCCCTCCCAAACATGTCTCACACGGAAGTCATTGGTGCTGTCCACACGACCTCCCACTTTGGCCATAAAAGCCAACCCGACAGCTGAGATGCTATGGTGCGTGGTGCAAGTCCCTGGGCATACCGGTAAACCATGAACCGCAGAACATGGGCTACTGGGATCGGGGAGGTTCCTGGCAGTCGAAATTGGGTACATAATGCTCTGAAGGAACTAAATGCGTGGTGATACGCCTTACTCATGCATGGCGCTAGTGACAGGCCAATCGCCCGGTTCACCTCTCGTTGCCAACGTTCCATCTCTCGTCCGGGAGTGGCGAGGGAAATTCCTCCGCATCCGGGGCCGAGGCACGGAACCGGGAGATCTGCAGGCGGGACAAAGCAGCAGCCATATCATTATCAACCCTTGGGACATGCCTGGCCCTGAAGGGAACGTTGAGGCACAGGTTGCATAACACAAACCAGCGCACTAGCTCCATAACCCCGGGCGATTTGGAAATCTGTGCCTTGACGATGCGGACAACTGCCGCGTTGTCGCGCCAAAATTGCACAACCGAGTTGGCCCCACTCCTTGCCCCATAGCATCAAAGCACCCAGGATAGGGAAACATTCCAGATACGTGAGACCATGCAGGCGACCCTTGCCTGCCCAGGATGGCAGCCACCCACCATAGGCCCACTTCCAATTGAAGTACATCCCATAAACCCAGGAATCCTGAGGCATCGGACTGCATCTGAAAGCAAGGGGGAGCCAGGAGATCAGACCCCAAAATGACACCCCGTTGAACTACCTCTGTATCTATGGCCAGACAAGCACATCTGCCCCGATACCCCGGGTAAATCTAAGCCTATGGTGGGGCCTGGATAATCCCGCCATGGCGTCGCACCAGCGCAGAGCAAATGCCCTGCCCGGTGCGACGACCCAGCCAGCGAAATTAGGGTGACCATGTAGCACCAGAAGTTCCCTCAGTGATGCCATGCGCTCGGCCAGCAAGTCCGAGATAAGGGCCACTAGCCTTGACACCTTATCCCACTGCAACCTAGAATCCTGCGCTACCGTGTTACTCTCCACCCCAGGAATACTAGCTGTGGAGATGGGCCCTCGGTCTTTTTGGGCGCTAAAGGGACACCAAGTTCCTCCATTAGCGTCTGAAATGTGTTGAGGAGATGTGTGTACGTGTCCCAGCCCCGTTCAGCCCCAAATAAAACCATCCAGGGAATGGGCTACAGACCGGGACCCTGACCTGCGGACAAAAGCCCATTCCAGGAAAGTGGTGAAACGCTCGAATACCGAGCCCCAATGGAATAGCCAAAAGGCATGGCATCATTGAAATAATATGCTCCCCGGGACGGGGGTGCAGGGACAGGGCCAACGACCCCGCCCGCATAGACCCTCTTGTCAAAGCTGGCAGCAGCCACCTCCTCCCTCCCCTTAAGGGATGAAAGATTGGGGGCATCCTGAGGGGACCTATTACCCCTGAAAGGGATCCGGAACCCCTGCCTAGAACCCTGAAGGAGATAACCCGCATCCTCTCCCTTCGGGTACAATGTGAGCCAACGCTCCAACATGTCCACCTTAAAAGGGGAGGGAGACCATCGGTGGACTAGATCCATCTGTGGCAGTCTTGCCAGCCCCCTGTCAGCCCCACCCTCTGCCCCGCATCCTTCTAGGCCTGGGACAGGCAGAGGCCGCATGGGGGCCAACACAGGTGGGACACTCCTGTCTGTATTTGCAATTCTTCCCATTGCAGGAGCCATTGGACAAGAAAGTCCAGCACAGCAGGCGGGCTGGAACCCCCCGCCCAGCCCCCTGGCAGGTGACCTATGCTGGGGCCGCCTGCTGGACCGCATGCCCACAATGGTATATCTCCCTGGGCGCAGGGCGCGTGGGCGTCACGTACAAAAGCCGCAGCCTCTGGCCTGGCTCAACCCACCTAATCTCGGGGTGCGGGGAAATCCGCCTACGGCATTCCTCATCACAAGCCAACCACGATGGGCCCTGAAAGTAAACCATCGCCCGGTAGGCGTTGTCCAAATACTGGACCATCGGAATTGCCAAATCCGGCCGGGCCCTAAGGTACACCGCCATGCATACGATGCAGGCCGGCAACCATTTGGCCCACATACTTGGTGGCTTGCAACAACGTGCCTGCTACTATCCTTCTCATTCTGCCCCTCCCTCTCCTCCTTGGTGGGCACTCTGTTTAGGAGTGAGAAGATATCCACATACTCCCCCCGCCAAATTTACTCTCTGGTGGCCTGAGCCAAGTGGTCACTCAGCGGTAAGGAATAGGGGCTTGGACCAACCCGGCCACCCAAAACATTCCCCTCAGGGTAGGGAACACCCCCCACCACGGGGCCCTGGGTGGTAGTTGTCGTCGCCGGGTGGGGCGTCAGCGGGTGCACCGACGCACCACCCACGCGAGGCCAAGGCCATTGGAAAGCCCCCCCCAACGTGGCCACGTGTGTAGGTGCACTAGTTTGGACCGCATACTCACGTGCTGCACCCCCGCGGCCGCCCCCACCGGGGGTTCCGGCCCACTGGGGGCGTCGGAGCTCACGACAGCCGTAGAGCTCGTCACTGGGGGCTGACCCGCACCGGCCTGTTGGTTGGGGAGCTGCGAGGCAGAGGCCGAGGTTGTGCCACGCCTCAAGCAGCTCAACCCGTCCCGTCGCCTGCCGCTGCCCAGCAGACGACGCGTCGAAATGAACCCCAAAGGGAGCCCCAGTATGGCTGGCCCGAGCCAAGGACGCCTCAAGGGCCGCAACGCGGGCCAGTAAAACCTCCACGCTGACGTGGGGCCAAGGGCCGGCCGGCCCTCCTGCTACAGGCACAGGTACAGGTCCCTGTACCCCGGGACCCGAATAGGGCCATCGCCCCACGCCGAGGCCCGGTAGGGCCGATGTAGGCACCTGCCAGGGCAAGGGGCCACACCACCCCCCAAGGCTAGAAGGCCCCGGGGTGAGCTGCGCCCCCGCGGCTGAAGGCCCAACAGGATGGGAAGCACCAGGAGCGGCGTCCACCGCTTGCAGGCCGCGGGCCGCAGCCCTCACTGGACCCATGCTCGGGTCCCCCGCCTCCGGGCAAGGGGGAATAGACCCCATTCCACCGGTCCCGGTGGGTACCAGCAAAGGCGGCTGCTGGGTAGGTGCAACCGCGGTCCTCCGACCCGGATTGCGCCTCCTAACAGCGCGAGGCGTGCTCGCGGCCGCCCTCCTCTTCACAGGCAGGAAATCTAAGGGAAGCCAAAAGAGAAAATTCGCAGCCAAAAAGGCTTCCCTGGCAAGGTAAGAGCGACGGAGACAAGAGGGGAAAAACTACTCCGCTCCGTCGCTTCGGAAAATGGCAGCTCGGCTGCCTCATGGCCACCCCTTTTATAAGGGAGCTGGCCACGCCCCTAACTACCCGGATGCCTTCGTCCTATGGGGGGGCCGCAAAGGGCGCGGCGGCCATTTTGGCGCCGCGCTTGCATTGTCTCAGGCTCAGGGCTATTTTACGACTTCCACAACTCCCAAAACTCCAGCTCCATAACTTTGTGTGTTACACTTGAGTCGGCTTCCAATGTCTCCCCTCCAATCAGCGTCTCCAATAGACAAGCCATGGAAGATTGTTGTAGTGTACAAAATTAATGTTAAGCAGGAAATAAATATGCCAAAATCCCATCTCTCAGGATCACAACAAAACTGGACATGACACTTTCGAAATCTTTGGAAAGGAGACCTGTGTGGTCTCAAAGTTTATTCGATAAAAATAAAATCAATGTCCATAAAATAAATTACTCTCTTACCAAGCAAATTACAGCAATAGCTACAGTATATCAAGGATCTGGTCCAGAAAGTCCAGAATAAAATATCCCATTTCTGGGTTTAAATTCAAGCTATGAAGCTCATAAATTGCTCACTCTGGCTAACTTATTCTTAAGCACACAATTCATCCTAGTACTTAGAATCTAGAAAACAAAAACATGATATTTTCTAAGAGTTGTCTTTTCAGGCTGAAAGCTGAAGATTTTTCTAAGTCTCGAAGCTGGAATTTTTTTAAGTCCAGTAGCTAGTATCCAATTAGCTGATAATTTCTATGAAATTGTCCCTGAAGGCCACATTTTTCTTCAGAGATTCATCTTTCCATTGCACTGCAGATTATTTTTTACTCAGTCCAACTCCGACTCCCCCTTCCCTCCCAGTTTGACTATTTGGCTGTTCGGGACTTCCCTTTTTATAGGTTTCAACTGTGCATGTGACACAGATAAGGTTTTAGTTATCTCTCAAGATCTCCCAAGGTCTTCTTGTCAAGATGGGCCAAATTTTGGCAAGAATCCCAAGGACATCGGTTTTCAGCGCCGATTTGCACCATTTCCCGCCCCACGCTGCCGAAACCCCAGAATTTGGCAGCAGGGGAAAGGAGGTACTCCGCAGCCCTTCTGCACAGGTCGCCTTCTACACATGTGTAGAAAGGTTTTACGCTTGCGTAGAACCCTTCTACGCTTGTGTAGAACCCTTCTACGCATGCTCCAGTATGGAGCGCATCCACACACTTAAAACAAGTTGTCATTAATGTTAATGAAACCATTTGTATAGTGACAGGATGCCTCAAACCTATAACAGTTGAGAAAATATACACTCTTGTTGGTATTGCTCCAGCTAAGTTAAGGAGAGAAGTAGCAGTGAATGCTGAAAGAACTAAGCAAGACAATGACCCATGACATCCTCTGAATGGATATAAGCCTCAAGTCGGCCAGCTCAGATCCAGGAAGAGCTTTATGGAAAGAACAAACATTCTTGAAAGTATTCAAGAGTAAAACCAAATTAGAAGATGGAGGACAGCGCTCCCTGGACAAGGAACAACATTAAAGGAGACTATAGCTGAGGAATTCAACCTCCCCTAAATCACCTGGAGGACCCTGAATAGGCTGAGGTTGGAGTCCCCAAATGCAAGACCAACATGCTCAGGTAGGTGCTGCTGGTGGACAACAACACACTATGTGAATGTGGAGAGATACAGAAACTGGCTCATTTACTGGTCTGCCGATTACTGCTAGAAACATACACCAGTGAGGACTTACATTTAGCGAATGACAAAGATGAGAAAAAAGTGGCTTCATTTTGGCAGTCCAGGATTTGATCGGGACATGAAAGAAGAAGAATTGAAGAGGAGAGAGATCTACCTTCCAGATGATCACCACTGCTCTTCTCCTCTTATTGTGTGCTACCACTGCTGCCATCATCGTATATCCGAGTCTGTAACTTTCACTCTCTTTTCCAACAATTGTTCAGTTAGGTTTCAAATGTTTTCCAAGGAGAAAACAAGTGTCAGGAGAGTGAATGAGTTCTTGACACTTGAGCATCTGCTCTGTAAGAGGTTCATGTGCAACCTGGTCCTTCAATATCTACCTCAAATCCTTACAAATCAGTGAGCAAGTGGAGTTAGAGAAATACGTGTTAAAGAAAGAAAGCCCCCATGCAGAGTATTGACATAAAGGAAGACAAGTTAGAAAATCCCTGAGACTTCCTGAACAAAACCAGTTTGCTGCAATGCCAAAATACCCTTGGCAACATGGCAAAAGTCACGAAACAACCGTTCAGGATCAAATATCATCCAGCAAAAGTCTCCAGCTGATAGCAGTCCCTGTTCTGATTGGTCCACTTTAAATTAACAGTAATATTTAAACAACCTTTGGTTACAGAGACATGCTCGCTCTCGCTTGCTCTCTGTCACACACACGCACGCACACACACACACACACACACTTATATACAAACATTATTCCAACTCTAATTGTTTAAAATCATTTATGTGAAATTGCTTCTGTATAAATGGTTGCAGAAATCCATCAACAATTCATGTATCTAAGCAGGAAAGGAGGAAGGAAAAATAAACAAATATGACAATTGTTCCTTATGATCATTAGGAAACCTGTGTCAATGGGTAGCATCATCCTTGTTGTGGCACTGGCTGCTTGCTGATATGATCACTTGGTCTTTATTTGTAGAATATCACAAATTTATTTCTGTGTGTATAATTGTGGGCAAGAGAGGACCAGATTATTAAAAAAAATTATATTGGAAATATATTTTCAAGTACAAATAGAATGAATGTGTTCAGATCCTCAAGACCTCTCCTTCATGATGCAATCTAGAAATTATTTGAAATTAAGATGAATTTGTCATGTGAACATCCTCATATGCCTGGAATCTTTATCCTTACTCTGGCCTGAATCAAAATTAAGTCTGTAATCCGTCTCTTTAAAAGAAAGTGCAGTTCTCAAGTAAGCTCAAGCATTACTATTTTTATTAGTGTGGTGGTGAAAGCAGTGTTGCACTGTGACCAGTTATTACCGGTTCTAGCGAACCGGTAGTAGAAATTCCAGGCCATGCCCACTTGGCCAGCCACGCTTACCTCTCGGCCTCCCTCTCCCAGCACCGCTAGAAATGCGTCCCATTTGCCTCACCCAGGGCCGAAGATGCACTTTCTTCTCCACACTTCCCTTGCACCTGATAATGTTATACAAGAAGATCAATAACACTATTCAGTATCAATAGATTCCCAGATCCAAGGTTTCTTTCGCGACAGCGCATGCCTGGAGTGAGGGGTCTTTGCCTTAGCTCCCTCCCCCCTTTTTTTGCTTAGGATACTGGGACAGGGACGTGGGCTCTGGTTATTGGACAGTTTGTTTAGGAGGAGTGTTAGGGTGGGTCCTTAGCACAAAATGTGGTTTATTCATCTATAGCAGTGTTTCCCAAACTTTAGTTTGTGGACTTCAATTCCCAGAAGCTTAAGTCTATTCCCCAAAGCACTGGTCAGCCAGTGTACTGACTTAGTCTTCTGGGAACTGAAGTCCTTCATGGGGCATATGCCCCACTTTGGGAATCACTGATCTATAGTAACCATTGGCTGGGGAACCCCACATTAAAGTTTCACAAGGTTGTTTGTTTTAGTTTGAGTCAGTAAAGAACTCCCTCACCATTGGAGGTGACCACACACGCTCTGGTCACCTCCAGATTGGATAATTGTAATGCGCTCTACATGGGGCTGCCCTTGATGACCATCCAGAAGCTGCAGCTGGTTCAGAATTTTTATTTATTTTTTTATTTTGCACATTTATATCCCGCCCTCCTGGTGGGTACACCACTCAGGGCGGCTAACATCAAAAAGGGAATGAGAAGAGGGAGAAAATACAATAAGTAAAAATTACAATGTAAAACAGTTTAACAACAACAGCTACAAACAAGACCCAACAACCCCAGCTAAAACCAGCATTAAAACACAAACAAACAAATCATCATTAAAAAAAAAACACTCCCCACCCTACCCACGTTAAAACAGAATAACCAAGCTGGGGGCAGCCCCTCACATAGGCTAAATCAGCCAGCGGGCTTGACTAGTGGAGTCAAGTGTGCCCCAAACCTGCTGAAAGAGCCATGTCTTCAGCATCTTTCTAAAGGGGAGTAGTTCCATCTGGAGATGCAACTCAGGTGGTAAGAGGTTCCACAGGGCTGGGGCAGACACGGAAAAGGCTCTCTTCCTGGTCCCAATAAGATGTACTTATTTCACTGATGGGACCACCAGTGAGCCCCTCCTGTCTGCCCTAGTAGGATGGGCTGAATTCTTTGTGGCGACGCGGTCTCTTAAGTAGCCTGGTCCAATGCCATGAAGGGCTTTAAGGGCAAAACCAGCACCATGAATTGCACCCAGAGGCACACTGGCAACCAGTGCAGCTCCCGGAGAAATGGTGAGGCGCGAGCATAATGCCCACACCCCATCACAACCCATGCAGCTGCATTCTGGACCAGCTGAAGCCTCCAAATGGTCACCAAGGGCAGCCCCATGTAGAGCGCATTACAATAATCCAATCTGGAGGTGACCAGAGTGTGAGTGACCATGAGAAAGGAGTCCCAGTCCAGGAGCGGGTGCAATTGGTAAATGACATAAAGCTGTGCAAAGGCCCTCCTAGCCACAGCTGCCACCTGTTCTTCAAGCAGTAGCCGCGAGTCCAGGAGGACCCCCAAATTGTGCACTGGAACTGACTGTGGCAAAGATGTCCTAGCCAAGACCAAAGATGGTAGCTCCTGGGATAACATGGGACCCCGCACCCAAAGCCACTCAATCTTGCCAGGATTCAGCTGAAGCCCATTGTCCACCATCCAGACCCAAACAGCCTCCAGACACTGGTTAGGACTTCGACTGCATCACTCGGGTCCCATGAGCCGAAATTACAGCTGGGTATCATCTGCATATTGATGATACCTCACCCCCATGGGAACGAATGATCTGCCTGGATGGTGACAGGGTGTGGACGTTATGCCCATGCCTCGCTGCTACTACAGGAGCTGCATTGGTTGCCAGTGTGCCTCCTGGTGCAATTCAAGGTGCTGGTTTTGACCTTTAAAGCCCTTTATGGTAGTGGGCCAGGATACTTAAGAGACCTCATCATCCCCAAGGTTTTTGATCCATCCTACAAGAGCGGACCATAGGGGCTCCCTATTGTACCCATCAGCTAGGAAGGCACATCTCACTGGGACCAGGAGGAGAGCCTTCTCGGTATCTGCCCTGGCCCTATGGAACCTCCTGTCATTTGAACTGCACCTCCAGGTAGAGTTGCTTCCCTTCAGGAAGGCCTTAAAATGTGGCTATGCCAGCAGATGTGAGGTACAACTGGTAACACAACCCAGCCCTGCTGGCTTATTTAGCCCTGCCCAGGGTTTTTATTTACTCCTCCCCGGGTGCCCTTCTTTTCAAGGGGATTGGGGAGGTTTTATGGAGTTTTTAGAGAATTTCATAGTATTTGGTTTTAATTAGTATTGGTGAGTAAAGGATCTTGCCCCTCCCTCCCCATCCAAAGACCTGGGCCTGGAGAGGAAGAAAAGGAATCAGGAAGGCCCAGCTCTACTGCCCATTCCATCCAGAGAGGCCCACGGGGGTGGTGAGTAAAGGATCCTCCCCTCCCTCCCCATCCAAAGACCTGGGCCTAGAGAGGAAGAAAAGGAATCAGGAAGGCCCAGCTCTACTGCCCATTTGCCATCCAGAGAGGCCCAAGGGGAAGGTGAGTAAAGGATCCTGTCCCTCCCTCCCCATCCAAAGACCTGGGCCTGGAGAGTAAGAAAAGGAATCAGGAAGGCCCAGCTCTACTGCCCATTTGCCATCCAGAGAGGCCCAAGGGGGAGGTGAGTAAAGGATCTTGCCCCTCCCTCCCCATCCAAAGACCTGGGGCCAGAGAGAAGGACACCTCAGGAGACCCCCGACCACCCCCAGGAGATACCATCCACAACCACCATCACAGCAAGGCCCAAGCCGGCGCCTTTGACCAACTCCATGCGGCCGAAGGGAGGCAAGAGCTGCTGCGTGCATGCAAAGGATAAGTAATCAAACTGAAATAATATAGTTGACTAAACATAGATGGCTTATGGCAACTGACATAGTGACTGTACAAGAAACTGACTTACATAGAGACTTAATATAGTGGACTTTTTCTTTCTTTCTTTCTTTCTTTCTTTCTTTCTTTCTTTCTTTCTTTCTTTCTTTCTTTCTTTCCCTTTCATTAATTAGTTCAACTTTTACTTTGATACTATGTGATAAACTGTGATATTGGGCATGATAATACTTTGTTTTAAAACTGTTTAAACTGTGATAAAATTTGTGATGGGAAAAGACTGGCGTAGAGACCGGCAAGGCATGCAACAAAGTTTGCCAAGAGAACCCTATGGACCAAAACAAAAGGCAAAACAAGGGGATGCTCAGCACAGCAGATCTGAAAAGGGGGAGGGATACGAAAGGGGGAGGAGAAATACAGTGTTGCAGGGAACAATATTGCATAGGGACATGGAATGTGAGGTCTATGAATCAAGGAAAACTGGAAGTGGTTAAAAACAAGATGGAAAGAATAAGCATTGACATCCTGGGCATCAGTGAATTAAAATGGACAGGGATGGGTGAATTCAGCTCTGGAAACCATCATATCTACTACTGTGGGCAAGAAAATCTCAGAAAAAATGGAGTAGCCATAATTGTCAACAAAAGAGTGAGGAAAGCAGTAATGGGATACAATATCAAAAATGATAGAATGCTGTCAGTCAGAATCCAAGGCAAACCTTTCAATATCACTGTAATCCAAGTCTATGCACCAACCACTAGTGCAGATGAAGCCACAGTTGACCAGTTCTATGAGGACCTACAACACCTCATAGAACAGACACCAAGAAATGATGTCCACATAATCTTAGGATATTGGAATGCCAAAGTAGGAAATCAAAAAGTAAATGGAATAACAGGCAAGTTTGGTCTTGCAACACAGAATGAAGCAGGGCAAAGATTGATAGAGTTCTGCCAAGAGAATGCACTAGTCATAGCAAACACCCTCTTCCAGCAACACAAGAGGCGACTTTACACATGGACATCACCAGATGGCCAGCATCGAAATCAGATTGATTACATACTCTGCAGTCAAAGATGGAGAACCTCCATTCAGTCAGCAAAAACAAGACCTGGAGCAGATTGTGGCTCAGATCACAACCTACTGATCGCAAAATTCAGGCTTAGACTAAAGAAAATGGGGAAAACAATTAGACCAGACAGATATGACCTACACAACATCCCTAAAGAATACACGGTGGAGGTCATGAACAGATTTAATGTCCTGTACCTGATAGACAGAGTACCATAAGAATTATGGACAGAGACGCGGGACATCATGCAGGAGGCAGCAAGAGAAATCATACCAAAAGAAAAGAAGCGTAAGAAAGCAAAGTGGTTGTCTGATGAGGCTCTTAAAATAGCAGAGGAAAGAAGGAATGCAAAAGTCCAAGGAGAAAGGAAAAAATACAACCACCTGAATACAGAATTTCAAAGAAAAGCAAGGAGAGATAAGGAAAAATACCTGAACGAACAGTGCAAAGAAATGGAGGAAAACAACAAAAGAGGCAGGACTAGAGATCTTTTCAAAAAAATTGGGGAAATCAAGGGAACATTTAAAGCAAAAATGACCATGATAAGGGACAAAGATGGAAAAGAGTTAGCTGAAGCAGAAGAGATCAAAAAAAGATGGCAAGAGTACACAGAGGAACTCTACAAAAAGGACCTCAACACTCCTGATAATAACAATAATGAGAAATTTGAACTTGAACCAGACATTCTGGAGAGTGAAGTCAGAAAGGCCCTAAAAAGCACTGCAAACAATAAAGCTAGTGGAAATGATGGCAATCCAGTTGAATTTTTCAAAGCCCTAAAAGATGATGGAATCAAACTACTGCATTCAATATGCCAGCAAATTTGGAAAACAAAACAGTGGCCACAGGATTGGAAAAGATCAGTGTACGTTCCAATCTCCAAAAAAGGCAATGCCAAAGAATGCTCAAATTACCGAACAATTACGCTCATCCCACATGCCAGCAAGGTGATGCTCAAGATAATACAGGATAGACTTCAACAACATGTGGAGAGAGAACTACCAGAGGTGCAGGCCGGTTTCAGAAGAGGCAGGGGGACTAGAGACCACATTGCCAACATACGTTGGATCATGGAGAAAACAAAAGAATACCAGAAACAAGTCTACTTTTGTTTTATTGACTACACCAAGGCTTTTGACTGTGTGGACCACAACAAAATGTGGCAAGTAATTAAAGAGATGGGATTACCAGAACACCTCATATGCCTCATGAGAAATCTGTACACGTACCAAGAAGCAACAGTTAGGACAGAACACGGAATGACAGAGTGGTTTGGAATAGGAAAAGAAGTAAGACAAAGCTGCATTTTATCACCCTGCTTATTCAATCTATACACAGAGCACATAATGCGCAATGCAGGGATGGAGGAATCACAATATGGGATGAAAATTACTGGGAGAAACATCAACAATTTGAGAGTTGCAGACGATACCACCCTGATGGCAGAAAGTGAGGAAGACCTAAAGAACCTCTTGATTGGATTGAAGGAGGAGAGTGCAAAAGCTGGCTTGAGACTCAATATCAAGAAAACCAAGATAATGGCAACAGGTCTGATCAATCCCTGGAAAATAGATGGGGAAGAAGTAGAAGCAGTGACAGATTTTACTTTCCTGGGATCTAAGATTACTGCAGATGGCGACTGTAGCCATGAAATAAAAAGACGACTGATTATGGGGAGACAAGCAATGAGAAACCTGGGGAATATAGGGAAAAGCAGAGACATCACCTTGAAAACAAAAATTCGCATAGTCAAAGCAATGGTATTCCCAGTGGTAATGTATGGGTGTGAGAGCTGGACCATTAGGAAGGCTGAGCGCAGAAGAATAGATGCCTTTGAGATGTGGTGTTGGAGGAGAGTCCTGAGAGTCCCTTGGACAGCAAAGAGAACAAATAGGTCAATATTGGAAGAAATCAATCCTGACTGTTCATTGGAGGGACAAATAGTGAAGACGAAGCTAAAGTACTTTGGACATCAAATGAGAAGGGAGGACTCACTTGAGAAGGCCTTGATGCTGGGAAAGGTGAAGGGAAAGAGAAGAAGGGGGCATCCAAAGATGAGATGGATAGATGGTATTGTGGACACAATGGGCACAGAGCTTGGTGGGCTGAGGAAAATGGTGGAGGATAGAGGTGCCTGGAGGAAAATGGTCCGTGGGGTCGCAATGGGTCAGAATCGACTGTGCGACTGAACAACAACAACAAAAATGGGTTTTAACTGATGTTGTGAGCTGCCTTGGATCGCTTAGGCAAAAAAGGCAGTTATATAAATCCAATAAATAAATAAATATGGCATCACTAGAACAAAGGGTGCTAAAACAAGGCAAATCTGATTTCTTTAACCAATCTAGTATAGAGTTATGAATGTCCATTAACTTAGTGAACAAAATCTGTATGCAGATGTTTGTTTTGTTTTTTATTTCCTTAACCATTCCAATGAAATGAAAAACAAGCAATTCAATTCATGAAACTAGCACATATAGGCCAGTAATAATCCCAAACATGCCTAGATTCTTTGCCAAAAAAAAGTTCAGGTGAAGTGTCTGCTAAAAATGCCGAAGTCGACCAGACAGTACAGGGTGGTGTTCCACTTGTTCGGTAAAAGCTGGTAGATCAATTTTCATATTCATACTAAACAAATTCAGCAGTGCCATACAGCTGGTTGAATAACACCCAGCACCCAAATTAAAAGCCCAGCCAATGAATAGGTCAGTCAAGAGCACTGGAGAGTCTAAGGAAGATGAGACCATTTGTTTATAGCAATTTGTTTTGACCTTCTCATCAGAGATGACCCTTTCATTAAAATATGGAAAGTATACCATCAGGATGGGGAGGTGTTAAAGGAAAGGGGAAAAAAATCAAAACTCAGATTTTTCCCTAACACTGTAATATTACTGCTATTAATGCTACAGCTGCTGTTGTTATTGCAGACAAGATGTAAATGGGAAATCATTAATTTTGTTACATTTCTTTAAAAAATATTCTGCAATAAAATAAGTCAGGAGAAATTCTCAGCAAAATAGATTAATAAACAGTAAGCTCTCAAGCCTTAGATAAATGAATGCCATAGTTTTTACTTCATAAATGAGAGCTTTCCAAGCAACCTGCATAGGTTTTTGATGTCAATAAACGTCATGGATAATTGGGCATTTGCTCCACAATTATCTTCTACTTACATGACATTTAATGGACTGCTGTGAGAAGTACTCAGCTGACTCTGGGTCTAGGCCTGCCCCAGCCACAAAGTCAATTGGAAATTAGCTATTGAATTCTGTCAAAATATACTGCTAATCTTAATGCAACAGCAACAACTCAGGAAGGACAGTCAAATTGTCTCTGGAATGCAGTTCCGTAAATGAAACTGTACAAGGCTGCTTTAGACAACTCAAGACTGTAAATGAGCACTAGATATATATCTATTGCATAGACAGAGAGTGCCAAAAAATTATGCACATTTTTAGAGACGTTATATATGTCTTACCTTTTGAGGTTGAACTGAATTACAGTAGCAATGTATAGTATGGCCTTTGCTCAAAATAATGATTTATAGTGCCATCGAGCAACAGGCAGGATAGTCAAAGAAAATGGCAAAAGCACAGTTGCCATTGGAGAAGCACAAGACCATTTTGAAGTGGCATTTGCAATTTAAGAACATTGTGGAAATATGACAATGGAGGTATGAGCATGCAACAGAACCTCCAACATGCCTAACAAGTGCATGCATTTGTGATAAGTTTGAGGCACATGGTACTGTGTGTAATGAATGCAAGGGAAGATCTGGGAGGCCTCGCACACTAAGTCCTGTTTCTTCTACTATGGTGTTGGAATAGTTTACATGCTCACCACAGAAGTCTATCAAACAATATGCATGTGCAGGGGTGTGCTAGGCACCATGGGAGGGTGCTGGACAGGGGTGAGGGTGGGGGACGGTGACCAAGGGACTGGGGAGAAGGCTGCCCCCAGGAATCGCTTGGTCACCACCATCACCCCACTTGCTCCGCCAGGCGCGCAGCACTTTAGAATAAACCATTGCCCAAGCTGAAGGAGGGAGCTTAGAGCAATGGCTTAATCTAAAGTGCAGCTTGCTGGGTGGATAAAATAATAATATAATTATTATTTGTGCCCCAGGGCACCAGAGGCAAGGGCGTACCGAGATGAATCCCCCTGTCCCAGTGGCCCAGCCCATGCCTGTGCATGTGAAACAGGTGTTAGCAGAACCAGCATACGACGCAAAATGGAAATATTTCATCTCAAGATTATTACATTTTAATCAGTAGTTCGCCATAATCAGAAGTGCCTGGTTGCTGATGGTAACCACCTTGAGCACCTCTTATAATTGAAGTAGTCAAATGTGACTTGTATTTGTCTTTTGTTATCGATATATATTGAGTACCTGTATTAAAATTTTAATACTGTTTTTCCACTTTAAACATATGTACATTTTGGCATTCTCTGTATAGCTGTTGCTGGGACTGGATACATTTGGATGGCAGAGTAAGTCAGGGCTCTGTGGGAATTCTGGGCTATCAAGGACAAGCAGCTTGTTGCTGCTTGTTTCCCAATTGTTCTTGGGAAGTGGCTATATAATTATGGACTGTTTGTTGTCACACACAGGCCCAGCAGGGAACTGTCTCTCTGGTTAGTCTCTCCCCCAGCAAGCCAGAGAATTAATTCAACATTTGTTCTGCTGTTCTCTCTCATGCATTTGTGCATATACACACACAAAAATAAATATTCTATTTTGCACTCACAATGTAAGGGCCTGTCCCTGATCACAAGGGCCCACCTGAAATTTCACAGTCTACTTTTCTGAAACCCTCCACGAACTGTCAGGAAATGGGGAGGTTCTGACCTCCATGTTTTGATTTACAGGCCAAGGTACCTGCTGGGTTGTTTGTTTGTTTTTTCAGCTGGAAATTAGGCATAGAGCAGTGGTTCCCAACCTTTTTCTGGCCATGCCCACCTAAGCATCTCTAAAATCCTGACACACACACACACACCCCGCTCCTTCCCCATGACATATAATTCTTTTCATGTGGAGGAAGCCTACAAGGCTATTCATTGTTAATAACTCATTCTTGAATTTCCCCCTCCAAAAAAATCTAATTGCCCCCCTGTGGGGTATTGCTGCAGCACCCCCGCATCCCCCATGGTGTGTGTGCCTCACTTTGGGAACAATGAACGTAGCGTGTGTACGACAGTACTGATATTACTGCCCTGATGACGGCCCTGCAGTCTATGTCTGCAGATGTTTCTGTGGACATATAGCAAGCATGGCTAGACATTGGAGTGCACAGAATGCTGTTTCCCTTCCCACCGAAGTGGTATCTATGGTATCTATGCCTATCAATCCCAGGAGGAGATGCCTCACACACTTAACAAATTGCCATTTCTGTGTCCATAGAGGGCATGAAGGGCTCTCAAAAGACCAATCCTCAGCCTCTAGCCCTCCTGAGTTCAGGCCCCAGACAACAGGCAGCCTTATGTTTTCAACAGCATCTTTTTGCTGCTACTTTTGCTGAACCTTTTTGCTTTCATTACAGAGAGTGCTTACTTACATTTGCACATAATACCACCACAGGGGAACATGTGTTTAAAATTTTAAAAAGTTAAGACATAATTAATGGAAAGGTCAGATTTAATTACATACTAGTTGTTGCAATGAAACACCCTAATTACCGTGGCTATACAAAAAGTAATAATCTTGCAACATTTTGAAATGTTTTCTTTGGCACCTTTGCCTTTGAATGAACTTGATACCTTTTGTTCTACAACAGTGTCACTCTGACAGGTGTTTTCTTAACAAAGTTTTAAAAAACTAAAGTGGAAAATTATAAAACAGAACATCAACCTTGAAAACACAGCACACACACACAGAAGCCTGCTGGGTTAATTAGTTTTGTAGAATCAGAATTTAGATAGTGATGTTGTCAGAAGGATCCCCAGGTGGCCAACAGCCTGTCTCCCTACACACATCCCAGCCTGGCGTTCCAGACATTGAATTCCTCAGTATACTGGGGGTTGCAAAATTGGGCGAAAGGAGCTGAGGTGACAGGAGATTTCCCTTTAGACAGGAATAGTTCTGGAAGCGAACATGAGCCAGCATAAGAGCAGAGGGGCAACTACATTGCTAGCTACCCATTAGCAACAATGGCAGTTCCTACAGAAGCAAACAAGAACTACAGCAGGTGTCAGACTTACAGTTCAGGCAGTGTTTGGTTTGTGAGAAGAAGAGTGTCATGTCCAGCCCTTAGAAAGAATATTCTAGGCAACGATGAACAGAACAACAACAAGAGTTTATTGTAAAGTCCTTCTGGTTACTCTTACAAGGCTTTCTGGACATCAGATGGCTGCACGAATCCCATGTAATCGGTCTCTCTGAATTCTGCTTAGTGCATTGCCATAGAAGGCAATGCACTAAGCTACACCCTGTATATGTGTGTATAGAGAAGACTCCAGGTTAGCCCACCATAGCTTAACCTGCAGTGGTAATGGGAAGCATAGATCCAGCTCCACCCCACCCCATCCTTGTTTACCCGTGGGGCTTATATAGTGTCTCCTAGGCAGTGAATCCTTGCTACAATGTTGTAACCCGCCAGACAAACATAACTAACCAATCATAACATGATTTACAAGTATTAAGCAATCAGGAACAGGATCAAAAGTTGTAACCAATCACAGAACTCTAATTATCATAATGAGTCTACCCTGAAGGGGCGATTGCACGCCAAATCTAGCTCCTAATTCTGATGTTGGGAAATCGCCATTTTGTCTTTGCAAGGTGTTGCTTGAGCAACTTGCAATTCTGCCTGAATACACAACAGAGAGAGAAAGAGGTGTCAAGGACAGGGGTGTGCAGGGCACCATGGGGAGGCACTGGTTGGGGAGTGGTGCGAGCACTCCATACATTGCTATTGGCGCCCCAGGACACCAGAGGCGAGGACAGGATGGGACAAAGCCTGATTGCCCGATATACCAGCACGCACGTGACAAGGACTTTTTTTAATTAAGTGTCAATGAACATATTAATGGAGGAAAAGGCAAATATATTATTAAAGAAACAATGAAACAGAAAACAGAAAGTATAAGAAAAGAAAAGAAAAGGCAAAAAGCATTCACACTTATGTACTGCTCCATCGTGCTTAGTGCACTCTCTCGGTGGTTGACAAGTTAATTAGCATTTTGCCCCCAACATGCTGGGTACTCATTTTACCAACCGCAGAAGGATGGACGGCTGAGTCAACCTTGAGGCCTGGTCAGGATCTAACTCACAACTTTTTGGTTGCATACAGCAGTTTAACCACTATGCCACCAGGGCTCCTCAGACAGTAAAGAGAAAACTCATACCCCATTTGCATGCCATTGAAGTCCTGAAGAAGGGCAGCAGGTGGCCCTTTGAACAAGTAATTGTGGATCACCTTCCATGAATTTAATCTACTCAGTGGCTCAGCAATTGCTAAAAACCCTTATATACCTTTTCAGAGCACACATCTGTTCACTAATGTATCTCTGTACAGCCAATTTTTCAGGGATTTATATTTCACTAATTAGCAAAATTATAACAGAGCATCTCACTAATGTGAAAACTGAAAATAAACCCAGACATCAAAGAATAACAGAGTCAGACTTCATAACCTCACCTAGTAGAACTTCCTGATTTGTGTAGATCTTACATTTTGCCAAGTTTTTACCCCAGAACATCTGGACCAAACAACCTGATTTCCCAAGTGGCCCCTGCTATTCAGCTAAACAAAGCTGGTTTCTCCCAGTTGCCGGAAATTAAGGGTTTCCCAAAGTAACTTTCAATAACCTCCGATGATTGTCCACATTATAGAGTAACCTAAAGATCTAGAGAATCTTAAACATTGCACACAACAAGGAATATTGATCTATTTTTACAAAAAGAAAAACTCCAGTTTATTTATATGTGAACATAAGAACATAAGAACAGCCTTGCTGGAGCAGGCCACAGCCCATCCAGTCCAGCATTCTGTCTCACACAGTGGCTCACCATTTCCTTCAGGGTATTCCCAAGCAGATGCCTTCACCTGCTTAGGATTCCCTGGAAATGGCATTGAGAGATATCCTGCCTATCTCTCCAACCTGGAGGTTGTCCTTAAGTATCCATAATTATAGCCATTGATACTCTTGTCCTCCATGAACTTGTCTAATCCTTTCTTAAAGCTGTCAAGACTGACAGCTGTCACCACTTCTTCTGGCAGGGAGTTCCATAGACCAGTAATCCTCTGGGTGAAAAAGTACTTTCTCTTATTTGTTTGAGAACTAGTACCCAAAAGTTTCATGGAGTGTCCCCTAGTTCTAGTGTTATGTGATAGGGAAAACAGTTTTTCCTTATTTACTTTGTCCGCACCATGCATGATTTTTTTAAACTTCAATCAGGTCACCTCTTAGACGTCGTCGTTCAAGAGTGAAGAGGCCCAACCATTGCAGTCTCAGATGGTAAGGAAGGTGTTCCAGTCCCCTAATATTGAGCTTATGTATCCACAATTTAGAACACCAGAAAATGGTCCAGTATTGCTTCACAATGTGATGTCCACATTGTGAGCAGGCAAAAGGGTGTCAAGCTTTACATAGCAAAGGGCACCCTGAATGTTGGCAACACCAATTACAGCCATCAAGATCGTCTACATTCACACTGACAATAGTACAGGTACTGTCCACATATTACCGTTAACATAGAGACATCAAGCAAGGGGAAATCTCAAAATTTAGCATGCCCACTACTATTAGCTGCACTGCAGCACTGTCTAAAGCAGGGTTTCCCAACCTATGGCACATAGGCCTAATCCAGCCCATGGAACTCATTAATACGACCTGTGGTGGCCACCATGGCACTTCCAGAAGCTACCACCACCACCAGAAGTCCAATACAGTAATACCCCAGATAACGCTAAAACCTGGTTCCACGTAGTGCACTGCACAATATTAAGCTAACGTTAAGACCAGATCACAGCGTCTGATCCCCGGCTTGGTTTGGGGAAATGTGCATGGGTGCAACCGCATGGTTTCCCCTAAACCAAGCCGAGAATCACATTGTCTGATCCCCGGCTTGGTTTGGGGGAATGCGCATGGGCGCGCCCATGTGCATTACCCCAAACCAAGCCGGGGATCAGACGCTGTGATCTGATCTTAATGTTATCTTAACATTGTGTGGTGCAAAAGTGTTCCTCAAATTCCCCGACATTATCCAATATTATCATTGTCCGATACATTTGTTTGTTTGTTTGTTTGTTTGTTTGTTTGTTTGTTTGTTTGTTTGTTTGTTTGTTTGTTTGTTTGTTTGTTTGTTTGTTTGTTTGTTTGTTTGTTTGTTTGTTTGTTTGTTTGTTTGTTTGTTTGTTTGTTTGTTTGTTTGTTTGTTTGTTTGTTTGTTTGTTTGTTTGTTTGTTTGTTTGTTTGTTTGTTTGTTTGTTTGTTTGTTTGTTTGTTTGTTTGTTTTTTGTTTGTTTGTTTGTTTGTTTGTTTGTTTGTTTGTTTGTTTAAATTTATATCCCGCTTCTCTCATCCAATAGACGACTCTAAGTGGCTTACAAAAAAAATCAAAAACACAATATCAAAGGCACAAAATTCAGAAAACACAGCATAACAATAATATGATCAAAAATACAATATTAAAGATACAATTAATAACAAAAAATAACAAGAAATATCCAAGACCACCCATGAAATCACCGCCTTTAAAGTGCTCCAAGTCCAAGGGCGAGGGGGATGGGGCCCAAAGGTCGAGGCCAGGTGGAGAGGCTGGTGGAATGGCCCTCTTCACCCCCACCGGGGCAGGACGTGCAACGGCAGCAGCAAGCTCACGCGGGTACCCCTTGTCTTTTAAGTCCAAGGGCGAGGGGGGGTAGGGCCCAAAGAACGAGGCCAGGTGGAGAGGCTGGTAGAATGGCCGTCTTCACCCCCACCGGGGCAGGACGCGCAACGGCGGCAGCAAGCTCACCCGGGCGCCCCTTTCCCTTTAAGTCCAAGGGCGAGGGCCCCCCCAAAGAACGAGGCCAGGTTGGAGAGGCCAGTGGAATGGCCCTCTTCACCCCCACCAGGGCAGGACACGCGGCGGCGGCAGCAAGCTCACCCGGGCACACCTCACCTTTAAGTCCAAGGGCGAGGGGGGGCTCAAAGAACGGGGCCAGGTGGAGAGGCCGGTAGAATGGCCCTATTCACCCCCACCGGGGCAGGACGCGCAACGGCGGCAGCAAGCTCACCCTGGTGCCCCTCGCCTTTTAAGTCCAAGGGCAAGGGGGCGGGGCCCAAAGAATGATGCCAGGTGGAGAGGCTGGTGGAATGGCTGTCTTCACCCCCACCGGGGCAGGACATGCAACGGCGGCAGCAAGCTCACCCGGCCGCCCCTTGCCTTTTAAGTCCAAGGGCGAGGGGGGGGCTTAAAGAATGGGGTCAGGTGGAGAGGCCGGTGAAATGGCCCTCTTCACCCCCACCAGGACAGGACGCGGAACATTATCAGAGGTATTACTGTATGTCACTTACCGTGGCAGTGGCAGCAGTAATCACACCATTTTTGCAGCTTCTTGCACAGCCTCCACTGCTTCCCAGGGCAGTGGGAGGCTTTTCAGAGCATTTTCACTCCATTTTGGGATTTTTTCGCCACTTCTCCACTGCGTTTTGGCAGGTATACCACAGCAGTTGGGGACTTCCAGTAATGGGCAGAGCTTACATCAGTGCCTGAGTTCCCAGCACGGAACCAGGGAGTGCCCAACTGCTGTGGTTTCACAACCAAAATGCAGCAGAGAAGTGGTGTAAAAAATCCCACAATGGAGCAAAAATGTTCCTAAAAGCCTTCCACAGCCCTGGGAAGCAACGGCGGCTGTGCAAGAAGCCACAAAAACAGCGCAATTTCTGCCGTCAATGATGAGGACAATGATGAAAACGTAAGCAGTGGGAGCAAACATGCCTCCAGCCCCCACAGCTGAGTGTCAGGGGCAGTTCTGGCCCATGGCGAGAAAACATTGGGAACCCCTTGTCTAAAGCATGCCTTTCTAGCGCTGATTCTGTCCCTAATATATCAGATATTCTAATCATGTTGAATCACAGGTAAAGTTTTTCCAATGCACTTGTAATGGTTCTCCTTGTTCCAAAATCCCTAGGAACTGCATCTTTTCTGCAGGTGTGGAGAATTCTTTATTACTGTTTGCTTCCAAGAGCACTGCATGTTCTATTTAGGTTCAAGGATTCATGCTAAAATAACTCTACTAGTCTTTAAGATGCTAAAGGAATTTTTGTTGTTTTTATTACAAGAAGCAAACATTTGCCCTTTAGAAACTGGAAAGAGAGCTGCAGTTAATAGCATTCTTAGGTTAGGAACCATTGTAGTTTATCCGGTTTGAAACTGGTCTAAATTTGCCAGGTTGACATATTCATGAGAAATCTGGTGACAAAGTGAAAGCAAGAGTTATTTGCAGGCAAACAAATCAAAGAGAGTTTATTTTGGTCAGAAATTCAATAATGAGGAAAATAAGCTGACCTTTAATTATCAGTACCTTCAAGGTACTGATAATATTGGAACCCATGAAAATAGAAAGCATTTAATCAACATAGTTCATGCAAACAGTCACTTATGTAAGATTTATGGCTAACCACAAGAGAAAGGAAAGATTTGATGAAAGGCTTCCATCTGGCAACATTCATCACTGGCATTCAAAATGAGAACTGCCAAGACTTAAAATTTAATAATCCAAGCAGAGAACCACATCACTCCTTCTTCCCAAATGCTGTCTAATAGCCACAACTGACTTTTTTTATTATCACTCCATAAAAATACCAGATATACATATATAAAGGCATCAAACATTAATTTCAGTGTGTTCATGTAGCTGATGCTCACATTAAAACAATAGCAAACAGTCTGAGAAACCACATAGTGTTCACATTATGCTTCTCTCACACCAACCGTTCAGTTTAATGAGTTGAAAGATTGAAGCTGAAAAGATGCCAGCAAAGTTTTGAAAACCACTGTGATGCATCACATGTCCAGCTATTCCTTTCCTAGCTCTTTTAATATGATTGCTTATCGGTTAAAGAATAGGTCATTAAAATGTTCTCATTTTAAACAACTAAGAGCAGTTGCATGATTGAACCTCCATACTTTTTTTAAAATTGGTTTATTTTTCTACAGAATTTAAAATTATAGAAATCTGTTTCTAAATCCTTTGTGCTGAGATCGAGAGTCAGATACTAAGTTTGGCTTAACAAGGGCATTTGTTTTGATGGTGCATGCATATATATTCTTTTCAGACCTTCTTTCCTATCCGAATGGCCCTGAAAAACATCTATAAATATGAGGACATATCAAAATTCTATAAGTTTGGATAGGCAGACTTATTAAATTGCTGCAGTGTTTTAAAAAATCCTCTTCCCTGTGACTTCTTTAACTAAGACATGGTAGTGTTTAGAAAATGAGGTCCCAGACTTACCTGTGCTCCTCATGTTGTTGCCAGAGAAGCAGCTTCAGACCAGTTGTGAATGCACAATGGGGCTCAGGCTGGCATGGTTGGCACCTCCATGTGATGTCCCTGGAGCCAGGGATGCTGGAACAAAGGTGTGGAGGATCCCTCCTGCTGGCTCCTCATTAGCCAGCAGGCAAATGTTTCTCCCCACTAACTTTTCAGTGGATGACAGGGAATTTGGGCAGGTGGACTGGAGGACAGCAGTCCTACCAATAACACTGCCTGGCCGTGGTGATGGTGGGGCATTGCTGATACATGAAGACGGTACGCCATTGACTTATTACCAGTTCAGTGAAGTACTCATTGCTGCACTAGTACAGGAAGTTTACCAAGTAGGACTTTGCATCAGTGGTGGGATTCATTTTTTTTTTTACCACCTACTCTGTGGGCGTAGTATGGTGAGCATGGCCAGGGGAAAGCCCTGCATTGTACCCGAATTAGGATTATTTTATTTCAAAACTTGGATGGGTGGGGCCAGCCAGAATTTCTGCTACAGGTTCTGGTGAACTGGTGCAAACCTGCTGAATTCCACCACTGACAGTAACCATAGACTTTTGGTGTCTTGCACGGAAGACAAAGAAGGAGTCACAGGAAGGACTAACACAGGTTTATTCATTGATGGTCAGCATGAACATGTGGTAATGGCGGAGATACCTCACATTATATACAGTGGTACAATACATTTGAATCTTGCTGCACGGTAGCTCATTGGCTGCTACCGGCGTGACGTCGTCCTGGTCACGCCCATCTTCAGTGGTGGATCAGTAGTAGTTTGCTATTGCGGGGAGTTCCCGCGGATGCAGGTGATTTGAGGAATGGGAACCATGTGAGTTGAACACTCGCAGATGCCCTCTATAGGCAGCTTACTCGCGTTCCTTTACAGCTGTGTTACTGTTGTGTTGTATGACTGTACCTTTTACAATGTATCCATTCACGTGTATCCAATGTAACCATGCTTGTGTAACATTATAACCAGCAGCTGCTTAACTGTAGCCCTTGCAATAGGACGCGAGCTAATGACCACCTGGTGGCAATAGCGAGCGTTCAAGCTCTCCTGGCCCAGTCTCACCAGCAAACAACAGCGCGGGAAGATTCCCGCCATCACCTACACCTGGACAAGAAGGGCGTGACCGTCCGTGACGTCACGCGGACAGTAACCAATAGACTGTCGAGGAGCCACATTCAAATGTATAGCCACTGTATATATTGAGCTACTCATCCGCCATTACCTCATGTTCCCCCTGGATCATCATGCAATAAACCTGCGTTAAGCCAACCTTTCGGCTGTTCGTTGTCTTTGGTCCCATACACTAAATTGGCGACGAAGGTGGGATATGGCTGCCCACGGGACCAAGACATGCGCCGGTTTCGAAATCAGGAGACCGGCAGACTGGGACATCTTCGAGATGGACTTCCAGGGAGCCCTGGTGGAATCCGAAGTCACGGATGAGGCCAAGAAACGGGCCATCTTCACCCGGATGCTGGGGCCAGACACCAAGAGAGTTCTGGTGGATCTGATCGTGCCGAGGAGGGCGAGTGAATTCAAGGTGAAGGAGCTCATGCACATGTTGCGTGAGTATTTCCGGCCCACGACGGCGATGTTCCCCGCTCGGAGCGCGTTTTGGAGGCGAGTCCAAGCGCCCGGGGAGACGGTCGCCGACTTCGCAGCAGCCCTGCGACTGGCGGCCGGCCCATGCAAATGGGAGAACGTAGAGATCATGCTAAGAGACTGCGTGCTGTGCGGCCTGAGAGATGCCGAAACTCAGCGCACATTGATGAACCGCGAGCCACCCCCCACATTGCAGGAGGTTCTGAAGGAGGCACAAGCCGCGGAAGCTACGAAGGCCGGGGTTCAGGAGCTCCAGGACTGGCGGCCAAAGACGGGCAAGGCAGAGCCTTCGGTGCACGTTTCGGTGCACGCGGCCCGGCGAGTTTCGAAGTCGTCCGCGGAGAGCAGCGACGACGAGGACGTCCGGAAGGTCCGGAAAGAAGGCCGGCGTTGCGACGGCTGCGGAGCGAACCACGACCGCGCCAAATGCCCCTTCAGAAAGGCCGAGTGCCACAACTGCGGTCGCCGCGGGCACATCGCCAAGGTCTGCAGGAAGCGGCGCGAGGGCCGGAAGAGCTCGAGAGACCGCGGGACGAGACCCAAGGACGGCACCCAGGCCACGAGGAAGCGAGATGGCATGGGCCGCATTGCCGACGACAGCGAGGACGACGCACCGGTGTTCAGGGTGTCCGCGGGACACCCCCGTTACTTTGTTGAGGTACTAGTACAAGGGGCCCCCATTAGGATGGAAATTGACTCGGGGTCCTCATATTCCATCATTCCCCAGAAGGAGTTTCTGAGAATTGCCCCCCACGTGCGGCCCAAACTCAAAGCTTTGAGGTCCACGCTTCGGGACGTGCAAGGGAACTGCATTCCAGTGTTGGGGGTGGGGAATTTTCAGGTCCAATTTAAGAAACACGCCGCGACTCTCCCCCTAGTTGTCCTCAAAGGGGGGAATTGCAGCCTCCTCGGGACTCAATGGTTCCAGCCCCTGGGTTTGTTCATTGGGGGGGTGCACGCCGTTGCCGTTGGGACTGACCCGATTCAGGAGGTGTGCGACGCGCACCCCGAAGTCTTCAAAAAGGGACTTGGGAAATATAAGGGACCCCCAGTAGCATTCGACCTAGACCCTGAGGTCCGCCCAATAAGACTCAAACCGCGCCGAGTGCCGTTCGCGCTCAAGGACAAAATAGAGGCGGAACTGGACAAATTGGTGGGCCAGGGGATTCTTGTTCCTGTTGATTCTGCGGAGTGGGAGACTCCAATTGTAACAGCACTAAAGGCCAACGGGGAGGTGCGCATATGCGCTGATTACAAGTGCACCATCAACAAGGCCATTCGCCCTAATGCGTATCCGGTGCCGGTAGTCAGCCATTTGCTGGCCAGGTTACATGGGGGAAAGTGTTTCGCTAAGCTCGACTTAGCACAAGCCTACCAGCAGCTCTCGGTGACCCCGGCTGCCGCTGCTGCACAAACCATAGTCACCCATAAGGGGGCGTTCCAGGTGACGCGCCTTCAATTCGGCATAAACTCGGCGCCTGGAATTTTCCAGTCACTCGTGGAACGCCTCCTGAAGGGGCTCGAGGGGGTGTTGCCTTATTTTGATGACGTATTGATAACGGGGGGGGAGTCAGGCCGAATTGGCAAAGAGGTTGGGCGAGGTCCTGGCGATATTCGAAAAGGCGGGGTTGCGACTGCGAAAAGACAAATGCGTCTTCTTCGCGACCGAGGTCGAATTCCTAGGGTTCCGTGTCACTCCTGAGGGAATAAGGTTGTCCAAGTCTAAGGTAGCCGCCATCAAGCAGGCCCCTCGCCCCACCTCCAAGCCCGAGTTGCAGTCGTTCCTAGGGCTGCTGAACTTTTATCACTCCTTCCTTCCCCGGAAAGCAGCCGTGGCCAAGCCGTTGCACAGGCTACTTAAAAAGGACGAGGCATGGAAGTGGGGCGACCAGCAAGAGAGGGCATTTAGTGAGCTAAAGCAGCTTCTGGCGTCCGACGCCATCCTCACCCATTTCAACCCCAAGCGGCCAGTGGTCCTGATCTGTGATGCATCCCCGGTGGGGGTGGGGGCGGTGCTGTGCCATGTGCTGGAAAACGGGAGGGAGGCCCCGATAGCGTTCTATTCCAGGTCCCTGTCCCAAGCGGAGAGAAACTACGCCCAGACAGACAGGGAGGCATTAGCGATAATTGCGGGAACAAAGAAGTTCCACGACTTCCTGTATGGCCGCCCCTTCACAATCGTAACCGATCACAAGCCCCTGCTAGGCATCTTTACCGCAGATAAGCCCACGCCACAGATCCTGTCCCCTAGGATGCTTAGGTGGGCCATTTTTCTCAACGCGTATCAGCACGCGCTAGTGTACAGGCCCGGGAGGGAGATCAGCCATGCGGATGCTCTATCGAGGTCCCCCCTTCCCCAAGAGAACAGCCACGTGGGCGGGGCGGAGCCAGACCATCAGGTGCTGATGATAGAAGTCCTCGACTCGCCCCCAATACTGCCCGCCGACATCGCCAAGGCGACCGGCAAGGACAACATTTTAGCAAGGGTTAGCTCCTGGGTGCAGAAAGGGTGGCCAGCGTCCTCCCCGGCAGCGGAGTTCGACCCATTTTTCCGAAAGAAGTTAGAGTTGTCCCTTGAGAGGGCGTGCCTTCTGTGGGGCCAGCGAGTGGTGATCCCGGCGTCCTTACGGCCGAGGGTACTCAAACTCCTACACATCAGTCACCCCGGGATTGTGCGCTCCAAAGCCCTGGCACGGAGCTATTTCTGGTGGCCCCAGCTAGACGCCGACATCGAGCACATGGTCGGCACTTGTGAGCCCTGCCAAAGTTCCAGGCCAGAAGAAGCCCGCCTGCCTCACAGGGAGTGGGACGCGGCGAAGGGGCCGTGGTCCCGAGTTCATGTAGACTTTGCTGGCCCGTTCCGTGGGACGCTGTTTCTCCTTGTGGTGGATGCCTTCTCCAAGTGGTTGGAGGTCATTCCGGTTACAAGCACGCCCACGGCCACAACCATAAAGCATTTGCGGAGGGTCTTTTCCACGTTCGGTTTACCCGACACCCTCGTAAGCGACAACGCAAGTTGCTTCACGTCCTCTGAGTTCAGGGCATTCACAGAAATCAACGCCATTCGGCACATCACCTCCGCTCCTTTTCACCCTGCCACAAACGGCCAAGTAGAGCGCCTTGTGCGCACCACCAAGGACGCGCTGCGGCGCATGGGGCCCGGGGACCTAAACCATCAAGTGTGCCAGTTTCTGCTAGGCTACCGAGTGACTCCCCTAGCGTCAGGATACTCCCCCGCAGAACTACTGATGCGCAGGAAGCTGACCACCATACTAACTAGACTAGACCCCACGAGAGTAGAGGAAAAGGGGAAGAACATTGGGATAGAGGACACAAAGAGTTTCGACGTGGGTGCCCCCGTGTACTGCCGGAATTATGCCAGCGCGGGTCCGGCCTGGGTACCGGGCGTCATTCTAGAGCGGACTGGCCCCGTCTCGTACCGCGTCGAGACCGGCACAGGTCTACTCTGGAGGCGGCACGTGGACCAGCTCCGGCGTAGGATCCCCGGCGAACAGGGCACGGACCGCGGGACACAAGACTCAGCGTTAGGGTTCTCCCCCACCCGTTCAGCCCAAGGGGGAGGAAAGGGGGGCCATGGGTCCCCACCAAGGGGGGAGGAAAGGGAATCTGTCCTCGTAGATATCTTGCGGGATCGGTCAGCAGAGAGAAGGGAAGCCGATCTCATAGATATCCCGCAGGATCCCCCCACTAATACGGATACCCCAACAGAGTTAGATTTTGATTTTCAGAACCGGGGAAGTTTTGCGGAGTGGTCCCCCACCCGTCCAAGCGAGAAGAGGGGTTCTTCGTTAGCCCCGAGTGTCTCCGGTCTGCCCACAATGGAGTTTTTCCCTTCCCCCAAAACCGCCAAACCACGGCAAACCTCTAACAAGTCTCCCTCTCCCGTTTCAGGACAAGGGACCAGGGAACGAGGAAGCAGTAGCGCCCCTGGGGCGGGTCAGCCCACATCGCGGCCCAAACGCGTTTGCAATAAGCCATCTTGGCTGAGGGACTTCGTCCCATCCTAGGGGGGAGGGATGTTGTGTTCTATGACTGTACCTTTTACAATGTATCCATTCACGTGTATCCAATGTAACCATGCTTGTGTAACATTATAACCAGCAGCTGCTTAACTGTAGCCCTTGCAATAGGACGCGAGCTAATGACCACCTGGTGGCAATAGCGAGCGTTCAAGCTCTCCTGGCCCAGTCTCACCAGCAAACAATAGCGCGGGAAGATTCCCGCCATCACCTACACCTGGACAAGAAGGGCGTGACCGTCCGTGACGTCACGCGGACAGTAACCAATAGACTGTCGAGGAGCCACATTCAAATGTATAGCCACTGTATATATTGAGCTACTCATCCGCCATTACCTCATGTTCCCCCTGGATCATCATGCAATAAACCTGCGTTAAGCCAACCTTTCAGCTGTTCGTTGTCTTTGGTCCCATACACTAAAGTTACATTGTAATTGTGGTCGGTTACATTCATACATTTCTTAAAGCAGCATTGTACAAGGTTACATTCATACATCTCTTAAGCAGCATTGTACATACATAACAAGACTGCAACTCTTTCTCTCTTGTTGCCTATTCAGCCCCACTGGCAAACTGGGGCGAACCTGCTGAATCCCACCAGTGCTTTGCACCCACCCCTTTCATATTCAGTTCAATCACTGAGGGAGGCTGTTTGGAAATTCCTCTAGACCAGGGGTCAGCAAACTTGGCTGTCCAGGTGTTCTTGGAATTTAATTACCAGAAGCCCAAGTCAGCACACACTGATCAGGGCTTCTGGGAACTGAAGTCAATTACTTTTCGCAATGGTACAAAAGTAAATCCTTGCACCACTGGTTACATTTCTTTATTATTTCAGCTGCTCTTTTTGACAGGAAAAAAATTGGATTTACAAAGGAATGTCTCCTCATCTTATCCCAACAATACCTGAAAATGACATTTAAAAGTAGCTAGAACAAGTTTTTTACTCATTCCACCAAAAATGGAATTTTCCCCACCCATTTCATTGCTTTTGAAATCTGACTTCATTGTGCCCCTTTTGCCACTCTTCCACAACTCATTTAACCAGAGTTCCAATCTGGAAGCTATAGTTTTCCCATTGTTTGTCTCAAGTAGCAGTATAATTTATTAGTTAACACAAAGTCCTTTTTTAAATCTGATATATCTAACCAGCAGCCCCGACTGACCAATTCTTCTTGTACACATTTAATTATTTCTAAACTGTGCCTTGCCTTTACTATCCTGTGGTCAATGATTTCTGTAACTTAATTATGTATTCTGTAAGAAAGGATATCATTTGGTCTGGTCCAAATCTGTTGTGAATCAGTTTGTATCTACTGAGCCAGAATTCTAATGCTGAAAGATGGGTTCTCCTAAACATCTACACCCTTATAAAAGATAGCTTCACAAAACTACAAATCTAAAATATTTTAAGTGCTCCACCCAAGGCATTAGGCAGCCTCACCTAGTTTTTCAAACAGTAGCATGAAAGTAGAGCAGAAATACTTTTAAATCTACAACTAGTAGCAGTTTGTTCTGTTTAGTATTGCATTGTGTGACTGCCTATAAGATCCATAGAATCACATTATTCTGCATGCTAGAGGTTCAGAACTTTGATTTATTCTGCTCCCAAGATTACATATATAGCTCTTTGCAGGCGCACCCCCCAAAGAAAGACTCAGACACCGGTATATGGATAAAGGCATTGGGCCACTTTTATTGAATAATGCCCTAGTCCGAATTATAACTTTCAATTGGTGTATTCATCCAATTGTAATTCTTAAGGTAAGCAGGCCGCAGTAACACTGGTAAGGTTCCTCCCAAAATTGCCAATGATAATTGGCTACAATGTATCCATTTGTATCAATTTGTTTGTTGACACAAACAAATTGTTGACCGGAGTCAATAAACTATCTACTGACCCCACCCTATGACGTGTATCCGTTAAATCACGAGGTGATGCATGCTGTAAAGCTCCTGCCATCACCCCTTGCCTGGTTCGTCGTTGACCGGCCAAAGCTATTACACCTGTACCTGTCTAAGTGTTGGCCAGTCAATTGCGAACCTGCCGGATACCTATGGGTCATCAATCTTTACCTTACCAGTGCTACCCGCCACATGGGGAGGCGTCTATGAAGACTCACCGCCCCCCCCAGACCGTCAGCTCGGTCACCAGGCCTGCTTGCAAATCTTCCAGAAAGAGGTTCATACCTCTAGCCGACAGGTGGACCCCATCCCCTGCATAGAGATCATAATTTTGCAAACTAATCATGGGGTGCCAGATGACCATCCCCAAACCCTTGTCTGCCAAGAACCGGGCAACAGCCCTGTTCACTGAGCGGCGAGCGCCGTCAAGGGCACGGAGGTCAATACCTCCCCTGTATGAATGACGTGGTACGATGTCCGACCATAGCAGCCTTGTGTACGGCCACACATAATGCAAATAAGCTAGGTCACTGCAAATCGTGAATTTTAAAGAAAGGCCAGTGACCTGGGCAAGGTCATTGCCCCCGAGGTGCAGTACAAGGTGCAGTACAAGGACTTCAGGCGGTTCAGCATCCCTGATGGAAAAAAGGAATGGCAACAGTTCCCGCCATCTCATTCCGCGCTTACCGTACCAACGTATACGTGCGGTTGCACATAGTCCAAGTTGGGGTCCCCACTCTGTCGCCGCAGCATACTGCGCTGCCCAGTGCATGTAACTGTGGCCAAGGGGCAAGGAATAACCAGCCGTCGGCAAAGCCGTCATCGGCACATTATGTATAGAGGGCATACGCAGCGGGAACTGGACAGCCCCTGCGATGCTCGGTACTGCCCCAGGGGCGGAAACCCCCGCCCTCAACGAGGTGCCATTTTGAAAACATGGGGCACTGGGATAGGCTGGTAACTGATGCCCACTCGCCTCAACTTGACGAGGCCAGGGCCACTGAACCCCGCCCATAGAAGTGGGCTGTGATGTAGGTGCACTAAATTGAACCTGATACTCACTAGGTGCACCCCCGTGAGCTGCCCCCACCGGGGGTTCCGGCCCACGGCGGGCGTCGGAGCTCGTGACCGGAATCGAGCTCTGGGGCCACACCTCCTGACTACTCCCAGATCTGGACGAACGGGGAGCTGCGAGACACCAGCTGATGCCGGCCGGAGCATCTCAAGCAACTCAACCCAGCTGGCCGCCCATTGCAGCGTTGCGGCCCTCAAGGTAGCCGGTGCCAACGAAGGGGCCCTGGTGGAAAGAGAAGCGCCCCCCTCCCCCGGAGGCTGTGCAATGCCCAAGGATGCTTCCAGCACTGCTAAACATGCTAACAGAGCATCCACTGCCACAGAGCCCCCAGCATAAGGAGGGCCAGGTGGGCCGGCCGGCCCACTAGGCAGTTGGAAAGGTAACCCGAAGGGCGAGCCAGGGCCAGAATAGGGCCATGCCCAAAACTCCGGCCCATGAGGGGCTGGAGGAGGAACAGGTTGTACACCCGCAGCAGCCCCTCCCATGCTGCCCTGACCCATGGCCGGTAAGGGCGGGCCGAGGGCCAAAGCCCCTGAAGGGCCGGCCTGTAGCTGGCCAGCCACCGAGCTGGAGTTCGGCTGCCAAGTGCCAGCCTGAGTAGCCCCACCGGTATCAGTGGGCAAGGCTGGCACATTGCCCAGCCGCGGGGGCGCATCCCTGGTCCTCCGACCCGATGGCTGTCCCCCGTCTGGTGCAGGGCCGGTGAAAGTTCTCCCCCTTGGCCGCGGCTTCATCTCCAGGGCCTTCCGCTTGGGAGCCATGTCTCCCGAAGAGAAGTAAAAGCAGGATCCCTATCCAGGGATCGAAATCCTAGTGCCAAAGCATGCAGTAGCCAAGCAAACCAAGGCTCTGCATGTGCTAATCCTCCTTTCCCAGCCGGGAAAGAACTGCAAGGGCTAAACAGCCGAAGACTAAAAGGACAAACAGCGACGGAGAAAACTTCTCCTCTCCGTCGCTCTTTCTAAAATGGCAGCTCGTCTGCCTCGTGGCCACCCCTTTTATAGAGGGGGGGGGCGCAAATTTTGGCGCCGCGCTTTCATTCTTTCTTTCTTTCCTTCTTTCTTTACAAATGCAATTCAGTACTCATGAACAGAATGTAGAGATGTGGTATGAGGATATCTAAGAATATCTACCAGTTTCTAAAAACAATAATAATGTGCCACCAGCCAGCTCTATAAGTTTCTAGTGTATGTTAAAAAGCATAAAAATAGTTTGTAAAGATGACATCATATCTTAAATATATGGAAAACATTTTTAATTAGATCTCAAGTGCTATCAAGCTGCAAGGAGACACCACAAAATTCCACAAGACTGAAATGTTGTTTGAGAAGTCTAACAATGGCTTTAATATTGAAATATCAGAAATACATGATGGTATTCCTCCACCCAATCAAAAGGCATATATACAGAACCCCCTACTGGATAGTTTGTAAAATTACAAGATACCATAAAGCCCTATTCTCTGTACAGTAAAACCCTGACTTACAAATGCCTCGAGTTACATAAAATTCGACTTACATAATGATTTTGTGCTAAAACCATGTCCTAATTTACATGATTTCCTATGGGTTTGCTTCGAGTTACATAAAGATTCTTTTTCCTATGGGTTTGCTTCGAGTTACATAAAAATTCATTTCCCTATGGGTTTGCTTTGATTTACATAAAAATTTCATTTTTCCTATGGGTTTGCTTCGAGTAACGTAAAAATATATTTATTCCTATGGGTTTGCTTTGAGTTACATAAAAACTCGATTTAAGCAAAAGCCTACGGAACGGACTTTTTTTCGTAAGTAGGGGTTTTACTTTATTCTGTTTCCAATTACACAAGGACAAGCAGACTTTCGATGAAATTAAAAGGCAGTCAATTTAAAATGAATAAAAGGAAATAGAATTTTAGCAGCATGTAATTACCATAAGCATAGCTCACTTCTTCAAAAGGCATTCATTATTAAGGGAAATAGATTGGTAAGATTAAATAAATTATAAGGAGCAAACCTCACACTTGATCAGCTCCTGAAATGAGGACAAAAATTCTTTCCTGATTGCCCAGAAGACTTTTACTGAGGAAAGTATAATGTGGCCAGCAAGCCAACTTTGAGCATGGTTTTTAAAAAGTTGCCAGACATGCAAGCTGATGGGCCTCTTTACATGAACGTGGGAAAAGTATAAATATTGGATCTAGGCAAAAATGGCTTGATGATTTAAAGTGACAAGATGCTCAGAATTATAAACCATACAAATGATTATAAAAAATCATCTTCACCATCTGAAGACTTTGGTTCCATCAGGTTTGTATAATGAGTTGGACCTTTCTTGTTTTTTTATAATCATTTGTATGGTTTATAATTCTGAGCATGTTGTCACTTTAAATCATCAAGCCATTTCTGCCTCCTTACTGTATCTTTAAAAGAAAAAGAAAATTATTTCTCATGAATACATCACTCTACACACAATATATATTGCAATTATTATACCACATGTTTTAATGTCTTTAAACTCATCATGATAGGATGTTTTCCTCCCTGAAGCTTGTAGACGCGTAAAAAACTCTTGGTATGTATTATGTTTAGATATCTTGGTTTAAGGCTCACTGCCAAACTAAAATGTGTTGTCAGAGTGTATGATTTTGTTTTCATTTTATTGTCTACAGAAAAATACTTAAGATTATATCCTGATAAAGAAAAAATATTTTGAAAAACTGGCAATACCGGAACAGTTTTGATGATATTTTATTTCTTCACTCCTTCGCATTCATGCAGTAAAAGAGACTTGAAAGATACTCCTGCCCCAAACAGTTTTTTTGTCTCATTTGGGTCAAATTGACTCCGACTTATGACAACTCTGTAAATTGAAATCTCAAAAATATGCTGTCCTCAACAACACTACTTAGGTCCTGTAAGCTATAGCCTGTAGTTCCTTTACAGACACAATCCATCTTCTATTTAGTCTTTATCTTTTCCTGCTGCCTTCCACTTTTACCAGGATTATTGTCTTTTTCAGAGAATCCTGCCTTTTTGTGATGTGCCCAAAGTAGGACAGACTCAGTTTAATCATTTTTGCCTCTGGAGATAGTTCAGGCTTGATTACCCATTTGTTTAACTTTCAGTCAGTCCAGGGTATTCATAAAGCTCTATCCAGCACCATATTTCAAATTAATCAATTTTGTCCACTTAGCTTTCTTTACTATCCAGTGTTCATACCTATATATGGTAATTTGGAAAACAAAAGTGTGCATAATCTTTCTCTTGGTCTCTAGTGATGCATCCTTCCACTTGATTGTCTTTTCTAATTCCTTCACTGCTACCCTTACAAGTCTCAGACTTCTTATGATTTCTTGGCTTAAATTTCCATTCAGATTGATGGTTGGACAAAGATGTACAAAATCTGTTATTATTTCAATTTTTTCATTGTTAATGTTAAAATTATGTCTTTTATAGTCAAGATTTTTGTCATCTCAATGTTCAACTGCAATCCTGTTTTGGCACTTTCTTCTTTCAGTTTTGTTAAAAGTCATTTCAAGAATGACTTGAAAGAACTGGCCACACCTGGGGCTCGCTTTTCCGCGGCCCAAAACGACCTCCAGACGACACCGAACTTGAGCCTTTCCCAGGGCCTATTCTATTAGTCCCAGGATGGGAGGCTGCTGCGCCTGGCGCCCATTCCTCTGGTCCCCCACCGGGTGGGAAGCTCAAAAGAAGCTGGAACTGCCACTTCCTCATCTGCAGCTGGATTTTCCAAGCCTCTTTTTCTATTACTGGTTAGATTGTTTTGATATGTCCTGTGGCTTCACTGTATAGTTGATATGCTCATTGATATGTTTTTTGGATATGTCCTTTTGATATACTGATTGTTGATATTTTTGACTTGTTGTACTGATATATTGTATTGTGGAATTTATTGTAATTGTATTGTAAGTGTATTGATTGTTTACTTTTGCATTACATTGTACTTATATTAACTTGCTGTTAGCCGCTCTGAGTTGGCCTGTGCCGAGTTGAGCGGGATATAAATCTAAATAATAAATAAAATAAATAAATAAATAAGTCATTCTTGCTTTCCGCCAGTAGGATGGCATCATCTGCATATCTTAAATTATTGAGGACTCTTTCACCAATTTTCACTCATCCTATATATCTGAATCTAGTCTGGCTTTCTGTATGATATGCTCTGTGTATGGACTGAACAGATACGGGCATATCATGCATCCTTACCTGATACCATTTCCTTCAGGAAACCATTTTGTCTCTGCATATTCTGTCCTGATGGTAGTTTCTTGTCTACAATATAGGTTATGGATCAGGACAACCTTGGGCTGTGGTGGCTCAGTTGTTAAGATGTTCACCTTGTTAGCTGGCAGGCCGGCAGGTCAACACCCAGGTACTGCATGATGGATCGAGCGCCCATCTCTGTCTCTTCTCCTGCCAATGTAGTAGTTCGAAAGCAAGCAATTGCAAGTAGATAAATAGGGACCACTTTGGTGGGGAAAGATCTTGGAGACATGAAAGGAGCCTCATTCGGGCAACCTTTGAGTGGATTTCTCCAGCAAAAATCCTTTCAACCCAGAATAATTTCTGATACCAAGTCATTATTATCAGGACAATTAAGTGTTGAGACATCCCCATTTCTCTCAGAACAACTCACAATTGTTCTGAAATGAATTAATTAATATTGCTGTTTATAATATATGGCTTATGTCATATCTGTGGTGGTGGCAATGCATCTGTTACTTTTGGCATTGCTGGGAAAGCGAGTGAAAAGGAAATAAAATGCATGCAGATAAAAATAGCAGCAAAGGCCTACATTGTATGATTATTCATTCTTATGTCAGTGATCAGAAGAGAGGATGAAAATGTGATAAATTAATCCACTTTAATAAGAAACTATGATAATAGGCAAGGAGAACGGCATTTCGCTAATCTACTCCTAATATAAGCCTGGAAAGGAATAGAGGCTTCCTTGTGTTCCTTATCTTCTGATTCTTCTTACTCAGCAAAGAGCCTCCACACAGAAAAAGAAATTAGACAGAAATTCTGTCATGCTCTGAGCCAATATAGAAAGCATTATTTTAAAAATGATACTGAGCTGATATATAAAATATGCAACCAGCTACATTGAAGTATTAGGCTGCAGAACAGATTACACAGTCACCACTTTCTATTAGAAAACTTTGGCTATAGGAACTTCCCCACTGATGGTTGCCAGGTACGATGCAGGTGCACCTGGCTAAATTGTCATTGCCAGAGGTTGGAAAAGTAGGGAAAATAAATCAGAGCTTGGAATCGGTTTTGATCAAAAAGTTCCAATGTGGCCAGGGGGAGCTATAGTCTAAAAAAGCAACTTTTTGAAACTTTGATCATTGCATATTCAAACGATCATTTTGGAATGAAAGAAGACCGTCACTAGGAATGCATCTTGATTAGTAAAAGTACTACATGTGTTTTTTTGTAAAAAATTAGGAATATATGACAAGCAGTTGAGGCACACATTAACCTGCTGAAATGCAGGTTATTTTAAACCAGTGTTTCCCAATCTTTGGTGTTTGCACTTCAATTCCCAGAAGCCTAAGTAATTTTCCCAAAGCACTGATCAGCCAATGTACTGACTTAGGCTTCTGGGAACTGAAGTCTCCATGTGGGGCCTGTGCCCCATGTTGGGAACCACTGTTTTAAACTATGTGTCAGGGATCATTTATTTTGCTCTGATTCCTGAACCGCTGTATTCTTATGTGTGCATGTGCATACTAGCACACATTGTGCCTCTTGGTTTGCCCCATAAATTTTGCAGGATTCCCAATGGTACAAAAATGTTTCACACACACCCAATCCTTACAGTAATAATGTTACAACAGTACAGCAGTTCATTTGCTTTCATGTCAAAGAACCATTGTAGCATTATAACATTTAAATATAATTAAACATAATAATTGGTACCAGCTGGGAGGCATGGAGCAGTGGCACATGGGTAAAACCCAAGGGAGGTGTGAACTTTTCTGCAGCAGAGGCGGAAGTAATGAGGACAACTTCATCCTCACCTAAGATTCCCTTCTGCTTCTCCAAATCCATCTTCATGGTAGCACTTAGCTCTTTTTTAAAAAAAAAGAACCTCCATTTCTCTTCTTTGCCTTACCTAAGTAAGTAATCTGCCAGTCTAGCCAGGTTATCCTGCTATGGTAATAGAGTAGACCATACTGCCAGTTACTCATTGCCAATCATCAGGTGGGAGTTAACTAACCTGACAACCCTGAGGACTAATGGCATTGAGTGATGGTTCCAAAGTACCACTTGAATCCATTTTGATGGAGGGCAGCAGCTTCATCAATACTAGCCAGGGGCTGAGGAGGACTTTGTGTGCCAAAAGGGCTCAAGACCATAAAGTGATTCATAGAACTTGATCAGTGTCACTGTGATGCAGAAGGCAAATGGAAGACATGGCTGATCGTCAATATCCAGAATCAAATATGGCACAAGTAGTAAGAATCCAACTACATCATTAAAAAAATCAGGATTTACTACAACTATATAACAAGTGAATTTTATTTATTTATTTTTACTGACTGCATGATGCAAAAGCTTCAATATGGAGTCTTAAATACCTCTTTTTTCTTAGCCTAACATTTGACTTCCTCTATGGGTACTATTATCTGGACCCAGATGTTTCACTACGGTTCTTCCTCATACATATTGGTCCACTCTGGCAGTAGCAGAGGACCCTCCTTTTGGTTCCTCCTCCTTATAGATCAGTGATGGCTAATCTTGGCACTTCAGGTGTTCTTGAACTTCAATTCCCAGAAGCCCTGATTAGTGGGTAGACTGACTTGGGCTTCTGGTAATTGAAGTCCAAGAACACCTGGATTGCCAAGGTTAGCCATCACCATTATAGATCAATAACAGTAATTCCTCTGATGCATCTTCCCAGGCTTCTGTCCCTACTTGCTTCTGTGTCTCCTCCCACTCTTTCTCTTCTACCAATTGTCCCATGGCATCTTTTATTCCCTCAACCTCCCAAGGTCCTTGCTCCTCCATCCTTACACCCTCTACCACTGGCCTATCTTCCAGAAACCTTCTCTTTCACCTTGGATTCCTCATCCCAGCTTTGTGTACCTCAGTCTACAGGAGAACTCAGCCTCCGGGCACAGTGGATACATAGGGCAACAGGCTGCTGCACCCTGGATCTCCTTCTGATGATTGGGGGGGGGGGTGTCTTTTTCATGACAGAATGATTCAGTTGAACTTTCCCCCATGCAGTCTGTTATGATTTCTTCTTGTAAAGATGGAGGGGAACACATCTGTAGGTGGTGTTTTGGTAACATAGGCAGTATGGCATGATGTTCAGGACTGAGAGAACACCCCTCTTACAATCTCTCTTCTCGCCTTCCAAATCAAGATGAGAGAAACTAGGAGTGCAGACATCCTTCCATAGATGCAACTGCAGAATATCTGAATAGGATTTATTTATTCTATATCCATAACTGGGACTGTGGTGACTTAGTGGTTAAGATGCTGAACTTGAACACTGGAAGGTTGGAGTTCAAGACCCGAGTACTGCACCATCAAGTGAGGTCCCATTTCTGTCCCAGTACCTACCAACCTAGCAGTTCAAAAGCAAGAAATTGCAAGTAGATAAATAGGTACCACTTTGGTGGGAAGGTAACAGCATTATAGTCATGCCTGGCACATGTCCACAGAAATGTCTGCAAAAGCAGACAGTGCTGGCTCTTTGGCTATAAACAGAGATGAGCACTGAACCCTAGAGTCGGATATGACTGGCTTTCGAGCAAGGGCAACCTTTACCTTTACATGTCCATAACTTTCAACTTGCTAGCTGATATTTTTCCCTAAATAGTGCTACCTGACAATTTATTCTACACTCTGGAAAAGATATCATCATCATCATCATCATCATCATCATCATCATCATCATCATATGTTGTCATGTCAATTCTGACTTGTAGTGACACTTTCCAGAAGATAATACACAAAAGTGGTTTACCAGTCCTTTCTTCTAGGGGCACCCAAGATCTTGGCCATGGCTGGCTTTTCTCCCTGGAGACAACTCCAAATCTCTAGCTCCACAGCCACATACCTAACTCAATGAACTATGTAGCCAGTGGAAGAAGCACAGTATGTCACTAACAGAGGACCCGGCATTGCCTGGGGGTACCCTACCCGGGCCAAGGAGAGACCCGGGCCCACCCCCCACCCCAGTTACCTTACCTTTGTGTCTGCTGTCATCACAGCTGCTCTCTCAGCCCCGCCGTGAGGCGCCGTCTTCAGCCTGACTCTGGCTGCTGCCGCCAGCCTGCCCAGTGACTACAGTCAGTGGGTAGCCATCACAGCCCGGCCCCTCTGTCCTCCCGTGGGTTGTGTCATGCAGAAGGGAGGCTCCATTTGGGTGGGTGGGCAGAGGACCCATGGGGGGCAGAGGCCTGCAGAAGGTGGCAGGGTTAGGTGCAAGCGTGGATTCTCGTGCATGCGCAGTCACCTCCCCTGGTCATTTCTGCCAGCCGGGGAGGCATTGCAGCCCTTTTTCGGGGGCAAGGACCCCAAGATGGGCTGCAGGTTACCCACGCCAGCCACCCCAGATGTTGAAGGTAGGCATGCACACAGTTTCCAGCGTAATTGGTGCAGGGGTGTCACTTTGTATGAGGGAGCCCTGTGATGTCATGGAGCCCCAGATCTGGTCAGCTGAGAATTGGTTGAGCTGTGGCGATGACATCGCAATCCCCCCTGGTTGGCTTTTTCCCTTGCTTTTTCTCCTGTTGGTGGGGGTGTCCCCTTTGTGGATTGATTTAGGGAGTGTACCCCTCCCCATGGGGCTTGACACGCTTGCAGTGACCATCTCTTCAGCCCAAGGTACATATGTGCTAAGTTTCAGCGCGATCGGTGCAGGGGTGTGGATTTGTATAAGCAACATACAGCACCAGACCTTGATTTTAGTAATATAGATTAAAAACCATCATGTGGTAAAGGACAATTTGATTATTATTGTCAAAATCATTTGTATGCAAAATATACACACAATGAAAGATAAAGATACATTGGCAAGAAGTTAGAAAAATTGCATTTCTCATTAATATTTAGAAATTAATCCCTTTCTGAAATTACAATCAAAAGCAAGTACCCTTGAAGCAGTGTTCTAGCAATGATTTATCTTCACTGCAATGCGAGGACTATAACAAAAAAAAGTCAGAAAAACAGCAGCCTAGATTATGGAAAATAGAAAATATTTTCAGACTTCCTTGCAACACAGTTATGTATTTCCCACTTGATATAAAGATGACTATATACTCCCTGGAGCCCTCTTTGCCCTCAGCTCATATACAGTCCATGCTAAGAATGGTTGAGAATTTCACCCCTATCTGTTTAGTTAAAAACAAACTCTTTCAAAATTTGCACATTTCTGTGAGTTTTAGATGGAAGGACACATTTGTCCATCCAAGCCCAAGGATTTAAACGCTTACCTCTTTACCCATACCTCTACCTCTTAACGCCTATAGGGCAGATAAATACAACATCATCTTTTTTCATGTCAGGAGTAACCATACCTATTTAATTTGGGCAAAGCAAATATGATATTTTTTTTAAGAACTAGGGCTATTTTAACTCAGCTTTCTGGCTGTAAGCATACTGGGCAAAACAAGGCATGTTTTTGTTCTTTGCTTCTCTGTGGTTCTGTACAGTTATTCATTTCACTGAGCATCTCCTCCCACCTCTTATCCTCTAAGAATTATCCAGTCCATACCTCTTAGACCAGTCATGAAAATTAAAGCCATTTTAGTCTGAAGTCCCTACATTTCCAGGATCCTGACATATTCTGTAAAAGAAAGGACATTGGACAACATGCATGTGTTTGAAAATTATGCAGGACAAATATGAAACACACACCATCACCATTGGCGGTGGCAGAGGCTACTCATGTCCGAGCATATATTCCCCCCCCCCCAAAAAAAAGTCATTATTTTCTCAGTTGATGGATGTGTCTTTTATGACACGATAAGCTGATCCTGGCATAAAACATGCGACTGAATAGATGGTGGAGGGTGTGGTTGAGTTTGACAAAGCTTCCATTCACTTAGCCTCTCTGTGTCTGTGGCATTCCCCTTCAAAGTGATCAGATGATTCTGAAGCACATACATATTTTGATAAATAGGGGTATGCAGCTTCCAATGTGCTCATGTGAAAAAATGTGCAGAAACAGATTTCTCTCCATGGACCCAACAGACCACAGTACTGGAGGTGGAGAAAGTCTACAGAAACAGACTTGTCATGTCAACCTGTTCCAGGTACAAATAATATTTCCAATATTGAATGTACATGAAGTAGAACTACCTGCTCATTTTCAAGTCAAATGCATTCCAAGCTAATTTTGCTTTCTTTCCTTGCAAATATATTTCCTTCAGGCTTGCAAAGCTGTTTATAGCACAGAGACTGCCCTGTGGAGAATCACTAATCACCTGCTTTCTGCAGGGACTTCCGATTTCCCGGGCTTATTACATTAGATCTTCTAGCAGCGTTTGACATCAGTTGACATTGCTCATCCTGGGATTCTAACAAAGCATCTGGAATTCTATGTCGGTCGAAGTGCAACTGTTCTCTCTGCTGCCTGAAGCAGTTGAGTTTTTTAATCCTTAATTTGTATGGCACAAATACAGTTAGGCTCCATTAGATTCCCTCTTCCCCTCCTTCTGCTCATCCAGCTTTTGATGTCTATATATTGCTCTTAGCTACAGCAATTAGGCAATTTGAAAAATACCCATTAAAAAGCCATGGACAATGATGACAACGACATCCCTTGCATTCTGCTGAATTCTAATGCTGTCATTGGCTCTGTTAGAAGGAGTAGCTGGGAGAAATTAGCTCTCATGTCGATAACTTTTAAAATTATTTTTAAATGGGTCAGGCCAAATATGATGCCTCTAACATAGTGTAGGTAGATAAAATCCCTCAAAATGGGTTTTGAGGCTTCCCTATTCTTTATTTAAAAATACCTTCTTCCATTTTTGACTATGTTCTTGCATAAAAGAAAACTATATATATATAGTTTATATATAATAATGACAAAAGTTGCTCTGATCTGAAGATAGCTTTAGGAGAACTTCACAGAAAGGAAGTTTCCTAACTTTTTCCACCCACACTCTAAAACCACCTTTACCCTCTTCCTCCCCCCCCAAAAAACCCCCTTTTCCAAAGGTCCAGTGGGCTCTCCCAAACAATGTGAATTTGGATGAACTAAATTGCCCCAGTTTGGGCAGTTCGCCTGATTTGGGGGAAATTTTCCTCTCTCCATTCAGTCTGTTTCATTGCATCACTCTTTCATCAGAAAAGTCTCATGACCTTAACAACAGGGTCATCAGGAGAGGTGGCATTAGTAGGTGTCACTGTGTGTGTGTGTGGGGGGGGGGGGATACCCTTCTATAAATTTGCAAAAGTTAAAATATGTTAGAATCCATGTTCGTATCTTTAGAGATGTAAAGAATGCTCTATCTTTTGAGCAATTTAATTTACCCCTTCCTTCTTCCTCCCCCCCCCCACCTTTAAAAAATGACTTTTAAGTACAGTGAAGAGTTGGTATCATTTTATTTATAGCCAGAATTCCACAAAATATATGGTGGAAACATGTTGTATAATATGGGTTAAGCTCACACCCTCTTAATCCTTATGCTTTAATAGGTTGATCCATGATTTTTTAAAGTGGCATATTAAAACCAGTGTTGCAACAGCCTCCTGTTGCCTCAAGCTCTTCAGAGCCAGCTGCTAAGAAGCGAAGGCTGAAGCCTTAAACAGATGCTCAGGAATGATACCAAACAGCATCGCAAAGTGTGCCTGTTCACAGCATACCTCTTTCCCTTGCGTGTGCTTTGCCTTGGACTTTCAATCAAAAATTCAGATGATGGAATGCTTGGAACCAGCAGGTATCCACCTTTTGCTGGTCCTGTACTGGCAGTATACGTTCCATTCACACAGATCCCTCCTCCAGCTGGAAACTGGGCATCAAAAGAATAAACACAATTAAGGATGACATTTGAGGCAATCCATAACATCACTTTTGATTGCAGGGGACATCTATTAAGGCATCAGCATCAATCTCTTGGCTTTGTAGAAGCCAACATGAGATAGTCTTAGCTTTGATTAGAAGGGAGCAGATAATTATATTTGCTTGGTTTTTGAAAAATAAACAAATCCTTACAGTGTACTGAAACACACAAACAAAAACCAATATACAAATACTGTATAACATTTTTGAGGTTTCTAACAGACTTCCTTCCTTGACAAATATGAATAATATACATTAGTAATTTTTACCAAAATTGAAAAGTAATATATGATGTGCCTATTTGAAAACTGAAGTAAAAGAAGTAATTAGGTCAATTTTCAACCTTTTCTGACACATGATAATTTTTGTCAACTCTGTTTGTAACTTGGCACAAGTGTAAGTAAGTCATGTACACATGTAGATCATGTACCCTACTTACTTCTTCTTCTTTGCTTCCTCTTTTACCACATCAGGTGTGCAAGGTTCTTGTTCTGGCAGTTATAGCAGTCTCCACCTGTGTTATTTGGTGTTCTTGTGAACTTTCTTTGATGTTATCTCTCCGCCTTCCTCTGGGTCTGCCTCATGGTCTTTGTCCACCTCTTTCCAAATATGCCTTGAAAGGTATGGAATTCCAAGAGAGTATCTCCAAATGGGCAAACCACTTTATTTATTGTCTCTGTATATAGTGCATGTAGCCCCACAAATGTCATATAAGCAACATAATTCTGAGGCTTATAATGGCAATATACTATTTTTCTCCTCTTTTTTTAATAATATTTTTATTTATTTCAAAAAGACAAAAAAAACAACTAACAAACATACAAAAAGAAAAAGACAATAACAATACAATACAATATTACTTCAAACTCATAGAAAATAGCACTTGATAGTAATTAAACTAGTTATTTACAATAAAAACCACAATATCAGATACCCTCATTATAGGTTATTACTATAACCATAACAATCATAAAAAATTTCAGTGCTACAACAGGTTTTTTTTTATTTCTTTACAAATTACACAACACCCAGTGAGTATTTACAATGCCCGGAGAGTTTAGTATCTATATCATCTCCAAAAACCACTTTGAGATGGTACAGGTCCAAAACTGTCCCTTGCCATAAGAGAATGATCCACAAACGGCTTACAAATACTCCAAAACCTATTTTCTTTTAATTTATCCCTTTTTACTTTTATCTCCCATGTCAGTTTGTCATTCAATGCTAAACTCCACATTTCCTTATACCACTCTCCAGTCTGTATAAATACATCATTTTTCCAATTTCTGGCAATATATTGTCTACCTGTAGTTAACATAATTTCCAATAATTCTTTTTCCTCCTTATTTAAACCCATACCTTCCACATTTGTTAATAGAGTGGTACCTGACACCAACTTAATTCTTTTGCCCATTATTTCCCCAATCTCTCCTTCTATTCTTCTCCAAAATTCATTTATTTTTTTGCAACTCCACCACATATGTTCATAAGATCCAACTGTTTCTTTGCATCTCCAACATAAATTATCCCTTTTATTATCCATCTGGTGAAGCCTCATTGGTGTCAAGTACCATTGCCACAGCATTTTAAAATTATGTTCCTTAATTCTTACTGACATTGTTCTCATTATCCTCTTTTTCCATTTATTCCTCCATTCAACATCTCCTATTTTTATATTCAAATTTTGTTCCCACTTCCGTTTCAAATCTTCCTGTGGATCTTTACCCTTATTCAGTATAATATAAAGTTTGCTTACTAGACCCTTAATGTTCTTTTCCCCTTTTCTGATCTTTAATACCAATTCTTCAAATTCGGTCTTTGTTCTATCCATCCCTACTTCTCTTCTATATTTTTTATTCCAATTCTCAACCTTCAATTTCTGAAACCAGTCCAATTTTAACTTTTCAAATATTTTTTTCCTCTTGGTTTCATCATCACAGACTTTTAACCAATCCTTCAATAGAGACAATTCATTTTTATCCAATATTTCCTTTTTTTCCTTATCTATTTTTATCGGAAAACACACCATATCAGTCAATTCCAAAATTGGAGAGAGATTTGGGACCATATCCTTCTTTACTCTTTTCCACACCTCCATGAGCCCTCTCATCATAGTATTACTTGTCTTTATCAATTTATCCTTTATTCCCAAAAATATCATTTTGCCAATATTCCTGTATTCTTTCATCTCCAATTCCTCCCAAATTATCTTTTCTCTTGCCAAGATCTTCACAACATTCTTAATTTGGAATGCTCGATAGTATGCTAACAAATTTGGCATACCCAAACCCCCTTCTTTCTGAGATAAGTACCAAAGCTTCTTTGGAAGTCTAGATTTTTTGCCTCCATTACAAAAATTATTGAACATATTTTGAAACTCATTGATTTCCTTCTCCTTCAAATGGATCGCAAGTGCGTCGAATAAAAAGTTAACCTTTGGCAGCAATATCGTTTTGCAAATTGCAATCCTCCCAAACCATGACAATTTCAACTTTTGAAACTCTTGTAATTTGTTCTTAAATTCTACTTTCAAACTGTCATAATTCAATCTTTTAAGTTCTTCCAATTTGTTTGAAATAGTTATCCCCAAATATTTCAACTTTTCTTTAATTTGTATATTAAATGTCCCCACTAGCTTTCCCATCTCCTTTACCCCCATATTTCACAGCATCAATTCTGATTTATCCCAATTTATCGTCAATCCAGTTATAGCCTCTAATTCCTGTAGTTGATCTTTAATCCTATCCATTACCACCTCTGGATGTTTCACCATTAACAGCGTGTCGTCTGCATACATGCTCACTTTATTACCCAAAATCCCTTCTATGTTTGGATCAACCCTTATACTTTTAGCTAATATTTGCATTGCCATAATAAACAGGATAGGAGATAGTGGACAGCCCTGTCTGGTACCTGCCTCAAGTTTTACCTCATCTGTAACCTCCTTGTTTACTCTGATCCTAGCGCTCCCTTTTTGGTATAATAGATCAATTGCCCTTCTAAATCTATCCCCAAATCCATAATTTCTAACTATTTCCTTAATTGAAGACCATTGTAGTGAATCAAATGCCTTAAAAATGTCTAATGATAATAAACCCACCTTTTCCTTCGTTTGATTAATATTGTCAATTAAATCTAATACTCTTCTAGTCAAGTCAGCCATGTGCCTACCTTTTAAAAAACCAACTTGATCAACATTTATATATTCCCCCATAAAACTGTTTAAACGATAAGCCAGTATTGCTGTGAAGATCTTGGCATCCTGATTTATAAGAGAAATTGGTCTATATGATTCCACCTTTTCCATATTCTTTCCCGGTTTTGGCAGCAGAACGATTATGGTACTATACCATGAAGTCGGGATTTGTCCTCCATCTAAAATATAATTGTATAGCTTCACTAACTTTGGGACCACAACATCTTTAAATTCTTTGTAAAATTCTGTCGATAACCCATCGTCACCCGGAGCTTTCCCCATCTTCAACCCACTAATTACCTCCTTTACCTCTTTATCAGTAACCCTTTCCTCCATTTTTTTCTCGATGTTCCTGTTTTATTCCATTCCCTAACTGTCTTTCCAAGATCCCTTTAAGTCTCTCCACGTCTACCTCCTTTTTTGCATATAATCTTAACCTATAAATCCAAGGATTAACCGTTGGATCTGGCTATAGGTTGCTATGCCTCGCCCTACTTGCCTGCACTCACCCTTCGTGCACACGGCCGATCTGAGTACGCAGGTCAACGAAGGATTGAGAAAACCGGCAGTGGGGCAACAGCCCCACAAACGCGAAGAAAGGGATACAACTTCACTTCCCAACATTCTTTGCGCCGCACTGCGCCAGAGCCAATCAGGCTGAGAGGCTCTCACACGGCGCAGCGTTCGGAAACGCGCCGCAGCCAATCAAAAGAAAAGCATTTTAAAAAAACGCAGCACAAACACAAAGCACCAACCCATTACAACAAGCCCCAGCGTCCTGCGCGCCATGAGCGCGCAGAATGCTGAGGAAACCGGCGCCCAAAAAATTAAAAAGAAAAACAACTCACCGCCTAACAGCCAAACACACACCAGCCGGCTTTCTTTCCCTCACCCACGGCGCCTGAAGGTCCCGACTGGAGTTTCCCCTTTAATATCAGTGGGGGGGGTTGCGATCCCCCTCTCCCCTGGCTCCCCTAGGGTTGGGAGGTTTGTGGGAACAAAAGGGGTATGTTTCCCAAACCCTTCTGGACTCAGGACACCAGGGAGAGGGGATCGATTCCCACCCCCCTCCTTAAAACAACTCCGTCTTTTCTTCTCTTTAAAAACGGAGTTGTTTTAAGGAGGGGGGAGGGAATCAATCCACTCTGTCTGGTCTACTGGATCCAGAAGAGTTGGGGGGACATACCTCTTTTGTCCCCACAAACCTCCCAACCCCAGGGGAGCCAGCGGAGAGGGGGGTCGCAACCTCCCACCCACTGATATTAAAGGGGAAACCCCGATCTACTTTCATGACTCCACATAAACAAAGCACCATAAAACAATAAAGCCCCCCTCCCTACCACCTAGCCCACCCTTCCTAACACCCAAAGACCATGCCCCCTCCCCACCACCTAGCCCACCCTTCCTAACCCCCAATGACCATGTACCTTCCCCACCACCAAATAAATAATTTTTTAAAAATTACTAAAAACACTCAAACACATCCAAAAATACACAAAAACAAAAACACCAAAAACAATACGAAGTAAACAAAGACACAATCAAAAACAAAACAAACAGACAAAAAATACAAATTCCAACCCCCCCTCCCCCCCCACCCACACACACACACAAAAGAAAGAAAACAAGCAAACTTACCAAAAGAGGTGCTACCTCCACCAGGACTGGAAAAGAAATGAATAAAGAAACACACTACTTACCAGAAGAAGCTCCACCCAGAGGCCAGGAGAGAAAAAAAAGTCAAAATACAATAACCCCTACCAGCACCACCTGCTGGCCATAACAGTAAAAACAATTCAAAAACACACAACAGCCCCAAACAAAACACAAATTCACAATTTTACACAAAAGGTCACACCAATAAAAACAAGTAAAAAAAATTACACTAAACACACTTTCACACAAATCACAAATATATGTCAATAAAATACAATAGAAACTTTAAAAAATCCTGTGCTGAGTTATAACTCAAATTTAAACTCAAAACATCTAAACACATTTTAAAAACATTGAATGTAAAAAACATTTACTTTTACATTATTAAAATTATTACCTACGGTACAACTAATTAAAAAAATTCAAAAAACTAAAACATTATTCGCTTACATAAAACAATTTGAAAAAATTATATCATACTTTCTTCTTTTATTAATCCTCAAAAAAACCCAAAAAAGCAGATCACAGTTAATAACAGCCAAGCCAAAAAATTTTACATAAATAAACATTTAAAAAAATTAAAATTACAGACTAAGCATTTTTTAAAAAAAATTAACACAATTTAACCATCCAACACAATGTAAAACTATTGCAAAAATAAAATTGGCTCATTTTTTATTAAAACACATGGGGGGAAAAGCCCGGCAACGCTGGGCAACCCTTGCTAGTGCTTGATAAAATTCCTTCACAATTTTACATTTATCCTTATTCTTATTACACCTTAACCCTTGTTTATTAACCAACACTCTGATTTCTCTTTTTTCCCTTTTAGCCTTAGCTGCTCTTGCTAGTAATCTTGAGTTGTTATTTCTAAATTCAAAATATTCTCTATTTAAATAAATCAAATCTCTTTTAACTTTGTCAATATCCTTACCCATTAACTCTGCCTTAAGTCTTTGCAATTTAGCAAAAGTTTTTTTATCTTTACTTTTTGAATGGTCATCCTGTAACTGTTTTATTTCTTTTTCTTTTTCTATCTGATCTACCTTATATCTTTTATATTTAATACTCGCCAACTTTATACTTTCCCCTCTGAAAACCGACTTCATGGTATCTCAAACAATGTTAAAATTAACTTCATTATTATCATTCCACTGCCAACTTTCTTTCCACCTTTCCATGATTTGCTCTTTACATTTTTGGTCTTTAAATAGGTTAGGATCATAACTCCAACTTCTTCCTCTTCTAATATCTTTTTGTACTTTCAGTTCCAAAAGTACTTTGGCATGGTCTGATTCCTTAAAGATCCCAATTTCCATTCCCTCAATATTTTTAATCAAATTTTCTGTAAGAAAAACATAATCTATTCTCGAGTAGGTCCCATGGACGTGTGAAAAAAAAGAATATGCCCTTTCCGAGCCCTTGATTTCTCTCCAAGAGTCCTTCAAACCCAACGCAACCATCCATTTATCTAAAACCTTCCCTTTGAAGCCAATTCCACATCTTGCTAAGTTTGTACAGTCTAAATCTGACCTTATCAAATTAAAATCTCCAGCCACAATAGTTTTTGCAACATTTTCTAGCTCCACTACTTTACGAACCTTTTCTAAGAAATCCGCTTGATGATCATTTGGAGCATATATGTTTACCAACATAATTTCCTCATCTTCTATTTTTCCTCTTACAATCAAATATCTACCCTCTTGATCAGCAACACTTTTTGTAATTTCAAATCCTAATGTTTTAGAAATCATAATTGCCACTCCTCTCGCTTTTGAAGTACCAAACGCCATCTCATAGTGTTGAATCCATCCCAAAAAGAGTTTGTTTGTGTCTTTTGACTTCTGGTGCGTTTCCTGTAAGAACACTATATCGGGTCTATCTTTCTTCAACGCCAATTCCAACCTCCGCCTCTTAAGAACAGAACCTGTACCCTTCACATTCCAGGTTAATATTTTAATATTTCCTATAATCTATTTCCTTTCTAACTTCTAAACTCTCCGTTGGGCGTGCCATCACCAACCCCTTCCCCCAAAAACACACAGATCTACATAAAACACACACTATCGCTCTCCCCACTTTCTTCAAAAAAAAAGGACGCCTTCGCCAACCAAAGAGGGGAGAGGGGGGACATGCAAGATGTGCCTACCAACCAGTGCTACGCGCTACTCACCCTTCTATATTGCTTAAATAATATGTTTTTATTGATATATTTCTCATTACTCCTTACTTGCCTCCTCCTCCACCATGATCAACAACAGCTCCTCCTCTTCCTTTCCCTGCGGTGTTCCACCTGTGGCACCACCAGCCTCTGCCCTCTCATACTCCCTCCCCAGAGCGCCCGATTCCAACAGTTCTTTCTTAAAATTATCCACTCTTCTGAACCTGTTTTTACCAACTCCAACAAACTCAAATACTCCAATGGATCGGTCCCTTCATCAATTACTTGCATTTTTTTCTCATAAAAAAAGCGCAATTGCTGTGGAAATCTCCAATTATACCTTATATTTTTACTCATCAACAATTTGGTTACAGGTCTCATCTTATATCTCCACATTCTTTCTTTCAATGAGATATCATTATATACTTCTACGTCAGAACCATCAAATTTCAGGGCATCAGGCCCAGCTTGTTTCAGAAAAGCCATTACTCTAAGCTTATCACCCCAGTTTGCAAATTTTACCAAAACATTTCTTTGAACCACTTTCCCTCTTCTTGGGCCCACCCTGTACAAATTGCTTTCCCATATTCAAACCATTTAACCACTGAACCACTCTTTCTCTTAGCTGGTCCAATGTCTGCTCAACCACCTCACAGATCACAATGTTCTGCTTTCTCATCATATCTTCCACAGCATCAATCCTTTTCTCATGTTCTTCCAATTTCAGCTTATTCTCCCGCACCGTCTCCTGAGTCCCTTTTATTTCCTTTTTTATAACATTTACATCACTTTGAACCAATTTCACATTTCCTTCTATTTTTTGCAAACTTAAGTCCACTTTTTTTTAGAAATCTGCAACAGATGATACCACCTTATCTTGTTTTTTCATCATTTCATTTCTATCTTTCACCCTTGATTCCTCATTCTTCTCCAATTTCTGGAACAGTTTACCAATTTCCACCATAATTTGGGTTTGATCATAAGGCTCAGGTGGCAGTGATGAAGACTGAGGGACCTCTTCCATTGGTGCTTTTTCTTTCCTCTTAGACTTCACAACTGGCTCTTCCTCTTTTGCTTTCCCTCTTGTACCTTTATCCATGATGACACCCAATCAAAGAGTCCAGCTTTGCAGAACGTTGCAAAATCGTAGTCAATCCAAACATGCTTGTACAACTGCAACCACTAGTGCCACCTATCCAGGCAAGCCAGACGAAGCTTTTAGGGAGGAAGAAATCCAGCGAAATCCGACGAAAAATTAATTACTGTATTCCACAGAAAAAGCAGGAACCGGAGTGTGCTCCAAACAAAAAGAAAAAAAGAATAATCCACATCCAACCCGTTTCCCCAAAGCAGGCAATCCAAATATTCACCCTCCAAACCACAAAAGTAAAAGCTCCAAGGAAACGGTCACCCAGATTTTTTCATTTGAATCAAAGCCACAAGGGAGGGGGGGTGAGAAGAAAAAAAAAGCCCAAAATCCAAGCAAAGTGGGGAAAAAACAGGAGGAGCAATATATCCAAAGGGGGAAAAAATGTTATTTATAATCCACACAGTGAGGGAACAAAAAGCAAGTTAATCCTTCTCTTGAGGCGAACGAATCAAAGCGCCCTTTTCCAGCGGGTACGTTAACTTCGGGAGGAAACCCCCCTACTTCCTCTGTGTATTGGCAGACTTTCCCCTCACTCCTCAGGCTCGAAACGCACTGAAACCCTCAAAAACTGGAGCCCAGACAAAAACTTCTTTAACCACTTTGCTGTCACCAAAACACGCCGCGGTTCTCCTGGGACGCAGGGAGGCCATAAACCAAAACACAGTCACTTTCGATTTCCAGGGCCGCCGCCATTAACGGGTCAACAGCCCGATTTTATCCATTTCCACTCCCAATTCCAAGTCCGAGCTCTTCTAAGCAAAGTCCCCAGTTAGCTTTAACTTTTCCAAGTAAACTTTCATGAACTTACGTAAAATTGTTTTCTTGCCGATTTTACTGCCGCCTCAAATCTCCACCGTCTTGCGGGTCCCGTTCTCGTCTCCTCGGCAGGGAAAGCCGCGGCTTCCGTCGCAAGCCTCACCTACCGAGAAAACCTCCCAAACTTCGACTGCCCGACTTCAAAACTTTCCAAAAAGGCAGGCAGGAGTCTTATCGACAAAAAATTCCGCTTTAAAATTTCACCACTTTACTCGTTCACATTAATTACCACTTTGGTAAGCGCGAGCGCCCAGATCAAGATGTTACTCGTCGGCCATCTTAGCCACGCCCCTATTTTTCTCCTCTTAGGGTCTTTGACTATTATATAGTGTCATATCCACAAGCATAGAAAATGTGGGGCTTTTACAATATATACCCTGGTGCTCAAAAATAGGAAAGGAGATAGTACATCTGTTTATGGTGTCCCAGGTGTTCTTGGACTTCAATTACCAGAATCCCAAGTAAGCAAACTTGCTGATCAGGGCTTATGAGAATTGAAGTCCAACAACACTTGGGGCACCAAGGTTGGCCACTCCTACTTTAGAGAGTAAGTGTTGGTCATATTGTGGAATGCTTCTCTTTCCACATGGACAAAGAAAGTCTAGCTAAATTTTCTCCCTAACATTTCAACCTTGTAGCCCCCTCCTATCAAATAAAAATCAAGGGAGTGTAAATCATTCTTTCCTTTTCTCCTCATAGTGAGATTTCTCTATGAGAAGTTCTCCTCATCCAAAATATCTCACAGGATGTCTAGGATTGTCTTTTTTTTTAAAGCCAAATTGTACAGAATCATTGGCTCCCCTGCATTGAATTTATCTTGAAAGGGCAGAAGAAACATAAAGCTGTGCAGAATTGTTACCATTCTTGAGCAGAGGAATGTCTGTTTCTGGCAAGATTCATAGCAAATGAAATTAAGCTCCACAGAATTTAACAATTTCCTGCATAGAATAAAGGCAAAAAATCCTCTAGCAACAAACAAATATGTGTGTGTGTGTATTAGAAGGGGTGGCAAGCATGGCATTTTCATAAAAAGCTGAGCAATCTCCTGATTTGGAGTCTTGGTATGGAAAGATTTAGAAAATCAAATTACACTCCCTTGATTACAGTATAATGAAAAATGTTGTGAGTACTCAGCACATCATTATTGTGATGTCCTTTTTCTATTGTGGCCATTTTGTTGCATGGGGGATTCTGCTGACATAAGTGCAGCTCTTGTCTCGATACTAAAAGAACAAGAAGTCAAAACTGTGTTTCAGGAAACAGCAAAAGACATTCCAGAGTATCATTACACTCTGGTCTCTGGGAAACTTCAGTACACTTCTTGCAAAAAAAAAATGACAGACAGACTCAAGTACTCAGTAATTGGTGATGATTTTAGCTTATTGCCTCTGGATAAGATTCCTTTCCTGAGTTTCTCTGCCTTTAGTAATTAATACCAAACTCATGGGAGCTGTGTTCAAAGCAGAAATTCTTACACAGGCTACTGAAAAATAACAAATGTCACTAAGCTTGAATCCTCAGAATCTAACTGGGACCAGAGTTTCAAACAGAACAATCAGCCTTCCTGGGGTGTCATTTTGAAAAGCAGTGGCAGTCAATCAATCTTCATTCAAACCAGAAAAGAATTGCTGCTCATCATGTCTGAAACACAACCAGTTTTAACTGAGGAGCTTACTGAACTATAAAGTCAGCAAAAAAAAAATGAGTAACAAGTGCAGAAAAGTTAGAAGTTTGCAGCTTCTTTCCTGAAAGACTTCCCTAGTCTTCATACATGGCAGGATAAGGTATGGATTGTTGGATAATCTTTGAAGGGTGGTGGCAGCTCACATCACAAAGGATTAAGGCTGAATGTTTTGAAGTGCAAGCCTTCCTCATTTCCTCTTTTGTTTCTTTAGTTCCTAATGTACAAATGTTAGGCACGGTTTTTGAAGAAGGAAAAAGAATGTTTACTTTACAAGGTTTGTATTCAAACAAAGTTGTCAGGAAGATGGCAAAATGTAATACTTCATTTTGATTGCAAAAAAGCAGGAAGAGCATTGCAGGCGCACCCACCAAATAAAGACTCAGACACGGGTATTGGATTAAAGGCATTGGGCCACTTTTATTGAATAATGCCCTAGTCCAAATTATAACTTTCAATTGGTATATCATCCAATTGTAATTCTTTAAGGCAAGCAGGCCGCAGTAGCACTGGTAAGGTTCCACCCAAAATGCCAATGGCAATTGGCTATTATGTATCAAATTGTATCAATTTGTATCAATTTGTTTGTTGACACAAACAAATTGTTGACCAAAGTCAATATACTATCTATTGACCCCACCCTCTGACGTGTATCCGTCTAAATATCAAGGTGATGCAGGCTGTGAAGCTCCTAGCATCACCCCGTTCATGGTTCGCCCTTGACCGGCCAATCCTGTTTCCCCTGTACCTATCTACGTGTTGGCCAGTCAATTGCGAACCTGCCGAATACCTATGGGTCATAAATTTTTACCTTACCAGTGCTACCTGCCAAAAGTGACCAGAGTCAACTTACCCCGTATCTCAAACACTAGCGACAGTGTGGGATGGGCGAAAAAGCGAAGAACCCGAGTGCCAATACCAGGTTCCAGCCAAAAATTCCCACCCGGCCCCAAAGTGACCAGAAAATCACACTGTCCACTAGGGAGGGGGTGGAGGGAAAAACATCTCCGCTCCGTCGCTGTAATTAAATGGCAGCGAAGCTGCCTCATGGCCACCCCTTTTAGAAAGTGGCTGGCCATGCCCCCCAACTACCTAGATATCTTAGTCCGGGGTGGGGGGCCCCGCAAAGAGCGCGGTGGCCATTTTGGCACCGCGCTTTCATTGCAGGCACACCCACCAAATAAAGACTATTGGATTAAAGGCATTGGGCCACTTTTATTGAATAATGCCCTAGTCCGAATTATAACTTTCAATTGGTGTATCATCCAATTGTAATTCTTTAAGGCAAGCAGGCCGCAGTAGCACTGGTAAGGTTCCACCCAAAATGCCAATGGCTATTGGCTACATGTATCAATTTGTATCAATTTGTTTGTTGTCACAAACAAATTGTTGACCGAAGCCAATATACTATCTATTGACCCCACCCTCTGACGTGTATCCGTCTAAATATCAAGGTGATGCAGGCTGTGAAGCTCCTAGCATCACCCCGTTCATAGTTCGCCCTTGACTGGCCAATCCTGTTTCCCCTGTACCTATCTACGTGTTGGCCAGTCAATTGCGAACCTGCCGGATACCTATGGGTCATAAATTTTTACCTTACCAGTGCTACCCGCCACACGGGGAGGCATCCATGATGACTCACCGCCCCCCCCCCCCCCCGACCGACAGCTCGGTCGCCAGGCCCGCTTGCAAATCCTCCAAAAAGAAGTAAGTGCATACCTCTGGCCGACATGTGGACCCCATCTCCTGCATACAGCCTAAAATCCTGTAACCCTATCCCCGGGTGTCGAATGGCTGTCCCTAAGCCATTCTCAACAAGGAACCGGGCGACAGCCCTGTTCACTGACCGCTGAGCACGGTCCAAACCCCTGACCACCGAGCACGGTCCAAACCCCTGAACGGAATGCGGAAGCCAAACTTAAAACCTTCACGTAGGTAAATTACATCATCCCATCTAGGATATGTGCTCAACCAGCGTTCAAGCACCAAGGAATTAATTGGGGAGGGGGCCTTTTGTATAGGTAGTGGCATCAGAGGGGGCTCTGGCCATCGCTTGAAATCCCATGCCCCTGCCCCGCGACCCACCAGCTCACGGGCATGCAGAGGTGGCATGAGGGCCGGAACAAGAAGGGCACTCGTGCTTGAACCTACACTGGCGCTTGTTGCACACTCCGTTTGTGGAGAAACTCCAACACAGAAGGCACGCTGGAACCCCCTGCCCCGCTGGCTGGCGGGGAGTCTGTGTCGTAGCCGCCCGCTGTATGGCATTGCCACAGTGGTACCGGTCACCTGGCGCCGGCCGTGTAGGGGTCATATACAGCAGCCACAACTGCTGGCAGGGCTCGTCCCACCGCATCTCCGGGTGAAGGGCAGCCCTCATCCTAAATTCTTTGTCATAGGCCAACCATGACGGGCCAGGAAAATCCACAACGGCCCGGTAAATATTGTCCAAGTACTGGACCATTGGGATGGCCAAATCAGGATGGGCCCTAAGATATACCGCCATGTAAATCAATAAGCCGGTAACCAATTGGCCCAAGTGCGAGGCGGCTTGCGACGATGGGACAGTTCCTTGTCCCTGTCATCCTGCCCCTCCCTCTCCTCCTTAGTCGGTTCCCAGTTAAGGAGGGTGAATATATCCACATATTCCCCCCGCCAAATTTTTCCCCTAGTAGCCTGGGATAGATGATCACCTGGAGTAACCGGCCGTCGGGAGGGCCGCAGTTGGTACAGAGTGCAGTGGAGGAACAAAAGATGTGCCCTGTCGCACCCCTGCGAAGTTGGCCATAACGGCCATGGGGGCCGCCCCTGGAAGAACCTGGGGGTAATTAGGTGCCCAGGAGGTCACAGGGCCATATGGCGTGAACTGCCCCCCCACGTAGGTCTGTTGTGGCCATGGCCATTGAACCCCCACAGTGTTGTTAGACAGTGGCAGAGGTGTGCTAACTTGACCTGCATACTCACTCGGTGCACCCCCAAGGGCCGCCCCCACTGGGGGTTCCGGCCCGTGGCGGGCATCGGAGCTCGCAATGGTCATCGAGCTCTGGGCTTCCGTGTGTCCACGCCAAGCACGGCCAGTCCCAGATGGTATGCCCTGCTGAGACGGCTGGATGGGGAGCTGCGAGGCACCAGCCTGCGCTGGCATGATGGCCCCCAGCAGCTTGACCCTGTTGGTGGCATGCTGAGCCACAGCCGAGGAGCTGCCAAGGCCGCCCTCCATAGCAGGTGGTGCCATCCCCATGGATGCCTCAAGTGCCGATATACGGGCCAGGAGAGCATCCACGATGGCAGACCCACCAGAATAAGGTGGGCCGGGTGGGCCAGACAGCCCACCGGGCAACCCATGGGAAATCGAAGGAGGAAAACCCAGGTGTGATCCCTGGCCCGAATAGGGCCATGTCCAATAATCCAGCCCGTGAGGGGCCGGTGGAATAACAGGGCGCGGTCCCGCACCGCGCCCGCATGGGCCGCTGGGACCCATGCTGGGCAAGGAATCAGTAGGGGCAGTAACCCCAGGGGAGCAGGCCCGCGCAGCCCCCGCCCGAGTCCTACAACTGGGCAGGTAGGCAGGGGCCTGGTCACCCACATTGGTGGCAGTGGGCATGATGACACTGCCACCTCCATGTGGGATGCACGCCCGAGCCCTCTGGCCCGGTGGCGGCCCCACCCAAAAAGCGGAGGGGGTTGGCCGAGCCCTCCCCCTCGGACGTGGCTTCGATGCTGCAGCGGTCTTCCGCTTGGGTGCCATAGCCACCCAAGCGCTGAATTGGCAGTTCTGAACTGCCTCGATAAAGATATCCTCCGATCAGGAGGCTATAGGTACAAACAGCGTCGGAGCGAACTTCTCCGCTCCGTCGCTGTAATAAAATGGCAGCGAAGCTGCCTCGTGGCCACCCCTTTTATAAAGGAGCTGGCCACACCCCCTAACTACCCGGATGTCTTCGTCCGGGGGGCCCCGCAAAGAGCATGGTGGCCATTTTGGCGCCGCACTTTCAATCTCTTAAGCAAATGATGGTTCCAAGAGGGCACTGAAGTTGCTGAGTAAAAACATTTTGAGTCAAAAAGACAGGTGGACCAGTAAGAAAGGCTAAACCAAACTTGCTGCAGTGGTAGCAGTACAAGAACAACATGTGTAAAATTTAGAATGAAAAGACAGTTATATTTGGAATGAAGAAACATTTTAGCCTGCTGATTGGCTGTTTATATTCAAAAACAGCCAATGATTGCCTGTTAAATGCTCTTCCTATCTCCATGCTACTATACAAAACAAACACAAGCACAATGAGATTGCCTGCTGCAAGCTCTATGGGGTATGACAGAGCTGTGGGATGGATTTTTAACACTTCTGACTGCAGATGGGGAAATGTGCTTAAGAAATCGTTATAATATAGCCATATATGATGATCCTGTGCCCTCCACAAAACCACAGTAGAAATTTTGGACTACAATACCCGTTGTTTTCTCTGACAATAGATATGTTACATATACTGGTAGGAAAGACTGGTAAGGTAAAGGTAGGGTTGCCATATGTCCCGGAAAACCGGGATTGTCCCGGATTCAAGATCAGAAAAATTGTCCCAGCCAGTTTAATAAAAATCATGCTAAAGTCCCGGATTTTTAAAACTTACTGATTGTGTATTATAACACACCATTAAAATAAATTCAAACTCTCACCATCAAACAAGTGATTTCCTGCCACATTGGAGTTGAAGTATACCTGGAGAAAAATCTTAATGTCCTTGCCTCAAACCACTGCCTGATAAGTGTGACCAGTGTGTTTCCTGGAACTGAGGACGTTAAGAGTTGACCGTGACACGACTTCTCAGAAGTAAAACTGATTATCTTTGCAGGCGCACCCCCCCAATAATGGACTCAGACACAAATGAAAGTGGATAACGGCATTGGGCCACATTTATTGATTCATGCCCTAGTCCGAATTATAAATTTCTATTGGTAAAACGACCAATCATAATTCTTAAGGCAAGCAGGCCGAAGTAACACTGGTAAGGTACCACCCAAAATTACCAACGGCAATTGTTACAATGTATCTATTTGTATCAATTTGTTTGTTGACAACAAACAAATTGTTGACCGTAGTCAATATCTAACTAATGACCCCACCCTCTGACGTGTATCCGTAAAATCAGGGGGTGATTCCAGCTGTCTAGTGGTAACCATCACCCCCTCGCCTGGTTCGTCGTTGACCGGACAACGTTTAAACAACTTATGCCTATCTAGTGTTGTCCAGTCAATTGCGAACCTGCCGGATACCTGTGGGTCATAAATGTTTACCTTACCAGTGCTACCCGCCCATGTGACCAAAGTCAACAGCAGCACAAAACAAACCCCTATATCAAACCATAGCAACAGTGTGGGATGGGCAAAAAAGCCAGGACTCAAGGGCCAATTGCGAGTCCCAGCCAAAAATTCCGACCCGGCCCCGAAGCGACCAAAAAAAATCACACTGTTAACTAGGGAGGGGGTGGAGGGGAAAAACTTCTCCGCTCCGTCGCTTCGCCAAAATGGCAGCACGGCTGCCTCGTGGCCAGCCCTTTTATTAGGGTGCTGGCCACGCCCCTAACTACCCGGATGGCTTCGTCCGGTGGGGGGGGCGCAAAGAGCGCGGCGGCCATTTTGGCACCACGCTTCCATTGCAGGTGCACCCCCCCAATAATGGACTCAGACACAAATGAAAGTGGATAACGGCATTGGGCCACATTTATTGATTCATGCCCTAGTCCGAATTATAAATTTCTATTGGTAAAACGACCAATCATAATTCTTAAGGCAAGCAGGCCGAAGTAACACTGGTAAGGTACCACCCAAAATTGCCAACGCAATTGTTACAATGTATCTATTTGTATCAATTTGTTTGTTGACAACAAACAAATTGTTGACCGTAGTCAATATCTAACTAATGACCCCACCCTCTGACGTGTATCCGTAAAATCAGGGGGTGATTCCAGCTGTCTAGTGGTAACCATCACCCCCTCGCCTGGTTCGTCGTTGACCGGACAACGTTTAAACAACTTATGCCTATCTAGTGTTGTCCAGTCAATTGCGAACCTGCCGGATACCTGTGGGTCATAAATGTTTACCTTACCAGTGCTACCCGCCACCCGGAGAGGCTTCAATAAAGGCTCGACGCCCCCCCCCAAGACCGTCAGCTCGGTCGACAGGCCTGCTCGCCAATCACCCAACAGGAGGTCCATACCTCCTCGCGACAGATGGACCCCATCCCCTGCATAAAGCCCATAATTTCGCAGACTAATGGCCGGATGAGGACTGACCCGCCCCCAGCCCTTGGTCGAAAGGAATCGGGCCACCGCCCTGTTCACCATGCGCCTAGCGCGGTCCAAGGCTTGAAGGTCAAGGCCTCCCCTATAAGCGTGCCGTGGGACCATATCTGACCAAACAAGGGTTGTGGCGGGCCATACGTAATGTAAGTAGGCGAGGTCACTGCAAATCGCATGCTTCAGCGATAAGCCAGTGACCTGTCCCAAATCATTACCCCCAAGATGTATTATCAGGATGTCGGGTGGGTCAGCGTGCCTTGCCGAAAAGAGGAATGGCAAGAGCTCCCTCCACAACATACCGGGCTTACCGTACCAAGTGAGACTTGCGTACGCACCGAGTCCCAGTCGGGGTCCCCAATCTGTCGCCGCAGCGTAACGCGCTGCCCTGTGCACGTAGCTATGGCCCACCAGCCATACTGTCACCGGTGTAATACGACACCCAGGGTCTGTCAAGTGAAAAAACAGGGAAGGAAGAGATATGTGGTGACTAAAAAACGGTACTCACGGTGGGAGTGGGCGAACATAAAACTGGAAACACTGCGAGGCCCACCTCCCCATGCTGCGTATGTCAGCCCCGGAGTACCCGTAAGCAGCCGCAGTAGAGGCCGCCCCAATTCTAAATGAATGGGTGCCGTAACGGGCCCCAGGGAGGCCAACCCTACCCAGTGCCTTCCCAGTCACCTTCCAAAATTGAAATTTAGTAAGGGGAGACCCATCTTGGTGACAGAAAAACTGGCCATGGTGCGTGCCACGCAGTGCAAGGAACTCCTGTAGGGCACCAACCGGACAGATGTCTGCCAAGGAACATCGTAGCAGTCTTACACCACTGCCTACGCCGTGCTGATCTGTTTTAGAGGAATGTATCCTCAACTGAGCCCAATCATTACAAACATAGACATCTTCGAGTTCCAGTGCCCTACGACTTGCATCCGCCTTAGTCAGCATCACAAGCTCGCTGATGCGGAGCGCTCCAAAAAAGGCTACCGTTGTAGCCGCATGAAACAGGGCTGCCTCATACCTATTGAAACATAGGTCATGCCAGCCCCGTGCCAGTTGGGTAAGAACCCCCGGGGAAATTGGGTCGTCCAGGCTACGCCCACGTTCCCGCACCCACCCCTCCAAAACGTGTCTCACACGGAAATCAGCGGTACTGTCCGCATGACCTCCTACCTTGGCCATAAAAGCCAGTGCTGATAGCCTAGATGCTATGGTGCGGGGTGCCAGGCCCTGAGCGTGCAAGTAAACCATGAACTGAAGGAGGTGGGCCACTGGGATCGGCCAGGTATCTGGCAGGCGAGATTGGGTACAAAAGGTCTGAAAGGAAACCAACGCGTGTTGATACGCCTTACGCGTGCGTGGCGCCAGAGACATGCCGATCGCCCCGTTCACCTCTCCCTGCCAAAGGTCCATATCTCCTCCGGGAGTGGCGAGGGAAATTCCTCCGCATCCGGGGCCAAGGCACGGAACCGGGAGATCTGCAGGCGGGACAAAGCATCAGCAATATCATTATTCACCCCCGGGACATGCCTGGCCCTGAACAGTACATTGAGGCGCAGGCTGCGCAATACAAACTGGCGCACTAGGTCCATGACCCTGGGAGACTTAGAGGTCTGTGAGTTGACAATGTGGACAACGGCCGCATTGTCACACCAGAAATGCACCACAGAGTTGGCCCACTCCTCGCCCCATAGCATCAAGGCCCCCAGTATGGGGAAAAATTCCAAATACGTGAGATCCCTCAGGCGACCCGTGCCTGACCATGCTGGTGGCCATCCACCATAGGCCCACTTCCCATTGCAGTACATCCCATAACCAAGGGATCCCGAGGCATCAGACTGAATCTGAAATTGAGGTGAAGCCAGGAGGTCAGACCTCCAAAATGAGACCCCATTAAACTCCCTCAGGAACTGGAGCCATATGTGCATATCTGCCCTGATGCCCCGTGTCAACCTGGTCCTATGATGGGGCCTGGATAAGCCTGACATGGCGTCGCACAAGCGCCGAGCAAATGCCCTGCCAGGTGCGACCACCCTGCAAGCGAAATTAAGGTGTCCATGTAGCACCTGCAGTTCCCAAAGGGATGCCTTGCGCTTAGCCAGCAAGTCCGATATAAGGGCAACTATCTTTGACACCTTGTCTTCCGGTAACCTAGACGCCTGCGCTACCGTGTCAATCTCCACCCCCAGGAATACTAACTTATTAGACGGGCCTTCGGTCTTTTCGGGCGCTAAAGGGACACCGAGTTCCTCCATTAGCGTCTGAAATGTGTTGAGGAGACGTGTGCACGTGTCCCAGCCCCGTTCACCCCCGAATAAAAAGTCATCCAGGTAATGGGCTACAGACCGAGACCCTGACCTACTGACAAATGCCCACTGCAGGAATGTACTGAAACGCTCGAAAGCCGAGCAGGATATGGAACAGCCAAATGGCATGGCCTTGTCAAAATAATATTCACCCCGGAATTTGAAACCCAGCAACTCAAAGTCACCCGGGTGCACTGGCAGGAGACGAAAAGCCGACTTGATGTCACACTTAGCTAACAGGGCACCCGGGCCACATGAGCGCACCATGCGCAATGCCTGGTCAAAGGATGTATACCCGACAGAACAAAGGTCATCAGGTATAGCATCATTGACCGAATGACCGGCTGGGTAGGACAAGTGATGAATCAGGCGGAATTCACCCGGGGACTTCTTGGGCACTAGTCCTAGAGGAGAGACTTTAAGATTGGGGAAAGGGGGTACGGGGAAAGGGCCAGCGACCCTGCCCGCAGCAATCTCCTTATTAATGCTGGCGGCAGCCACCTCCTCCCTACCTCTAAGTGACAAAAGGTTGGGTGCATCTTGTGGTGACCTATCCCCCTTGAAAGGAATACGGAAACCCAGTTGAAAACCCTGAAGGAGGTACACAGCGTCTGCTTTCTTCGGGTACAATGCGAGCCAACGCTCCAGCATGTCGACATTAATTGGGGAGGGGGCCTTTCGGTGAACCCGCTCCCTCCGTGGCAGTCCTAGCTACCCCTTGTCCGCCCCTACCCCTGCCCCTGTATCCTCCCGGCCTGGGACAGGCGGAGGCAGCATGGGGGCCAGAACAAGAGGGGCACTCGTGCTTGTACTTGCAATTTTTCCTGTTGCAAGAACCATTGGACGAGAAGGTCCAGCACAGCAGGCGGGCTGGAAACTCCTGCCCCGCCACTTGGCGGGGAACCTGTACCGGGGCCGCTCGTTGGACCGCATGCCCACAATGGTATCTCTCCCCAGGCGCCGGGCGCGTGGGGGTCATATACAGAAGCCACAGCTTCTGGCAGGGCTCATCCCACCTCATCTCTGGGTGCAGTGGAATCCTCATGCGGAATTCTTCATCGTAAGCCAGCCACGACGGACCCGGGAAGTCAACCATAGCCCGGTAAATGTTGTCCAGATACTGGACCATAGGGATGGCCAAATCCGGCCTAGCCCTGAGGTAAACAGCCATGTAAATTAGGTACGCTGGCAACCAATTTGCCCACGTGCGTGGCGGCTTACGACGACGTGCCTGCTCCTTATCCTTCTCGTCCAGCCCCTCCCTCTCTTCCTTGGTCGGCTCCCTATTAAGCAGGGAGAAGATATCTACATACTCGCCCCTCCAGATCTTTTCCTTGGTGGACTGGGCCAGATGGTCCCCCAGGGGCAAGGAATACCCTGCTGTTGGCAATGCCGACACCGTCACAGAGGGAACTGCGGGCAAAGCAAAGGGGGCCTGTACCAGCCCGGGGATCCCCAACACATTCCCCCCCACATAGGGGGCGCCACCCGGACCCGGGCCTTGTGTCAGGGATGAAGTCGCCGGGTGGGCCGAGGGCAATTGGACCGCCGGGCCACCCGTGCGAGGCCATGGCCATTGGAAACCCCCCCCCCCCATGGAAGTCAGTTGTGTGGGTGCGCTAGCTTGAACTGCATACTCACCTGATGCACCCCCACGGGCCGCCCCCACCGGGGGTTCCGGCCCGCTGGGGGCGTCGGAGCTCACGACCGAAGCTGAGCTCGCCGACGGGGCCAGGCCAGCACCAGACTGCTGCACCTGTTGAGTGGGGAGCTGTGAGGCAGTGGCCGCCACCGGCCCGCGCGCCTCAGGCGGCTCAACCCGACCCGTCGCCATCCGCTGTTCGGCAGCCAAAGGGGGCACCTGGAATCCCAGAGGCACCCCTGTCTGATTGGCCCTCGCCAAGGACGCTTCAAGGGCCGCTACACGGGCCAGAATGGCCTCTACGGTGACAGAGACCCCAGCCCCAACAGGGGGCAAATGGGCAGCCGGCCCATAGATCCCGGGTACCTGTCCAGGCCCCTGCGTGGCGGCTTACGACGACGTGCCTGCTCCTTATCCTTCTCGTCCAGCCCCTCCCTCTCTTCCTTGGTCGGCTCCCTATTAAGCAGGGAGAAGATATCTACATACTCGCCCCTCCAGATCTTTTCCTTGGTGGACTGGGCCAGATGGTCCCCCAGGGGCAAGGAATACCCTGCTGTTGGCAATGCCGACACCGTCACAGAGGGAACTGCGGGCAAAGCAAAGGGGGCCTGTACCAGCCCGGGGATCCCCAACACATTCCCCCCCACATAGGGGGCGCCACCCGGACCCGGGCCTTGTGTCAGGGATGAAGTCGCCGGGTGGGCCGAGGGCAATTGGACCGCCGGGCCACCCGTGCGAGGCCATGGCCATTGGAAACCCCCCCCCCATGGAAGTCAGTTGTGTGGGTGCGCTAGCTTGAACTGCATACTCACCTGATGCACCCCCACGGGCCGCCCCCACCGGGGGTTCCGGCCCGCTGGGGGCGTCGGAGCTCACGACCGAAGCTGAGCTCGCCGACGGGGCCAGGCCAGCACCAGACTGCTGCACCTGTTGAGTGGGGAGCTGCGAGGCAGTGGCCGCCACCGGCCCGCGCGCCTCAGGCGGCTCAACCCGACCCGTCGCCATCCGCTGTTCGGCAGCCAAAGGGGGCACCTGGAATCCCAGAGGCACCCCTGTCTGATTGGCCCTCGCCAAGGACGCTTCAAGGGCCGCTACACGGGCCAGAATGGCCTCTACGGTGACAGAGACCCCAGCCCCAACAGGGGGCAAATGGGCAGCCGGCCCATAGATCCCGGGTACCTGTCCAGGCCCCTGAGTCCCAGGGGCCAGATAAGGCCAAGAGCCCATGCTCTGCCCTTGAGGAGCCGTGGGCACGCCCTGCAAAGGCAGGGAACCCAACCACCCCCCGTGGCCCGCTCCCCCCATGGGAAACTGCGCGCCCGGGCAAGCGGGCCCAGCCACGCCAAGGGCCGAGGCCCCGTCCGGGGCAGCCTGCGTGCACCGCGCATCAGGCCAAGGAGCCACGGATCCCATCCCACCGGTCCCGGTGGGCTCCGTTAAAGGTGGCTGTTGCGCGGGCACAGTCGCGGTCCTCCGACCCGGCTGGTGTCTCCGCGCCGATCGAGCCACGTTAGCAGCTGCCTTCTTCTTGGAGGGCATAGCTGAGTTAGCTAGGAAGCCTAAGAAGAGAAAAAGCTGCCCAAAAGGCTTCCTCTGGAAGGATACGAGTGACGGAGGTAAGAGGGAAAAACTTCTCCGCTCCGTCGCTTCGCCAAAATGGCAGCACGGCTGCCTCGTGGCCAGCCCTTTTATTAGGGTGCTGGCCACGCCCCTAACTACCTGGATGGCTTCGTCCGGGGGGGCCGCAAAGAGCGCGGCGGCCATTTTGGCGCCACGCTTCCATACAGTAAGAATTAACTGTTGTAAAAAAAATCATTTATCTATTGATATATTTAATGTAAAAGTTTTACAGCTGTCATTATATTATGTTTGTTTTTTAAAAGGCTATATTGTAGATTACCTGCCCATTTTTGTCAAATATACTTCTGTCACAGTTTTGTGGGAGAGAATTATGGCAACTCTAGGTAAAGGTAAAGGTCGCCCTTGCTAGAAAGCCAATTGTATCTGACTCTAGGGTTCAGTGCTCATCTCTGCACAAGTTTCCGTGGACATGCCTCAACAGTGGAGTGCACAGAACACTGTTTACCTTCCCACCAAAGTGGTCCCTATTTATTTACTTGTAATTTATTGCTTTCGAACTGCTAGGTTGGCAGAAGAGAAAAGACTGGTAGATTGGGGCAAACTGCCTGCCAATACTCAAAACATGTACCATTCACCCTTGTTCAGAAATTTCTCATCAGCACAGTTATCATTTCTCTGTCACCCTTATTTCTTTTCTCTTAAAATGGTCCAAGTTGTCCTTCAGCTCCAGGTTTTCAAATGAGGTCCTCCAGTCCTTGTTATGAAACAGTTCTCAGCAGCCTTACTCAGCATAGCCAATGGTGAACTGATGTGAGCTGTGGTCCAATGATGTGTCTAAGGCTACATGTTCCTTAGCCTTCTTTTATACATTACATTAATGCTGTAGAGCTGGATTTCTGTTTAAGAGGCCTGAAACACACAATTTACCTGTCACCTCTTTCTGTGGGTAAAATTATCTCCCCAGTAAAATCCTTGCCTTCATTGTGAAGAGTACATGTCATGCAAGTTGAGAATGCCATGTTTATTTCCCTGCCTTCATGTCTTGTCCTTTTCAATGACATCTGGAAGGTGGTGGCCATACAGTGGATCCAACCTGAATTATAAATTCTGCTTCGCAATATAGCTGAAAGGAAACAGAAAGTTTTATTAGTAAAGGTAAAAGTTTCCCTTGCTCGAAAGCCAGTCGTATCCGACTCTAGGGTTCAGTGCTCAGCCTCATCTCTGTTTCAAAGCCAAAGAGCCAGTACTGTCTGTTTCTGCAGACGATTCCGTGGTCATGTGGCAGGTATGACTAGACACCGGAGCACACAGAACGCTGTTACCTTCCCCGCGAAGTGGTCTCTATTTATCTATTTGCCATTTCTTGCTTTCAAACTGCTAGTTTGGCAGGAGCTGGGACAAAGACGGGAGCTCATTCTGTCCTGCAGTATTTGTGTAACGGCTGCTGCTACAGATGCCACAAGACAAAAGGTGTGTCCCCCCCCCCCCCTCCTCTTTCTTCCTTGTTCACTAAGCTGCTGCTGCTGCCACCTGCTGGTGGTTCCAATAGAAGTGCAAGAAAAATGCATGATTTCCCCTCCCCCCAAATCAAGTGGTTGGAAAACCATAGATTTTCAATGTTTTTTATGGAACCGGGATGGACAGATACAAAATGTGAAATTCATGGTTTTCCGTGACATATGGCAACTCTACATTTGTGCTGGATCTCATATCCCCCAAAATATGTTATTGCATTATTTTCTTTTTTAAAAAACCATTTTAAGATGGTGTTTTGAAATAGCAAGATGATCCTCATCCAGTAGGTTACTTTTATTCCCCTCTGTTAACATCTGAAGTCAGAAACTTTTTATTGCTCTGTTAACATCTGCAGTCAGAAACTGCCAAGATTCCATCATTCTTAACATCACTTTCTGCAACTTAGTTTTCAGCTGACATTAGGAGGATGGATACTATAAGAAACGCGAAGACTGGGCTCATAATTTATTTTGCCTGAAACCATTTTTAATTAGATGTCATTTGAGAATATCTTTTTAATTACCGCTTAGAGCTTCTGGTCACTGAACTCTGCACAGTGCTCCTGTATGCTAATGAGCAAGTTGCTTAGAAGTGTAAATCCTGAAATTGTAAGCTCAAAAGCAGTCGTTAATATCTGGTTCTTAAAAGATTGGTGCTAGCCCTAAGTCTCCCCCCCTCTCTTTTAACAAAAGACACACATCTGTGGTTATTCCATAAAATATAACATAGGGTCAAAAATCAGGTAGTGAGACACTTCTCATGGCTGTCTTATATTAATAGTAAAGGTAAAGGTTTCCTTTGCTCAAAAGCCAGTCGTATCCGACTCTACGGTTCAGTGCTCATCTCTGTTTCAAAGCCGAAGAGCCAGCATTGTCTGCTTCTGCAGACGTTTCCATGGTCATATGACAGGCATGATTAGACACCGGAGTACACAGAACGCTGTTACCTTCCCACCAAAGTGGTCCCTATTTATCTACTTGCAATGTCTTGCTTTTGAACTGCTAGGTTGGCAGGAGCTGGGACAAAGACGGGAGCTCATTCCATCCTGCAGTACTCGGGAATCGAACTGCTGACCTTCCGCCTCCCAGTCAGCGACTTAGCCACTTGAGCCACTGAATATCAGGGATATGAATATTATTGAACAGACTCTTCAACATTCAAATAATTATTAACACTTTGACCGGTCAGCTAAGGAATCCGAGCAACCTGTGACAACCTCTTGGGTACTACAGAAGATGGGTGAGCAAATGGTGGGAGGATGCTTAGTATTCAGGTCATTTGGAACACTGACCATTTCACTAGGCCAACTGACACATATTATTGCACTGCTTAAACTAAAAAAATGTGCCTTAAAGCACACCCAATTTCCCCTCAAAGCAATAAACACAGAGACAAGGTCCAGTAGTCAAGTTGGGAGTGAAAAATATTCAAAAAACCTTATTTTTGGATTTTCAGGCATTATTCATCTCAACAAGAAACACAAGAGATAGGCTTATATTAAAGTATTCCTGTCTGATGGGAGATGGGTGAAATATACCTGTGGTGCCTAACACAGAGTAATACTTTCATAGATACAAAGTAGAGGGGGGAACCCTCCTTGCACCTATGATAACATTGTGTGTGTTTTTCCATATCAAGTTGTCTTTTCATTTTTATTCCATTCAGAGTGGCAAATTTGCAGTCACAGAGCTGGACCATAAGGAAAGCTGAGCACAGAAGAATAGACACCTTTGAACTGTGGTGATGGAGGAGACTCTTGAGAGTCCCCTGGACTGAAAGGAGCTGAAATCAGTCAATCTTGAAGGAAATCAACCCTGACTTCTCAAAAGGACAAATACTGAATGTGAAGCTCAAGTACTTTGGCCACCAAATGAGAAGAGAGGACTCACTTGAGAAGGCCTTGATGCTGGGAAAGATCGAAGGCAAAAGGAGAAGGGGTCAGCAGAGAATGAGGTGGATGGAATCATTGATACGATGGGTGTAGATCTGGCTGGGCTGTGGAGGATGGCAGAGGACAGAGGAGCCAGGCGTGTGGTGGTCCATGGGGGTCGCAAAGGATCGGACTAGACTGTGTGACTGAACAACAAAAATAAGGTGAACAATTGCACAGTTTCAGTAGAAGCCTGATGAAGACTAGTATAAGTCAAAAGCTGGCAAACTTTTTTTAAAATGCATTGGTCTAATAAAGGTATCACTCAGCCTTGCCTTTGTTTTGTGTAAAGGCCATCTGTTTTTGTTTGTTTGTTTAGTGGAAGTTTGGGTCTTCTTTTCTAGTCTACCGAGTCTTTAGTGGAGGGATCATACAAATAATCTTAGCTTCATTTTGTATAGAATGAAGAGTGAGTCTAGTGTTTTTTTTTATTTCATGTGCTAGAGAGTCCTATTAAGCTAATTTGAATCCAGTAGGGATTGATACCTGACTGCTCCTTAGAAGGACAAATGCTGAAGATGAAGCTCAAGTACTTTGGCCACCAAATGAAAAGTGAAGCCTCACTGGAGAACACCCTAATTGTAGGAAAGATCAAAGGCAAAATGAGAAGGGGCGGCAGAGGATTAGATGGCTAGACAACATCGTTCATGCAGTGGGCATAGATGTGGGCAGCCTCCAGAGGATGGCAGATGACAGAGTAGTCTGGTGTGCTGTGGTCCATAGGGTTGAACTCAACTGTGCAACCGAACAACAGAAGGAATTGATTACTATGCTTCAAGAGCCACCTTGAATGGCATATCAAAGCTCTATACTAGATTGCATCTAAGCCAACACTTTCAGTCAATGTTTCTTACATAAGTGTAACTGAAAGGGGCTAGTTGGTCCTTTAAAGACCAGTGGTCCCTATTCTTGGCCTTCCTGCTTATTATTATTCTGTGTCTAGGCCGGATGTAAAATTGCCAAAATGAAGCCACCTTTTGGTGAGTTCATTCTGCAGTTCCTTTCGCCTGACCTAGTGTGAAAAAAGATTAGCTGGCAACACAGAGTTGCTATTACCAGGGTATGCTCCATTGTGGTTCAAAAATACCACAATCTTTGAGGAGGCTCTTTCTGTAACCCCGGGTTTCCTGACAGTTTGAGATTATAACATTCCTAAGCACTAAGGAAATGTCTCTACAGAATCAAGCTTGGGCTACCTACAGTAGTATAAGTCCAGGTTTGAAAGAGATCTCCTTTGGTCCTTTCCCTTCAGAGAATGCAAATGTGGACTGATGTGGTTGCAGAGATGATATGTCAGAAACTTGCATTGTTAATGAGTAGAACTTCCATAAATATTGCTTCTAAAACAGAATTAAATTTACATTTCAAATCAGTGGTGGTATTAAAAAAAATTACTACCTACTCTGTGGGCGTGGTATGTGGCCGTGGCCAGGGGGAAAGCCCTGCATTGCACCCATATTAGGACTACTTTATTTCAGAACCTGGATGGGCGGGGTCAGTTGGAATTTCTGCTACTGGTTCTGGCAAACTGGGCCAAACCTACCAAATCCCACCACTGTTTCAAATGTTATTTTTGTACAATGAGTAGCCCTTTTTCTGGCATTTATTCAAAAAGTAGCAAATTTTATCTTACTAGGATGATTAAATTGCTTTATTTCTGTGCTCTTTCCCCAACCATATGCATTGTCTCTATCTGATCCATCTGTTTCTCTTAATCCCCCCCAAAGTTATCCCATGCATCTGAGGAAGTGGGCTGTGTGCCTACAATCTCACAATAAAAGAAATACATGAATCTTTACAACCAATTAATAATTACAACCAACTGTCTAATACAGTGATGGCAAAACTTTTTTGAGACCGAGTGCCCAAACTGCAACCCAAAACCCACTTATTTATCACAAACTGCCAGCATGGCAATTAAACCTGAATATTGAGGTTTTAGTTTAGCAAAAACAACTCATACATTAACATCTTTTGTCTTAAAAGAAAAATACAATAATAGAGCTTTCAGTGATACAAACCTAACTCCTCTCCATCCCTACCACGGGAATCACCTTTGTCACAGACTCAATAGGCTGCTGTCTACGCTGCATCCTCATACCACAAGTGAGTCACTAGACATAGGAGGGAGGAAGCACTCCCATTGGGCTGCTGGGAGAGGGGTGGGTGATGTGAGAAAAGTCCTCAGGTGCATGTGGCGAGGGGAAGGGGAACAGTCTGGCCCCACATCCCTCTGGCTTTCTAGTAATGAACTCTGGTTAACTCTATGCTGGGATGACGGCACGCATGCCCACAGAGAGCGCTCTGAGTACCACCTCTGACACACATCCCATAGATTCACCACCACTGGTCTAATACATCAGCAATATTTGCCCAAAACAGTATTTTGATGCTTATTTATGTTGGAACCATAAGCAAAGATGAAGCAACTTAAGATGTAGCAGCATGTGACAATGTATCTTACTTATCTCCTTCTCCAAACAAGTTTAAACTTACGTAACTAACTAGTCCAGATCTTTCCAATCAAACATCCTTTGTTGTACTCTATTATTACCATAATGATCAATCATTAGCATATTGGGAAGGTAAATGACATGAGCATTTAGTATCTCTGTCAGTAACATGAAATCAAACAAATTTAAAAATGAAAAATGAGAGAACCAACATCAAATATTTAACATGAATTGATTAACATTTAGATGTAATCAGTCCCAAACATGAAGTGTTATTAATTCAGATAGTGACTACTTTGGTCAGTTGATTACAAATCAATGGGGCCAACAGTAGAATAAATGACACAACCCCTTTCTAATCTCTAGCTTTTAAGCATATTTTATGGACAATGAGTTAAGTAAACAAAAACAACTCACAGAAAGTTTGAAACAAAACTGCTTCCTGTATTCCCTTTTGTATTGGACTGAAGAACTTATTTTCAAATATTTCCAAGAGGAACTCCAAATTTATATTGTTTTATATAAAGGATGGACATTTTTTTAAAAAAATGATGACTACTAGCTTAAAAGATATGATTATATGTTATACATTATTTACATCAAGTGTTTATTTATTCGGGATTTGAGCAAAGGTCAATATCACTACTTCAAATATTTTCTTTACTTACAATTATTTTTTAGGCATAATAATTATTTAGAATTATTTCCCAACACTTCTAATACCAATGCAACATTCAAAGGATCTCATGGTAATTTAAAACCAGGGTTGGTTTAAAAATATTAAAATTAAAAGTTAGATCAAGAAATCAAATACTATAGTCAGTGTATATAATGTGGGGGGGGGGGAGAGACTTCATAACATAGGGCGTAAGTTAGAATTCAGGGAAGGTAGAGGAAGTTAATTTGTTTATCATCATTATCATCATCATTATCATCATCATCATCTTCATCATCATCATCATTATCTTGTTTTTGTTTTTTTCTCTCCTTGTAGTAAGTCCAAAGGGGAAATACGAGGAATGAAATGCAAATAAGACAAAGGAAATTGCCCCAGAAGCCACTGATAAAGTGTTCTTTTTTAAAAATGAAGTGCTTAACAGATAATCATCTGCCAAAATAGATGTTTCTTTGCCAGCCACAAAGATAGCTATTCTATAATAATAATGCAAACTATGGCTAAAATTCTATTGTGCATCTTCTGCCATGGTAATTCTGCCATAGTGACTTTTAATAATTTGAAAATATCTGACCTCACCCCAGGTCCTAAGTCTCCCTAAGGATCTATATTATAATGTGAAGGCTGTTGGGGGATGCAGGATAAAGAATAAGGCTTTAATTTTTTAAAAAATTCCCACAAACGTACAAGTTAGTATAGGCATTTGTTGTCACACGACAATGAAAGTGACTGGTGCGCAGCTACAAATGCCTATGCCATAACCTTAATTTCTGACAATTCACTGCTGAGAGTTACATTGATGGACTTTACTCTGGCAAATATAGTAATAGGATTCTGGCCACAAACGTTTAACAGTTTAGTACTCAAAGCGATGGGTGTGACTGGATGAATATCTCCATTTTGATTTCTGTCCCTTTTTTTAATTCCCAGATTCTTTCCATGCCAAATATGATGCAACTTCTATTTTTTAAAATTTTTAAAATAAAAGTTAATTTAATCATTTGCCAGCTCTAATCAGAATCCACATAATTGAGGAAACATAACGTTATCTGCCATTATTAATCTTTTCACTGAGAAACCTCTAAATCAACTTCAGAACAGCCTTGAGAGCAATATGATTGTCACTTCCATAATTAAGTGATTGGTGCCTCTACTTAACTTTTAGTCCCACTCTAGATTTTCAAAGCAATCATTTACTTAGACATTTGGACCTATGTAAACACACACTTAACTAGGATCTGCTCGGCTGGAGATTTCTGATGGACCATGAATGTTTTTTTCAAGTCATTTCTTGAATGTGCCGTGAAATAAACACACATTAGATCACCTCCAGGATCATAAAGCGAACCCAACAATAAATTGGAAAAACAGTCCAAGCAGAAAAAAATTCATGTTGATTAAAAATGCCCTCTAAAACAAGAATATTAATAAAAGGGAAAAGCAAAAAGACTCCTAAGGTTTGCTCTTTTTATCTCAAATATCCAAGAACTGTGCAAAATTGTTTAGAGGTTACAGGCACATTTCTGCTTTTCCAGCTCATTTAACTACACAATTAGACATTACAAAAAGATATGGAAGATTTAAAATTAGATTTGCTTATCTTCAATACATAGGTCAGTACATTAAATGTTAAAACAAATTAACAATTTTTGCTGCTTACATCCATCCACTCCTTTCCTTTCTTGCTGCAAAATGAAGGTGTTTATCTGAACTCAGCAATTCTGATGATTCCCATCAGATGGTAGGAGGCATAGTGATAAGGTTTGCAGATTTAAAATGAAAGTGTGACTGCGGAGCAATTGCAAGATAGCCAGGCTAATGGTATATTTTGTAAGTGTTGGGAGAAAATATGTATGAGCACAAAATTTCAATGATAGGGATGTTGAACAGTCTTGCCCAATGACTTGTAATTCAAAGCAGGAAATTACATCACCCCACACAGGCGTACAATATTATGCTCCTATTTTTAAAAAGGGAAGAAACTCAATGCCAGTGCACTGGGGGACAACAATATAGCCTAGAAATAGTGCAACTTTAATGAGATTCTGAATTCAAATGTGCTGAGCAAAACTGTTTAAAAATTGCATTTGAATAGTAAAGAGATAACATTTTTATTTGGAAACAAGCAAGCTGCCGGATTCGACATATGACCTACAAAACAGAATGGAGGCAAAACAAGAAAATGCAGCCCCAGAAATGGGAATACAATGGGAAACAATCAGTTGGTTTGGATGTCACAATAAACCATGATTTATTAGGAACAATAAACAATGAGTTTAAACCCTAAAATGGAACCTCTTCTGATTCCAGAAGAGGTAAGCTTTAGACCTGGCAAAAGCTGTACAGCTCAAATCATAATTCTAACCCAGCATGTAGAAGATGGCTTTGAAACATAAAAGAAGTGGAGCAGCATTTATTGAACTTACAGTGGCATGTGACCCTGTCCCCCATTAACTGCTGCTCAGAAAGTTCTACTTCCTTGCAAAAGGTCATGGACTAACAGAAGTGATTGCCATTCGACTTCAAAAATGAATATTTTTTTATTAAATGTTAAGAAATGCACAGTTGCTGGAGGAATTAAAGGCATGGATTTCCACAGGGTAATGTCCTGAAACCATTACTTTTTGACATCTACACGAATGACCAAACGATGTTCCCATACTCCAGAAGTTTCATCTATGCTGATTAATTTACCTTGACAGTCCAGAGGAAGGGTTTTGAATCGATCTCTCCTTATATTATAAAAACAAGCAGCTGATACCAAACCCTTTAAAAAACACGGGACTGGGCTTACCACTTAAAGTACCAAAAAGGTCAGAGGAAACTCTGAGTTAGTAGGGATGGCAAGATATTGGTAATTGCCCTGATCCATCATCTAATCACCAAACAGAAGGTTGTCACCAAAATAATATACTTAGGAAACTGTTTCAAACTGAGGCACATGTACGCGCAGGGCCATAGCCAGGATTCTAGATTTTGGGGAGGGGCAATTTTTTCCCAGGAGGGACAATAATGTCACACACACATATATATAACATTAGCATCCCAGGGTGAGTTGGGTTGGGGAGCGGGCTGTTAGCTCAGGAGGGCTGGCCTCCATCTGGCTATCCACAGTAGAATAGGTTAGTGCTATGTAGTATAAATCACTATGTGACAAACAAGCAGATTTAGCTCTTAACGAATCATGCAGGATTATTTGTGTCTGCCTGAAACTTACCCCCACTGAAAAAGTCTCCTATTTGGCTTTCATTAAACACAGTCTACTTATGATAACATTTTAATTTGTTTTGAATTTCACATATATTTCATAAACATTGTGAATGGGGCGGCAATCAAGTCAAATAAATGAATTGAATTGAATACATCTGTACTTTTAAATTGTGCAATGTTCTGATAGAAATAAATAAATAAATCAGTGAGTATACAGTACTTTTGTCTGAATGAAAGTCATTGCTAATGGTATAACTTGGGATTTCAAACTCAGATGGGACCACAGTGTTTTGTTGTTTCTGAAGGTCTACTAAGTAATAGACAGGATGTAACAATCTTAAAATGTTGCCCTATAACTGCCTAACAAGAATCTGTTACGCATTTAGACAAATATTGGCCATGCAATCGTTGCAGAGTCTGAGTGCATGCTGGAATATGAAAAACAGCTTCTTTCATGTCAGCCCTTTTTCCACTTAAAATTATTGATTTCCTAAGCCTGCAGAGTCACATTTCAGAATATGATAGACCCCTTAAAAATTACATTTGGCACACACCAAACATATCACATTTGGGATTGCTTGGGTACATACTCCCTACTCCCTGAGATTCCAAGGCCAAATCCTGAGACAATGGGGTAGACCATGAGGCAGGGCCAACATGTTTGGAAGGAGAGATGATTTCCCCCAAGCTTTATTCCACTGCTGCCGGGATGTAAGCAACAAGAAAGCTGGAAAATCATGAGGCAGGTGCTTTGCTTCCAATTTTATTTCAAATGCTGCTATGGGCCCAGCATGCATATAAACCAGGAGAGCGTTGGAAAAAGAGCTTGTGGGTTCAGGTACATGGATCCATTATGCTGTCTAGAGCAGGGATGGCCAACTTTTTTGTACCATGAGTCAGACCACACACACCCAGACAGGTAAGCAGGCTGGAGGTAACTCTACCACTTCTGTCACTTCTGGTGGTGGGGCAGAAGCGGGCAGGGGTGGGTGCATTCATGGTGTGCCTTAGGCTGGTTTCACCGCTTTCGCCACTTCCCGTGGTGGCAGGAGCGAGGGTGGTGCATTTTTTGCTTTTTTCAGAATGTCAACTGGTTTTGACACATTTTTGGCACTTGCGGCACCGGTGTCCTCACTGCAGGCTGGATTAATTGGTGCTATTGGCCGAATTTGGCCCATGGGCTATAGGTTGGCCACCCCTGATCTAGAGGAACACAGATGTAAACAGCTGTATGCTGAGCCCTGGCACGATTTAAGAATGGGTGGTAATGGATACTCAACCTTTAAAGCCATCTTATACATAAAAATTTATTTTTTCCCTTCATTCAAGATTTTTCTCCCTACCTGAAGATCTAGTGCAGGGGTTCTCAACCTATGGCCTGTGGGCCAAATCCAGCCCGCAGCGCCAAATAACCTGGCCCCCACCCTCGCTCCAGCCGCAGCCGCCACTGCCAGAATTGGCCACGGACTCATTTACGACCATCGTAAACACATCCACCAATGTTCAGGAGAACATACCTGTAGTTTGGGAAATGCTGCCATATGGTGACATGACAACATATAAGGATCATGTTGACATAGACAGAAATTTTGGGGCAGCCAACCCATGCTTAAAATATATAAGTAGCAATTACACTTATATACCACCCCATAGCGCTTAGACCACTCTCTGTGTGGTTCACAATATAATTAACATTTTTGCCCACAACATGCTGGCTTCCCATTTTACTGATCTTTTACAGATCTTGGAAGTATAGAAGGCTGAATCACCTTGATGCCTGTCAGGATTGAACTCATAGCACGAGCAGTTTAGGTACTGCAGCATAACCACTGGACCACAAGGGCTCTTAAAATATCATTCCAACCTGAAATTTCACACATTGATAGTCTTTTCTTTTATCTCTACCAATATAGCCTTAAAAGTTTTCAACAACATAGGAAATGAATGGAACTCATTTCTTTTGCCTGTCCTGCCTCTACTCTAGTGTTTGTCTATTAAACAGGAGCATGTTGTAAATGGGAAAATACTGTGTAAGCATTCAAAGGCCAGAACTACAGTCTCTCTTTGCCAAGCAGCCGCTACATGACACTCTTGATAAGCAAGCGCTGTTAGCAGCTGTGGCATCTCTGCAATGGCTGTGAAATCTTTGAGATGAAGCAATTTTGCAAAGGAAGCCAAGTTAATGTACTTGTCATAAAAATATTTTCAAGAGCTCATAAACATTCTTTTAAGCTTTGGGTTGAGGCCCTTCTCTATTAATTGACTAGCAAAGACTGGAGTACACTTTGATTCTAAAAAAATCACCTATCTACAATCTGAGAATCAAAATGTAATGAGCAACCAGGCTGGAAATGCTGTCAATTAGTTGGTAAAAAATTATTCTGCCATGTCTCAACACAGTTAACAAAAATAATATAAAATCCTGTATTATGCAGAAGACCTGCATAAGGTTAATGATGTCATTAGCCTGGGCAGATTTTCAATAATTTAAGAGTTCCTGCATCTATTGCACAGCTCTCCTAGCCCCAGAGTAGAAACAAGAATTTGTAATTACTTAAAATTATCCCTGCTGTCATCTGGTTGGGACAGCTGGTAATTAAAGAGTGCCTCTTTCCAATCCAGGGTTGACACAGCTCATACACAATCAGACTGATTACACGTGAGTTGGATGTGCAACTGGACAGATGCAGAAAATGTTGAATTTTCAAAAATCTCCCCCAGAGAGTTGATGTCCTCACCCTTATAAGGATAATAATTGTGTGCCCTCAAGTCAATTCTTTTTTTTTTAATATTTTTTATATCACTCAAAGAAACTGAACAAAACAGTAAATTGAAAAAATAAAGAAAAAGAAGAGGAAAAAAATAATAACATACAATGTTAAGTAGAACAAAATACCCATTGAATATTTGATGGGGGGCCTTTTTATTTTGCTTAAACTTCTTATTGTATTCGTATAAAAATCCAACTTACTCGATTTAAATTATTTCATTTTTGTATAATATTTATCAGTCCTTTGGGGCAGTTGCTCAGCATGTCCAGTTCACATCAATGGTGATGCAAATTAAGAGTCATGGTGTGAGGCTGGACCCTCCTCCTTTTGGCCTGTGCTTGAAACAGTAAGGACTACAGCTGAAATACAATTTGTAAATTGGATTTTAAAATATATATACATCTCCTAGTTTAGAGTGCTAAATTGATATAGCACTGATTCAGATGTTTATTCCTCTTGTCAATTCAGCACTGTTTCACTTATTAAAAATTAAGAAAGGTTGGAAATGTCTAGTTTAGAGTATTTTCTTCTCTTGATCTACTAGGTTTCTTTTGCCAGCCCTTGTCTGTCTTGTGACTTTGTAGGCATATAATATATGGGGATATTCCAGATATATATACACTGTAGAAAACTAAGCCTGTGTTAGATAGCTGCAGTATATTAGGATTTGAAGAGGCACACAACTGAGATGTTGATACAGCATCAGTAACTATGGCTATTTAAATACATGGTACCTTGTGTCAGTATTGTTGTTTGACATGCCTGCACCATTGTTTAACATGAGTGTTTAGAGGTACTTTTATTGCACACTAGCTGGCTACCCAGCTTCGCTCGGGTACATATAGTTGTGTATGTGGGTCACTCCTGCCTCCCTCCCTCCGTCTTCCCTCACCCGTCCCACTTCTTCATCAATGGTCACTTACCGCCCTTCCCGATGGCATCTCCCCTTTGCATTTGTGACCCCCACAGTCTCACACGCACATTTGCCTTCCACCTACTGTGAAAACTACAACTGAGCTCAGAGGGAATGGCAAATGATGTCACAATCCCAGGTGATGCCACCTGCCTGGGGCTATGACATTATCATCACTATGTGTCCGGCCACCTTTGTCAGGCGCCTGCCCAGCTCAATTAAATCAGGCCCCTGCCCAGCTCAATTGGAAAGATGTCACAATCGGGTGACCAACCTGGGGCTATGACATTAACATCACTATGGATACTACCACTTGGGCACACACACACCCCTCCTGTCAAGTAAACTTCCCTTTTGCAGATCAATTTAGGGGCATACACCTCCCCATGGGGCTCATGACACCCATAGTGACTATCCAGCATGCCCAAGGTACGTGTGTGCTACGTTACAGCGCGATCGGTCCAGGGGTGTAAATTTGTATTCATCACATACAAGGCAACACCTCTCTCTTATATATGTTTTTTTATTGTTTATTTTGATTTAATTATTCTTTTGAATGTTTTTTCTCTTGTGGCCTCTAGGTGGGGCTGTGGTTAAGAGTACTGTGTTTGGTGTTTTTTGTTGTTGTTTGTTTTTACTCTTACGGCCTGAAGGTGGAGCTGTGGTAAGAGTTTTCAATTTTTGTTTTTTAATTCAGTTCGTTCCCGGTGGCATGGAGGGAAGATGTCTCCTGTAAGTGCTCCTGGTTTTTTTATATTTTTATTGTGTGTGGGGAGGTGGAGGGTTTACTGTAGTGGGTTGGTGGGTGGGTGGGCAGTGGGTGGAGGGTTTTCCTGGGTGGGTGGGTGGGTGGCCCGGGGGTAGAGGGTTTTCCCGTGGTGGGTGTGTTGGGTGGGGGTGGGTTTTCCATGGTGGGTGGGTGGGTGGCCTGGGGGGAGGGTTTCCCATGGTGGGTAGGTGGGTGGGCCAGTTTCTCTTGGTGGGTTGGTAGGTGGGTGTGCCAGGGTAGGGGAGAGTTTACCGTGGTGAGTGGATTGGTGGGTGGGTGGCCCAGGGGGAATGTTTCCCATGGTGGGTAAGTGGGTGGGCCAGTTTCTCTTGGTGGGTGAGTGTGCCAGGGTAGGGGAGGGTTTACCATGGTGGGTGGGTGGGTGGGCCGGGTTTTTTTGGTGGGTTGGTGTGTGGGTGTGCCGGGTTTACCATGGTGGGTGGGTTGGTGGGTGGGGAGAAACAACAGCATTTTTTCTGCCCCTATGGGTGTGGAGGCCTCTGTGGGCATGGTGGCCTCCACGCCCACAGGGGAGAAAGAAAAGGCCGTTGCTTCTCCCGACGCAGTAGGCCACGCCAGCAGGGGAAATGTTTTAAAGACCCTGGAGGAGCCGGCAATAGGTAAGCACGGTCAGTGGGGGTTATGGTGTGGGGGGAGCAAGGTGGGGGGCGTCGTGGTTACTGGGGCTGTGGCTCTAACCCCCACAGACCGCATTTACCTTTTGACAGCTCCTCCAGGGTCTTTAAAAGTCTTTCCCTCCCGGTGCGGCCTTCTGCGTAGGGAGAAACACCGGCCTGTCCTTTGTCCATGCGGGTGTCAAGGCCACATCGCTCGCAGAGATGAAGGAGAGGCTGGTGCTTCTCCCTACATAGAAGGCCACACCAGGAGGGAAAGCCTTTGAAAGACCCAGCTGGAGCCAGGAGGTAAGTGCTGTTGGTGGGGGTTAGGGGGGATAGGTGTTGGGGCAGGGGTGTGTGGTTACCAGGGCCGTGCCTCCCCCCAATTCCCTAACCCTCGCCAACGGCGCTGACCTCCTCACCCCGGCTGGGTATTTCGAAGTTTTTCCCTCCAGCGGGTTTTTTTTTAAGTCGACGTGCCACACTTTCCCAGCCTCCTCTGTGCTTGCATCCCTCAGCCTGATTGGTTGTGCAGCGCAGAGGACTCTGGGACTCTTAGTTTTATTTTTCTGGTCGCGTTTGTGGGGCTGCTGAAAGCTTTTTGTACCTCTTGCTATTCTTAGTCTTATTGTCACATCTGCTTAACCTCTTTTTTAAAAAATCCCTTTACACAGAATTTGTTCTCATCAACCTGCTAGTGTTCTATAATTAATTTTGTTAATTGTTGTGTTATTTTATGCGGTAAGGTTTTTAAGAGTTAAAGAAGAACTATAAAAAAGCCTACAGGAGCTGGGCAGCATCCGGTTCGGAAAAGTGTGTACTTGAGTAGTGAGGAGGATGCAAAATTTACTGAGCAGAGCGAGGAGCTAGTCACTAGCATTCTAGCAGAAGGATGCAAGAGGCAGTCTAACAATGCAACTGGACACAAAAGACTGTGTCAGAAAAGCATATATAAATGCTTGTATACAAATGCCAGAAGCCTCCGGAACAAAATAGGGGAGCTGGAATACTTAGCAATAGATAAGAATATTGATATTATTGGTATCACTGAAACCTGGTGGACGGATGATAACCAATGGGATACAGTTATCCCAGGCTACAAACTGTACAGGAAGGATAGGAAGGGGCAAATGGGAGGTGGTGTGGCCTTGTATGTCAAAGAAGTGATAAAATCGTATGAATTGGAATATCTAGGTGATTTGGAGTCACCATTAGAAGCTCTGTGGGTAAGAGTACCAGGCCACAAGGATGGTCTAACAGTAGGCATATACTATCGGCCTCCGACCCAAACTCTTGAGGGAGACTGGCAGTTGGAGAATGTTGTAAAGGAGGCATCCAAGAAGGGAAGCCTGGTTATAATGGGGGACTTCAATTACCCTCACATAGACTGGGTGAACTGTTGTTCAGCACATGATAAAGAGATAAAGTTCCTAGATATGCTAAATGATTGTTCCCTGGGACAGATGGTTGAAGACCCAACTAGAGGTACGAGAATCCTTGACTTGATCCTGAGTAATACTCAGGATCTGGTGCAAGATGTTAATGTGACTGATCCAATAGGGAACAGTGACCACAACTCAATTATGTTTAACTTGATCATAGACCGCAAGTCACTGATAAAATCTAACACAGAGACCTTAAATTTTCAAAAAGGAAATTTCCCAAAGTTGAGGAAATTAGTAAAAAAGAAGCTGAAAGGGAAAATTGAGAGAGTCCAAACACTCCAAGAGGCATGGAGGCTGTTTACAAAAACAATAACAGAGGCTCAATTGGAATGCATACCCAAAAGGAAAAAGGGCACTGCCAGGTCCAAGAGAACTCCAATGTGGCTTACAGGAGCTGTTCGGGAAGTGATCAAGAGCAAGAGAAGCTCATTTAGAAGATGGAAGGCTTGTCCGAATGAGGACAGCAGGCAGAAACATAAATTCTGGCAGAACAAATGCAAGGCAACAATCAGGAAAGCAAAGCAAGACTTTGAGGAGCGTATAGCTAAAAATACTCAGAGAAATAACAAAGACTTCTTTAAGTATATTAGAAGTAAGAACCCAACTAGGAAGGCCATTGGACCATTAGATGACAATGGAAGGCAAGGGGTTATTAAAGAGGAAACAGAGATTGCAGAGAGACTCAATGAATTCTTTGCTTCAGTATTCACTGAAGAAGACAGAGGCCACATGCCCAAAACAGAGCCTATCTTCGTAGGGAGGGAAACCGAAGAATTAAGCCAGATAGAAATAACCAGGGAGGAGGTCCTTGCATGTCTTGTTAAACTAAACACTAACAAATCACCAGGACCAGATGGCATCCATCCACGAGTTCTCAGGGAACTTAAAGATGAAATTGCTGATCTCCTAGCCAAAATATATAATCTTTCCCTCAAATCAGGCTTTGTGCCTGATGACTGGAAGGTAGCGAATGTAACACCAATTTTCAAAAAAGGATCCAGGGGTGATCCAGGGAATTACCGACCTGTCAGTTTGACATGTGTCCCAGGTAAAGTGATGGAAACCATCCTAAAAGATAGAATTAATAGGTACATAGAAGAGAAGGCGCTGTTAAAGGAGAGCCAACATGGCTTTTGCAAGGGTAAATCATGCCTCACTAATCTGTTGGAATTTTTTGAGAGTGTCAACAAGCATGTGGATAAGGGGGATCCAGTTGACATTGTTTATCTGGACTTTCAGAAGGCTTTTGACAAGGTCCCACACCAAAGGCTCTTGAATAAACTTACCAGTCATGGAATAAAGGGACAGGTCTTGTCCTGGATCAGCAACTGGCTAAGGGACAGGAAACAGAGGGTAGCACTAAATGGACACTTCTCCAAGTGGAGGGAAGTAAAGAGTGGGGTCCCCCAAGGTTCAGTACTGGGACCCCTGCTTTTCAACCTCTTCATAAATGATCTAGAGGTAGGAGTAAAAAGCAAGGTAGCCAAATTTGCTGATGACACTAAATTATACAGGGTAGTGAAAACTGTGAGAGATTGTGAGGAGCTCCAGAGGGATCTCTCGACACTGGGGCAGTGGGCAAAACAGTGGCAAATGAGTTTCAACATTAGTAAGTGCAGAGTGATGCATGTTGGGGCAAAGAACCCCAATTACATTTATAAACTGATGGGGTCTGAACTCTATGTGACAAACCAGGAAAGGGACCTTGGTGTCCTGGTGGACAACTCAATGAAGGTGTCAACCCAGTGTGCCTCAGCAGTTAAAAAAGCAAACTCAATGCTAGGGATCATTAGGAAGGATATAGAAAATAAGTCAGCAAGTGTCATTTTGCCTCTTTATAAATCTATGGTGAGGCCCCACCTGGAATACTGTGTACAGTTCTGGTCGCCATACCTCCAGAAGGATATTATGGAGCTGGAAAAAGTGCAGAGGAGGGCAACCAGAATGATTAGGGGACTGGAACACCTTCCTTACCATCTGAGGCTGCAATGGTTGGGCCTCTTCACTCTTGAACGACGACGTCTAAGAGGTGACCTGATTGAAGTTTATAAAATCATGCACGGTGTGGACAAAGTAGATAAGGAAAAACTGTTTTCCCTATCGCATAACACTAGAACTAGGGGACACTCCATGAAACTTTTGGGTACTAGTTCTCAAACAAATAAGAGAAAGTACTTTTTCACCCAGAGGATCACTGGTCTATGGAACTCCCTGCCAGAAGAAGTGGTGACAGCTGTCAGTCTTGACAGCTTTAAGAAAGGATTAGACAAGTTCATGGAGGACAAGAGTATCAATGGCTATAATTATGGGTACTTAAGGACAACCTCCGGGTTGGAGAGATAGGCAGGATATCTCTCAATATAATTTCCAGGGAATCCTAAGCAGGCATCTGCTTAAGGAATACCCTGAAGGAAATGGTGAGCCACTGTGTGAGACAGAATGCTGGACTGGATGGGCTGTGGCCTGTTCCAGCAAGGCTGTTCTTATGTTCTTATAAAAAGAAAAGAAAAACATTGTCCTCTTTCCTGGGAGTTTATTCCAATTCTAAAGTCTAGCACTGCATTTTAAAAAAAAAAGAAAAGAAATAAGAACATCATTTAACTTGACTGACTGCTTCCTGTTGGCAAAAAGAGCTTCCTGCCAGACTGGACTTCTGCATGAATGAATGAGCAAGAAAGATTGATACATGATTATTATGGTAATAACGGTTTAGCTGAATTGGAAGATAATGGAAGAGCGTTGGACAAGCTATAAGGTTGGATGCTTTCAGTGGCTCCAGGCCCAGAGTGTAACCTGATAAGATGTTACAATTACATCATGTGATTCAGAAGAAAAGGATGGAATAAAGGATGGAATAAATAAAGGTGGTGCAATGCATTTTCGCCACCATCTATCAACACAGAACTACATTTTCAGAGTGCAGTTTTTAAAATCCAATCAGAAGGCAGGAGTCAGTGGAAAAAGAAGCAACTGTAGCTTGTGGACTCAGAATTAGTGGTGGGTTCCAAAAAAATTACTACTACACTGTGGGTGTGACCAGGGGGAAAGCCCTGTGTTGCACCCAAATTAAGACTACTTTATTTCAAAACATGGATGGACGGGGCCAGCCAGAATTTCTGCTACCGGTTCTGGCATGCTGGTGTGAACCTGCTGATGTTCACCACCACACAGAATCATATTCACACTCATTCACACTCACATGCTTTTTAGTTCACTTTTTCTCATGTATTCTTATTTTTTAGATTTTTACTGATTTGAGGCCTTTGAGCTCAGTTTGCAGTATTCTGAAACTTCACAGTTATATTACTCCTTCTAGGAGATTTTATACCTCCCTTTCTTTTCTCTCATATATATACACACAGAGATCAATTCACATGAATCAATTTTCCTAAACATTTCTCTGAGTCTTCAGGAACCTGTTCATTGGAATAAGTAGCTGTATGTCTTTAGGGGCCATTCAACAACTGTGTGATCCATTTGAGGGGGATTGACCCCTCCCCCCATGTAATCTGACTGTAATTTGCACTTCGACCCCCCCCCCTTTGAAATTACATCATCCAGAGCTTTTGTATCAAAACTCTAATTTTTAGAGCTTTTCACTATTGGTGTCTAATGCAGAACGTATCAGCGAGGATTCAATAATTTCAAATCGGATCAAAATTTCCAGAGATCATTTTTAAACCTAAAAAAGCACCATGTTTCAAAACCACAACAGCTCCAAATGGATTATGTAATCTTTGACCTGACCCCCCACATAATTTTCCATAATTTAGATGGCAGACCCCTTCCCCCCCTCGAGGATCATGTAATTGTTGAATGGCCCCTTATTTCTAAGTCTTCAAGCCAAAGACTGCCAAACATATTGAGCTTCAGCTAGAAGTCTGGTAGAAGATTAGATTGGGCAAATGTCATCTTTTATAAAAGGTTAACTGCGGCTAATTTTGCAGAGCTATGATTTCATTTCCACATTGCACTGTATTATGTTAGAAATCCATTGATTTTCTTCTGATGTCATTTATGCTGTGCCTTGCTTTCATGAATTTTATGCCCTGTTTATTTGCTGTGATTTAAATAAATCCTCACATTAACTGCACCTGCCCAAAGCTTTACATAACCTCTGATTAAACCTTTCGGCCACTGGGGCAAATAACTAGGACCTCATTATCATTCATCCTGTTAAAGGGTTGATAGTAATCTTAGAAGTAAAAATTTTATGATACACTGAGACAAAAAATTTGGAGATAACTAATTAATTCACTTCACCAAAGACTTTCTTTAATAAAATATTTAAAGAATCTCTTCTGGTTTGGGGAAAACAGAAGGAAAAGAAGCAATTAATCCATCTTCTCTGGGGCCAAGAAAGGGGTTTTAGCCTGACACCCACTTCTGTCTTTTTCTTTCCTCTCACACAAAGATGAGTTACTAGGTTTAATAGGTCTTTTTCATCTCTTCTTTTCATTATTCTCAATGATGCTTGCTGTTCCTTGACCTGTGCAAGACCTGGATTGAGGGTAAGCCATTCTCATAAACCAAGACTACAAGGGCAACATTTCAAAGAGCTTCATTCTCCTACTTCTTTAAAGCTCAAACTCCAGTAACTCTGCAACTTCTGACCTATAAAGTAGTATGAAATCAGTAGGGTATCACATTAGCAGAACACCACCTGGGGGGGGGGGGTTTGTTGCCGGATTTTTGAAATGGAAGTAGAAAACTTGAGAAAACAGACTTTTAAAAAAGGATTATTATCAACAGTCAGAGGTGCTTCTATCCTAAATGAAACAAGAAAATACTGAAATAAGTCTGAGGAAATAACCAACCAGTTCAAATTTAAAAATTATAAGCCTTTAAAATAATGCACTGAGCTGCAAGAAAAAAACTGTATTTTTATTTAATATCTTCAAAGAAAGGCAAGATACTACTACAAAAAGACTAACCAATCCACCAATTAAGTTAGAAAACATTGTGATTGCAATATCTTCAAAGAACAGTGGACACTGCATTGTACAGAAACACTAGAAATTGCAATCATCATTATCATTTTATGATTTAATTCTACAACTGGCATTATTAAAAGGATTTTTAAATTTTCCCTCATTCCTCCTCAAAACACTTGGAAGCACCCATTAATAATACAGTATACCTCATACAAAGTCCACTTCGTACAACATCAAATTCATACAACATCGCCTAATTTCTTGAAAAAAGTTACCTCATACAAAGTCGCTCAACTTTGTATGAGGCATTGGGTTTTTCCCAGGTTGCATTGTGCCTGGGCAGTATAAAAGGCAGGACACATTGCGTGCATTGCTCTTGTGGGTTTTGCACGAGGCAAAGAGTGTTTAGGAGTGGTTTTGAGTGTGATTTTGGAATATTTTTTTGATTTTTTGTCAGAATTTTTAAAAGCATTCCTGGGTTTTTTGCAGCATTTTTCAGGTTCTTGGACAATCAGGGTTGTTTGACATGTTTTTGTAATGTATTTAGCCTTTAGACAATGATTTCTTAAAGTTGTCAGTTTCCTGTCTGTTTCCTTGACTTTGCCCTGAAGTCTGTGCTGTTACAGTACAATGTATCTCTATGGAAACGACGTTGTACGAGGCATCGCGGCAAGGATTTGGACATTGTATGAGGCATTGCGGCTAGGTTTTTGTCCAAATCCGTATAAAGTCCAAACTTGTGGAACCAAGTTTGGACGTTGTATGAGGTATCACTGTATTATTCTAAATTGTGCATGTATGAAAATTTACAAGAAGCTTGAAATGAAAATTGAAGGCAGAAATCTGGTCACTATAGAATGAAGGGCTATGTCTCTCACCATTTTGATTAGTCACAGGCCAAAGTCCTGTTTAATTAGCAGTTCCTCTTACTAGTTAAGTGGCATCCATACTATTAAAAACAGACTTGCATCTGCCTAAAAGCATGCATGGACAAAATGTGGTTTGTAGAATTCTAGTTTTCACTTTTTTTGTGGCCACCACAAGAAGTTCTTTTCCAGAAGTACTAGTGTGAAGTTTTTGTATCAAAAACAAGTCATTACTTCTTTCGTGTCTAGGTCAGACTTTAAACTGCCAAAATAAAGCCAACTTTAGGTGAATTCATTTCATCATTCCTTTCACCTGACCTAACGAGGGAAAGATTAGCCAGCACAACAAGGTTGCTGTTGCGAGGTTATGTCCGATTGTAGTTGGAAAATACCACAATCTTCAAGGAGGCTCTTTCTGTGTCACAAGTCTCTGAAAATCAACATTTCAGTTTGCCACAGGACCTTTCATATGTTCACAGTTGGGGTACACAGAAAGGGCCTCCTTAAAGATTGTGGTATTTTTAAACCACAATCGGGCGTACCCTGGTAACGGCAACCTTGTTATGCCAGCTAATCTTTCTCACACTAGGTCAGGTGACGGGAACTACAGAATGAACTCACCAAAAGGGCGGCTTTGTTTTGATTGATTGATTGAAGTTTAATTTCTATACCGCCTTTCTTACCCAGCGGGCAACTCAAGGCAGTTCACAGCAAATAATATATGTGATACAAAATACAAAATCTAACAAGCAACAATAGCAATACAATAGTTACAAGATAATCAATACAATCAGTATGACAATAAAAGTAACAAAAGGTCCCAGAAATACAATGTTGAATCCCCACACAATACAGTACAGTAGCAGAGACATATTAAGCATGTTATAAAACACTATAATACATATAGACTGCCAAAACAGCATACAATATAATAAAAATATACCCCAAGACAGTCCCTTCCTGTCCTTCCAAACCCGGGTTGGGAGGAGCAAGAATGGCAACAGGTGCACATGTCCACGCGCTCCTAGCCAGGGGCATCCTCACCCCCGCCGAAGTGGAGTCCATGTTCTAAGTGCTCAGGCGGCGGCCCACAGCCCTTTTTCCCTCCTGCAAGGGACAGGAGAGGAGAGCGGGGCCCCCCACAGCTGTGGCCATGGTCCTCGGGCGGCAGTGGTGGTCTTCGGCCCTGGCCCGGGGGCCCACAGCCCTTTATCCCTCCCGCAAGGGACGGGAGAGGAGGGCGGGGGCCCCTGCCCCCCGCAGCTGTGGCCACAGTCCTCGGGCGGCAGTGGGGATCTTCGGCCCTGGCTTGGCAGCCCACAGCCCTTTATCCTTCCCGCAAGGGACGGGAGAGGAGGGCGGGGGCCCCCGCAGCTGTAGCCATGGTCCTCAGGTGGCGGTGGCGGTCTTCGGCCCTTTATCCCTTTTGGCAGTTTCCCATCTGGCCTAGACATGGAAGAAGAAGTAACTGTTTAATGTTTATCTTAAATTAATTACTAAATAAGTGAAGATAAGCTAAATACTAAATTGTCACTAGAATAGTAATCAGTAACCAATAGTAGCCAGAATTATTTTTTACTGGTCGCAGTTTGTTTTTTGTTTAAATTTGCAAATTTGTCCTCTTGTCTCAATTGTATAAGGAAGTCTTCAAGAGCTGTATTTCCTTCCTGAAATATGATTTTTTTCTGTGTTCCATGTTATTTCCTTTCATGCATCTCAAAGGCTATGGACTATTACAGACATCACAGAACCACAGAGTCAGTATTCTTGCATCTACCTGACCTGCCAAAGCAACATTCTCATTGAGCAGAAAGAGGGCTGACCCAGCTGCTGCCCTGCCACCTGCAAAACACAGTATGCCTGCCAGTCCTGAAAGGCTCTGCCCAAAGGAAGAAGAAAGCAAGTCAACAGAAATGAGCATGGAAATTAACCTACTTCTCCTCAGTTCAACTTGCTGGTTTCGTCCTGTGGAAAGGTCGCCTAAGGAAAGGAAAGGTTATTATTTTGCCTCTTCTTCACACATTTCTGAAACCATGAAATGAAGTAAAAAAACCTCTCTGGACGTATCATGACCACATTAAGCATCCCAATTATTAAATATTTTACTTGTTTTCTATTCTAGTGTTCTCTTTACAAGAACTAAATTAGTGAAGACACCTGCAGGGAATAACACTAGAAATTAAGTCCTCCACCCTTCTTTTTATTTTGCCATTCACCCTCTATTAGAACAAATAAAAATTTTACCCAATAATCATAGCTTCTAACTTTCATATTTCAATCAACACACAGACCTACCACATTTCCCATTCAAGTTCAAAAGGCAATCTTCAGAAACTAATAATACAAAAGCAATTATGTTCCCTAAGCACACATACAGAGAGAGTGTGTACCTGAGAAATTCGCAAGAAGAGTAATGAAAATTTAATATCTGCTTTAGACCTGATGACTTCTTTGTAACATGTTGCACACCGTTTCAACTGGATAAGAATGGATGTTACCTTTTGTGATTATATCTCCAGAGAAATAGCCTCAAACAGCCAAGCTTAACACAGCATGTTGCCATAGACACATGACTTTCCTGGCCCATCCCCAGAGCTTGGAAGTAAATAGGTATAGTTAAATAGTAAATAGTTAAGTAAACAGTTCCTTGTAATTAATTCTATCTTGCCTTAACTAAAGTACTGTATAATTAAGTTACATTAAAGTTAGGACAGAACACGGAATGACAGAGTGGTTTGGAATAGGAAAAGGAGTAAGACAAGGCTGCATTTTGTCACCCTGCTTATTCAACTTATACACAGAGCAAATAATGCGCAATGCAGGAATGGAGGAATCACAATATGGGATTAAAATTGCTGGGAGAAACATCAACAATCTGAGATATGCAGATGATACCACCCTAATGGCAGAAAGTGAGGAAGTCCTAAAGAATCTCTTGATTTGGCTGAAGGAGGAGAGTGCAAAGGTGGCTTGAGACTCAATACCAAGAAAACCAAGATAATGGCAACAGGTACGATCAGTTCCTGGAAAATAGATGGGGAAGAAGTAGAAGCAGTGACAGATTTTACATTCTTAGGATCAAAGATCACTGCAGATGGGGATTGCAGCCATGAAATAAAAAGGCGACTGATTCTTGGGAGACAAGCTATGAGAAACCTGGGGAACATAGTGAAAAGCAGAGACATCACATTGCAAACAAAAAATAGAATAGTCAAAGCAATGGTATTCCCAGTGGTAATGTACGGATGCGAGAGCTGGACAATTAGGAAGGCTGAATGCAGAAAAAAAAGATGCCTTTGAAATGTGGTGTTGGAGGAGAGTTTTGAGAGTACCCTGGACAGCAAGGAGAACAAATAGGTCAATCTTAGAAGAAATCAACCCTGACTGCTCATTGGAAGGTCAAATAGTAAAGATGAGGCTAAAGTACTTTGGACATCAAATGAGAAGGGAGGATTCACTTGAGAAGGCCTTGATGTTGGGAAAGGAGGAGGGCAAAAGAGGAAGGGGGAGGCCAAAGATGAGATGGCTAGATGATATTGTAGACACAATGGGCACAGAACTTGTGAGGGCTGAGGGGGATGGTGGAGGACAGAGGCGCCTGGAGAACAATGGTCCATAGGGTCACAAAGGGTCGGAATCAACTGTGCGGCTGAACAACAACAACAACCATATAGGAGATTTTCCTACTCTGGGTGGCTTCATTACTTTTGTGGCACAATTATAACTGGTGTAGTACTTTATAGTAACAGGAGTATGGTCTCAATTTTAAGTGTTTAAAGTCCCATGCTAGAGGATGGTGTCATTCAGATTTTTTTAAAAGTAATCAGAAAGTAACAATCTTGATTATTTTTTAATAATGAGAATGCAAGAGTGATTTTTTAAAAATTGTCTAATGTAAAGCGTTGCTTTTGAGAGTTTTGTAGATGTAACTAATTGTGTTCAAAACTGAACTATCAAACTCTGTCACTTCCTTAGGTAGCTCTGCATTTACAGCAATACAGTTAAGTACAACAGTACAGTGGACTCTCGATTAATGACGCGTTCGAATAGCGTCATTTCCGCTTACCAATGCGTCGTCACTCGCCTTTGACTATCCGCACAATGACGAAAAACCGTCATTGTGCGGATTAATGACATTTTTAATGTCGTTGTGAGGATAATGACAGCTTTTTGCCGCTAGATGGCACAACTGCCATTGAAAACCGCACAAGGATATTTCCCTTATAGTGACGCTACTTGGGGAACCAAGTGGCATCGTTATTCGAGGGTCTACTGTATAAGTTCAGCAGACATTAGATCTACAGATTTGCCAGGAAAAATCCACAGATATAGCCATTCATTCTTTCATTTTCTAACCATCTTCCTCCTCCCCACCAAATATTAATTTATTTATTTATTCAATTTATAGGCTGCCTTCCTCGCCTCTGCAACCCAAGGCAGCTTACATCAAATAAAACAACTTATACAATTAAGAACCCACTGATAAAACTGATAAAAAATTAAAATCTGTAAAAAAAACATAACCCCTTAATTAAAACCCCACAGGGCTAAATGAGCCAGCAAGGCTGAGATGTGCTGCCAGATGCATCCAATGCCTGCTGGCAGAGCCAGGTTTTCAGAGCCTTCCTGAAGGGATACAGTTCTGCCTGGAGATGCAGCTCTGGTGACTGGAGGTTTCAAATAGTCGAGGCTGACACTGAGAAGGCTCTCCTCCTGGTCCCGGTAAGATGTGCATCCCTGGCTAATGGGACCACCAGTGAACCCCTACGGTCCACCCTCGTAGGACAGGTTGAACACCTTGGGATGATGAGGTCTCTTAGATATCCTGGCCCACTGCCATGTAGGGCTTTAAAGGTAAAAACCAGCACCTTGAATTGCACCCGGAAGCATACTGGCAGCCAGTGCAGCTCCCGTAGCAATGGCAAGGCACAGGCATAGTGCCACGCCCCACCACCACATGGGCAGCCACATTCTGGACCAACTGCAGCTTCCGGATGGTTATCAAGGGCAGCCCCATGTAGAGTGCATTACAGTAGTCCAATCTAGAGGTGACCAGAGCATGGGTGATCTAATACCTGTAGATTAAAGGAAGCAACAAGCTAGCCAGAAAGAGCCATCTGAATTCACACAATACTCTTACATGTACATATGATTATATCAGAAGGATACAAACATTTTGGGAAAAGATGTAACAGGACTATAGCTAAAGACCAATCCCAACAGTTCTCCTGCAAGGAGAGTAGTGTAATAAAAGAGAAATGCAACATTTCAAATCCAAAAGCCAACTAAATAATCAATAGCAAAGGTCAATAGCAAAAGAAAGTGCAGCTGCCACTACAACTGCAAAAAAATCTTTTAGCTGACTCTAAAGTCTGGGCTTTCTGTACATGAACCAAGAAGCAACAGTTAGGACAGAACATGGAATAACAGAGTGGTTTGGAATAGGAAAAGGAGTAAGACAAGGCTGCATTTTGTCACCATGCTTATTCAACCTATACACAGAGCACATAATGCGCAGTGCAGGGATGGAGGAATCACAATATGGGATTAAAATCGCTGGGAGAAACATCAACAATCTGAGATATGCAGACGATACCACCCTAATGGCAGAAAGTGAGGAAGACCTAAAGAATCTCTTGATTGGGCTGAAGGAGGAAAGTGCAAAAGCTGGCTTGAGACTCAATATCAAGAAAACCAAGATAATGGCAACAGGCCCAATCAGTTCCTGGAAAATAGACGGGGAAGAAGTAGAAGCAGTGACAGATTTTACTTTCTTAGGATCAAAGATCACTGCAGATGGGGATTGCAGCCATGAAATAAAAAGGCGACTGATTCTTGGGAGACAAGCGATGAGAAACCTGAGGAACATAGTGAAAAGCAGAGACATCACATTGCAAACAAAAATTAGAATAGTCAAAGCAATGGTTTTCCCAGTAGTAATGTATGGATGTGAGAGCTGGACAATTAGGAAGGCTGAACGTAGAAGAATAGATGCCTTTGAAATGTGGTGTTGGAGGAGGGTTTTGAGAGTCCCCTGGACAGCGAGGAGAACAAATAGGTCAATCTTAGAAGAAATTAACCCTGACTGCTCATTGGAAGGTCAAATAGTAAAGATGAAGCTAAAGTACTTTGGACATCAAATGAGAAGGGAGGATTCACTTGAGAAGGCATTGATGTTGGGAAAGGTGGAGGGCAAAAGAAGAAGGGGGAGGCCAAGGATGAGATGGCTAGATGGCATTGTAGACACAATGGGCACAGAGCTGGGAGGGCTGAAGGGGATGGTGGAGGACAGAGGCGCCTGGAGGAAAATGGTCCATGGGGTCGCAAAGGGTCGGAGTCGACTGTGCGACTGAACAACAACAACAACAAAGTCTGGGCTTAGGAACTGCTGTGGCTTAGTGGTTAACGCACTGAACTTGGTGCCTGGAAGGTCAGCAGGTAAACAGTTCGAGACCTGAATGCTTCATGATGAAGTGAGCCCCCATCTCTTTCCCAGCTCCTGCCAACCTAGCAGTTTGAAAGCAAGAAATTGCAAGCAGATAAATAGGCACCACTTCGGTGGGAAGGTAACAGTGTTCCAACTTCCGTGCATTCCGATGTCTACATATCCACAGAAAAGTCTGCAGACACTTTGACTATAAACGAAGATGAACACCAAACCCTAGCTTCAGTTTTGGCTAGCTTTTGAGCAAGGGCGACCTTTACCTAAAATCTGGGCTTGGTTATACAAATCTTTCCTCATGAGATCTCAGCATTAAACTGTTCATGTTTCAAATATTTCCTCACTGGTGGAATGGGCTCTAGTATTGACACCAGGGTACAAGGCACCATTGAAAGGTCTGTATTGGACTTGCACCATCTTTGCATGTATTTAAGGCTGCAATCTGTGGTGGGCTTCAGCAGGTTCGGACAGGTTCGGGAGAACCGGTAGTAAAACTGGCTGGCCCCACCCACTGCCCTGCCCTACCCCACTGTTGGATCTGGCCCTTATAAGCACTAGTCCAGGATAACGATGTAACAAACAGCAACAGGCTTTATTAACAGTCAAATAGAGATGAGCTTACAAGGCGTTCCCAGATCCTGAGATGGCTATACAATCCCAGTGTATTCAGTCCCTCCGGACTCTTGCCCGTCTTTGGGCAATATACGTGCTACCATGAAGTGCAGCAGTGGAGGGACCCAGGGCATAGTGCTACCCGGCTGGTGTGTGGGAAGTATAGATCCAGTCTGGCCCCACCCTGGTCTACCTGTGGGGCTTATATAGTGTCTCTCTGGTGGTAGCTCCTGGATGCAAGGTAGCAACCTGCCAGATGGACATAACTAACCAATCATAACCGGGGATTTATGTAATTAACCAATGGAGAACAGGATCTAAAAGTGTAACCAATCATAGGGCTTGGTTTAGACTACTAGGCATGCCCTTTTGTAAGGGTTTCGCACTACTTTGGGCTTCTTGCTAGAATGGCAGGAAACCGCCATATACCTTTTGCAAGAGCACCTCTGCGCTACTTTGCAATTGTGCTTCGATACACAACACCCACCCACCTCCTCCTCTTCTTCCTCCTCTCACTCCACTCCGGACGCGACTCCAACATCCTTGCTGCTGGGTCCGGGCACCCAAAGTGGGGTGAGGCTGAGCCAGCAGTTACTCTGCTGCAGTTACTCTTTAAAGGAAAATTAGAACATCGAAGTGTAATTGCTAACTAATGGTCTGACGAAGTAGACTCGATCCAGAAAAGCTCACATTAAAATACAGCAGTTTAACCATGCCCACCCAGTCCACCTGGCCATGCCCACAGAGTTGGTCACACCCAAGAGTTGGCCATACCCACAGGGTGGTAGTAAAAAAAAATTGAAGCCCACCACTGGCTGCAATCCTATGCACAGGTGCCTGGGATTTAAGTCTGTTAACCTAAAGGGAACATCCTCTGAGGGGAGGAAAAAATACAAAGGACTGGGCTGTCTATGCGTGAAACTCCTCATCCAGTAAAGTTAGCCATGACAAAAGGTGAAATGTGAAGTTAATCCACATGATGGAGAGCTGGATTTTTATTTCACAAGTGATGTAATAAATGGTCAGAATTTTTTAAAGAAAAGCAGCCAGCATGGGAGCCTAGTCCAGAATATGACTGGTGGGATAGCAAATTGTATTACCTCCAGCAAATGATTTTTTAAAGAGAAGTCCTGCATTCCAAGAGAGGGGTGGGGGTATAGCTGAAGCTATCTTTGCATCAATTGAATTTTAAATGGCCAAGCAAATGTAACTTTAAAAGATAATTATAGTATTTCATCTTCTTTCATCTCAGATTATGCAAAAGAAACTTCAAACTTTTCATGGTTTAATGCATTTTTCAGAGAGAGAGGTGATCTGGGAATTTTAAAAATTTCTTTAATTGGTCAGCTTCAACAAATGAATTCATCCAGCTCCTACAAGAACCTTAGTCTATTACTTAGACATTTTTTCTGTTTAAACCATTAATTCCCAAACTCTTTGCTGAGAGAAATGCTCTTTTAACCACACACATACCACATGATTAATCACAGATCATGTGATTTACAGTTGTGGCATGCCTCTAGCCAATCAGCCTGTGCTAGAGCAAAGCCAACCCCACCATTAGGAAGAGTGAGAGAGCTACCTTAGATGGCAGATTTTGTTTATTTATTTATTTAAAATATTTCTATCCCACTTCCCTCACTCAAGAGTGACACGAAGCAGCTGACAACATAATAAAAACAAGAAATAAAACAGATTAACAAACCCCATTTAAAAACTTCATATTAAAAAACATCCAAAAGTCCCCACCCACCCATACAGATAAAACAGTCAGGACAAAAAAACCCGTATAGGCTAAATGAGCCAGCGGGACTGGGCAGTCGATGCATCCAAGCCCCATACCCGCTGGCATAGCCATGTTTTCAGTTGTCTTCTAAAGGGGAGCAGCTCCATCTGGGTGCATAGTTCGAGAGGCAAGAGGTTCCAGAGGGCTGGGGCTGACACAGAGAAGGCCCTCCTCCTGGTCCCTTCAAGATGGGCTTCTTTTGCTGAAGGGACCATAACCAAGCCCCTCTGATCAGCCCTCATAGGATGGGTATTACACCTAGGGGTGATGCGGTCTCTTAGGTAAACTGGACCAATGCCATGGAGAGCTTTAAAGGTCAAAACCAGCACCTTGAATTGCACCCGGAGGCACACTGGCAGCCAGTGTAGCTCCCGGAGCAGTGGTGAGGCACGAGTATAACGCCCCCGCCCCATCACAACCTGGGCAGCCACATTCTGGACTAGCTGAAGCCTCCAAATGGTCAACAAGGGCAGCCCCATATAGAGCGCGTTACAATAATCCAATCTGGGTACAATATTGTGCAGTAATGTTGGCCCAATCTTGGCATTCTAAATTGTGAATACAAAAGCATAGTATCTCACATTCACAAACTGGAGGTAATGACTTGGGCTTCTGGTAATTGAAGTCCAAGAACACCTGGAGTGCCAAGGTTGGTCATCACTGCACTAGATGCAGCTATATCTTTTACTCATGCTCAGTGTATTACATGTATAACAGACTTTAGTGTTTGGGAATCAAGACAATGGAAACGGCTGTAAGCTAGCCTAGCACATCTTTATTGCATGGAGTACAGTATGAACATGTGGTAATGGCGGACAAACAGCTCCTTTTATGCGGTGGCTATACAATTGAATATGGCTTTTCGACAGGCATTGGCTACTGTCCAAGTGACGTAATCCTTGGTCACACCTTTCTTGTCCAGGTGAGGTGAGCGCGGGAATCTTTCCCACGCAGCTGAAGGCATTTGAGGAATGTGTACCATGTGAGCTGGGCGCTCGCTACTGCCCCCGGTGGCCACTAGCTTGCGTCCTCATACAGAAGGTTACAGTGTTACATCCACCCATTCGTGTGATTACAAATACATTCAATACACAACATCCCTCCCCCCTAAGATGGGACAAAGTCCCTCAACCAAACTGGTTTCCCGCATGTGCGTTTTGGGTGTGCGGCCATTATGCTTGACTCGGCCGTGCCCCCTCGTCTGTGTCCTCCTGGCTCTTGTCCTGCAATTGGAGAGGATGACTCGTTAGTGACTCGCTGCAGACTTGCAGCTTTGGAATGGGCAGGAGAAGGGGGAGGAAGGGTTTCTGATGCGGATGTGGGAAAACCGGGGGCACTAGGGGCTAAAGAAAAACCCCGCTCTTCGCTTGGACGGGTGGGGGAACACTCCGGAAAAAAACCCCGGTTTGGTAACTCAAAATCTAATTCAGGGGTAACAGGGGCAAACTCATTCCTCTTTTTCAAGGGACTGGGTAGAACTACAGGGGCATACTCGTTCCTCTCTTTCAAAGGACTGGGTAGAACTGGTGTATCAAAAGGATACGGATTTGAGCCTGTGCTTCCCCCCCTTGTTTGGGACTGTTGCCCTACGTTTTCTCCCCCTTGGGGTAAGCGGGTGGAGGAGAACCCTAACGTTGAGTTTTGCTGCTGGACCCCTCTGTCCAGCCCCCCAATCACTCGATGCCTTAGTTGGTCAGCGTGCCTTCTCCAGAGGAGACCCGTGTTGGTCTCGACACAGTATGACACTGGTCCCGTTTGATTAATGACTACACCCGGCACCCAGGCTGGCCCTGTAGTAGCGTAGTTTCTGCAATGTGCAGGTTCACCTATCTGGAAGTTTTTTTGTGGAGCTGTGCTCAATGTTTCTTCCCCTATCCTCCACCCTGGTGGGATCCAACCTGGTTAACAATGAGTGCAATTTCCTTTTCATGAGGAGTTCAGCGGGGGAGAATCCCGATGCCAATGGCGTCACCCGGTAGGCCAACAGAAACTGGCAGAGCTGCTGGTCCAGATCCCCTGGTCCCATGCGCCGCAGCCCCTCTTTCATTGTGCGCACCAGGCGCTCCGCCTGGCTATTTGTTGCAGGGTGAAAGGGGGCTGAGGTAATGTGCCGAATGGCGTTGGACTCCAAGAACGCCTGGAACTCGGCCGACGTGAAGGAACTCGCATTGTCACTCACAATGACGTCAGGTATCCCGAAGGTACTTATCAGCCTGCGCAGTTGTTTTATGGTTGCAGCTGACGAGGTGTTGCGCATTGGAATTACCTCTAACCACTTGGAGTATGCATCCACCACCAGCAGAAAGAATGAACCCCTGAATGGCCCTGCGAAGTCTATGTGGAGGCGGGACCATGGCCCCCTAGCTGTGTCCCATTCTCTGTGTGGAAGGCGGGACTCCTCAGGTCGAGAGCTCTGGCAACTTTCGCAGATGTTCACCATGTGTTCAATGTCTGCATCTAGCTATGGCCACCAGAAATAGCTTCGGGCCAGTGCCTTAGAGTGCACAATCCCTGGGTGGCTGACATGTAAAAGCCGTAGCACCCTCGCTCTTAATGCTTGTGGGACCACCACCCTCTCCCCCCACAAAAGACACCCCCTTTCTGTGGACAACTCAACCCTCTTCCTGAAAAACGCAGCAAACTCGTCTGCGGGGGGAGCCATGGGCCACCCTTTCTGTACCCAGGATCTCACAAGGGCTAAAGTTTTATCCTTGGCCGTGGCTGCAGCAATTTCCACGGGAAGTATGGGGGTGCATCTAGGGCTTCTATGAGGAGGACTTGGCTGTCTTGCTCTACCTCACACTTTGGGTCTCCCAGGTGGGGAAGAGGAGACCTTGAGAGTGCGTCCGCGTGGCTTATGTCTTTCCCGGGGCGGTACTCTAATGAACCCTTGTATGCATTGAGGAAAATAGCCCACCGAAGCATCCTGGGGGAGAGGATCTGTGGGCTTGTCTGAGGTGAAAATACCCAATAGTGGCTTGTGGTCGGTTACAATGGTGAATGGATGACCATACAGAAAATCATGGAACTTCTTTGTGCACAATAGCAAGGGCCTCCCTATCTGTTTGGGCATAATTTCATTCTGCCTTGGACAAAGATCTCGAATAGAAGGCAACTGGGGCTTCTCTCCCGCCCTCTAACACGTGGCACATGACCGCCCCCGTCCCCACTGGTGAGGCGTCGCAGACCAAGACTACCGGCTTCTTTGGGTCGAAATGGGTTAGAATAGCCTCTGAGGAGAGGAGCTGCTTGAGTTCCCTGAAAGCCCGCTCCTGATTCTCCCCCCACCACCAAACCGCATCCTTCTTCAGCAGCCTATGCAGGGGCCCTGCAATCGACGCTTTCCTGGGCAGGAAGGAATGGTAAAAATTCAGCAGCCCCAGGAAGGACTGTAGCTCCGGTTTCACGGTGGGGCGAGGGGCGTTTTGAATGGCTGAGACTTTGGACTCAGCGGGTTTCACCCCCTCAGAGGTTATGCGGAACCCCAGAAACTCAACCTCCCTGGCCAGAAACACACATTTGTCCCTCCGCAGCCTTAACCCCGCAGATTCGAAAACTGTAAGGACCTTATCTAGTCTCTGGGCCAGTTCTGATTCGCTCTCCCCAGATATCAATATGTCATCGAAAAATGGCAAGACCCCCGGTAACTTCTTTAACAAACGTTCCACAAGGGCCTGAAATATTCCCGGTGCCGAGTTCACCCCAAACTGTAGGCGCGTTACCTTGAATGCCCCCTTGTGAGTCACAATGGTTTGCGCAGCAGCTGTGGCTGGGGTTACTGGGAGCTGCTGGTACGCCTGCGCCAGATCTAGTTTGGCGAAAAACCTTCCCCCATGTAAATTAGCTAGCAGATGGCTAACTACCGGCACCAGATAGGCATTAGGGCGGATTGCTTTGTTAATTGTACACTTGTAGTCAGCACAAATCCGCACCTCCCCATTTGTTTTCAACACTGTAACAATAGGAGTCTCCCACTCTGCAGAGTCCACAGGCACTAAAATCCCCTGCTCCACCAGTTTGTCCAGTTCCGCCTCAATTTTGTCCTTTAGGGCGAATGGAACCCGACGTGGCTTGAGTCTAATTGGGCGGACCTCCGGGTCTAGGTCGAAAGAAACTGGGGGCCCCTTGTACTTCCTGAGCCCCTTCTTGAATACCTCAGAGTGTGCGTCGCACACTGCCTGGATCTCATTCCCCCCGATGCATTGAGTACAGTACAAACATGTGGTAATGGCGGACAAACAGCTCCTTTTATGCGGTGGCTATACAATTGAATATGGCTTTTCGACAGGCATTGGCTACTGTCCAAGTGACATCATCCTTGGTCACGCCTTTCTTGTCCAGGTGAGGTGAGAGCGGGAATCTTTCCCGCGCAGCTGAAGGCTTTTGAGGAATGTGGACCATGTGAGCTGGGCGCTCGCTACTGCCCCCGGGGGCCACTAGCTCGCATCCTCATACAGAAGGTTACAGTGTTACATCCACCCATTTGTGTGGTTACAAATACATTCAATACACAACACAGACTTTCCCCCTTTCAGAGGGAGACTGTTCCGAGCCTTTCACATTCCTGCTTGACAGTTCAGTCCTTTGCATAGTTGTTGCTGTTTTGTTGTTATGTGTCATCAAATTGGAAATAATTTATAGCAACCTTCAAAATCTGTGAGTTATTTACATGCTGCCAAACAATGACAAAGGAATATTATATAATTGAGGGTTGAAAAAGAAATACTTGCACTAATAAAATAGGAGAGAAAGAGAAAGGCATTATTCTTCTGATGCATACATGCTCTCCTCCTTGCAGCAAAGAGAGGGAAGAGAGAAACACAAGGCTGTAGCTAGAAAACTCTCCTGAGCTAATAGCCACACATCCCCAACCCAACCCTTGTTGCCAATATTATATATGTGAGTGTGACATTGTTGCCCCCTGAAATTTTTTTGCCCCTCCTGAAACATTGCCCCCCCCCATCCTAGAATCCGGCTACGGCCCTGGAGAAACAGACAAAGGCTTTTTATACATAAGGCCCAAGGCAGCCTGAGACAAGCTGAATACACAAAATTTACAATGGTGCAGACCTGGTCCCCTTATCTCTTTCTTTGCATATTATCCCAAGTCAGTTCTTTTTTGCCAGTCATTGTGGATAGTTAATGCCTTCTTCCTGGCAAATACACAGAGGAAAAAGGAGGGAGCAAGAGCAATTTCTACCCTTTAGTTCACTTAAAGTTCAAGACGGCTTTTCTTCAGCTACATATGGATCAATTTTATCACTAGGGCCACCTCCCCACCAATATCAACCATGGCTTTCAATGGCTACACAGGGATTTAATCTCAGATCTCCGGAATCTTAGTCCATCACTCTTCAACAACTCCACATGAAGTATTATAACATTGTATTATGTGCTGTTATGTCAGAACTGACTTATAGTGATCCTCATAGGGTTTTCAAGTAAGTGACATACAGGTATTTAAGGAAAGGTTTTACCGATGTTACCCATTGAGTACCTATGGCCAAGAGTGGATTCAAACCCTGGACTTCTGAATCCCAACCTGTCATTTTAATCACTACACCACACTAGGTAAAAATAATAATTGCATTCCACCAATTAAATTCTGATTTATGGCAATCTTTTCCAGGTGTGAAACATGCAGAAACAGTTTTCCATTCTCTTCTTCAAAGGTGTTCTGTGATTTTGTAGCTTCCCCTAAACTGTATACACTAGCTATTCTCCTGCAAGGCACAGTGGGGGACTGAATTCTTAGCCTCTGGCTCTTCCAACAGATATTCCATCTCCCTAAACTAGTCCACCAGAACTAATGCCTGCTGTGCTCATTAGGGTTTATTCTGAATTAACTGTGCATTAGACTGCAGCCAGATTTGCTGTTTAAGGATGAACGTCTTCCAAAACAGTGGTGCAAACACAACAGTGCGACAAATAGAAATAGGGTCCTTGAAGGAAACAAGTTTTTCTTCTTCCAAATTCAAAATTATCTTAGGCCCACCTCTTGCTCACTAAATGGCCTCACAGCAAGAAGTAGATTACCTGCAGCCATTTCTCCCATTGCCGCTGTTCTGCTCATGAGCCATGTGCCAAGATGTTCTTGGATAAACTTTTGTGACTTATTATCTTCAGAGCATAAAGTAATTAATCACAGTTATTATTCCAAACCCCCCATAGTTACTTACCATTATAGTTACAGTGTTTAAAATAACAACTCTTCAAAAAAGTTAGTTTCTCAGAGAAAACTAAAATATTGTAGTTTATTTTTAGTTGGGTGTTTTTGGTTTTTTTCCTGTTTCAATGCTACGAGCCTCTGGACTTTGTAACGTAGCACACACCCCACCTGCATTCATTGTCATTACTTCAGCCTCCACAACACAGCATGAGAAAAAGCATGAGCCAGCATTTGAACTTCTCCACTACATCCAATCTGTAACTAGAAAAGTAACAAAAACTGATTTACACCACAGAAAAGGCAAAGTTATTTTGCTAACAAAGGAAGGGTTGCATCTCATAAGAACTGAGGAAAATGTGTTTGGCCACAGTGGGAAGAACTGCATCAGGAGGGCTTTAAACTGAATTGGAAATTAAAGGGTGATGTAAACTCAGAGATAACGAAAGATGAAGACTTATGTACAATAAGAAGAACCAACCAACTACCTCCAATGGAGACCAATAATAATAATCTTCGCAAAAATGTAGGTAGGAAACCAGGCCACAAATCACACAATCTCCAGAGTCTATATATGAATGCAAGGAGTATGAGAGGGAGGGGGGGACAAGAAGAATTGGAACTCTTAGTTCAGAAGGGCAAATATGACTTCATAGGGATAACTGAAACTTGGTGGATTACTCCCACAATTGGAAAACAACAGTTGAAGGATATAAACTGTTCCAAAAGAACAGGGGAAAAAACAGAAAGCGAGGAAGAGTCACAGTACAGGGTGGCCCCTAAGTCCCTACCCTGAATATTTTAGTATCCAGTGTAACTGTGTGCTTTTTGGAAAGAGACTTATGGGCCACCCTGTATATGTTAAAAACATTTATCTCTGCATAGAAAATAAAGGAGGATGAGCTCAGTTGAACCAGTTCTACTTGCTACCTAATCACACACAGGCCAGTTTTAAGGTTTAAAATAAAGAATTAATTTAAGACAAATTGCACCTTTACTCAGGGCCTAAAATCAGCCTCAAAAACATTGCTGTCTGGCTTGCCATTAACAGTGAACAGATTAGCAGGAGCAAAGCTTGGACCTTTTTAATGGAGGCTTTATACTTCAGAAATGTTATCTCTTAAAAATTCGGCAACATTTCTGCTGTAGGCTTTCAGTTAACCTGAAGTCTTCCATTAATGCAATGTTTTCAAAGTGTTATATTGTCTGCCTCTTTTTATATATATAATCTGGTCTTTCCCCCCAAAAGATTATTCCTTTCTTTGTTGATTGTTGCAAATTGTAATAGAAGAGAGTGAAATGTATGTATCGATGGATATATCTACAGCACTGTGCAAAGGTCTTAGGCCACCACTATGCTGAATAGATCATAAGTAGGATTCAATGATGGGGTGAAAGCAGTAAATTTGGAATTAATCATATATTCTCAAGCTTCATGGTCCTTTTTCCAGTAGAGGTACAATACTGTGCAAAAGTCTTAGTCACCACCAGCTGTTTTGGGGAAATTCAATGAGTAATTTGGGGAGGGCATAAGTTGAATGATAGGCTGCTGTGGCTTAGTGGGTAAGATGCTGAATGATGACTGGAAGGTCAGCAGGTCACCTGAGTGCTGCATGATGGATTGAGCTCCAGTCTCTGTCCCAGCTCCTGCCAACCTAGCAAGAAAGGTTGAAAAGGTTTGAAAGCAAGAATTTGCAAATAGGTAAATAGGTACAACTTTGGTGGGAAGGTAAACAGCATTCTGTGCACTCCGGTGTCTAGTCATTCTACCACATGTCCATGGAAATGGACATGGGAAAGCGACCTAAATATAAACATTAGTGAAGAAAGTTGGAAGCTAAAATGGAAAAATAGAGTAATGAGAAATTTATCAATTAGAATAAAAGAACACAATTATAAAGCATTGTGGAAATGGTATCTAACCCCAGCAAAAATAAAATTGATGAATCCAAAGGAATCTAGCTTATGCTGGAATTGTAAAAAAGAGACTGGGACTTATCTCCATATGTGGTGGGAGTATGAAAGAGTGAAAGGTTTTTGGATGTTAGTGGAAAATGAGATGACAAAAATGTTTGGTACTCGTATTAAATTGGATGGACCAAGTGTGTTGATACTTGAGTTTGGTAATGTCATTTCAAATCATCATAATGCAGATTTGCTATCTATTTTAATAGTGAATGCAAGAATTTGTATAGCTGCTAAGTGGAAGGGAGGAGAGCAAATAAAAATTGAAGATTGATATGTTCAAAATTGGACAACAGCATTAAATGACAAACTTACATGCGAAATAAATATTAAAAAAGGTATCACGAGTAAAAATAAATTTTATGAGATTTGGAAGCCCTTCCTAGATAATACTATAACTAAAGGCAAAGGGAGCAAGCCTCCTATGGATCATTTATCATTTTGGAATGAGAGTTAAATGTTTGTGTGTACATTTTATTATTGGTTCTTCTAGGGAACGTATAACCTGTATCTGATGGATATAATTAATGTTGGACTAGATAGAGTAACTATAAGAGTATTTAACTTTGTAGCTTTGAATTGTATTTTTCTTTCTTTTTTCTTCTTCTTTTTCTTTCTCTTTGTTTGTGCTGGTGTGTACACATATGTTGTCTTCTGTTTTAATTAATAAAAAAAATTTTTTTTTTAAAAAAAAAGGAAATGTCTGCAGATGCAGGCAGCGCTGGCTCCTTAGCTATAAATGGAGGTGAGCACCGAACCCTAGAGTTAGACACGACAGGCTTTTGAGCAAGGGCAACCTTTACCTTTAACTAACTTGAATACCCTTGAAGGGTTCCAGAATTATAGAACTATTATTCTCTATATACATATGGTAATTGCCTATGATTAGATAGACATGATATATCCTTGTGCATGCTTTCACACTTAAATAATGTATTACATATGGCTATCCTTCACAGACCCCTACATGATTGTGTCACTTACATGTTTATGGCTAGCTCTTATAAACTCAGGGCTGCCCTTGCCCTAAATGTAACCACATAAGGTTACTTTCATTTCTCGTTTACGGTGAACTTTAGTTTAGGTTAGACTCTCAATTCACTTTCGATTCTCAATTGCAGGATGATGGGGGGTCCTATCGGAATGTGGCAGTGAGTTAGGGGCCAGATAGCATAGCAAGTAAAGAAAGAGGCCCTGTGTTTTCCAGGGTTAGGAAGGCACAGAGAAGATCTGGTTTTGCCTTATATCACTTGAAAGCAATAAATCACAAGGGGTGTGGGGGATTATGGGAAATGTGGTATAAGTATAAGGTGGCTTCTTTGTTTGGGGCACCACTCCTGCCTCATTGCCTGTGTGTGTATCCCAGTTCTCTCATCAGCTGATTAAAGAGCTGTTTATTATTTTCTAAGTCCAGTTGTCTGATTTAGTTGGGTAATAAGGGATCTGACAAACATTTGGACCAGAAATAGTTCTGGTCCACAACATTCTAATTCCAAATTTCACTGTACTTGGGGAGGGTTGAGAGGAGTGTCAGCAGAAGACTTTTTCCAATTATAGTGTGTCTAGGAGGCTTGGGGGCTGAGTTAGTAAAGGTAAAGGTTTCCCTTGCTTGAAAGCCAGTCGTATCCAACTCTAGGGTTCAGTGCTCATCTCTGTTTCAAAGCCGAAGAGCCAGCGCTGTCTGCTTCTGCAGACGTTTTCAATGGTCATGTGGCAGGCATGACTAGACACCGGAGTGCATGGAACGCTGTTACCTTCCCATCAAAGTGGTCCCTATTTATCTACTTGCAATTTCTTGGTTTCGAACTGCTAGGTTGGCAGGAGCTGAGACAAAGATGGGAGCTCATTCCATCCTGCAGTACTCGGGAATTGAACTACTAACCTTAGCCACTTAAGCCACTGCAGTCCTGGGGGCTGAGTTAGGCCCTCAGAAATCACTCACTAAATTCTCCTCAATCCAGCTGGGGTGACTTGAGACATTTGTACAGTACTGTATATGTAGATCTATATCTATCTGGCTGTCTAGCTTCTTGTTTTCATGCAGTCTGTGTGTGCATCTTTTATTCCCCACCCCATAAGAGAATTCATGTATTTGCAGACAGCTATTTAAAATGTAATTTTTACAACACTTCTTAGCAGTTAAAAATACAGTAACTATTGCTCCATCTATTAGTTTGCTTCCAGCCAGGCATTTGCCAAACTACTTTGCAGCAAATAGAAATATTTGTACTTACAAAGGCCAGAGGTGAAGACTGTAAGGAGATGAGAAATAAAAACTGCTGGGTTTTTGCTATAACAAGGTGGTGGAATGCATGAAAATAAGAAAAGTTTGACCATACAAGCTATAGACTAAAATATTCAGGACTTTAAAAGCAAGGGAGGGTGGGAATTGGGGGGTGCAGCTAAGAGCATGCAGTTAAAGTATGGCTTAGCAGGAGCAAATGTTTAACAGTAAAAGGCTCTTTTTCTCTTGGGAATTGATCCATTTTTTCTTTACTTTTCCTTCTTCAGAAGAGCTAGATGGTAATTCCACTGACAGAAAGCATTTTTGTTATTTGTTCATCTGAGAAAGAACAAACTAGCTGCTCCAACTTGAAGGGTGCTTGGAATTGAAAATGTCCACATATTGCCAGGCCAAGTCAGTTAAGGTTAAGTTTTACAGATGACTGTTCATGCTAAATAAAACACTTAAGACATGCATGGCAAAAAGCCGCTTTGTTTCTTTGGATTATGTCAAACACAAACTATGAATCAATAACCTTGTGAGCTAAATAATAGTACTTCAAAAAAGGAAGGAAAGGGAAATTGTAAAAATGCATACTGTACTGTCATTTTTAAAAATGCATCCATAGCAACAGACAGCATTTAAAAATAAGCTTGCAAAGCACCTGAGTGGGCATGTTGCATTGTACAGTTTACATCCATCAGCAGGCCCATGGTGTAGTGTGTGTGAGGGGACTCAAAAAATAAAAATGTGGATTAGCAAAAGTGTCAGTGTCAGAATAAATCGACATTATGGGCTTGGGCCTCGCTTGTCAGCACCCAAGAATGACCTATTACTTAAAGGATATTTTAGAAGAATGGAGCTGACAGCAGAATTCATGATTAGAGATACCACAAGAAGCCTAGTTCAAGAGACTGGAAAAAGTCAAACATTACTCCCTGATTTCTGAAGAGAATATTGAGGTGGGAGACAGAGAACACTTTGTGTGCCCTGACCCAATTTTTCTTCACAGAAACCCATCTGCACATAGAGCTTGAAAAGGTACTTCTAAGAGGAACAGATATCATGCAGAGCTCTGGGTCCCACAGCATGAGTCCACCACAGTTAATAGTTCACAATTCTTAGACTTTATAATGACAACAGTGGAAGATCAAATCTTTCCTCCCTTCTGTGTTCTCAGCTCAGCAAGTGGCCACTTCCCACTGCAATTCAACACTTCAGTGCACCCACCAGAGACAGCCAGAATTGAATAGAGAGCCACCTCTGAAAATGTGCTGTTTCTTCCTTCTCCACCATAACTAAAGATAATATTGGGCATCTTGCCTACTTTCGTGTGGCTTTTAAAAAATCTCAGCCCTTACCCCCGTTCTACCTTTTTCACTGCATCAAGCCAGATGAAGGGAATCTTATAAGCCGGAAAACATACATGTATTTGCCACCCAATCCACCCCACGAAGCAGACAACAACCATCTGTTGGTCAAAACATGGGCCACTTTATTGATAACCTCACAATACAATATTAACATGACCAGCAATGGGGCATCCTAGTGGGTAAATGATATTAATTTATGGGTGTATATACCCATATCCAGATTATTGATTATGACCTTGTATGGAGTGATGACGTCTCATTCCATACCTCTTAGATCACCATTCTCTCCAGGCTAACAAGCCTGCTCCCTGTAACTAAGTGTTCCTACCCACGACAGTAGACACCTCCAGTGCCTCTGTCTTTCTGTTATGGTGAGGACCCCCATTATGTATGGTCAATTAACATAGTTTTGATTACCATTTACCCCACTACAGCCAACAAGGATGTTTGTTTACGAACAGACTCCACCCCCACCCCCACCCCAGGCTGCTAATTCAGCCTAGATGCCACATCACAGGTCATTGAGGAATGTTTCCAAACCTTCATCCAATAAATGTACTCCATCCTGCTGGTAGAGGCCAGGAAATTCGATTTTGATTTCAGGATGCTCAATAACTCTGCCGAATCCTTCAGCCATAAATTTAGCGACAGCTTTGTTCACGCTGTGGCGCGCCTTGTCAATTCTGCATGGGTCTCAGGTGCAGCACCAAGTAAGATGGGGCAAGATCTCTGACCACATCAAGCGGAGGCCGGGCCAACAACACTTCACAAGGGACAGGTCCCTTTTCACCGCCATGCTCAGTTCAATGCCCTTCATGAGGCCCAAATTATTGCCACCCAGATGGATGACCATAATATCTGGTGGCGTGCCTCCCCTTGCCAAGTTCACGAACAGCACCAGCTCTCCCCATCGCATGTCCTGCTTCCCATGCCAATCCACATAGGCTCTGCCATGCAGATCAAGGTCCTTGCCCCACGTGGAGTGGGTCAAATGATATTTGGGCCAGAAAATACAACTGTGTCCAATAACCATAATCTGCCAAGGGTGGTGAGGAACACGACCTGGAAGGCAAGGAAAAAAGCAGCAGTCATTTGTTCAATACTTCATAGGTCTAATATACATTCGGTAAGCCCCGGACTTCCACTGGCCCACACTTTGAATGTCCTCGTGGGAATAACCCGCCACTGCTGCAGTGAATGTGGCCCCGATCTGAAAAGAGTGTGTGCCGAAAAGCCACACTTCAGCTCCTAAACGAGTCAAAACTCTCTTTGTTACTGCCCAGAACTGGTATTGTCTCAATGGTGGAATAAAGGGTCAGCATCGGTTCCTCACAGTTTGAGATATGCCTCTAGGGCGGCACAAGGGCAAACAGAAGCATGGCCAATGTGAAGCAAAGTCATTTGGGCAAAGTCTTGGACTGGCGGATCATCAACTCCAGCTCCTGGTCACCAAGTCTCGCATCGGCCATCTGCAAAACTTGGCTGGCCTCACCCGTCTTTGACAGGGCCAAAAATTCGGCCGAATGGAAGGCTCAAAAAAATGCCACCATCGCCACAGCGTGGAATAGGACTGCCTAAAATTGGCTTGCACAGTTGGAAACCCAAGCGACCAACGTATCTATGAGCAATTTAGGGGGAATTGGTATGAAGTGGTTGTAAGACCTACCACGCTCTCTTGACCACCCCTCCAAGGTCTTAACAATCCTGAAATCAGCAACTGTATTGGCATGCCCCATCACTTTGGTATAGAATTTTAGGGTAGATAATTTTGACCAGATGGTGCGGGGGGGATATCCCCGAGCGGTACAAGTAGGTTTGCCATATGTCATGGAAAACCGGGAATTCCATGGGTTGTTACTGTCCCACTAGGTTCCATAAAAAACATTGAATATTCCCGGTTTTCAAACCACTTGGTTGGGGGGGGGGAATCACTCATTTTTCTTGCACTTCTATTGAAGTATCAGCAGGTGGCAGCAGCAGCTTGGTGGCCAAGGAAGAAAGAGAGAAAACAGTGTGCCTTTTTCTTGCCTCTATTATTGAAGCACCAGCAGGCAGGCAGTGTCTGTAGCAGCAGCCGGAGACTAGTCGCAGAAACACCAACTTTGGCCAAAGACAGATCAGGTAAACTTCTACACAAATAGAAAGGTAATTTCAAAACAGGGAAGGGGGAGAGGGAGGGGCTCCTTCCTGGAGGGACCCTCGAGGGGGCGGGCATGGCAGCCACCCTGGCCTGGGGGGTTGGACAGATGGGTACAGTCCGCCCCCCTGGAAAGAGGCCTTTTGCCTTGATGGGTGCTTTCGGAGCTGCTGGTAAAAGGCCCGGACAGCCAGAGCTCCTGCGCGGATGGAAACCGCTGGGAACAAGAGAGCTTGGGGCTCTTTCCTTCCATGGTGGCAGCGGTGGGGGGTTGTCTCTCTGGTGGATGCTCCCCCTCCCCTCCCCCTCCCCTCCCCTCAGGAACAAGCCACCTGTCCCGAGAAGGGTTTGCCCTGCATCTCACACACACTCCAGAGCTTCCGAGGGTGAGGAAAATGGTGGGGTTCAAGGAGAGCCTTTCCTCAGGGGTTCCCCACCCCTGCCGGCTGGACATGGTGCATTTCCTCCAACCAAAAGGTCCCTTCTCGTCCCCCATGGTGGTGGGGAGGCGAAGCTCTTGCGTCTCCCCTTCCTGGGTCCAAGTGGGAAACAGGGGGGAAGGTGAGGGGGGTTACGACCCTTCAGAGGTGCTGCTGGTTGGGTGGGGGGAGTGGCCCCCATGTACTGTGGGGGGACCCTCTCTTTGACCATGGAAACATCTGCAGAAGCAGACAGCCCTGGCTCTTCGGCTTTGAAACAGAGATGAGCACTGAACCCTAGAGTCGAATACGACTGGCTTTTGAGCAAGGGCAACCTTTACTTCTGTCCTGGTTTTGTGGGAGGGAATTATGGCATGCCTAGGTTCAAGTGAACCATAAACTGCAAAATATGCTTTGCAGATGTGGGCCAGTCTGGCTGCAAAAGCTGGGTGTGATGGAACCCACATAATTCTGAAACAGTTGTGGCATAGCCGTGGCGGGTTCCAGGTGCTATGGCTGCGCCTATGGCACGGTCTATCTCAATCCGCCAAGGTTCCATATCTCTGGCGGCAGTATGTCTGGATCTAAAATGTCATGGGAGATGATGCTTTAATCTGCCACATCAAACTAGGTGTGTGAAGTACGGATCAACCAAGTAACCAAGTAAGTAAGTTGGTCCAAAGTCACCCAATGAGAATCAGGGCTGGTTAAGGGTTTGAACTTCAGACTGCTTATTCCTAACTCAGTAGACTAACTATACAGTGTCAATACCTCAGCTAAGTCTTCTTTTTACTTTTCAAGTCTTATTCCAAGATCATTTATAGTTATAGCTGGAGGGATGCTACAGCTATGTCAATGATATTTCTAACATATGTAGGAGCAAAGCAATTTAGCTCCACAGTTAAAGGCAAAAGTATGCTTATTTTATTTTTTGATGACTCTGTCAGTTAATATGGAATTGAACGTTTTTTAAGAAACATGAGTGAAAGAAAATACAGAGTTGCAATCAAGTGCATGGTAGTAAGTCTAATTTACAATAATAAAACTGTCCATCGACATTCAGCACTCTGGGACAAGTACAATACTGTACTACACTAATTAGCAAAATTCTTCTTACTGTAGTTTACTGCATACTGGGAATGCTTTATATTTTCAGAAGTACTTTACTGACAATATGCATTATGTTTCCAAGCAAAGGAGTTAATTGCTGTCCAGTCAAATTAGCACATAACCCAGATCCCCCACTTAAAAAAGAGTAGCTTCCTAATCTTAGAATCTAAAAAATACTGTGTAGGCATTCAAGAATGAATCTCATGACAACAGTTAAATAAGTTGTTTTTACTAGTACCCTGTGATTTCATTTCATTTCATTTCATGTTTAATTTATATACTGCTTTTCTCTACCCAGTGGGTGACTCAAAGTGGTTTACAAGGGTTATACAAATATATATATATAGATTCATACAATCAATAACACAATGATGCAATACAGCAAAAATACAGCAAAAATACAATAATACAGTATATCAACCACAAATGCAACAATATAATACAGTTACTGTTACAATTATGAGAATCAAGTATAAAATTACAAATCACAGGGGGGAAAAGCACAAGACACACAATCTTAATGGACCTTGACAAGACCCAGTAACAGCGTCCTGAAAAATGTCCTTAGCAGAGCCTGGGCTCACTGTCCACAATGGGCCCCGGCTCAAAGACCTCAACAGTGGCAACAAAGTGAGACAGCAGGACAGTACTGCGTAGCCCAGGTGCTCCACTTCCCCACGGCCAATGCTCAGCTAAGGTGGTCCTCATTGGTGGTGGAGGCGGAGCTAGCGCTCCTCTTTCCTGGCCAGCCCTGTCAAGGGAAGTCCGGTGAGAGACGCCGCCATGGCTCTCGCCTTTTGAAGGGCAGAGCCCACTCTCAAGTGCTGCACGTTCCCTCCAGCCGGCCGCCGGTCAAAGCCCCGCTGGTCTCAGTGGTGGTGGGGGGAGTGGCTTTTGAGGGTGATGGAAAGGCCCTCAGGTGTCGCTTTTTCCCTCCAGCCGGTTGCAGGTCGAAGCCCCGCTGGTCTCGGCAGTGGCAGGGGGAGCGGCTTTTGGGGTGATGGAAAGGCCCTCAGGTGCCTCTCGTTCCCTCCAGCCGACTGCCGGTTGAAGCCCCGCTGGTCCATATGGATTCCCAATATGGGGTACATTCCCCACAGGGGGACCATTTGATATTTAAAAGGGGCAATTCAAGAATGAGTTACTAACAGGAAATGGCCTTTTAGGCTTCCTCCACATGAATAGGAATTCACTTTTTTGAGTAATAAGAATTATATGGGGGGGTGTCAGGATTTTAGAGCTGCTTAGGTGGGGCACTGCTAGTACCCCACTATCCAATCCATGCATCCCCCTCTCCAGACACTCAAACACCTATCTCCTTGTACTCAAGCACAGCATGGTCTATATTTGGAAAGGTATATTTTTGTCATTACCTCCCATTTAAATAAGTAGTGTTTCAGTTGATCTTAGTGCTCATGTTTAGTGCCGAGTTTAGCATCTTGAAAGAAGAGGTGTCAACCTACCTGATTTTTCAGTTTTCAAGTATATTTCATTCATTTCAGGGATGTGGCAATATTTAGCTAAACAAGGGAAACTCATGGGAAACATTCTCAGCTTCCTAATCCATCCTTTACTGTACCAAGACTATAGCATTGGTCCAGTTTGGCACATAGAGGGAATGCCTTCTGTTGCTTGCATTCGTCATTATAGCACCAGCTCTGTTCACACCTAACCATGAGCTCTAGAAAGGGCCCCAGAAAAGAGTAATAGCCAGCAACCTGAATTATGTCTGGAAATCAACTAGCAAATGGTTTGGCTGTTTCAGCAGTGGAGTAATGTCATCCCAAAATGTGATGCCCATCAAAACTCCTGCATTAAGTAGGAAATTTTGGCCTTGACAAGCAACATTATGTAGATATTTTACATAATCCAATTTTGATATAATTTATGAAGCTGTGTCCAAGGTTTCACTCTCCCAAGATTCAATTTGTACTCCCACCCAAAAAAAGAAGGCGGCAAAACCAGTCTTTGTCACAGCTGCAACCAGGACATCTAGGATACTCACAAACTGATAATTTGGTCATTCCAAGAGCGTGCAGCAGTAAACATAGGAAGATAACTCTCTTCTACTGGGTTGGTATGTCTCCTGAAAAGCACTTCTGTTTCTTCCCTAGGTTGTGTTTCAGCCTCTTTAGCCACATCACCACATCATTGAGACAATGACCTGAGAGGAAGGTTCAGAATGCCCACATACTATCTGGGCTTATATGTTAACAAGAAATGATAACTAAATATGTTCAGGTGAAGCCGTGTGATGTTAAAATGGAGGTGAGCTCAAGGAAAGAAGAACCAGAGAACATGAAATATTTTCCCAGTGGTATCTGAATGTTATTTTTTTAATGTCACTTCTGTCTCTATATATTCTTTCATGTAGATAATATACCATATTTGTCAACATATAAAATGCATCGGAGTTTTTATACACATTTTTAAGGAAAATATAATTTTCTACATTTTTTCATGAATTTCCAAAATTAACTCCAGGAGCTGGGGATGGAGGGAGGGGGGATGAGGGCTCCTTTGAAGCCCGTTTCCCCACCATCCCACTGCTGCTGGCCACCAGGACCCAAGGAGAATGGTATGGGGGGAGGATCCTTTAAGCCCATTCCCTCCCCCATCCCACCACCAGCCAGGGAGAGTGGTTAGGAGGGAAAGAAGCATCCTTTAAGCCCATTTCCCCCATCCCACCACCAGCTGGAGAGAGTAGGATTGGGGGGGGGGGGGGAAGGATCTTTTATTTTATTTTTTATATTTTTTTTATTAAATTTTCAACAATAATACAACTTTTAAAAAATTATGAATAAAAATACAAACAACACTGTTTCTCTCCTCCTCCCCCCCCCCCATCCCACCAGCAGCTTGGGAGAGTGGGATGGGGGGAAAGAAAGATCCGCTAAGCCCATTTCCCCCATCTCACCACTAGCAGAGGAGAGTGGGATGGGGAGAAGGATCCTTTGAGCCCATTTCCACTCCATCCCAGCGCTGCTGACCATCAGGAGGCAGGGAGGCTGGCATCGACTGAGCAAGAAAGCTCCTTTGGAAGCTGGCCTTTGCCTGGCTCTTAGTAGTCAGAGGCAGCTGCCAAATTACACCAGCAAAGGGAGGGGCTTTTAAAATAGCCCTTTCCAATCTACAAACTGCACCAGCAATGGATGGGAGCCTTAGATAGATAGATAGATAAATCTTTATTGTCCTTGTCCTGCACAGAACAGTGAGATTGGGGAGGGGGGAAAACCTTATCAACCCAACAAAACCTAAACAAAATACAACTATACAAAATTATCAACATACTCTCACCCCACATATACACATTTAACCCCTAAAAAGCTCTAAAACTCTAAGACTGTTACCAGCATACACTCAGTTTTCCAGGTATATTTTAAGAGGAAAAGGTGTGTCTTAAATGCCAGCAAATACAGTATATCATATTGGAAAGTGCGAAAGTGTACAATGTATTTCCAATGCAAAGTTAACATCAAAATTGGCATTTAAGCCTGCAAATGAGCCTGTTTCCTGTGTCTGTGTTGCTGGTCCTACCTGCTGTTGCTGATACATAATGTCTTCTGGTGGTGAAGCCATCTGTAAATAAATAGAGGCCTCCTATCCTGAGAGGCGATGGAAGTATTATTGTCCAGGATGGGTTTAAGATCCCTTGCACTATGTTTTAGTTGAGATCTGCAGCATTCAACCAATTTTGTTTAACATTTATTCATTCTTTGTTTGTCCTGCAGAATTGTTCCTAGATAACAGGTTCACCATGTTTCTTAAATTCATCACGTGGGTTTTCTTCTTCTGCTGCTGTATCTGAATCCAAATATAGGTGATCATCATGGCAATCAACCATGAAAACTTTCCAGAGAGTATAATGCAGCGGCCTTTCACTTGCCTTCAGCATTGCAGCATGACCCCCATACCACTGATCCAGTTCTGTGAGTCACTTTCTGGTCCTGAGCCCTTTTGGCATGCAAAATCCTCCTCAGCTCCAGGCCAGTATTGATGAAGCTGCTGCCCTCCATTAAGATGGATTCAAGTGGGATTTAATCCACTTGGAGATGATCACCATTCCCTTTGGACCTCAGCACCCAAGGCCGTTAGTCCTCAGGGTTGTCAGGTTGGTTAACCTCCACCTGATACTCGGTGTTGAGTCACTGGTAGTATGGTCTACTCTATTACCATAGCAGGATAGACTTGGTGGTGGGACTTACAGCCTAAGAAATACCTTATTTCAGTCCTTAAGAAGAGTTTTTGTTTGACAGTCACAAGTAGTTCCGCTTGTATAATAGGGTTTGACTGTAGACAATGGGCTTCATAGAGCATTCTGGCTGGAAGTACATATAGATGAACATGAATAACTCATCATTGTTTTCTGTGATAAGATGATGCTTATCTTTCCTTTTTGTACCACTGTGTAGAATCTAGGCTGAAGTTAAGGGAGAGGTCAACGTTACAAAATTCCTGCAGAAACTTTTTAGTGCCCTTTTCCCATGTGTGAAGAATCTGATTTCAGTGGTGAGTGATGCACTGTGGAAATTTTTACTAGCCACTTGGTGGGCGTGGCTATCTGTGGGCATGGCCTCAACACAGCCCGCCCCCGCCGCCCCCAGGAAGAAAAGAAAAGAAAGAAAGAAACCTACCTTGCTCTCTTTCTTCACAGAGATAAGGAGGAGGATGGAGGAGTCCCAGAGCAGCAGCGCTGCTTGGAGGTGAGTGGAGCGAGTTGGTGGGCTGGTGCTGGCTGGGCTCCCCTTCCCAGCACCGTCGGAATTGCATCCTTGCTGGTAGCACTTCTGGGAGGTGAGCTGGGTGGGTTGGTGGCCTGGCGCCGGCTGGCCTCCCCCTCCCAGCGCCACCGGAAATGCGTCCCATCTGCCTCACCCAGGGCCGAAGGCACAAGGGAAGTGCGGAGATGAAAGCATGCCTTCGGCCCTGGGTGAGGCAAATGGGATGTGTTTCCGGCAGCGCTGGGAGGAGGAGGCCGAGAGGTGGGCATGGCTGGCCAAGTGGGCATGGCCTGGAATTTCTACTACCAGTTCGCTAGAACCGATGAGAACTGGCCACAGTACCACACTGTCAGTGGGCTTATTAATGTCTGTTTTTTCAGGATTTAGCACAGAACTGACACAATTTGTTCTCCAGAAGCCCGCCTCGAAGCTGAAAGACAGGTACAGATGACTGCAGGAAAAACAATGCACATTTGAAATGTGTATAGAACACATCTTACACACATTTTGATCAATGAGGAGAATCCATTGAAGTAATGCATGAAGTTTAAAACATGTGGACATTACAAGGAGCAGATTTTGCCCAGTGTAGAAGGGGGGAAAAGCCTGACAGACCTTCACACAGATTCGGCATGGAGATAAGAAAGGGGAGAAAGTCCACAGATGCTGACTTTTATAGATGTGCATGTCCTTTCACACAATAAGCATGACAGGAAACCAATTTAGGACAGTCAGGGGGTATCATCATAATTAAAATTATGCTGAAAGAGCATTTTGAACATAGCTTCTTTCAGCTGCAAATCCCCTTGCAGCTACATCATGATAATCAGAGTTGTGCAGGTGGGGTAAAATGAAACATTGTTAATACAGCAGCAGGCTGCCAATTTAAAATATTTGCCTTACTTTAAATTGGTGTCATGCTGATATATTAATAATGCTGCATTTTGCTTTACCTGCACAAGCCTGATTATCATTGCTAGTCAGGTATTAGAAAGTGACCCTTTCACACACACCTCTTGCCTTTTCTCTCCCTCTCTCATACACAGGCATGTCTTTTATTCCAAAGACTTCAGAAAACAATAAAAAGAACACCATAATCCTCCTCTTTTTACAAATAACAAACACAATTATAATTGCCATCTTAGTTCCCCACTGATCATTTTTACTTGGATTCACTTAGAATTTAGTCTGCATTTGGAACAGATGAATAAACTACTGGAGTGGAATACACAGCCCATGAGCCTAAGCATGGCTAAGTATTGGTTTTGGGATAAGGTGTGTTAGAACTGCAACCTAATCTGCAATTACTCACACAAAAGTCCTATAAAACTCAATTGAAAATCCAGCTGTCCCTAAGCAAAATTAACGAAACAAGTAATTTGGCATGGTAATAAGGGGTTCCTTTCAAGTAAACAAGCCTTCATGTCTTATTTAAAGGTTGTTTTGGTCCCAACCATCCTTTCTAACAGAAAATGAGGATAAACAAGGGGTAAAGGGGTGGTGTATTGTGGGAGGAGACCACACAGAGAGAGTTATTGTGCAGATCTAACACCGTTTGACCTTAACTGATATATAGAGAAACCTTCTGCTTTATAATAACAGACTAATATTAAGAAATTGTTGAGGTTGAGTCATACCTTATTTTACACTTCGTACTTGCTGAAATGTGTGAATAAATATTTTCTTTAAAAATTGAACTGGTCTCAGCTATGATTAAGAAGAAGCTATGCAGAAAACTTTGAAGCCTTGCTCCCAGCTCAAAAGTTTTATACCTGCCCCCACTGGTCCAAGTCTTTGATGGTTTTGTCATGTGCCATCAAGTCACCTTTGACCTATGACAATATTAACAATGAATGAACCTCCCAAATGTTCTGTCATTAACAGGCTTGCTCAGCTTTCGTAAACTGAAGGTTTATGTAAGTCAACCCATCTCATATTCATTCTCCACCTTTTCCTGATGCCTTCAACTTCTCCTAGCACTACTGTCTTGTGGGATCCGCACACACAATTGGTCAACTGTCCCTGACAGAACCCCGGTAATGGGTGATCACCTCTTTGCTGTGGGTTCCTGAGGGGACAGAAATTGGGGGAGCGGAATATTAGATAGAGTTTAATTCATCAATAGCTGATCTGACAGGCAGTTCGGACAATGGAGAGATAATAACTAACTCGCTAGGCACGTAATAGGTAATCTCACGTCTGCGGATTCCTTTAAGCCTTAGAGTCAATGTTAGCCACCTGTTTACCTCTGATAACATGGAACAATGTATTTCCCCTGTAGTTAATTAAGTTAGTTAATGAACTTCCCCTGTGTAGACTTCCTCAATTAACTCGTGTAAACATGATGTGTGAAGCCTGAGTTGACAATGGATCGCTATGCTTGTGCATGCAGCCAGAACATGATAAATACTCATGATTTACCATCATTAAATTACTGGTCTTTGCTCCATCTTGCCTCGTGTGTCTTATTTGACCAGTCTCCTCCGGGACCCAACGGCCGCTTCGCGGTTCCAATCCAGCTTGTGCAACCTGCTTCGCAGCCCAGATCCAACACTGTCTTTTTCAACAAGTCTTGTATTTCTCATTATATGCCCAAAGCCTCATTTTTATCAAAAGACCATTCAGGCTTGATTTAATCTAGTATCCTCTGGATTGTGTTTGTGGCAGTCCCAGGCATTCCCCAAAGCTCTTCTTCAGCACCACATTTTAAATTAATGTATCCCACCACCACACAGTCAGCTTTCATCTCTGTCCAGGTTCCATATTTAATTTAATTTAATTTAATTTAATAGATTTATATACCGCCCTATCCAATGGACTCTGTACACAAGTTAAAACCATATCCATACATAGTAACTGGAAATAGTGTAGTGCGAATGGTGTTGCTTCTAGTGACACATCCTTACACTTAATGATAGTTTTGAGTCCCTGCATTTCTGCCATTTTCAATCTTAGTCTTCTGATTTCTTAGCTGTCTCTTCATTTAGATTTAATATTGAACCAAGAAATAATTTATTTTAACAATTTCAATTTCTTCATTGTCGACATTAAAGTTGTGTAATAAAAATATGCTGCTTTTATGCTTTCTTCTTCCACTTTCACCAGACATCATTTCAAGTAATTGTTGCTTTCTTTCAGTAAAATGGTGTCATCTGCATGTCTTAAATTATTGATGTTCCTTCCACTGATTTTTACTGTTCCTTCATCTGATTCTAATTTAGTTTTCCATAGGATATGTTCTGAGTAGAAACTGAACAGATAGGGAAATAGCTTTGTTACAGTGCCATGAGCATCACTTTGCTTAGCATGTGACATTAATGCAATAAGGGGCTGTGGTGGCTCAGCGGTTAAGAAGCTCTCCTTGTTAACTGAAAGGCTGGAAAGTCAGCAGTTCAAAACCCGGAAACTGCATGACGGGTTGAGTGCCAGTTCTTGGAGACATGAAAGGAGCCTCATTTGGGCATTTCCTAAGTGGAGTTTCTTCTGCAAAAATTCTTTCAACCCAGAATAATTTCTGACATGCAATGATCCTATAGATACTGGACTCCTTGGTATTTATTTTCTTCTGTTAATATGTGGAAATTTTAAAGATGGAGTGCTGAAATAATTAAGGTGGATATAGAAAAAGCAATGTATGTGGCATTTTCAATTTGAAAACGTTTATTATAATAAAGTACAGTAGAACCCCAAATAAAAAGAAAATAATTCATTCTATGAGGCACTTCATTATACAGGTGTTTTTTTTTTCATTATGCAATATATGCATTGTACAATGAAAATCCCTATGGGAAAAATCGTACCACAAAAATCCCTAGGGGGGGGGGGCATTCCAATATGGCGGGCTGACCAGCTGCGATTCCTCTCAGTTCTTTAAAGGAGGGCTGTTTAATGTGGTTAAGAATGGAAATATAGCATTAAGAATCACCTAAAAATAAACTTTATTGTGTCTCCTATCAAAATTTTGGAGTGGTGGCAGCTTGGGCGAGCTTTATTCGAGGAAAAGTTGCTCTTTGGTTTCCGGTGGCACAGGAGGACGGAGCGGAGTGCAGGACTGATTTTTGGAAGTGACCAGAGGAGTGAATTGCTGGGTTTCGCCTGTTTTCTTTTTGAAGTGCTTTCCTGGACTTGCTCTGGCCCGTTTATTTTTCTAAGTCAAGGGGAGATTGAGAGAGAGGAAATTGTGAGTTTCGAGAAGGAGAGAATGGGCTTGGTCGAGACTGTGCCGTGAGTGGGGAGAGGAGTCCGGGATCAGCAGAAAATTCCTTTGTGGAGAGTTGGAGTGGAGGAGAAAGAGGAGACGGGCGGTTAAATTGACAAGCAGCAACTAAACAAGCGGGCAAGCAGAGCTGCTGGGGTAAGTCCGGGGGGGGGGCTAGATGGGGGGAAGTGGAAGCAAGCCTCAGTTGGCCCCATCGCCACCTAACAGACTTTGAGCGGTGCTACGCGATGCTCTGTGGGGCTGCAAAGTCGATGTTGGATATACAATAGTTGCCATGAGAATGGAAGCCCAGTCAGTTTTTCATTTTGAATAACTGGAGGTGAAATAACATTTATATTTTTGCATCATCAAGTGGCTCCTTTCTTTTTCTCTCCTCCCCCCTTTGTGGAAACTGTTTGGTTACTCCCCTATGGTTTTTTACATACAAGAAAAGTTTTAAAGAGACCCCGGATTAGTTGATAAAAAAATTACTACATGGTTGCTGTAGTGCCAACTTTGTTTCTCTGGATAAGGAGAATATGACTCTTTTTGTTTTTTCTCTGGCCTGAATTTACAGTACTGACTTTCACTGTGTGGCATTTTTATGATGGACAAGATGGTGATTTAAGATCCTGGCGTAGTTATTTTTAACATTGCTTACCCTTCTTTTCCGGACACTCTTCCACGCCCAATTCATTTTTAAGGTTGTACAGACAGCACAGAATAGACAGTGATTATTTTGAAATCCTATTGAAGATCTATTCTGAAGGCTTTTAAACCAGTACCTTTTCTCTTTTTTTCTTTTTCTTTTTATCTTATGGTGTTTTGTTTTCTTTGCTATTTTTATATTATTGTTTTAATTCTCTTTTTTTTCTTTTTTTAACGGTGGAATCGAATCAGTTGTGATTTTAATGCATATTGGCTTTTTATGTGTTTTTATTTTTTCAATATAAAATACTGAAATTTAAATCTTATAAAAACAACAATAATAATAACAACAATAACAACAACAACAACAACAACAAAATATTAAGATTGTGAGGTTTCTGAACATAATTTGATGAGATAAATTTTATTCTTTATCTGCCCATGTATCTGTGTGTGTGTGTAGGTATATGGGTGTGTATACATATATATATATATACATATATACTGATTCTTATTGAATGTGGGTATATTTGAATTGAGTTTTTAAAGCATATGATACATACTGTTTATGATCTGTAATTGGAAGTGTAAGTGGATGAGTCGCCAGGGAAGAGGTGAAGAAAAGGAAAAGAAACCAGGTTGGTTGAGAGATAGAGAAACGTCATCTGACAGGAGTTATCGAAGACTTGTTCGGTTAGAGGTGGAGAGTGGCATAATGCAGAAGACTTTAAAGCAGGAGGTGATTGACGCGGAAAAACAAGAGAGAGTCAGGAAAATATTACAGCAACAACAGCAAAAACAACAACAAGGAGCCACTCCTAAAACAACAGCAATAGCTTCAACAACAATGGCAATGACGACTACTACAACAGCAACAACAGCAGCTGTAACTATTGCCAAATCATCAGCTATGGCCCCAACAACAATAGCAACAACAATAATAACTGTAGCTTCAACAGCAGTAACAACTACAATTGCATCATCACCAATAACAATGATTACAACATCAGCATCGAAAATACCTACAGTAGTAACACTGAAGATATTAACAACAATGACCTCACCAAAAACACCAACCGCAGCAGTGTTGAAAGTTACATCAGCATCAACAACACCGTTAACCTCAATTCCTGCTGCGGTGACAGTGGCATCAGGGATAGGAGCAACTGCTGTACCAACTATGAAAACACAAGTGTCGGGTCCCAAGAGTGATTTTGAAAGGATGTTTGAATGTTTTGAAAAGATGGAAGCCAAATTGACTGCAGGACAATCAAATTTACAAGATAAGATTGCAGATATGTCGAGAGATTCTAACAAAGGATTTGATGAATTAAAGAAAGGACAGGCTGAATTAAAAAAAGATCAGGATGAAATTAAAAGAGAGCAGAGCAAACTCAAAGGGGAAGTGAAAAAGATGAAAGAAAAAGATAAGGAGCGAGATCTTAAGGTAGGATCATTGGAAAAAGAGTCGAAATGTTGGAAGAACAGCTAAGACACCCAAATATCATAATTCGAAATTTCCCTGAAAAGACACCAGATTCACTAAAAGATATATTGTTGGGGTGGTTGAATACTCTTGAGATGGAATACAGCTTTGTTCCCGAGGAAATTGTAAGTATATATCGTCTTGGACAGAAGAGGGGTAGAGCTGGTCCCAGGAATGTATTGGTGAAGTTTGCAAATATGGCAGATAAGACAAGACTAATGATGCATATTAAACAAGCTGGGCCAACAGCTTTGAAGATAGATGGTGCTGATGTTGAGATTTACAATGACATTGCCGTGGAGTAGAGAATGTGGCAACAAGCGATGAAACCGGTGACAAAATTTTTGATTGGCAAGGGCATTAAGTATAATTGGAAGTTTCCAAGGCAACTAATTTTTTGGTATTTGGGGAGAAGATTTTTAATGAGAGAGGATATTTATGTTTTGGACATTTTGGTAGAGGCAAAGCTACTGGAGAACAGTACTAAGGAATGGGAGGCACTAAAGGAGGAATTGATAATTTCCAGAGGGTTGCATTTTGGAAGAAATATGGATGAAGAAGAAGACAATATGCCCAGGGGTGCTGAAGGTGGATCATAAATTAGATTGTATCTGTGGGGAGTCCTTACTGATCACGCCATTTTTGATGCACTTTCCCCCTCTCCCCCCTTTGTTTTTCGGAGGCTGCTTCTAGTAGTAAGTGGGGAGAGTAGATTATGATTTTTTATTTATTTTTTTGTTTTTTTCTTTGTGTTTTTATGTTAATGTGGATGTGTTATAGTTTGGGATATTTTGGATTGGGTTTGTGTACGCCCTTGGGAGGATGCGGCAGTCACAGGTTTAGGGAGGCAATTTGGAAAAGAAATGAAGAATATTAAGGTAGTTTCGTGGAATGTGAAAGGTACTGGATGTCAAGTCAAGAGAAGAAGGATAGAGGCTGCTCTCAGAAAAGATAAATCTGATATAGGTTTTTTTTACAAGAAACACATCAAAAATCAGCAGAGGTGAATCGACTATTTTTAGGTTGGACTCAGATTTATGAGAAAGCCTATGGTTCTTCAAAGTCAAGGGGGGTAGCAATATTTATATCATCTAGATTAGGCTTTGTAATTACTAAAAGTATAGCTGATCCAGAGGGAAGATATTTGATTGTTAACGGGAAAATAGATGAAGAGGAAATATCATTGGTAAACATCTATGCACCAAATGAACATCAAGAGGAGTTTCTAGATAAGATATATGGCATTTTGGAAAGGGAAAGATGTGCAAAGATGATTGTTGCAGGAGACTTCAATTTAATAAGATCATCCTTAGATTGCACTAATGTTGATAGGGGTGGTAAAAGAATAAAAGTTCAAATTTTGGATAATTGGATGATGTCTCTAGGGTTGAAAGATACTTGGAGAGAACTGCATGGAATGGAAAGGGGCTATACTTTTTTTCACAGGTACACAATACATATTCAAGAATTGATTATATTATGGTATCAGAGAATATGATGAGGAATTTGGATGAGGTTGAAACTGGCATATTTAAAGAGTCAGATCACGTGATGGTGATTTTAGATTTGAAAATTGAAAGTGAAATTGGTGCAAAAAAAGACATGGAGATATGATACTAATTTATTTAAAGATATAAAAATTAAAGACCAAATCTCTCGGAAATGGGAAGAATGTTGGACTTGGAATGATAATGGAGAGGTGAGTTATAATATGGTGTGCGATGCCATGAAGTCGGTGTTTACAGGGGAATACACCAAAATGGCTAGTATAAAATATAAGCAAGTGAAGGCAAAACAAGATGAAATTGAAAAAGAAATTAAGCAATTACAGGAGGAACATGCAAGGACCAAGAGTAGGAAAGTTTATGATAATTGGCAGAAATTGAGAATGGAATTAGTGGGGAAGGATATAGAAAAAGTAAGGAGAAATTTGATATATTTAAAGAGGGACTATTTTGAATATAGTAATAAAAACTCAAAGCTATTAGCAAGTTAAAGGAAAGAGAGATAAAAGAGAGATAGGAGTTTTAATTTCTAAAACAGGGACAAGATGTAACAAGACTAAAGATAAAATTAAAATAGTTAAGGAATTTTATCAGGAGCTATATTCAGAGAAGGATGTTAATTTAAATAAATTAAGGGGTTTTGGGGGGAATTATATTGGACTTAAAGTAAGTAAAGAACATAAGGAGAAAATGGAAGAGAAAATAACAGGAAAGGAAATAAGAGATGTTATTGTAAAACTTAAAAATGATAAGTCACCAGGAGAGGATGGTCTGTCAGCAAAATTTTATAAGGAATTTTCAGATATCGTGATTCCGAGATTGATAAAATTGTTTAATTATTTGTTAGATGGTGGACAAATTCCCACTTCATGGTATAGATCAATAATAATATTAATTCCTAAACCTGGGAAAGATTTAGAAAAAATAGAATCATATAGACCCATATCCTTAATTAATCAGGATGCAAAGATTTTTACATCAATATTGGCAAATAGGTTGAATAGCTTTATGGGGAATTATATAGGTACCGATCAAGCCGGTTTTTTAAAGGGAAGACACATGTCGGATTTAACAAGGAGGGTTTTAGATTTGGTGGATAACATTGTTCAAAAAAAGATCAAGGCTGGTTTACTATCATTAGATATATTTAAGGCATTTGACTTTCTTCAATGGATAACTATTAGTGAAATAGTAGCAGGATATGGATTCGGAGAAAGGTTTAAAAAGATTATAGAACAATTATATAAACAGGGGAGTGCAAGTGTTAAGATGAATAGCGTATACACAGAAGATATAAAGTTGGAAGCCGGCACTAGACAAAGATGCCCGTTATCCCCAATATTATTTATAATGGCAATGGAGATATTGGCAAATGTTATTAGAAAAGACACAAGTATTGAGGGAATTCTAGGCAATAAAATAAGCTTATATGCAGATGATACACTGCTAATTATGAAGGACCCAAGGAAGGCATTAGAAAGAATTCAGGTACATTTGAAAGATTTTGAGGAAATTACAGGATTAAGGATTAATTGGGGAAAATCTGAAATGATTATGCATTCTGTAGATAAATTGGAGAAACAAAGAATTTTGGATAAATACAAAATTCAAATTAAAGAAAGTTTGAGATATTTGGGGGTTAATATCACGGACAAGTGGGAAAATATTAAGAAATTGAATTATGATAAACAAAGGACATGGATTAAAGAAAAAATTCAGCAATATAAGAAACTGAATTTGTCATGGTTTGGTAGGGTCGCTCTATGTAAAATGATGTTGTTACCTAAAATAATTTTTTTATTTGACGCCCTACCAATCCAAATTACAGATTAAGATATTAAGAAAGTGCAGAATTTGCTAAATGATTATTGTAACGGGGGGATTAGATCTAGGATCCCAAAAAGTCTGTGGTATCTTCCTCAAAGTCAGGGTGGTTTAGGAATCCCAGACCTTAAAAATTATTATACGGCATTTCATATTAAAAATATTGTGAAGTTTTTGATGAAAGAAAAGGTGATTTGGGAGGATATAGAGATAGAAGAATTAGGTCAAATAGGTAAAGCAGCATTTCTTGATAAGGATGTAGGGAAAATTAGTATTGGAAATAAAATGTTAAAGTCAATGTGGGAAGTTTGGAAAAAGGTGAAAAAAATATTGGCTCCGGATGTATCTCCAATTATTGAATTAGAGGAGATGACAAACTTTCCAATTAAAATTGATAAGAGAGTGAGAGATGTGTTAAATAAAAATGATTTGCTTCTGCTGAGAGATTGGATAAGAGTATGTGCTGATGAACATAAAAGGAAGGAATTATTTGTAGAATTGAGATTGAATTGGTTGCAGATTGCAACGGTGAATAAATGGAATGGTAAATATCTGAGGGAGCCAGGTTTGAAAAGGAACAAGATGGTATTTGAAGAAATACTATGGAAGGTTAGAAAAGGAGAAATAGGGGTGAAGGGTTTGGTAAGTAAGATCTACAAATTATTAAACATTGACGATGATGCACAAGGTAAATTAAGAATAAAGTGGGAGCAAGATCTAAATACAAAATTTTTAGGTATAAATTGGAAATCAATATGGAAGAGAAGAATCATGAAAACAATGTCTGTTAGAATTAAGGAACATAATTATAAGGTGTTGTGGAGGTGGTATTTGACCCCGGTGAGATTGAATCAAATTGATAGAACTAAGAACAATTTATGTTGGAGATGTAAGAAAACTGCTGGGACTTATTTACATATGTGGTGGCATTGTGAGATAATAAAGGGGTTTTGGGCTGATATTGAAAAAGAATTGGCGGGAATATTTGAAGAGGAAATTAAGTTGGGTTCGAGTACCATCATGCTAATAAATATGGAAGAAGTTAATTTGGATAAAGATAAAAAGGATTTGTTATTAAATATGATGACAATAGGGAAGTTGTGCATTGCAAGGAAGTGGAAGAATGATTCGAGCATTAAGTTGGAGGAATGGTATAAAGAAATGTGGCAATTGGCTCTCAATGATAAATTAACATGGAAAATGAAGGAAAAGAAAGGTTTAATTAAAGAAAATAGATTTTGGAAAATCTGGAAACCGTTTGTGGAGTATGCGCTTACAAAAGGAGATGGCAGTCATCCAGTACCAGATCAAAGGAAATTTTGGATGAAATAAATTATGTCTGCGATGTGCCACATCCCCCCAGGGCTTTGTATATATCACAGGGTGGGGTTAATTGCAATATTTTTTGTTATAAAAGATGTATGCTTCAAGTATTATAGATATATTGTATGAAGTTTAGAATATATTATTTTAAAAATGGGGAAGTTAATATAACAAGGTCGAGCTTATTAAAAATATCTCTTTTCCTATCTTTATTTTCCTTCCCCAATGAAAAAGAACATTGTATCATTATAACGTGGATAATAATTGTTGGATGAGGTTATATGTCTTTTATACATTTTTCTTTTGTATCTATGTATTTTTCATTTTATATTTCTGTGTATGCATTGTTTTATATGTTTATTTTTTGCAAAATTTAATAAAAAATATAAATTAAAAAAAATCCCTATGGGAAAAATCATACAACGAAATTTTCATTGTATGATTTTTCCCATAGAGATTTTCATTGTACAATTTTTTCCATAGAGATGCATTGCATCATTATAACGAAAATTTTCATTATATGGGACACAATGTTTGTTTTTTCAAATTTTCTTAATTGTACAATTTTTTCATTGTATGATGTATTTGGTATATGGGATTCCACTGTACTGCAAAACAATTAGCTAGCTTCAGGCAAATTTAGAAGCGGGGTCACCATACCATAGCACACCTGACAATTCTGTATGAAATTAAATAAAGGAGAATCAAAAGTGCATTGAAATATTTAGAACACTACAGTGTTTTAACATGACCAGAGATGGCATTTGCAGATGCAGTATAATAATAATTTCATGTCAGAGATTACTCTGGGTTGAAAGGATTTTTGCTGGAGAAACTCTGCTCAGGGGATGCCCAAATGAGGCTCCTTTCATGTCCTCAAGTGCAGCCCTCAGGTATCAAAACCCAACCTTCCAGTCTTCAGTTCAGCATCTTAACCACTAAGCCACCAGGGGACAGTGGCACTGCTGGAATGTGACACTGGAGGGTGAATCTTTCACAGACATTGACAATAAAATTCCAAATAACTTTTGTTAGTACTGTGCAGAACTTCTGAACTGCAAAACCCTATATAAGACATTCTCAATCTTTGGTCCATGAGATGCTCAGAATTTACTCCCCAGTGACCTATCATCAGGACTCTTGGAGCTGACATCTGAAACTTGTGGCATGCCAAACAGTTTATTACGATCTTCCATAAATTGCTTGGCAGATATTCTGCATGATCTCAGAAAGAGAGAGACCTTTTCCCCCTCCATGGCAGTTACGTGATCTGTTTCATGGAGATGCCAGGAATCAAAACTATCATTAACATATTTGATCCGATCTTGCTAACCAACTGCACTGGTTTTCCTTACTGAATCTCATGTTAGGTCATTCTCTCTTCCTATTGCTCCACCCCATTCCTAGCAATATTGTCTTTTCCAGTAAGTTCTGCTCAGATCTTACAAAAAAGGAAGCTATACTTCATTATAAACAAAGCATTCATGGAACAGGCTTACCAACAAGAGTGCTGTATTGTTGAGGGCTTAGGGCACTTAAAAGTCACAGAAATAGAATTAATTCACAGATTTACTTTAAAGAGTAAAAAAAAAAACCAGCTTACTTTTCTGGAGTGACAGTTCTCCAGAAAGTGATATTTTGCCTTATTTCATCAGGGAAATAGCATACAATTTTGTAAGGAATATTAAAAAGAATGTCTGCATTAAAAAATTATAGAGCAATTGTGTTTACACCAGCCCTGATTGCTTTCAGTAAATATCCTCTCGGGATTTCTGAGACTAGGATTTCCCAACACAATTTTTCAAAGGGAAAATCAGCCCCAGGTTTGAAACAATCAGAACTGTCAATCAAAATTCACTACTTCCTAGCCAAAGAAGGATTTGTGTTTACAAAGGGGTTCAGGAATTGTAAAATATTTTAAAATATATTTTTAAAAGAATTAATTTAATTTAATTTTTCAATTTGTATGCCACTCCACTCACAGAGCGACTCTGGCCGGCTAGTAAGGAAACACAATATCATAGTTACAATTACAAAATAATGATCACAGAAACATCTCAAAAGCATTTTGACCTATCAGAAGCATTTCAACAAATATCCCACCCACCATTGCAAATCATCAACCCATCCCAACAAACACTTCAAAAAATACAAAAAAAATGTCACCAGCTCAACCCCACCACTCATGTCCTCTTCCCTCCAGGCCGAGACCGGCTGAGGGAGTGTCTGGTGTTAGTGGTGGCAGTGGATTTTTGTAGTCTGCCAGTTGCGCAGCTGCTGCTGCCTTCGCTCTAGGTCGGGGCCAGCCGGGGAGCATCCGGTGGTGGCGGCAGATTTTGTAGTCTGCCAGTTGTGCACCTGCTGCTGCCTTCCCTCCAGGTCAGGGCTGGCCAGAGAGCATCCGGTGTTTGGTGGCGGTGGCGGCAGATTTTGTAGAATAGAGAACAAATATTCACAAGTTGACTCATTTAACCATGAAATTAATGTTTTTGTTTCATGGCTGGGGCTGGCCTTACTCACTGTTGTCAGAATGTGGTGCCTATATTCTGTCATAGTCTCAACCATTCTGCCCATCTTGCCATTCTGCAATTAACTGGTAATTTTTTTAAAAAAGCACTCCAAAGATGCTATGTGCCATCAACTCACTCCAGATGTGTGGTGACTATGTAATTTTGTGACCTCCAAAATACCCTTTCATAAACAACTATGCTCAGATCGTGCAAATCAACAGCATTTCATGTTTCATTGTTCTCTTCCTACTGCCATCTCTCCTTCATAATATTGTCTTCCAGTAAGTTCTGCTCAGATTTTACAAAGTAACAGCTATGACTACCTTTATTGAGATGATCTGTATCATGTCAGGTCTTTCTCTCTTCCTACTACTCCTTGCCATCACTTTTTCAGGCAACATTAGCCTTTCTGATCAGTTCTGTACTCCCATGTGCATGCTAGGATAGCCCCTCATTTACTCATTTTTGCTCTAGTGAGGGTTTAAACGTGATTTGATTGAGTACCCACTTTTCTGCTTTTCTGGCTCTCAGTCTATATAGTATCTGCAAGGTTGTCCTCCAGCACCATATTTCAAATTATTATTTTTTCTTCCTTCTGTCTTTCTTCACAATCTTTATTTTACATAGTACATATGATTTTGACCTTGGTTTCCAGTGACAGTCTTTGCTAACTCTAAGCCCTCCCCGAGTTTTTATTATTTCAAAACGAGAGGTGATGTCATTTGTGCGCAAATATGCACACAACATGTTTGTCGAGCTTTCGGTCTGGTATAGCTTTTCTTCCTCTAGTTGCCTAACCCAAGGAAAGAGCTTGGAAAGTGGAAGATGGCTTTCTAGAGTTCATTCTGTGGAGCAAGCATAGCAACATTATTTCCCCTGAGAGGTTAAAGGGGGGCACATTTTTCTCTTTTGCATAAGTTGCACTTACATCTTTGCCTCACCATTTCATTAAATCCAAAACAGTTGTTCAAAATATTTTGGCAACAATAGCCAAGCTATCCTTGATTCTGTCCTCTCCCATCAACTATAACTGTAAGCATCTTCTGGAATCCTGTAGCACTGAGTAATTCCACATGAGAGAAGTTTCTATTGGAATTTGTATATACTATATGTGCTGTATACTTAAACTTCCATTTTAAAAAGCTAGGAAACTTGGGTCTTAAAAATTTCTCTAGTTTATGAATGTAGGATATTGTGTTTCTGTATCTATGATTCAAAACACCAGAAAAAGGCAGAATATCATGACCATATTGTCAGCAGGAAAAGGATGCCCAACTTTACATAGCAAAGGGCAGCCTGGCTGTTGTTGTTGTTCAGTCGCACAGTCGGTTCCGACCCTTTGCGACCCTATGGACCATTGTTCTCCAGGCACCTCTGTCCTCCACCACCCCCCTCAGCACTCCCAGTTCTGTGCCCATTGTGTCTACAATACCATCTAGCCATCTCATCTTTGGCCTCCCCCTTCTTCTTTTGCCCTCCACCTTTCCCAGCATCAGGGCCTTCTCAAGTGAATCCTCCCTTCTCATTTGATGTCCAAAATATTTTAGCTTCGTCTTTACTATTAGCCCTTCCAATGAGCAGTCAGTGCTGATTTCTTCTAAGATTGACCTATTTGTTCTCCTCGCTGTCCAGGGTACTCTCAAAACTCTCCTCCAACACCACATTTCAAAGGCATCTATTCTTCTGCGTTCAGCTTTCCTAATTGTCCAGCTCTCACATCCGTACATTACCACTGGGAATACCATTGCTTTGACTATTCTAATTTTTGTTTGTAATGTGATGTCTCTGCTTTTCACTATGTTCCCCAGGTTTCTCATGGCTTGTCTCCCAAGAATCAGTCGCCTTTTTATTTCATGGCTGCAATCCCCATCTGCCGTGATCTTTGATCCCAGGAAAGTAAAATCTGTCACTGCTTCTACTTCTTCCCCATCTATTTTCCAGGAACTGATTGGGCCTGTTGCCATTACCTTGGTTTTCTTGATATTGAGTCTCAAACCAGCTTTTGCACTCTCCTCCTTCAGCCCAATCAAGAGGTTCTTTAGGTCTTCCTCACTTTCTGCCATTAGGGTGGTATCGTCTGCATATCTCAGATTGTTGATGTTTCTCCCAGCAATTTTAATCCCATATTGTGATTCCTCCATCCCTGCATTTCGCATTATGTGCTCTGTGTATAGATTGAATAAGCAGGGTGATAAAATGCAGCCTTGTCTTACTCCTTTTCCTATTCCAAACCACTCTGTCATTCCCTGTTCTGTCCTAACTGTTGCTTCTTGGTTCATGTACAGATTTCTCAGGAGGCATATGATGTGCTCTGGTATTCCCATCTCTTTAATTACTTGCCACATCTTGTTGTGGTCCACACAGTCAAATGCCTTAGTGTAATCAATGAAACAAAAGTAAACTTGTTTCTGGTATTCCTTTGTTTTCTCCATGATCCAACGTATGTTGGCAATGTGGTCTCTAGTCCCCCTGCCTCTTCTGAAACCGGCCTGCACCTCTGGTAGTTCTCTCTCCACATGTTGCTGAAGTCTGTCCTGTATTATCTTGAGCATCACCTTGCTGGCGTGTGGGATGAGTGCAATTGTTCGGTAATTTGAGCATTCTTTGGCGTTGCCCTTTTTTGGGATTGGGACGTATACTGATCTTTTCCAATCCTGTGGCCACTGTTTTGTTTTCCAGATTTGCTGGCATATTGAGTGCAGTAATTTGACGCCATCATCTTTTAGCGCTTTGAAAAATTCAACTGGGATACCATCATATCCACTAGCTTTGTTGTTTGCAGTGCTCTTTAGGGCCTTTATAACTTCGCTCTCCAGGATGTCTGGCTCGAGTTCAGTTTTTTCATCATTGTGGTTATCAGGAGTGTTGAGGTCCTTTTTGTAGAGTTCCTCTGTGTACTCTTTCCATCTTTTCTTTATCTCTTCTGCATCAGCTAGCTCTTTTCCGTCTTTGTCCCTTATCATGGTCATTTTTGCTTTAAATGTTCCCTTTATTTCCCCGATTTTTCTGAAGAGATCTCTAGTCTTGCCTCTTTTGTTGTTTTCCTCTATTTCTTTGCACTGTTCTTTTAGGTAGTTTTCCTTATCTCTCCTTGCTTTTCTTTGAAATTCTGTGTTCAGAAGGTTGTATTTTTTCCTTTCTCTTTTGACTTTTGCCTTCCTTCTTTCCTCTGCTATTTTAAGAGCCTCATCAGACAACCATTTTGCTTTCTTACGCTTCTTTTCTTTTGGTATGGTTTTCTTTGCTGCTTCCTGCGTGATGTCCTTTATCTCTGTTGGAAAGACCAAAATCAGAAGTCAAGATTATCTACATGATACCCTCTTGTGTTCACTACCTTTCACACTTGTCATAAATGCCAATGACAATTGCCTTGTGTTTGGGTAAGAAGCGATTAGCTGATGAAAAAAGGAGTCAGCTGCTGGTATTTCCACTTGCATGGTCTCCATTCATATAAACTCAAGAGGGGATCATATAGATCATTTTGACTGCTGACATTGGTGTGGTCATCCTTTTCCACTTGTATCATGGGCATGGTATTGTGCAGCAGTCAGTCCATTTCTTGGTCTTTTGAATAAAGAAACAAAATATCCCACATTCGTAAACTGGAGAGTTTTTTTTATAAAAAAAACTGAATTAGCACCTAAATGATAAAAAGAGTGATGAGGGAGGGAGGGAGGTGGACAGGTGGATTGGCTTTTCAGCCAGGAAAGGGCCTTCTGTCTCACCTGGGATAGGTAAGGTACCTGTCCTCATTCTCTCACCTTGTGGGCTAAAAAGAGGTGGAGGAAGACTTCCTGTGGGATGAATGCTGAACAGTCACTCCAGGGACAGACCGAAATGCAACAGGTGAAGCTCCCTGCAGGTAGAGAGTAGAAAGCTTTGTGACAGCAGATGGTGTTATGGGATAGACTGGTCCTAGAAGTGGAGGTTCTGTTTCTGTCTGAATTCAGGGCTTTCTTGCCCGCCCCTGGCCAGACTTGAAAAGGCCACTACGGCAGCAGGCGGCAGGACTCGCCCCCTGCCCCGGACTCTGGGCTCGGCTGGGGTGAAGAAGCCCTCCAGCCATGTGCACCAGGACCCCCCTCTACCTGTCGGCGCTCGTGGGCCCCGCCCCTCTCTTGGCCTAAAGAGGCCATTATGGTGGCAGTACCTCGCCGCCGCTGCTGCCCTTGGAATTTGACTGTGGCCAGGGTGGAGAGGAGGTTATAGTATTGTATTGTGTTTTTGTATATTATTACTGTATATGCTGTTTTGTAGATTGAATATTGTATATTGTATTACTGTGTATTTACTGTGTATATTGTTTAATTATCATGTGAGCTGCCCTGAGTCAGATTCCCTGATTGGGCAACATACAAGTGTGAAAAATTAAATTAAATTAATATATAAATCACCTGTTTACTATCTTATACAAGTTACATTTTATTTCTATCTGAATTATGATAATTATTTCAAATTTGCATCTATACCTAAAATTCACACATGTAAGTACCACACAAGTCTGTGTCCTCTTTGGGGGCAATGTATAAGTAACCATCTTACCTAACCAGGGCTACATTCAATTTTATGCAAAACACAGTGCAGGCCTGTTGGGATTCACCACTGGCCTGCATGACCTGTGAGCATGACAGAATTAACAACATAAGCAAGCACATACTTTTGGCAACGTGTTACAGAAATACATTAGTACTGTTGGGAATTAATTCATGAGCAGCCAGAGTTTTACCATATATATTTATTATGTCATATTTGTACTGGTTTACAACTAGGTCATCTGTTTTCTATATGTTAAGATCCTCAATTGGTCAGGCTTTGAATATGACTCAGGCTCTATCCAGAACCCCTCAAATATGCCTGATTCCACAGCAGGTCTGATTCAGCTCAGAGATTGGAAATATTAATGTATGAACTACACTTTCTTAAACATCCACCTCCCAGCAAATACAGCAACTATAGAATCTGCCCAATTTCACTAAGACTTCCCTCTAATCCTTTAATACATTAAGAATTTATTCACAGATAGATAATCTCACCAAAATGGACTTGTATTTTATTGCCAACCACTGCTAAACTGCTTCTGTTGGAGCCTCTCTCTCTGGCTACCTTGGCCCCTGGATTACTTTCTATCCCCATGCCTCTGATGTATGTAAAGAAGTGTTCAAAAATGAACAATCACTACAACCCTTTGTAAAGATAAAGGTCGAAGTCTGTCATATCCGACTCTAGGGTTTGGTGCTCATCTATGTTTATAGCCAAAAAGCCAGCACTGTCTACATCTGTAGACATTTCCATAGTCACGTGTTAGGCATGACTAGACACTGGAGTGCATGCAATGCTGTTTACCTTGCCACCAAAGTGGTACCGTATTTTTCGCCGTATAAGACGCTCCGGCATATAAGACGCACCCAATTTTAAAGATTCTGAACCAAATACTGTACTAAAATATTTTATATCAACTGTATAAAGTAAACAGCAGTTTAAGAACAATTTTATGTCAACCATGTAACATATTAAGAACAATCTTTACTCTCATTAACAGTCAGTAAAGTCAGTAAACAGTGAAAGTAACAAAAATCAGACTGTAATGTTTTTATTCGAACCCCAAGAATTCCTCTTCTTCGCTGCTATCAGAAATGAGGAAGGACAGATCCTCGCAGTCATTGTCATCACTTTCTTCCTCACTGGTGTCAAATAAGACGTCGTCTTCTGTTCCGTCCAAGGCATTACTAATGCCACACTTCTTGAAGGATTTTACAACAATGTCCTCCTTCACGGAGTCCCATGACCTTTTAACCCATTCACACACTTGTGTGATAGTGGGCCTCTTCATCCGCCCAGTAGGCGTCAGATCATGGTTCCCAGCTGCCATCCAGGTGTTCCACTCCTCACGCATCAGAACTTTGAATGGCTTGTTAATGGAAACGTCCAGAGGTTGCAGCTGGCTAGTGAGGCCACCAGGAATCACAGCTATTTGGGTTTTAACTTCCTTAAAGTTCTTTTTAGTATTTTCCATAATGTGCACTCTAAACTGGTCAAGCACCAACAAGGAAGATTTCTTCAGAAGACCGCCAGGACGTTTGGACCACACTTTGTCAATCCACAGCCTCATGCCATTTTCGTCCATCCACCCTTTATCGTGAACATGCACGACGACTCCCCATGGGATTGTTTCTTTTGGGAACGTTTTCCTTTTAAAAATCAACATCGGAGGCAGTTTGGTACCATCGGCACAGCAGGACAGCACAACCGTGTAGTGGGTTTTCTCATGCCCTGAGGTTTTTACGGTTATGGTTTTTGCTCCTTTGTTATCTACGGTTCTGTTAGATGGCACATCAAACGTTAGCGGGACTTCATCCATGTTCCCGATCTGGCTAATTTCAAAGTTACCGGTATTCTTCTTCCTCGCATCAATAACAAACTTGTGAAAAGAAAGAATCTTTGATTCGTATTCCTTAGGCATTTTTTGTGCAATTCTGGTTTTGGTGCGCATAGAAAGGCCAGATCTCTTCATAAATCTATAGCACTACGATGGTGATCCGGTGAAATCCCGAATGCCTTTCTCCACAGCAATATGTCTGGCCTCATAGATTATCATTTTTGTTGAGACAGAAAGTCCATTTTGCCTGTGATGTGCGATCCACTCCTTGACTTCCACCTCTAACTCTGGCCACTTTGCAGTTGGTCCACGTAAGGTCTGCTTGCCTTTATCCAACTTTTGAAGCTGATCCTCCTGTTTCCTCCACTCTCTTATCATTTTCTCAGTTGGAGGTGGCCCGAAGTGTCTCTCCGCTGCTCTATTCCCATGCTCCTTAGCAAATTTAATTACTTCCAGCTTGAAAGCAACTTTATTTGCCATTCTCTTCTGCTTAGACATCTTGAGGAGATGGTACTATAATTTTTCTGCAAGAAATGTAACCCCCTCATATTTAATCTGGTGCTCTCTAACCCCCCTATTTCCTCTGGTGGTCTCGTAACCCCCTCATATTTCATCTGGTGCTCTCTAATCCCCATATTTAATCTGGTGGTCTCATAACCCCCTCATATGCCATCTGGTTTGAGTGAATGCTGCTGGAGAGAATGTTGTGGGATAGACTGCAGCCTTGGTTTACAGACTGTTACACTGACCACAAAGGGTAACATACATGTGTCATGAGAACAGCTATATGGGGAGAAGGCCAATGGCAAATTTATAATCATATGGGGGCACAGGAACAGCCATACTGCAACTTTAAATCATCAGTAAAATCAGCCAATGCTTGGCTTTAAATGTTCATTATGCTCTAAGCTCTCCTAGACCCTAGGTGTGTGTGTGTGCATGTGTATGCACATTTTACATTTCATTTACCCTGTAGTTGGTCCGCCTGATCACTTTCTCACATACACCATACACGTTGTCTGTGATCTACCCAGAAGGCACATTATGACGTAGGGAGGGCAGTGTGTCTTCTCCCCGTGATTCGGGGGCGGAGCTTGTGGAGCCATTCTTCTGCCCATCAATCATGGGCATCCAATAGACTAGTGGGGGAGGAGCAAGACCGGCAGTATGAGGTAGGGAGGGCGGTATCTTCTCCCCGGGATTCAGGGGCGGAGCTTTGGCGGATCAATCCTTCTGCCCATCAATCACGGGCATCCAATCAACTAGGAGCGGGGCGGGGCAGAGTACGGACAGCAGTAAGCATTGGCTGGAGGAGGCAGAACGAGGAGGCAGACATGCGGACATTTCAGGGCAGCATGGATTGATCGGGTGCCCGGGAGATATGCAGAGAAGCGGCGAAATTGTGCCCACACTGCCCAGCAAGGAGTGAGACTGCTCGGGGAGACATGAGGAGACGCAGCCTGCGCTGATGGATGGAGGTACCAGCAGTAAGCTCAGCATGATGCCCGTGCAGCACATGGTTAGACTGTCGGGAGGGGGGCATGGCGCACTATAGGAGGGAGAGGGAAGCCCGAACACACACAGCCTGGCCGTGCAGGGAGGGTCACAGAAGTCACCACAGCCCGCAGTATGTGCCCCAAATCCAACCCGCAGCACACACTGCATAAGGAGAGGACTGCGAGCAAGCGCCACACAAAGTTGGGGGCAGTTTTAATGCATGTAAAATGTGTATTTGCCGTATAAGACACACCAACTTTCCCCCCCAGTTTTGGGGAAGAAAAAGTGCGTCTTATACGGCGAAAAATACGGTAACTATTTATCTACAGTACTTGCAATTTCTTGCTTTCAAACTGCTAGGTTGGCAGGAGCTGGGACAGAGATGGGTGTAAACTCTATCATGCAGCACATAGGTCTGAATGAGGCTCCTTTCATGTCTCCAAGAGCTGGGACAGAGACAGGTGCTCAATCCGTCATGCAGTACCTGGGTCTCAAACTGCGGACTTGCTGGCCTTCCAGCTAACAAGGCGAGCTTCTTAACCACTGAGCCACCGCAGCCCCTAGTAAGTTGACATAATTTAATATTACTTATATGAATACAAAAAATTTCCCTGGAACATGAAATTCTGGTCCCAATGTTGTACAAAGAAGGAAAACTGATTTCTTTGCGGGACTATTGTTTATACTGTATTAGGAATGTTTATGTAGCCTTTTAAGAAACTGGAAAAATAGGGGATGATGGGTTTGGTTGCCCTTTGAAACTCAGGCATCTCTGCTGATGCCTGGGACGAGTGGGCCAAGATAAGGAATAGAAACTGCCTATTAATTGGAAAACTTTACCTTATCACTGTGAGAGAAGAATCGCCAAGGTCACAACTCACTCTCTGATACTGAACTAATTAAGTAAAGAATGCTTTCAGTGGAAGAGAAAAGAGGGGGAAGAGAAGTCATTTCCTTAAAATCTGAAAATAAAAGATTGAAGAAAACTTTCATTGTGAGCCCACCGTAGGTCATTCACAAAAGCACGTTTGTACATTTCAGTCCATGAGCTTGCATTCTCTCTCTCACACACACACACACACACACACACACACACACACACACACACACACCTCTTTCTTCCTCCTCCTTTCTCTTGGGTCTACTTGTGGTGACAAAAAATAGAGCATATATAGAAGAGCGCACTCTGACACCTGATGGCACATAACTGACTTACACGTTTACAAGCCTTACCTAAGCATTTGAGCTCACATAAACATAAAATTCTAGTCCTGGGCAAATAAACCCACATACAATTTTTACAAGCTGTGCTTCGTGCAAAGAGGCAACAAGGGAGATTTGACGAATGTCACATTATATGACATTGAAGGTTTTGTCTAGCACTAAAGTTCAGATAGCCATATTTTAAGAAGAAAGGAAATGTTTTCAAACATTATTTCCCCTTTCAAACCCTTTATTGCCATCATAGCAATTCAGTAACCCATAGAATGTCTTTATTATCTTGGGGTAGGAAAGTATGAAAGTGCTAGTTTTCTGAAATCAATTTACTCTGAAGTCTCCTGCAACCATCACAATGCTCACTGCTACTTCCAGTATGGTACTTCCCTTGCTGTACAAGATGCAGTAAAATGTACCTTTTGTTTTCTCAGTAATGGACTTTAGAAAAATAACAGCTTGGAGAACTGTCACTAAGGAAATGTTTTCAACAGCCAGACTCCAGGAAGGAGCTGTTATTTATCTCAAAAGTGATTCAGACTGTACTTTATGTGCCTGTACTTTATGTGCCATGCTTGGATACACAGGAAAGGTGTGTCCTTGGTGCCACCCCACGTTTGCATTTCTGGAATGCCCTATCATCACAGGAGTCATTGCCCATTTCACAACCTTGATGTAAATAGATATGCTTAATTTACCACTTGCATAGGTAAAGGCTGCCTTTGCTTGAAAGCCAGTCGTATCTGACTCTAGGGTTGAATGCTCATCTCAGTTTTTACCCAAAGAGCCAGTGCTGTCTGCATCTGCAGATGTTTCTGTGGACACGTGACAGGCATGACTAGATGCCAGAGTGCACAGAGCACTGTTACCTTCATACCAAAGTGGTACCTATGCATCTATTTGCAATTTCTTGCTTTCAAACTGCTAGGTTGGCAGGGGCTGGGACAGAAACAGGAACTCACTCTGTCATACAGCACTCGGGTCTCGAACTGCTGACCTGTCAACCTTCCGGTCATCAGGTTCAGTGTCTTAACCACTAAGACACTTGCATATAAGATGAGAAATTTACATGCAATCAGAATCATTCACATTTTTTTCTGATTTTGTAACCAGCCAGTGAGAATATGATACCTTGGCTGGAATAGTTAAGTGGACAGCCCATGAGAAGTGATTTCCCTGATGTCAAATGAATTGTTACCCCTTAATCTAGCCCTAATTTAGCCTATTGGCAATCTTTACATTTAAGAATCCTGTCACTATGTATAAAATGTCCATTCTTTTCAGATAACATTCAGGGTGCTTGGAGGACCTGCCCATCTGATAGAGAACAATATGATGCCACAGTTTCCTTATCATTGGCCCTGGTGGCCAAGATTGATAGGATTTAGGATGTAACTACACAGCAAGGGGAATGTGAACTAACTCACATTCTCTCAGTGTGAAGCTCTACTAGAGCAGGGCAGGGGTCCTCAAACTTAGTTCTCCACATGTTCTTGGACTTAAATTACCAGAAGCCCAGGTCAGCACACCTGCTGATCAGGGCTTCTGGGAATTGAAATCCAAAAACATCTGGAGAGCCATGTTGGAGGACCCCTGCACTACAGCATTCATTTCTTTCCAATGTAATGACCACATAGGCAGAAGAGAAAAAAAGCCTTCTATTTGCAGTTCCATTTGAAGCACCTGCAAGTGACATTGTTCAAAGGAATGCTTTAAAAGAAACTTTCCTTCCAAAGTCACTCATATCCATAACTTATCTTGCTGACTAGTAGAGTTTGAGAAGCTTTTAAGCTGTCCATGGAGATGGGGAGAGAAGCTATTATCTTGGAAGAGGAGATGCTTTACGGAGAGAGGTGGGACTTTTGGGGAGTGTGAACTTCTTGTCCTCCTTCAAGAGATGAGAGGGTAGGTGCTTTGCCAAAGCACTGTTTTGTGTGTGTGGATCCTTGAGCTTTATTTTCTGCATCAGTTAAAAGTGGTCACACATTGTGAACTGAAGTAAAAGGATGCAATTTTTAAAAAAGTAGAAATGCCTGGTAGTGAGGAAAATCTACAGATCTGGGCTGTGGGACTCTGGGCTGATTATTCATATTTCCCATTGCATCATGTGGTCAATTGGGGAAATGCAAATCCATAGTACCTTATTTCCTTCATTTTCCCTAGGTAGTCAAGCTCTTAGAGCCATGGTTCCCAACATGGGGCACACCCCCAACAAGGGGGCAATTTAATTTTTAAAGGGGACAATTCAAGAATTACTTATTAACAATTAATGGCCTTTTATACTTCCTCAATCTGAATAGGAGTTCACTTTTGAATAATAAGAACTATATGTCACAAGGGGGCATCAGGAATTTAGAGATGCTTAGGTGGGGCATGGCCAAAAACAGGTTGGAAACCACTGTCTTAGAGCATAAAATATTTGAACATCAGACTGTCTACCCCAAGGGTTCCCAACCTTTTCAAGCCAGGGGCCGGGTCATGCTCTCTCAGTCAGCTTCAAGGGCCAGACAGCCATTTTGCCCTGCCTGCATGATGGAATGACCATTTTGTCCCAACAGCTTCAAATGGACAGCCATTTTGTTTCTCAAATGCCCTTGGAGGGGGGCACATGAAGTAGTGCCAGAAATCCCTGGTCTACCCCAACATATCTGAGCAAAATAGTAAAGTGTTATATAGATTCATGCCTGTAGGCTTAATGCCACAAATCTTTTAAGTAGTTAGTGACATACTTCATTGAATCTGCAACCCACATCTCTTTTAAATTAAAGGCATTCATTAAAGGGCTATGCTAAAAAAAGGGGGGGAGCTCAAAGCCTGAAGTTCACACTACTTGAAAATATAGGGCAAAATGAGTTTTCTCTTCTGAAAAGCATGAGTGGTGCCAACACATTATGTCACTTCTCCAAGTGGTTCTTTCTTTCCTTCCTGCTTCATCCCTTGCAATTGTTTCTGGTTGGAGAAAGGCTGCAGCCACACCAGTGTTGAATTTATTCCCAGCCACCTTCTTTCTTCATCTGCATGCCACTGTCTTCCCGCTGCCAGTTACTCGACAAAAGAATTTTGCTCAATTGTAAGCACCTTGTTGACACAGATATAATGAGCAGTTTAGGAGAATTTATTTAAGAACTTGCGCACACATTTCATTTTCATAATCAAACAACGTCTTTTTTAAAAGTCATCTGAAAGATTTTGTATCGCCTCTGGGACAAAGTAAATCCACAATCCCAAGAAGTCTCTAACTTCCACTTGTTTATGAAAGAAAGTCACCTGTTACAAACTATTACAAGTTACAAGCTATATCTCAATAACATTTCCAGCAATTTGCTAGACTCTTTTTTTTTCCAGTTATAGTTTGTCCTATACTATGAGAAAACTGGTTAAACGTTGTCAGAAAAAGAAAATGCTGTCTATTAAATTAGGGAGCAAAGCTATCAGGAGAGGAGCAGATTTATGAAATGCTACTTTTACTGGGGGTGGGGGAAGAAAAGAAATCCTGTCTTCCCCTTTTCCTTTCCTGTTTTCCTTTCCTGTTTAGATTTGCAAAACAGGAGGCTTGATTTTGGCAAAGACACAATGCTGATAGACTGCATTTGGTTTCTTTGGTGTTCAGACCGGTTTCATGGTGGGGCGAGGGGCATTTTGGATAGCCGCAACCTTGGATTCGGAGGGCTTTACTCCATCGGGGGTTATCTTAAACCCAAGGAACTCAACCTCCCTCGCCTGAAACACACACTTGCTCTTTTTCAACCTCAACCCCGCTTTTTCGAAAATTGACAGAACCTTGTCTAACCTCTTGGCCAGTTCTGACACACTCCCCCCTGTGATCAGTACGTCATTAAAATATGGGAGGATCCCGGGGAGCCCCTTTAACAAATGTTCCACGAGGGACTGGTAAATCCCGGGGTCCGCATTTACGCCGAACTGCAGGTGCGTGTCCTTAAAAGCCCCTTTGTGGGTTACAATTGTTTGCGCATCGGCGGCAGCTGGAGCTACGGTCAGCTGTTGGTACGCCTGCGCCAAATCCAAATTAGCAAAGATTTTTCCCCCGTGCGACGTGGCTAAGAGGTGGCTAACAACCGGCACCGGATATGCATTTGGGTGGATTGCCTTATTTATCGTACATTTATAATCTGCGCAAATCCTAACCTCCCCGTTAGGTTTCAAAGCAGTTACAACAGGAGTTTCCCACTCTGCAGAGTCCACTGGAACCAAAATCCCCTGGCCCACCTGTTTGTCCAGTTCCGCTTCTATTTTGTCCTTGAGGGCGAATGGGACCCTCCTTGGCTTGAGCCGAATGGGCCGGATTTCTGGGTCCAGGTCAAATGAAACTGGGGGGCCCTTGAATTTCCCAAGCCCCTTCTCGAAAACCGTTGGGTGTGCATTACAAACGTCCAGGATGTGGTCTGACCCGACAGCATGGATACCCTCTATTGAAATTCCCAGGGGCTGAAACCACTGCGTTCCCAGGAGACAGCAACCCTCCTCTTTCAGGATTACTAAGGGCAGCTTCTCCCTGTGGTGTTTGAATTTCACTTTGAATTCCCCCACTCCCAACACTGGGATCCCGACCTCTTGAATGTCCTGTAATTGAGTTAGGGGCTTGAGCTTGGGTCGCTCATTGGGGGAAATGCACAGGAACTCCTGCTGGGATATTATGGAGTAGGAAGACCCCGAGTCTATTTCCATCCTAACTGGGACCCCCTGCAACTGTACCTCAACAAAATAATGGGGGTGTCCCAAGGACACGCTATGGACAGCCGTGCTGCTGTCGCCGCAGACCCGCCGGTACACGCGATGCACTTCTGGGTCGCTGTTGTCGAAGACTCTGCTGACACCATCCGGTTTCCTTGTGGGATGTTCCGCTGGGCCCTTGTACTCTCCTCGCCATCGTCTGCATACTTTGGCAATGTGGCCCCTCCGTCTGCAGTTGTGCCACTCGGCCTTCCGGAATGGGCACTTGCTTCGGTTGTGGGATGCCCCGCAGCCATCACAACGGCGACTTTCCTTGCCATGCTTCTCAGTTGCTGCCTTCCATACCTTTCGGATGCCCTCATCCTCGCTGGCCTCCGAGGAAGAGGAGGAGGGTGATGCTGGGGATCGACGGTCCCGCCAGGCCGCCTGCACTGGAGTTGATGCCCTATCGGTTTGTGGGGCCCTTGCCTTGAACAGCTTGACTCCAGCCCTCGATGCTTCCACTGCTTGCGCTGCCCTCAGGATGGTGTTGAACATCAGGTGGTCCCGGTCCATCAGCCTTCTCTGGACCTCCTCGTCCCTGAGACCACACAGCAGCCAGCCCCGCAGGGCCTCATCCAGGTCCGCCCACTTACAAGGGACTGCAGCTGCTTGGAGGGCCACAGCGTACTCAGCCACTGACTCACCCAGGTACTGGTCCCTCCGGTGGAACGCAACTCTCGCCGGGAAAATGGACATCTGCGGCTGGAAATGGTTTCTGAGCGCCGCCAGGATTTTTTTGAGCGGCACTGTATCGATGTCTCGGGGCATCAGGATGTGCATGGCCAACTCCATCGTGGGTAGCCCAATCTGTGCGAGGAGACGCAAGCACATCTTGTCCTCATCCTGGATGTCATCAACCACCATGGCATGCCGGAACTGGCGCTCGTAGAGGCCCCTTCTCTCCGGCTTCTTGAGGTCGAACTGAGGGATGTTTAGGCTGTGGGAAGCCATTATCCCATCCTCATCACCAATTTGGTGTTCAGAGACCAAGACAATGGAAGCAGCCATAGTCTGGCTTAACACATCTTTATTGCATGGAGTACAGTACGAACACGAGGTAATGGTGGCAATACAACTCTTTTTATACAGTCACTATACATTTGAATCTGGTTGCACGGTAGTTTATTGGCTACTGCTGGCGTGACGTCATCCGGAGTCCCGCCCTTCTTGTCCAGGTGTGTCCGTGGCCGGAAGGTTTCCCGCGGCTGCATATGATTGGAGAATTTGTACCATGTGAGTTGAATGCTCGCTACTCCCATCTCTGGTAGTAGGCTCGCATTCCAATAGCAGCTGAATACAACGTATCTTTACAAATGGCTTAAGTATAGATTTCCTGTAGAACCGGTTACATTTGACTTAAAGGCACAGTGTAGCAGTTACATTCCATATTGTTCTATACACAACAGTTTCAGGACATCCAAGGGGTACAGATCTTATCACATTTTCCATAAGTGATCACAGAACAGGTCTCTTCACTTCAGTTGAAAGAGATGGTTTCAAATTACAATCATAGGTGGATTACAGTTCCCATGAAGGATCAGGATCGCAGCTAGTGGTTACTTCTAGAGTCAGCCCTCTTTATGAAAGTGTAAACATATACCATAGCTACAAGTGCCTCTTATCAATTTACCAGCTGACCCCCTATAGAGATAAGAAAAGCCAACAAGAGTGGTTCATGTGTTGGTAATCTCCATAGAAGACAACTGTCATGCTATCTATGTAGTACTGCCTTTGAGAGCAGTATGGATATTTCAGCAGGTCCAAAATGTGATGGACAGAATGATCACTGGGATTAGTAAATTTACACATATATCTCCAGTTCAGGCATGCCTGCACTGTCTCCCTGCTAGTTTCCATGAACAATTCAAAGTGGTGGTTACTACCTATAAAACTCTTAATAGTTTCCTCAGTATTCCAGCTGTTCTTAGACTTCAATTCCCAGAAGCCCTGATCAGCAGTAGTACTGCCTTGGGCTTCTGGTAATTGAAGTCCAAGAACAGCTGGCATGCCAAGGTTAGCCACCAGGTTTAGGACATCAATACTTGTCAGAAAGCCTTTCTTTGAAACAACCATCCTGCCTCATCCACTGTTCTCAGTCCACAGTGTTAAGAATTGTGATACTGAGGGAGCCCATAAGAGTGAATACAGGGAATCATGCTTTCTCAGTTGTAACCTTGCCTCTCTTTGAAATAAGCCAGTCTCCTTTCCTCACAGTTTTTAAGAAATGGGTGAAAAACAGAACTTTTTTTGAAGGTGCTTTTTCCTAAAGTAGACCTGGGATTTTAAGATGTGTAATTTATTTAAAGTTGAGTGGATCTATGGTAGTGGAGTATTTAATGTCATTTATATTGTTTGTGTTGTGAATTATTTATTTGGCTGAATGTATTAGTGTAAACCACCCAGATGGTATCATGCACTATAGGGCCATCTAATCTTACTTTAAAACCTGCAATAAGGCAAGTCTATCACTGTTATGACAAGTTTAGGCAGATTATCCTGCTATGGTAATAGAGTAAGACCATACTGCCAGTGACTCATCACCAATTGTCAGCTGGTGGTTAACTAATGTGACAACCTTGAGGATAACAGCCTTGGTTGTGGTGTCCACAGGGAAGAGTGATGGTCCTCAAGTGGATTAAATCCCACGTGAATCCATCTTGATGGAGGACAGCAGCTTCCTCAACACTGGCCTGGAGCTGATGAGGACTTTGCATGCCAAAAGTGATCAGAACCAGAAAGTGACTTGCAGAACAGTGATCCACTGCGATGTGGAAGAGAAATAAAAGGCTACTGCATTATATTCTCAGGACAATCTTCATGGCTGATCACCATGATGATTGCCAATATTTGGAATCAGATACAGCACAACAAGAAGAAGAAGAATATCACTGTCATGCATATCATAAAGTAAACAAAAGAAAAGAAATGTTGTGGCACCTTAAAGATTAACTTGTGTATTTTAATGTTAGCTTTCATGGAACATGTCCACTTTGTCAGACATAAGAGCTACACAGTGTTGGCTAGAATAACAGATGGTTATTTACAACCACTAATAACAGAAGATCAGTGTGGGTATTTACAGCCAGTAATAGCAAAAGATTCCTGGTTCTTTCTGTCCAGAGGTTCATCTTAATTTTTAGAGGAAAATCTCTTTTTCTGCTTCTGTCCCCGACCTTATGAGGAATTCTGAGCATTTGAAAATGCATTCTATTTATGATATTTTGATGATCATACAAAGGAATCACCTAACTCTAATGTTTGATTGTACTCTTTAAAAATACATGCCTAAACGCGTTGTTTTAGGATTTTAATGCACTTTGAATTTACATAAGGGCAGACTAAACTGTCTGTAGAACCTAGTTGTTATTTTGTATTTGTTTCAGCAAGAAATAGAAAATAAAAAGCTGCACAGCCCTCCTTTTTTAGCTTTTGCTCTTAACCATTTGGCTCTCAACAATTTAGAATAAACAGTGTGGTGATTCAAAGTATCTGTTTGTGCTTTGAGCACTAAGGAAGATAACAGATTAACTGAGGTGATCTGATCATGGCAAAGCCTTTTAATGTAGCTCATTCTCCTGAGAAGTCCTCAACTAGAGTCACTTTCTCTCTAACAATATTGTCACAAAATTCATTAACTCAAATGTCACTCTCTTGTCAAAACAGGTACTCTACAGAAGAGTGTATTTTGATTTCTGAAAAGTGCTCTAAAGGGAAGTAATTATATTTTTCATCAAATTACTTTCACAGCACAGGGCAAAATAAAAACTCCCAAGTGTGTAGTTGGGAACCAGGGAAAGTAAGAGCTCTTGTCATTTTCAAAACATGTTTCACTATATTACTTTTGCCAACCCACTGTGCCTCTGAATACAGGGTAGCTTTAGAATTCCATTAAAGACCTAAAATAGAAGTTGAACTTACTTCCTAGCCCAATCAGTTATATGCTGTAATAAAGAACCAAAAGATATCTGAGACTATTTGGAGAAATGTCATTTCTCCTGAACAAAATAGTAGTGTAACAAGAGGTTAAAACCCCACATTCCCACTCTTCCTCACAAGGAATACAAGGTGTGCAGACCACTCTCATTGGCACTTTTCTCCCTCATCCATCAGCTTTGGACTCCAGTATTCTGAACTGATGAGAGAGAATGGATGAAAGCTACAGCATGGCTTGCCAAACAACTGAAACAAACATTGTCTAATATGCGTCTCAACCAAAATAGGAATGTGATCTCCCAAAGAGAGGGGAGAGAACTACTGCCAGGGCCCTAGCCAGGTTTCTAGAGCGGGGTGTGAGTATTTTTTCAGGAGGGGCAACAATGCCACACATGCATGCACACACACATATATATATAACATTGGAACTTTGCCCAGTGTGGGTGGGGCAGGCTCTTAGCTCAGGGGGGGGGGGGTTATCCCTCCCTGGCCACCCCCTGGCTATGGTCCTGACTACTGCTACTATGAGCTTTCTTGATTTTCTTTTCTACTTCTGAAATTCCTGGGGTGTTCATTATAGGCTAGAGCAGGGTTCCTCAAATGTGGCTCCCCAGATGTTCTTGGACTTAATTTAATTTAATTTTTAATTTTTTATGCTGCCCACTCAGGCAAACCTGACTCAGGGTGGTGTACAGCAATTAAAAACATATAAAAACAGGATTAAAAACTCCAAGTCACCCACCCACCTACCCCCACCCCATTTAAGAAGAATAAAAGGGAATAGGAGGGGTACAGCAGCACAGAAGGAGGGACACTAACTGGACACTAAAGGGGCACTAACAGGAGATGAGCCAACAGACTGGGGCCATATTCCCATTAAGGCCCCACACCTGCCCCGCCAGCCAGGTTTTCAAACCTTTCCTGAAGGGCAGCAATTCTGTCTGTAACCTCAATTCTGTTGGCAGGAGGTTCCAGAGGGCTGGTGCAGACACGGAGAAGGCCCTTCTTCACATGCCAGAGAGGTGAGCCCCTCTAGCTGAAGACACAACTAGGGAGCCCCTCCGGTCCACTCTGGTTGGACAGGCAGACACTCTTGGGGCAATGCGGTCTCTCAGGTATCCTGCCATATAGGGCTTTAAAGGTCAAAACCAGCACCTTGAATTGTACCCATAGGTAAACTGGTAACCAGTGCAGCTCCTGGAGTAGTGGGGATGACTTCAAACCCCAGAAGCCCAGATCAGCAAGTGTGCTGACTTAGGCTTCTGGTAATTGACATCCAAGAACACCTGGAGAGCCACATTTGAGGAACCCTGGGCTAGAGTATTCAGATTTACTCCAGATTCTCACTCAAAGTAATATTTAGTGGCAAATTTAATATATGCACAGAGAACTATTTATATTGGCTAAAATACTGCTGTGTAAGTTACTCCTGAGATACCCATTGTGGTGCAGTGGATGGAGTAATGGACCCAGATTCAGAAGAGCAGAGTTCAAATCCTTGCTCAGCCATAGAAGCTCACAGGGGTGTTTATAAAACAGGTATAATGACTCCTTAAATACATCACTTACCTTGAAAGCCCTATTAGGGTTCTTATAAGTCAGTTCCAATCTGACTACACATAACAACAATAAAAAAATCACACCTACAGAAACAGAGATGAGCACTGCACCCTAGAGTCGGATACAACTGGCTTTCGAGCAAGGGAAACCTTTTACAGAAAGATAACTATTTCACTGGCAGTAGGAGAGTTTTAGTAATGAAAGGTGTTGACATTCAGTTCTGCTGCTTGCATGACTTGCAAGTAATCCACTTCATTGGATGGAAGCTGTGGGAACCACAGGTCAAAAGGAGGAAGTCTTTAATTACCCAAAATTTCTCCCTGTCTGTAATGCTATCCCGAGACATACATTTCTGGTAATGAAAAACTATGTACACAGATCCCATGGCTCCTACACAATTAAATCGATTACTCAAGAGTTATATAAGCCATGGGATAGAAGGAAGAATTCTTTAATTACAGAAAATCTTTCCCAGAATCACCCTTCCATAGCCATATTTAATGCATCATGATTTTGGCTATTGTGTCTTAAAATCGTACCAAATATTAGTTTTGTCACTGGATACTACCAGTTAAACTGGTCTCAATATCACCTTTCCCTATAACATTCAAAAGTCTTGTCCCATTGAGAACAGTAGGTATGAGGCCTACTGAAAATAGACTATTCCTTTAAAGTAGAGAACTAAACATGCTGCAAAAGAGATCTGGCCCAGCTTATGCTCTGCAATGGCAGCCTTTGCAGGCGCACCCCCCCAATAACGGACACAGACAACATTGAAAGTGGATAACAGCAAAGGGCCACATTTATTGATTCAATGCCCTAGTCCGAATTATAAATTTGTATTGGTAAAACGACCAATCATAATTCCTAAGGCAAGCAGGCCGAAGTAACACTGGTAAGGTACCACCCCAAAATTGCCAACGGCAATTGGTTACAATGTATCAATTTGTATCAATTTGTTTGTTAACAACAAACAAATTGTTGACCGTAGTCAATAACTAACTCATGACCCCACCCTCTGACGCGTATCCGTGAAATCACAGGGGTGATGCATGCTGGTTAGCAATCGTCATCACCCCCTCGCCTGATTCGTCGTTGACCGGACAACGTTTAACTAATTTATTCCTGTCTAGTGTTGTCCAGTCAATTGCGAACCTGCCGGATACTTGTGGGTCATACTGTTTACCTTACCAGTGCTACCTGCCCATGTGACCAAAGTCAACAGTAGAAACGCAGAAAGACCCCTGTATCAAACCATAGCAACAGTGTGGGATGGGCAAAAAAGCCAGGACCCGGAGCCAATATGGGTCCCAACCAAAAATTCCCACCCGGCCCCGAAGCGACCATAATATCACACTGTTAACTAGGGAGGGGGTGGAGGGGAAAAAACTTCTCCGCTCCGTCGCTGAGGCAAAATGGCAGCTCGGCTGCCTCGTGGCCACCCCTTTTATAAGGGAGCTGGCCACGCCCCTAACTACCCGGATTCTCTGTCCTGTGGGGGGGGGGCCCCGCAAAGGGCGCGGCGGCCATTTTGGCGCCGCGCTTGCATTGCAGGCGCACCCCCCCAATAACGGACACAGACAACATTGAAAGTGGATAACAGCAAAGGGCCACATTTATTGATTCAATGCCCTAGTCCGAATTATAAATTTGTATTGGTAAAACGACCAATCATAATTCCTAAGGCAAGCAGGCCGAAGTAACACTGGTAAGGTACCACCCCAAAATTGCCAACGGCAATTGGTTACAATGTATCAATTTGTATCAATTTGTTTGTTAACAACAAACAAATTGTTGACCGTAGTCAATAACTAACTCATGACCCCACCCTCTGACGCGTATCCGTGAAATCACAGGGGTGATGCATGCTGGTTAGCAATCGTCATCACCCCCTCGCCTGATTCATCGTTGACCGGACAACGTTTAACTAATTTATTCCTGTCTAGTGTTGTCCAGTCAATTGCGAACCTGCCGGATACTTGTGGGTCATACTGTTTACCTTACCAGTGCTACCCGCCACACGGAGGGGCTTCACAGAAGACCTGACGCCCCCCCCCCAGACCGTCAGCTCGGTCAACAGGCCTGCTCGCCAGTCACCCAACAGGAGGTCCATACCTCCTCGCGACAGATGGACCCCATCCCCTGCATACAGGTCATAATTTTGCAGACTAATATCGGGGTGATGACTAACCCGTCCCCAAGCCCTGGTGGCAAGAAACCGCGCCACTGCCTTATTGACCGCGCGCCTAGCGCGGTCAAGAGCCAGGAGGTTAACGCCCCCTCTGTAAGAATGGCGCGGAACAATGTCCGACCAAACCAGGGTTGTGGCAGGCCAGACATAATGCAAGTAGGCGAGTTCCTCGCAAATCGCATGCTTGAGCGATAAGCCGGTGACCTGGCCCAAATCATTGCCCCCCAGGTGGATGATTAGAATGTCAGGCGGGTCAGCCCCCAGGCCAGAAAAAAGGAAAGGCCGCAGCTCCTGCCATAACATCCGAGGCTTACCATGCCATGCGAGACTGGCGTGGTCACCCAGTCCCAGTCGGGGTCCCCACTCTGTCGCCGCAGCGTAACGCGCTGCCCTGTGCACATAGCTGTGGCCCACCAGCCATACTGTCACCGGTGTAATACGACACCCAGGGTCTGTAAGAAAATTGAGAAAAAGGAAGGTAAGGTGACTGGATTGGTACTCATGGCGGGAGTGGGCGCACATAAAACTGAAAACATTGTGAGCCCCACCTCCCCATGCTGCGTATGTCAGCCCCAGAGTACCCAAAAGCAGCTGCTGTAGAGGCTGCACCAATACGGAACGAATGTGTGCCATAACGGGCACCTGGTAGGCCCACCCTGGTGAGGGCTCTGGCTGTCACCTTCCAAAACTGAAATTTAGTAAGGGGAGACCCATCTTGGTGACAGAAAAACGGGCCGTGGTGCATGCCACGCAGTGCCAGGTACTCCTGTAGGGCACCAACCGGACAGATGTCTGCCAAAGAACAACGTAGCAGTCTCACTCCACTGCCTACGCCATGCTGATCTGTTTTAGAGGAGCGGATCCTCAACTGGGCCCAGTCTTTGGCAACATAGACATCTTCGAGTTCCAGTGCCCTACCACTTGCATCCGCCTTAGACAGCATCACGAGTTCGCTGACGCGGAGCGCTCCAAAAAATGCCACCGTTGTGGCTGCATGAAAGAGGGCTGCCTCATAATGATCAAAACAGAGGCCTGGCCAGCCCCGGGCCAACTGGGTAAGAACCCCTGGGGAAATAGGGTGCCGGTCGTCCGGGCAACGCCCGCGCTCGCGCACCCACCACTCCAAAACGTGTCTCACACGGAAGTCAGAGGTGGTATCCACATGACCCCCTACTTTGGCCATAAAAGCCAACGCCGAGAGCTTGGATGCTATGGTGCGAGGTGCGAGGCCCTGTGCATGCAGGTGAACCATGAACCGCAGAACATGGTCCACCGGGATAGGCCAGGTCTCTGGCAAGTGAAATTGAGTAGCAAAAACCCTGTACGAATTGAATGCTTGTTGATACGCCTTACGCGTGCGTGGCGCTAGTGACAGGCCAATCGCCCGGTTCACCTCTCCTTGCCAATAGTCCACATCACGTCCGGGAGTGGCGAGGGAAATTCCTCCGCATCCGGGGCCAAGGCGCGGAACCGGGAGATCTGCAGGCGGGACAAAGCGTCAGCAATATCGTTATTAACCCCTGGGACATGCCTGGCCCTGAACAAGACGTTGAGGCGCAGGCAGCGCAGTACAAAATGGCGCACTAGATCCATAACCCTGGGCGATTTAGAAGTCTGTGCATTGACAATGTGTACAACGGCAGCATTGTCGCACCAAAAATGCACCACTGAATTAGCCCACTGTTCGCCCCATAGCATCAAAGCCCCCAGAATGGGAAAAAATTCCAGGTATGTGAGATCCCGCAGGCGACCTGTGCCTGCCCATGCCGGTGGCCACCCACCATAGGCCCACTTCCCATTGAAGTACATCCCATAACCCAGGGATCCTGAGGCATCAGACTGGATCTGGAAATTGGGGGATGCCAGGAGGTCAAACCTCCAAAATGAGACCCCGTTAAACTCCCTCAGGAATTGCAACCAGACGAACATGTCTGCCCTGATACCCCGGGTAAGCCTGACTCTGTGGTGGGGCCTGGATAACCCTGCCATGGCGTCGCATAAGCGCCGGGCAAAAGCCCTGCCCGGTGCGACCACCCTGCAAGCAAAATTAAGGTGCCCATGTAGCACCTGCAGTTCCCTCAGGGATGCCTTACGCTTGGCCAGCAATTCGGAGATAAGGGTCACTATCCTGGACACCTTATCACCCGGCAACCTAGAAGCCTGCGCTACTGTGTCAATCTCAACCCCCAGGAATACTAACTTGGTCGATGGGCCCTCGGTCTTTTCGGGCGCTAAAGGGACACCAAGTTCCTGCATTAGCGTCTGAAATGTATTGAGGAGACGTGCGCACGTGTCCCAGCCCCGTTCACCCCCGAATAGAAAATCATCCAGGTAATGGGCTACAGACCGGGACCCTGACCTGCGGACGAAAGCCCACTCTAGGAAGGTACTAAAACGCTCGAAAGCCGAGCATGATATGGAGCAGCCAAAAGGCATGGCCTTATCAAAATAATATTCCCCTTTAAATTTAAAACCCAGCAATTCAAAGTCGCCCGGGTGCACCGGCAAGAGGCGAAAAGCTGACTTAATGTCGCACTTGGCCAGCAGGGCACCCGGGCCACACGAGCGCACCATGCGCAGCGCATGGTCAAACGATGTATACCTGACCGAACAAAGGTCATCAGGTATAGCATCGTTGACCGATCGGCCTGCTGGGTAGGACAAATGATGAATAAGGCGAAACTCCCCTAGGGACTTTTTGGGAACCAAACCCAATGGAGAGACCTTAAGATTGGGAAACGGGGGTGCGGGGAAAGGTCCAGTGACCCTGCCCGCGTCTAATTCCTTTTTAATGCTGGCCGCAGCCACCTCCTCCCTCCCTCTGAGGGATAAAAGGTTGGGAGCATCCTGAGGGGACCTGTCACCCATAAAAGGGATACGAAATCCCTGCTTAAAACCTTGAAGGAGATACTCCCTGTCCTCCCCCTTCGGGTACGATGCGAGCCAGCGCTCCAGCATGTCCACCTTAATTGGGGAGGGGGCCTTTTGGAGAACTAGCTCCATCCGTGGCAGCCTTGCCAGCCCACTGTCTACCCCTCCCTCTGCCTCGCGCCCCCCCAGGCTTGGGACAAGCAGAGGCTGCGTGGGGACCAGAACATGTGGGACACTCATGCTTATACCTGCAGTTCTTACGATGGCAGGAACCATTTGACGAGAAAGTCCAGCACAGCAGGCGGGCTGGAACCCCCTGCCCCGCCGGTTGGCGGGTAACCTGCGCTGGAGCCGCTCGCTGGACCGCATGTCCACAATGGTATCTATCCCCCGGGGCAGGGCGTGTGGGTGTCATATACAATAGCCACAGTCTCTGGCACGGCTCGTCCCATCTCATCTCAGGGTGGAGGGGAATCCTCATACGGAATTCCTCATCATAGGCTAGCCATGAGGGGCCCGGGAAATCAACCATTGCCCTATATATGTTGTCCAAATATTGGACCATGGGAATAGCTAAATCCGGCCGCGCCCTCAAGTACACCGCCATGTATATTAAATAAGCAGGGAGCCAGTTGGCCCAGGTACGCGGCGGCTTACGGCGGCGTGCCTGCTCCTTATCCTTCTCGTCCTGACCCTCCCTTTCCTCCTTGGTGGGCTCTCTGTTCAGGAGTGAGAAGATATCTACGTACTCCCCTCGCCATATCTTTTCTCTGGTAGCCTGTGCCAAGTGATCACCCAATGGCAAGGAATACCCTGCCGTTGGCAAAGCCGAAAAGGGGACAGCCGGCCTATTAAAAGGGGCCTGAGCTAACCCTGCCACCCCCAGGACATTCCCAGCAGTATAAGGACCGAGGCCCACCCCAGTGGGCATGGTGGCAGTCGTTGTCGCCGGGTGGGTCGCCAGCAGCGCGGCCCCCGCACCACCCGCGCGAGGCCAAGGCCACTGAAAGGCCCCCCCTATGTTGGGAATGTGTGTAGATGTACTTGCTTGCACCGTATACTCACATGTTGCACCCCCGCGGGCCGCCCCCACTGGGGGTTCCGGCCCACTGGGGGCGTCGGAGCTCACGACCGAAGTAGAGCTCATCACCGGGGCTTGACCCGCACCAGGTTGCTGGCTGGGGAGCTGCGAGGCAGTGGCCGGAGCCGCGCCACCCGCCTGCAGCAGCTCAACCCTCCCCGCCGGCTGTTGTCCTGCTGCCGACAGCGCCTCCAAAGGTACCCCGAAGGGGGCGCCTGCCTGACTGGCCCGGGCCAAAGACGCCTCCAGGGCCGCAATGCGGGCCAGTAAGGTGTCCACGTTGACCATGGGCAAAGGGCCGGCCGGCCCGCCTGATCCTGGCATGGGGACCGTTCCCTGTGCCCCAGGGCCCATATATGGCCATTGGCCAGCGCCAAAGCCCGGTAGGGCTGGTGAAGAAACCTGCCAAGGCAGGGAGCCGGGCCACCCCCCAAGGCTAGAGGGCCCCGGGAGAGGCTGCGGCCCAAAAGAAATAGGCCCGACGGAGTGGGCAGGAGGAGGAGCGGTGTCCACCGCTCGCGGGCCGCGGGCCGGAGTGCCCTCCGCGCCCGCACTCTGGTCGGGCCAAGGGGCGATAGACCCCATTCCACCAGCCCCGGCCGGGGGTGGCAAAGGTGGCTGCTGAGGAGGCGGCACCACGGTCCTCCCACCTGGGTTGCGCCTCCTAACCGCCCGAGCTGAACTCGAAGCTGCCTTCTTTTTCGAAGGCATCTCTCCTGAATCAAAGAAAGGGAAGCCAGCCAGGCAGATTCGCCGCCAAAAGGCTTCCCGGTAAGCTAACGAGCGACGGAGACGCAGGGGAAAAAACTTCTCCGCTCCGTCGCTGAGGCAAAATGGCAGCTCGGCTGCCTCGTGGCCACCCCTTTTATAAGGGAGCTGGCCACGCCCCTAACTACCCGGATTCTCTGTCCTGTGGGGGGGGCCCGCAAAGGGCGCGGCGGCCATTTTGGCGCCGCGCTTGCATTCTCTTTCCACAGGCTTTTTCGTAAGCAAGTGTATGTCATATATCAAATAAGATATATGGTGTGGGTGTCTGAATTTGTAGCAAAGAAGAAGTAGCTGACCTCCTTGCTAACTTTTTTTGTTCCAAATCAGTCTTCCTAAGCAATTTCTTCTGTGGTGGTGTTGTGTGGTTTTTTTCCCAAGAAAGCTGTCACATTTTTATTGCATATCTATGGACATGTAATGCCTGGTTCTACTATTTTCTCTAATTTCACCCCACCCCCACCCCGCCTCTCATTTTTCTTCCAGTCTTATTACTTTGCTTTACTTTGCTTTGCTTTAACATCTTAGCTTAACATTCTCTCCTGATTCATTCTGCTTCAGTTTATTCAGAGACCCGCATGACAGTTCAACTTCAAAACAAGAGGAAGATATTGTGTAGCCAAGGGAGGCCTGTACAGAAGGACAAGTGTTATGTTTGAATACATTTATTGCTGTAACATTTTGTGAAATAATTGGGATCAGTACGAACTTCCATTTTGTCTCCTTCTTCTTGGTCTTTAAATATCACGGGACTGCGTTCCCACCTAAACTATGTAGCCTGTACAGTCTTCACTCTGGTCCAATGACCTCCCAGTTACCCCACTCTCCTTCCTGTCATTTCCCGCCCAAATGTATCCATTTCTGAGTGTATATATTTAGCAGTGCTGCGCCATTGCTCCCCATGTTCTGACTGCCTAATAAAGTTGTTTGGCTCTGTTATGCTGGCTGCTTTGCATTTCTACGAGAACATCAAAACAAGCCAATGCTCCAACAGTCGGTGTCATTCCAGAAGAAGCACAGTCGACAGGGGAACCTCAGGCAGATAAAAGAATGCAGCAGATATGAGACCTGTTTGTCCCCAGGTGAGGTGCTGATTGAAAAGATGAGAGCAAAAACACTGATAGCATTTTAAGGTTCTCTGAGTGCTAATTGGAAACAGTTAAACATCAGCAAGAGGCTGGCTGGAGACTATAAGTTCCAAGTTTGCTGTTATTAGAGCTTTTGTGGGAAACAATATGGAAAATGTCCATTATCCTGCATTCCCTGTCTAGATTCCTAGAAACGATGATGTACTTTTGATGTATCACTGATGTCCTTGCCCCTGTTGACTCCATGTTGTAAAACTACCCTTGTCCAATAGCCTGACTTGCACTTTGAAAGTACTAGCTTCGACAGTGTAGCTGTCTCTCTCTCTCTCTCTCTCTCTCTCTCTCTCTCTCACACACACACACACACACACACACACACACACACACACACACACAAGCCATCTTTTTTTTCATTGGTCTTTAACACTTAATCAGGGGATTCATATGAAGTCTGTTTTCTAAAATATGAAGATCTACCTGAATCTTGTCTTTCCAACACTAACATGCTGCTGCTTCTTCCATGTCTAGGCCAGATGTGAAACTGCCAAAATGAAGGCACCTTTTAGTGAATTCATTCTGCAGTTCCTTTCACCTGACCTAGTGTGAGAAAGATTAGCTGGCAACACAAGATTGCCATTACCAGGGTGAGGGTATGCCCAATTGTGGTTAAAAATACCGCAATCTTCGAGGAGGCTCTTTCTGTATGTCATCAGCTCAAACATAGGCTGTCTATCTACAACATCTGTTTTTGCCTTGAATCTTACTTGTACATTGGAAATGGAAACATTTTCTCTACTGCATCAGGAGAAAAGAGGGAAACGGAGTGTGTACATAGCACACAAAGCACTGGTCTCCTCAAGTTCCTGCTAGCCAGGGTTGACTGCCTCCTAGGCTTTACCCTGCTTAATGGGCTCTGGAGAGCTGAATGACCTTGATAGGTATGAATGCCAATTGCAGCTGAAATACTGACCCAGTTTACAAGGGAAAGATACGTATTTATTCAAGGGGCAGCTTGTTTGTTTTTTAAAATGATGCATCGCTAAATTGCAAATATGGGTGGGTTGGGATAATTGCGCATTAGGATTACTAACCTCTAAGTCTCTCAGCTAACAACTCAGCTAACAGCTCTCTCAAACAGTTAGCTGGGAAGCCAAGTGCTTTTTTTAAATAATGTACAGAAGTATTACTACAATCCTTAGCCTTAGCTTCCCTTGGTCTAATTCAGCATGGGTATATTAAAATAAAGTCACATAATATTCCTCATTTCACTGTTACCTGGAGGGATTCTGTAAGGCATACTATAGTGCTACATATGTAAATATTATCTACACCAAATGTTCCAGGAGAATAGAGTCTTAATGATGTTTATATAAGAGCAGCATGGGTAGAAAGAACATTCCCATTGTAACCATTCCGCCATTATACAGAGCATTTAACTCATCCTATTAAACACACACAAACTCCAGGTTCCTGCTATTAAGGACTGAGAATTCATTCATTTAGGTCTCACTAAATGACATGCTGAGGCAATGGATTTAAATCACTGCTTTGCCACTTTTTATATACTTTATTTTTTAAGAAAATTCCAAGAGTATGATGATTCAATGAACATTTCATACATTCAGGTATCGTTTATTTCTAAGGGAGAGCCAAAAACTTTCATAATGCCACTGTAACATATAACATTGTAATAGTAGAATCCCAGTAGACCAGTACACAGCTTCTTCACATACTTGCAACTCCATGGCAATTTTATTTCAATGGTGGGATTCACTCTTACTAATATGAGGATTCTCTTGTGAGAACTTAAAAAAGAATCCTGTAGGCTAAAACCATGGCATCCAATTTCTACTACAACCACCCAGATGCTTTCAAGAAGCACCCAAGAAGGACATGTTAGCAAACAGTTATCTTCCCTTGTTGATCCCCATAAGCTGCTCTTGGGGGTTGTGTCCATTCTGAATCTGGACACGAAACAAAGCAAGAAAGACTTGTAGCAACCACTGATAGAGTCATAATTCTTAGATTGGCCATAATACAACATTCTATAAAAGTTACCTCAGTCAAACTTCCTTTCATCTGAGTCTTCCTTTATCCTGGATGTAGTTTATGCTTGCACAATCTTTTCTCCCTCTGTGTTTCATTATTCCTTCCATTTCAAATAACCCTCTATTGCAAACAATCTTCAAGCCCATTGATCTTTTGATTTCTTATTGCAAAAATTGTTTGGAGGGTTGCAGCTTTTATGTCAATCGAGGAATCCAAATAAACCATAGAAGAGTGTTTTCTATAAGTAGGCAGGAGCAGATAGATAAAGCCTACAAAAATGAAAGGGTAGAATCCTCTTCTCATCACAGAAGGTAAGATGACAAACAGTTGATGACTAAGACTTAAATGGAAAGGACAGCACAAAGAAGTATTTAATGAAGGAACTCAAACTGAAAACTGGGTGTTGCAATACAGGTTACATGGAAATGAGATTACAGTATAATGATCTGCTGTCAATTTAAGTGCACGGTGCTAGACTTGCCATTAGGAAAAGTGAAGCCGCCATCTCAGGCAGCAGAGTTGGGGTGACATGAAAGGACATGAAATTGTGTTTTTAAACACATATTTTCTGTTGTGAGGCAGGGAGAATGTATAGAATTCCTGTGTCAGAATAACCTGGCTGGCCTTAGGTACTATGTGCATTTACCTGAGGGTGGAGGAATGTGTGACTGAGCAGGGTCCATTTTCTGGTTTGTGCCAGGCAGCCAAATGCTTTGTTTTGGCCTTGTTAATACACTCCCAGAGAACCAAGGTTAGTTGCAAGTTGACCACAGAAATAATGGAATTTTAAGGTAGCTGGGTAAACATAGCCCAGGGCACATGAACTGTACAGGCTTCAAGCAGAAACTGAAAAAGCATCACAATCCTTTGTGTTTTCCCTGCTTATGCATTAGTTTGCCTAGGTAGGGTAGAGAACGAAAAACCTCTTAAGTAAGACAACAGAAAAATAACCAAGAAATAAAAAAGAGAAGTATGGAAGAAAGCTGTAACTCTATGGCAGAACACTTTTTGTACACAGAATACTGCTGGTTCAGTAACTAGTACCTCCAAGCTCACGGACACAGAACAAATCATGTGAGAGGCACAGCAAATCAGTGTCAATAATATTGAGCTAGATAAACCAATAGAACTATTTCAAGCTATATGGCCCGAATTTGTCAAAATCCTAATAAAAATATGCCAGCAAATATGGAAAACAAAACAATGGCCCACAGACTGAAAAGGTGCAATAAACTTTTCAATACCCCAAAAGGGAGATGCTAAAGAGTGCAATAATTATAGGACCATTGCATTAATTTCCTACGCAAGCAAAGCAAAGTCAAGTTTTTGTGACAAAGATTTTTACCATATGTGGAGTAAGAAATGATTGATATTCAAACTGGAGTCTGAAAAGGAAGAGGCACTTGAGATCATGTTGCAAATATACTTACAATCAGTGGTGGGCTCCAAACAATTTTGCTATGACACTGTGGGCATGGTATGGTGGGCGTGGCCAGGGGGAAAGTCCTGTGTTGCACCCGAATTTGGACTACTTTATTTCAAAACTTGGATGGGCTGGGCCAGCCAGAATTTCTGCCAGGGCCGCCATCAGAAATTTCTGGGCCCCGTACTGAGCAATCCTATTGCCCCCCCACACACACACACACACACACATACACACTTTTCTCTCTCCTCGCATTGGAGTGGTATCGGCGGCTGGAATACACAATTTCCCAAAAGAAATCGATGAGCAGTTGTATCCAACTTTAGAGTTCAGTGCTCATCTCTGATTACAGCCAAAGAGCCAGTGGCCTTGATCCACAAAAGCTCACATTAAAATACAGCAGTTAGTCTTTAAGCCTTGCTTGAAAGCCAGTTGTATCCAACTTTAGAGATCAGTGCTCATCTCTGATTACAGCCAAAGAGTCAGTGGCCTTGATCCACAAAAGCTCACATTGAAATACAGCAGTCAGTCTTTAAGCCTTGCTTGAAAGCCAGTTGTATCCAACTTTAGAGTTCAGTGCTCATCTCTGATTACAGCCAAAGAGCCAATGATGTCTGCATTCGCAGATGTTTCCATGGACATGTGGCAGGCATGAGTAGACATCGTAGCGCACGGAATGCTATTTACGTTCCTAATGATGAGCTCCCGTCATCCCTCCCAGCTCTTTCCAACCTAGCAGTTCAAAAGCAAGAAATTGCAAGTAGTTAAATAAGGATATCTACTAGCAATTTCTTGCTTTCGAACTGCTAGGTTGGCAAGAGCTGGGACTGAGATGGGAGCTCATCGTTACACACACACACACATACACACACACACCCTTCCCCCTCCATTCCCCCCATTTTACACACACACACACACACACACGAACGAATGAAAGTAAACAAAACAAAAAGACAGACTTACTCAGAGGAGGCATGTGGCAGAGCGCCCAGGTGCATCCCTCTTCTTCTGGGGACCAGGGGGTGGAGCGGCAGGAGGATGGGCTGCCGCCTCCGCTTGCCCAGAGCGGCATGACTTAAAGGACATGGACCTCTCACCATGTGTTATGTATGCATGTACAATGTTTCTTTAAATATATGAATGTAACCAGTCCACAATCACAATGTATCTCAGCTGTTAAGGAACACGAGCAAGCCGCCCATAGAGGGCAGCTGCGAGCGTTCAGCCTCACTTGGTCCACATTCCCCAAATCACGAACAGCCGCGGGAAATTCCCCGCATGACAAAGGACTACAGAAAACAACTACAAGAAGAGAGGCGTGACCTGGGCGAGGCCACGCCGGTAGCAGCCAATGAGCTACCGTGCAACACGATTCAAATGTATTATGTACTGTATATAATGAGATGTACCTCCGCCATTACCACATGTTCACACTGACCATCAATGAATAAACCTGTGTTAGTCCTTCCTGCGACTCCTTCTTTGTCTCCCGTGCAAGACACTAAATTGGCGACAAAGGTGGGATCGATGGCGAATCCCAAAGTCAAGCCGTACCAGCTCGATGTCAGCGAACCCGAGCAGTGGGAGCTCTACGTGTGCCAGTTTCGGCACACGATGGAAGCCGCCGGCGTCGACGACGACGCAAAGATGCGCTCGCACTTCCTGTCCCAGGTGGGACCGGCCGCGATGCGGATCCTGATGACCCTCATGGCCCCCCGGAAGGTGGACGAAGTGCCCATCGACTGCATCTTGGAGAAGCTTCGTGAGCATTTCCAACCGCCGGTCTCAATCTTCCCAGCCCGGGTCGCGTTCCACCGGCGAGACCAGCGCCCAGGCGAATCCGTGTCCACCTACGCGGCGGCCCTCCGGCTGGCGGCGGTGCACTGCCAATGGGACGACCTGGACCAGGCCCTCTGAGACCGCATGTTGTGCGGTTTGAAGGACGAGGAGCTGCAGAGGCGCCTGATGACCCGCGACCACCGCCTCACGTTCAACGAGGTACTGCGGGAGGCCCAAGCAGCCGAGGAGGCCAGGAGCGGGGTCAGGCTGTTTAAGTCCCGAGGGACCGCGTCCGAGAGGGCCAAGTCACCAGTGCAAGTGGCCCGGCGAACACCAGCGAAGACGGCCTGGCGGGCCCCCAAGCCGCCCGCCGGCTCACCAGCGACGTCCAAGGAGTCATCCACAACGACAGACCCCCGTTCCAGCGAGGACGACGACGTCCAGCGGATAAGGAAACGCAGGGAGAAGCGTGAGACCCGCGACAGGCAAGACCGCACGAGGTGCCCGTTTCGCAAGGCCGAGTGCCACAACTGCGGCCGGAAAGGGCACATCGCCAGAGTTTGCAGGCGCGGACGGACCGAGGACAAGAGCGGCCCAAGTCACCCCCGGGGACACCAGCGGAAGGCGACCGGCACCAGGAAGGTCTCAACCGGCTTCAACGAGGAAGGCGTCAACCGCGTGGGACTGGAGCACCGACGTTTTTTCGTTGAGGTACAGTTACAGGGGCTTCCAGTGAGAATGGAGATAGACTCGGGGTCGTCCTATTCTATCCTTTCCCAGAGAGAGTATATGCGCATTTCCCCAGAGGCGCGGCCCAAACTGCGGGCCTTAAGGTCAAACCTGCGGGACGTGCAGGGAAATGGGATCCCAGTGTTGGGGGTGGGAAAGTTCGAAGTAAAATTCAAGAACTATTCCGAGAGACTGCCCCTAGTCGTCATCAAGGGGGGGAGATGCTGCCTTCTGGGAACACAGTGGTTTGCTCCCCTGGGAATCGAACTGTCCGGCATTAACGCCATCGAGACTGACCCAATGCGGGACGTGTGCAATGCGCACCCAGACGTTTTCAAAAAGGGGCTCAGGACGTATAGGGGGCCCCCAGTCTCCTTTGAACTGGACCCAGAGATCCGGCCCATCCGCCTCAAGCCAAGGAGAGTGCCATTCGCCTTAAAGGACAAGATCGAGGCGGAACTGGACAAACTGGTGGGGCAGGGGATTTTGGTTCCAGTTGACTCGGCGGAATGGGAAACGCCGATTGTAACGGCCCTCAAATCAAACGGGGAGGTCAGGATTTGTGCGGATTATAAATGTACGATTAATAAGGCCATTAGGCCAAATGCATATCCGGTACCTGTGGTCAGCCATCTACTGGCCACGTTACACGGGGGGAGGTGTTTCGCCAAGCTAGACTTAGCGCAGGCATATCAGCAGCTCTCGGTAACCCCAGCTGCTGCCGCCGCACAGACGATCGTAACCCACAAGGGGGCCTTTAAGGTGACGCGCCTCCAGTTTGGCGTGAATTAGGCCCCCGGGATTTTCCAAGCCCTCGTGGAACGCCTATTAAAGGGACTCCCAGGTGTTCTCCCCTACTTCGACGATGTCCTGATAACAGCGGGGAGCGAGGCCGAGCTAGCTAGGAGGTTAGATGGGGTCCTCTCAGTTTTCGAAAAGCGGGGCTTCACCTAAGGAAAGACAAATGCGTGTTTTTCGCAAGAGAGGTCGAGTTCCTCGGGTTTAAGGTAACCCCAGAGGGAATTCGCCCCTCGGAGTCCAAGGTTGCGGCCGTAAAGAATGCCCCTCGCCCCACCGCAAAGCCAGAGTTGCAGTCCTTCCTAGGGCTCCTCAATTTTTATCACTCATTCCTGCCAAGGAAGGCATCAGTCGCGGAGCCACTGCATGCCCTTCTAAAAAAGGACGCGGCTTGGCGGTGGGGGGACAGGCAGGAGAAAGCATTTGGAGAACTTAAGTCACTCCTTTCCTCGAATGCTGTCCTGACTCACTTCGACCCAAGGAAGCCAGTAGTTCTAGTGTGTGATGCGTCCCCGGTGGGGGTGGGGGCGGTTCTGTGCCACGTGCTAGAGAGCGGGCGGGAGGCCCCGGTGGTGTACTATTCAAGGTCCCTTTCAAAGGCTGAGCGCAATTACGCGCAAACGGATAGGGAGGCCCTGGCCATAATCGCGGGAACGAAAAAGTTCCATGACTTTTTGTATGGCCGCGAGTTTACGGTGGTGACCGACCACAAGCCGCTTCTGGGGATCTTCACCACCGGCAAACCGACCCCCCAAATTTTATCCCCCAAGATGCTGCGTTGGGCGATATTCCTCAACGCTTACCAGTACGAGCTAATTTACCGCCCAGGGAAGGAGATCTCCCATGCAGACACACTGTCCCGATCCCCTCTCCCTAGTCTAGGAGACCCCACATGCGAGGTGGAGCAGGACCACCAAGTCCTGCTGATCGAGGCCCTCGACTCACCCCCCATTGTTCCGGCCGACCTCGCCAAGGCGACGGCGGCCGACAAGACCCTAGCCCAAGTCAGCTCCTGGGTTAGAAAAGGGTGGCCCACTACTTCCCCAGGTGAGGAATTCCAGCCGTTTTGCAGACGCAGAGTGGAGCTCTCCCTGGAAAGGGGCTGCTTACTCTGGGGACAGCGGGTAGTCATTCCCGAAAAGTTGAGGGCCAGGGTGCTAAAGCTACTGCACACCAGTCACCCGGGAATCGTGCGCTCCAAGGCCCTAGCCAGGAGTTTCATTTGGTGGCCCAAGATAGACGCAGATATAGAACGGTTAGTGGGCACGTGCGAGAGCTGCCAGAGCTCTCGGCCCAAGGAATCCAAGCTACCCCACAGGGAATGGGACACGGCCCGTGGGCCATGGTCCAGGATTCATGTCGACTTCGCTGGCCCCTTCCGCGGGGCCACGTTCCTACTGGTAGTCGACTCCTACTCCAAGTGGTTGGAGGTAATCCCTATGAGCAGCACCTCCTCCGCGGCAACCATTAGGCAGTTGCGCAAGCTTTTTGCCTGCTTCGGCCTGCCAGACGTTCTCGTGAGCGATAACGCGAGTACCTTCACATCTGCAGAGTTCAAAACGTTCATGGAAAGGAACGCAATCAGGCACATCACAGCTGCCCCGTTCCACTCCGCCACAAACGGTCAGGTAGAGCGCCAAGTGCGCACTACGAAAGACGCACTGCGGCGCATGGGTCCCGGTGAGTTGAACCTGCACCTGTGCCAGTTCCTCATCTGCTACAGGACAACCCCCTTAGCCTCAGGTTTTTCCCCAGCCGAACTCCTCATGAGGAGGCGTCCGGTAACACTTTTTGACAGGATGGATCCGTCCAGGGTGGAGGATGAAGGGAGGAACATAAGCATGGGGGGAGGGAGCTCCAAAAGTTTTGCGATAGGGGACCCGGTTCACTGCAGAAACTACGCGGCCTCGGGACCAGCGTGGGTACCGGGCACAATTGTGGAGCAAATGGGGCCGGTATCCTACAGGGTCGAAACCAGTTCAGGTCTACTTTGGAGAAGGCACGCCGACCAACTCAGAAGGTGAGTCACAGGGGAGGGGGCATCAGTGTTAGGGTCCTCCCCCACCCGCATTACCCAAGGGGGAGACACGGCGGATCCCGCGGATACAAACGCATATCCTGGGTTCCCATCCACAGAGGAGGATACTTTGAAAGAGAGGGATCAGTTTGGTGATGATTATGATTTTCCGTACCAGGGGGAGTTAGCGGAGTGGTCCCCCACCCGTCCTAGCGAGAAGAGGGGTTTCAGTTCAGCCCCTGGTACCTCCAGCCCCCCCAGTTCTTGCATCCTAGAGTACACCATAGCTCCGGCCCCTAAAAGACAGGCAGCCGGCGGGAGCTCACCCGCCCCTGCCGCAATCTCTCGAACTCCCGAACAGGCAGCAGGAGGTGGCGGGACCGCGAGGGCATCCTCGTCGGTCCTGAGGTTCGTGCTGGGAGGGTCCCCGGGCTCCTCAGGCAACAGACAAGGGTTCACTTCCCAGCTGTTCATTCCATTCCCGTCTCCCAAGACAAGGGCATCGCAAGCTCCCCACAGAACCACTAACGAGTCTCCATTTTCCGTTGCAGGACGAGACTCCATAGAGCCAGGAGTTACAGGCTCCCCTGTATTAGGTCAGGCAGCCGCACGCCCCAGGCGCACTTGCGGCAAGCCACAATGGTTGAGGGACTTCGTCCCATCCTAGGGGGTAGGGATGTTATGTATGCATGTACAATGTTTCTTTAAACATATGAATGTAACCAGTCCACAATCACAATGTATCTCAGCTGTTAAGGAATGCGAGCAAGCCGCCCATAGAGGGCAGCTGCGAGCGTTCAGCCTCACTTGGTCCACATTCCCCAAATCACGAACAGCCGCGGGAGATTCCCCGCATGACAAAGGACTACAGAAAACAACTACAAGAAGAGAGGCGTGACCTGGGCGAGGCCACGCCGGTAGCAGCCAATGAGCTACCGTGCAACAAGATTCAAATGTATTATGTACTGTATATAATGAGATGTACCTCCGCCATTACCACATGTTCACACTGACCATCAATGAATAAACCTGTGTTAGTCCTTCCTGCGACTCCTTCTTTGTCTCCCGTGCAAGACACTAAACCATGCCACTCTGGGATGCTGCGCCAGGCTCAGGAAGAGCCTCGGTTGTCCTCCAGACAAGGAGGAGGAGTCCCTAGCAGCCAGGCATGCTCTTACCTCCAAACTTACCACGTGCCTTTGGGGTGGGTAGGCAAGGTGCAGGGAAGCATTGCCCCAACTTGCCTGCACTGCTGGGAAGGGGAGGCCACCAGCCCAACACCCCACCCATTCACCCCCAACCTGAAGGCGCATGGGAAGTGCAGAGGTGAGAACATGCCTGGCTGCTCTGGGACTCCTTCTCCTTGTCCAGAGGACAACTGAACCGAAGCTCTTCCTGAACCTGGCAGTTGCCTCCTGCTCCTCCTCCACAGTAGCAGCAGCAGCAGCAGCCACCTCATCTCTGCTCTGCCAGACCAACGTGCACCTCCTGGTCTGAAGCCTTGACCCAGATATCCAGGTCTAGGCAGAGCCAGGAGCCCTCTGGCGGGGCATGCGCAGTGGTGCCGCCTGCCGGGCCTGTGCGCCACATTTTTAAAATAAAGTTTTTAAAAGTTTTTTTAAAAATTTAAATGCACAAATCTGAGCTTTGTGGGGGAGCCACGATCGGGGGCCCTGCCAGCTCCGGGCCCAGGATTGGAGTCCTGGCTATCCCCCCTGACGACGGCCCTGATTTCTGCTACCGGTTCTGGCAAACTGGTGTGAACCTGCTGATGCCCACCACTGCTTACAATACTGGAGCATACTTAAGAATTCCAGAAGATCAGTCTATGTTCTATTGACAATAGCAAAGCCTTTGATTGTGTGGATCATAAGAAGCAATGGTTTGTTATGAAAGAAACAGGTATGCCTCTACATTTGTTTATGCTGATGTTTAACCTATATTGCAGACTAATACTCTGTAGCTACTGTTGGGACAGAATTTGAAGGGGGAAATGGTTTCCCATAGTCAAGGTTGTCTGACAGGGGTACATTTTATCTCCATCTCTATTCAATCTGTATGCAGAACATGCAACAGAGAAAGCTAGACTAGATTCAGATGAAGACACTGAAATTTTGCAAATGCATGTAACAGTCCTTCTCTGGAGCACTCTCTACTTGAGGCTTGCTGGAAGAGATGAAACCTAAATTAATTCTTTTCATCATTTTAAGAACATAATCAGCCAACCCACAGGATTCTGCATTTGGTCAGGAACAACATGACAAGGCTTGGTAGATCTATGGAACCATTTTATAATGAAAAGTGCACAGTAGCCAACCACACATCTTTCTTAACATAAAAGAAAACATGTGTACAGAAGGTAGATCAGGGTATACTGGGAGATCTCTGGGTCATTTGCAGTAGATCTGCAAGCAGCTTTGGCTTTCTGTTGATTAATAACAGAAAATACGTTTCCCCAAAAAATAGAGCTATTGAAATTGATAGCTACTGCCAAACTAGCAGTTCGAAAGCAAGAAATTGCAAGTAGATAAATAGGGACCACTTCGGTGGGAAGGTAAACAGCGTTCTGTGTGCTCCAGTGTCTAGTCATGCCTGCCACATGTCCATGGAAATGTCTGTAGATGCAGACAGTGCTGGTTCTTCAGCTAGCTAGCCCTTGCAAATTTTATTTATTTATTTATTGGTCATATTTATACTGCCGCCCCCTTGCCACAATGACTACCAAGTCGCAGAAGAAGATCTAGCTTTTTCAGAAATCTTTTGGGACTAGCACAGAGGCTACTTCAAGTGGATAATTCTTGGTTTCTACAAGAGAGAGAATTTCTGTTTGTAAGATTGTGGACTGTATTTAAAAAAGAAACAATACACCAGTTTTTAACTGTGTGCACTCCAGTGTCTAGTCATGCCCACCACATGTCCATGGAAACATCTGCAGACACAAACAGAGCTGGCTCTTCAGCTAAAAAACAGAGATGAGCACTGAACCTTAGAGTCGGATACGACTGGCTTTTGAGGAAGGGAGACCTTTACCTTTACCTAGGCCAAAAGTAGTACATTTGTGTATGAAAGTAATACAAGCTTAGGGTATATGCCTTACTTCCAATAGTATGCCCATAATGTCCTCCTCCGTGCTAAACCAGTATATCTCTAAATTTAGCAAACCTATAGTCTGTGAAACTCTGCAGTAGAGAGCTAAATGAACAGTAAATGGACCACAGAGAAAGCAGGAGGAAATGCAAGAATCAGGAAACACAGAAGGGATGGACAAAGCATTGGGAAACAGGGATCCAGCAGTTAGACCCTACGAATCCACCAAAATATTCATAAGAGTCAGCCATTCAGAATACACAAGTAGAGACAGTTTGGGGCTCTCAGTTCTACAGCATCATTATGAACTTTGACCCCTAGGTCCTGAGACATGTGAGTAGAAGAAATAGGAAATCCACAGGATCTGCCATCCAAAGGATTCTTCAAGCCTGAGTCCAAACTTAGCTGCTCTGCTATTGCTACTGTTTGTCCCCCATATAGTGCTCTACGTGGGGCTTCCCCTGAGGCTACAACTGGTCCAGGATGTGGCTACCCGGGGGGTGATGGGGTGTGGACATTATGCCCATGCTTCACCACTGCTGCGGGGGCTGCAATGGTTACCAGTGTGCCTCCGGGTGCAATTCAGGGTGCTGGTGATTACCTTTAAAGCCCTACATGGTAGTGGTCCAGGGTACTTAAGAGACTGCATCACCCCTAGGACATCTGCCCACCCCACTAGAGCGGACTGGAGGGGCTCTCTTATCGTTCCATCAGCTAGAGAGGCTCACCTCTCTAGCACAAGAAGGAGAGCCTTCTCTGTGTCCACTCCGGCCCTTTGGAACCTCTTGTCAACTGAACTTTGCCTCCAGGCAGAGCTTCTCCTTTTCCATAAGAACCTCAAAACCTGGCTGGTACAGCAGGTGTGGGGGGCAGCTGGGGGAGACAGCAACCATGGGTTGGCTTGTCAAGATTTTAGAACTTTTTAAGATTTTTTTTAAAGAATTTTTAACTTGATGGGTTTTCTTTTTAATGTTTTTGATGCTTTTGTAGAGTTTCATTGTCAATGTGTGAGCCGTCCAGAGTCGCCTCGGTGAGGGGGCGGCAATAGAAATACAATTAAATAATAAATAAATAAATAAATAAGAGAAAAAAAGAGTTATGTTTTGGTGCAATCAGTGAAGCAAGTAAAACCTCTTGCCATAGAGTTGCCTTCATGGGCATCCACTCATGATTCTGGACCATCTTGTGCATGGTGAAGTCTAGGCAGGGGGATCTTCTGTGAAGTGAAATCCAAGATGGCTTCACTGAATCCCAAGTCCTCTTCTCTCAGCAACTACCCAGTCTACTGAGTTCGGGCATTGTCACAGTGATAGAGAAGAGGAGGATAAGAAGAGTGTTGTGTTCTAAGGGTTTTACCTTCCACATGGATTACAATGTATCTGAACCAATGTAACCTTGCCGATAGCAACAATGTAACCTTCAGCTGTATCATATGAACCCTGCATGAGGACGCGAGCTAATGACCACCAGCTGGCAGCAGCGAGCGTCCAAGCTCTATTGGTCAGAACTCATCAAAGGCAACAGCGCGGGAAGCTTTCCCGCCATCACCTACACCTGGACAAGAAGGGCGTGACTCGCAATGACGTCACGCAGGCAGTAGCCAATGGGCTACTATGGCACCACGTTCGAATGTATTACTGCAGTATATAAAGAGCTATCGATCCGCCATTACCTCATGTTCCCTCTGTCCACGATGCAATAAACCTGAGTTAACCCAGCCCGAGGCTGTGTCCTGTGTCTTGGTTTTCATACACTAAATTGGCGACGAAGGTGGGATCATGGATTCCCAAAGTGCCAGGACACAGAGCGGGTTCAATATTACCAAGCCGCAAGACTGGACCATCTTTAACATGGATTTCAAGGCGGCATTGGTGGAACTCAAAGTCAAAGACGACGAGGAAAGGAAGAGGGCCATCCTCACCCGAATGCTGGGTGTAGAGACCAAGCGGACGCTGGTGGGCATGATCGAACCGAAGACGTTGGACGACTTCAAAACCGACGACATACTGAAGTTGCTGCGTGAGCGTTTCCAACCCTCGAAGGCAATGTTTCCTGCTAGGAGTGCGTTTTGGAGGCGAGTCCAAGCGCCGGATGAGTCGGTAGAGGCGTTCGTGGAGGCCCTGAGGGTAGCCGCCGTTCCCTGCAAGTGGGACAACCTGGAGATGATCATGAGGGACGTCGTGCTGTGTGGCCTGAAGGACAAGGAAGTGCAGCGCCGCCTGATGAACAGGGAGCCGCCACCCACGTTGGCCGAGGTCGTAGAGACCGCGGAATCCGCGGAGTCCACGAATGCGGGAGTGGACGAAATACACGAGTGGCGTGAGTGGCGTCCTAGGGCCAGCAAAGCGGAAAGCTCGGTGCGTGGCAAGTCAGGACAGCCGGTGCACGCGACTCGACGAACCTCGAGGTCCTCTACAGATGGCAGCGACGGCGAAGAGGTACAGAAAGTCCGGAAAGGGGGGCGCCGCTGCGATGGTTGCGGGGCGGCCCACGAGCGTGCGAAGTGCCCTTTCAGGAAAGCCGAATGTTACAGCTGTGGCCGGCGCGGGCACATCGCCAGGGCATGCAGAAATCGGAAAGAGGGCCGGAGGCAGTCGAAAGACCGTTCGGCCAGACCGGATCGTCCAGCGAGACCCCAAGATGGCGCCCGACCCACGAGGAAGCAGGACGGCGTGGGCCGCGTCTCGGACGGCAGTGAGGACGACACTGTGTTCAGCGTGTCCGCGGGACAAAACCATTACTTCATTGAGGTAATAGTACAAGGGGCCCCCGTTAGGATGGAGATTGACTCGGGGTCCTATTATTCCATAATCCCCCAGAAAGAGTTCTTGAAGATCGACCCCCAAGCGCGGCCCAAACTTAAGACTCTGAGGTCCACGCTACGAGACGTACAAGGGAACTGCATTCCAGTGCTGGGGGTCGGGAAATTTCGGGTTCGTTATAAGAGACATTCTGCAGAACTCCCGTTAGTCGTTCTCAAAGGGGGGAATTGTAGCCTCCTAGGGACGCAGTGGTTTCAGCCCTTGGGTTTGTTCATAGGGGGGGTGCATGCCGTGGGCGCGGATCCGATACAAGCGGTGTGTGACGCGCACCCCGCCGTTTTTGAAAAAGGACTTGGAAAATTCAAGGGACCCCCCGTAGCCTTCGACCTAGACCCGGAGGTCCGCCCGATAAGACTCAAACCGCGCAGGGTGCCTTTCGCACTAAAGGACAAAATAGAGGCGGAACTGGACAAACTGGTGGGCCAGGGGATTCTTATTCCTGTTGATTCCGCGGAGTGGGAAACTCCAATCGTAACAGCCCTGAAGGCTAACGGGGAGGTGCGCATTTGCGCTGATTATAAGTGTACAATTAACAAGGCGATTCGCCCTAATGCATATCCGGTGCCAGTGGTCAGCCACCTTTTGGCCAGGCTAAATGGGGGAAAGTGTTTCGCTAAGCTCGACCTGGCACAGGCCTATCAACAACTGCCCGTAACTCCCGCCACGGCCGCGGCACAAACGATAGTCACACATAAAGGAGCGTTCCAGGTGTCGCGGTTACAGTTCGGCGTGAACTCGGCACCCGGCCTTTTTCAGTCGCTTGTGGAACGCCTCCTGAAGGGGCTGGAGGGGGTGTTACCTTATTTTGATGACGTATTGATAACAGGGGGGAGTGAGGCCGAACTGGCTAAGAGATTGGATAAAGTGCTAACGGTGTTCGAGAAAGCGGGGCTGAGACTGAGGAAGGACAAATGTGTTTTTTTCGAAACCGAGGTCGAGTTTTTAGGGTTTCGGATCACACCCGAGGGTATTAAGCCGTCCAAATCCAAGGTAGCAGCCATTAAGAAGGCCCCTCGCCCCACATCCAAAACCGAACTTCAGTCATTCCTGGGGCTCCTCAATTTCTACCATACATTCCTTCCGCGGAAAGCCTCCGTGGCCGAACCGCTTCATCGGTTACTTAAGAAGGAGGAGACATGGATGTGGGGTGACGAGCACGAGAAGGCGTTCAACGAACTAAAGCAACTTCTAACATCGGACGCAATCCTTACGCACTTCGACCCAAAACGGCCGGTGGTCTTAGTCTGTGATGCATCACCGGTGGGGGTGGGGGCGGTGCTTTGCCACGTGTTGGATGACGGTCGGGAGGCCCCAGTTGCGTTTTATTCAAGGTCCCTGTCCCAAGCAGAGCGAAATTACGCACAAACCGACAGGGAGGCATTAGCGATAGTAGCGGGGACCAAAAAGTTTCACGATTTTCTGTATGGCCGCCCGTTCAAAATCGTGACGGATCACAAGCCCCTGTTAGGGATTTTCACGGCAGGCAAGCCCACGCCGCAGATACTATCCCCGAGAATGTTGCGATGGGCCATTTTTCTTAACGCATACCAACACGAGTTGGAGTACCGGCCCGGAAGGGAGATCAGCCATGCTGATGCGCTTTCGAGATCCCCTTTGCCCTTGTCGGACGACCAAAAAGCCAGAATAGGTAGAGACCGCCAGGTGTTGCTAATCGAGGTTTTAGACGAACCCCCAATAGTACCAGCCGAGATAGCCAGGGCGACAGGCAAGGACAGAACGCTGGCGAAAGTCAGCTCATGGGTGCAGAAAGGGTGGCCAGCATCGTCCCCAAGCAAGGAATTCGACCCATTCTTTCGGAAGAAGCTAGAGCTGTCCATAGAAAGGGGGTGCCTATTGTGGGGCCAGCGGGTGGTGGTCCCGACACCCATGCGGCCGAGGGTACTCAAGCTGCTGCACGTCAGTCACCCGGGCATCGTTCGCTCCAAGGCGCTGGCCCGCAGTTACTTCTGGTGGCCACAGCTGGACGAGGACATTGAGCACATGGTCGGCACTTGCGAGGCGTGCCAGGGATCCCGGCCAGAGGCGGCCCGGCTCCCGCATAGGGAATGGGACACAGCAAGGGGGCCATGGTCCAGAGTGCACGTAGATTTCGCTGGCCCTTTCCGAGGAACCATGTTTCTCCTGGTGGTGGATGCATTCTCAAAGTGGCTGGAGGTCATTCCGGTAAAGAGCACATCCTCCACCACTACAATTAACCAACTACGGAGAGTCTTTTCAACGTTCGGTTTACCCGACACTTTAGTCAGCGATAACGCGAGTTGCTTCACCTCCTCAGAGTTCGGGGCATTCATGGAGGCGAATGCCATTCGGCATGTCACGTCCGCACCGTTTCACCCGGCCACGAATGGCCAAGTGGAACGGTTGGTGCGTACAACAAAAGAGGCGCTTCGGCGCATGGGCCCCGGGGACCTGAACCACCAAGTATGTCAGTTCCTATTAGCGTATAGGGTGACCCCCTTAGCGTCAGGTTACTCGCCGGCAGAGCTATTGATGCGGCGGAAACTGACTACACTCCTGTCCAGGCTGGACCCCACAAGAATTGAGGATAAAGGAAAAAACGTGGGGCTGGCGGTCTCGAAAGGGTTCACCGCCGGCGACCCTGTCCATTGCAGGAACTATGCCAGCGCGGGGCCAGCCTGGGTGCCGGGGACGGTTGTAGAACAGACGGGGCCAGTGTCGTACCGGGTCGAAACCCACACCGGTCTCCTCTGGAGGAGGCACGCGGACCAACTGAGGCACCGAGTAAGTGGGCCAGTCAGTGAGGATCCCCAACAAGATTCAGCGTTAGGGTTCTCCCCCACCCGCGTAACCCAAGGGGGAGACAGCAGCGGACAACAGTCCCAAGCAAGAGGGGAAGGAAGAAGCAGCGGCCCCGACTCATATCCTTTTGATACACCAGTCCTATCAGAAGCCGGGGGAGGGGGAGAGGAGTTCGCGACCGCTGCCCCCGAATGGACTTTAGATTTTGATTTAGCGAGCCGGGGGGGTTTTCAGGAGTGTTCCCCCACCCATCCAAGCGAGAAGAGGGGTTTTTCGTTAGCCCCCAGTGCCCCCGGTTCCTCCCTAAGTAAGAGCACACCTCCCAACAACGCCGCAGAGCCGCGGCAAGTCACTAACGAGTCTCCCTCTCAAATTACAGGACAGGAAACCAGGGGACAAAGAGAAGGTAGCAAACCCGGGGAGAGGCAGCCCGCATCGAGACCCCAGCGTGTTCGAAACAAGCCATCTTGGCTGAGAGATTTTGTCTCCTAGGGGGGGGAGTGTCTAGAAGCATGGGCTCGAGACGTTGTCTCGTCCTAGGGGGGAGGGATGTTGTGTTCTAAGGGTTTTACCTTCCACATGGATTACAATGTATCTGAACCAATGTAACCTTGCCGATAGCAACAATGTAACCTTCAGCTGTATCATATGAACCCTGCATGAGGACGCGAGCTAATGACCACCAGCTGGCAGCAGCGAGCGTCCAAGCTCTATTGGTCAGAACTCATCAAAGGCAACAGCGCGGGAAGCTTTCCCGCCATCACCTACACCTGGACAAGAAGGGCGTGACTCGCAATGACGTCACGCAGGCAGTAGCCAATGGGCTACTATGGCACCACGTTTGAATGTATTACTGCAGTATATAAAGAGCTATCGATCCGCCATTACCTCATGTTCCCTCTGTCCACGATGCAATAAACCTGAGTTAACCCAGCCCGAGGCTGTGTCCTGTGTCTTGGTTTTCATACACTAAAAAGAGTGAAAGGGGTGAAGTTAAACATGCCCACTTTTCAGTAAAGAATGCAGTAGGTTGATAAGGTTATTGCTATTGATAAGACCAATTCATAATAAGTTAAGCGAGATGATATGTGGCCTCATTGCTTAGCTGTGTTCTGTATTTTCTTATTGGTCACAAAGAAATGCTGTCTGCATCCGCTGGTGCAAATGTTGTAGCAGTTACTGTAGCACAAATTTTAAAAACTGATTTATTCAATTTTAAAATTTTGAATGGATATGTTTTTAAATAATATATTTTAACTACCGTATTTTCCGGCGTCTAAGACGACCCCCAACTTTTCCAGTTAAAATATAGAGTTTGGAATATACTTGCCGTATAAGACTACCCCTCTTCCAATGCACACCAAATAAAAATTAACCCACACTCAACCCGAAGACGCGCAGCCCTCCGAGTCGAATGGGCAGGTTCTGGTGGAGAGCCAATCCACGCTCACGTTCTCCTCCTCGAGGTACAGGAAGATGTGTGCAGCTTGCTTCCCCTTGCTTCATACTCCCCGCACAGAGCAGGGACTCGGCCGCGGTACCCCCCACCATATGCGTCAGACATATGAAGCAAGGGGAAACAAGCTGCAGTAAAGTACCTGTCCTATAAGACGACCCCGACTTTGGCACAGATTTTTCGGGGTTAAAAAGTAGTCTTATACGCCAGAAAATACAGTACATTTAAGAATTTAGATTTTAAAAATTTCTCTCCATTTTACTATGCTGGTCGTTGACTGTAATAAACTGATTGATTGATTGAATGCAGTAGGAATGCCAATGCCCATAGCCCTTCAGGAGATATTTGAATGAGAAGAGACCATTCATTGTCTTAACTTCAGAATACCATGAGAACAGCAGTTACAGCCTTCAATGACATTAATCAGCACAGCTCCAGCGCCGAGATAGGAAATTAGGGCAACCAGAACTCATTTACTTGCAGAGAAGTTTTTAAATCCTTACAATAAACATAGTTATTAATTGTAGACACTAAGCAGGGAGAAAATTGCACAGCAGTCTAGGGGATTTGGATTAGATTACTAGACTGCAAAGGAGCCTTGTATAAATGGCACCTTCCTTCCTGCTTGTTACCACAACCATGTACAATTACTTTTATTTTTACACGCAAAACAAAGTGTCTAATTCATTATCTCAGCAGTACTAATAGGGGGAAAGGCACAACAGTATCAGAAATTGCTGTCAAGAGCAACCAATAACAGAAAAGAATAATGGCAGCATCTTTCCCCCATTATATCCTGAAATAACACAAAGACAAGAATTCAAGATTAACCTTTTCTCCTCTTCACTCTACCCTTGTTTTTATTAGCTTCTCACCTGATAAACAGCAGATTTTCTTGCACATCCTTGTGTTTCAATCCTCTACACACATATTTATGCCTTTTTAATTGGCCTATAACAGTGTTACATTAGTATGGAATGTAGGAAAGAAAATGTGCAAAAACAAGAAAATATGCCTACAAAGACATGAAAAGAACATTAAAAAAATACGAGTCAGAGGCTGGAGTTTGTGCTAGTGAACGGATGGTTCTGGATTTGTTACTGCTTGGAGCAAAAGGTAAATCCATGCTCTCCTCCTTCCACATACAGCAGCAAGCTGGACCAATATCTGAAATGTACACCAATCTTTGTGATCCAACAGTGTTCTGAGACTTACCTTATGGCATGTAGCAATAATTGTCTGCTGCAATAAAAGCAAAGTCACCTGTGGCACCTTAAATAACCAACAAGTTAGGGCAGGTCCTGGATATGTGATTTCTACTTTATCTGTGTATGTAGAGGGACTGTGGTCGCTTAATGGTTAAGATGCTGAACTAGACAACTGGAAGGTCAGCAGGTCAGCCATTTGAGACCCGAGTGCTGCATGACAGAGTGAGTTTCCATCATCTGTCCCAGCTCCTGCCAACCTAGCAGTTCAAAAGCAAGAAATTGTAAGTAGATAAATAGGTATCACTTAGGTGAAAAACGTAAGTGTTCTATGTGCTCCAGCATCTAGTCTTGCTTGTCACATGGCCACAGAAACATCTGCAGATGCAGACAGCTCTGGCTCTTTGATGTTAGATTTATTGACTGTTTTGACTGTATTGCATTATGTTGTTATATTTATATTATGCTGTTGGATTTATATTTTATATTGTAACATTGTAATATATGTTGCCCCATGGTATGTTAGTCGCTCTGAGTCACTTTGGTAAGCAGGGCGGCATACAAGTCTAATAAATGAAATGAGCACCACCCCTTGCAGTCAGACGTGACTGGCTTTCAAGCAAGGGTGGCCTTTATCTTTGATATATAAATAAATATGTTTTGTTCGCTCCTGACTGGCTTTCAAGCAAGAATGACCTTTACCTTTATCTAAACCAATGATGGCGAACCTTGGCACTCTAGCTGTTCCTGGACTTCAATTCCCAGAATCCCAAGTCTCTGTGAATCCACACGAATGGGTTTACTGCACATTTACTGGGCTTCTGGGAATTGAAGTACAAGAACACCTGGAGTGCCAAGGTTCGCCATCATGGATCTAAGCTCTCATGGCCCACACCTTGCATCTAATGAAGTAGTTCTGCAAATGCTTATGCCAAATAAAATTTTGTGTTCCTTAAGGAGCCAGAAGGTCAAAACCAGCACCTTGAATTGCACCTGGAGACAAACTGGTAACCAGTGCAGCTTCCGAAGTAGCGGTGAGGCATGGGCATATCGCCCACATCCCATCACCACCCGGGCTGCTGCATTCTGGACCAGCTGCAGCCTCCAAATGGTCGTCAAGGGCAGCCCCATGTAGAGCGCATTACAATAATCTAGTTGGGAAGTGACCAGAGCATGGGTGACCATAAGCAAGGAGCCCCGGTCCAGGAGCATGCGCAACTGGCGAATCACCCGAAGTTGGGCAAAAGCCCTCCTGGCCACAGCCGCTACCTGTTCTTCTAGCAGCAGCTGCGAGTCCAGAAGGACCCCCAAGTTGCGCACTGTGTCTGTCTGGGGCAAAACAGCCCCATCCAGTACCAAAGATGGTAGCTCCCTGGATAACACGGGGCCCCTTATCCACAGCCACTCTGTCTTGCTGGGATTAAGCTGAAGCCCATTGGCCCCCATCCAGACCCCAATGGCCTCCAGGCATCCGGATAGGATTTCAACAGCATCACTGGGGTCCCCACGGGCCGAGATGTACAACTGAGTGTCATCCGCGTACTGATGGTACCGCACCCCGTGGGAACGAATGATCTCACCCAGTGGCTTCATGTAGATGTTAAATAGGAGAGGAGAGAGCACCGAACCCTGAGGCACCCCATACTTGAGAAGCCTAGGGCTGGACCTCTCACTCTCTAACCACACCGACTGGGTACGGCCCTCCAGAAAAGTGGAAAACCAGGACAACACGGTGCCCTGGATTCCCAGTCCTTTGAGCCGTTCCAGAAGGATACCGTGGTTGATGGTATCGAAGGCCGCTGAGAGGTCAAGAAGAGCAAGGACGGATGGATAACCCCCGTCCCGCTCCCGCCAGAGATCATCCATCAGTGCGACCAATGCCGTCTCCGTACCATACCCAGGCCTGAATCCTCATTGAAAGGGGTCTAGATAATCTGCTTTCTCCAGGACACTCTGCAGCTGGCGCGCCACCGCCTTCTCCAAAACCTTACCCAGAAAGGGCAGGTTGGAAACCGGCCTGTAGTTGTTAAGGACAGCTGGGTCAAGGGATATTTTCTTCAGGAGGGGGCGCACCAAAGCATGTTTTAGCGGTAAGGGAAATACCCCCTCCCGTAATGATGCATTTATTATCACCCCGACCCAGCCACCTGTCACCACCTTGGAGGCTTTCATCAACCAGGTGGGACAGGGGTCCAAAGGACAAGTAGTGGCATGCACAGCTGCAAGGAGTCTGTCCACTTCATCAGGGACAACAGGATCAAACCGATCCCAGATCGTACAGCAAGACTGTGCTCCGGTGCCCCCCCCCCCGACCCTCCCCGTCCACGCCGGGATTCAGCCCTGAATGAATCCGATCAATTTTCTCCACCAGATGGTCAGCAAAGTCCTCAGCCGAACCCTGCCAACCGGGCACCGATCTCCCCCTACCGAGGAGGGACCTGGTTACCCGGAACAGGGCGGCTGGGCGATAATCAGCGGAGGCAATAAGGGTGGTGAAGTATTGCCACCTCACCACCCCCATCGCCACTAGGTAGGCCCTAATAGCAGCTCTAGCTAGTGTCCAATCGGAGTCATCCTGGGTCTTCACCCAGCAGCGCTCTAGGCGTCTCTTTGCCCGTTTGAGTTCCTGCAGTTCATCCGTGAACCACGGGGATGACCTAACCCCACGGGCGCGGAGAGGCCGCAGTGGCGCGATTTCATCCAAGGCTGCTGTTGCCGTCCTGTTCCACAGGTCGACAAGTGCCTCGGGTGAATCGTGTAGCCGATCCAGAGGAACATCCCCCAGTTCCCTCTGGAATCCATCTGGATCCATTAGTCGCCAAGGGCGGGCCATTTTAATAGGCCCTGCCTCCCTACGATGAAGCGTCGCCCCCAGAAAGTCAAGAGTCACCAGATAGTGATCTGACCATGGCACAGGTGTATTGTTTTATAAAAAGACGTAAAATTGTGTTGGATAGTAAAGGGTTTTTTTTTCCTTGAACAAATGGTGGCGGGCTGTTTTAAATAGTGTTGAAAGGTTTTGTGATTTTTAAAATTTTTATATGCACGGGCTTTTTTTGGTTTGTTTTTTTGGATTAAAAAAAGGAGGAAAGGATGATATAATTTTTTACAATTATTTTTTTTCACTAACATATAACATATAACCCTCCACCCACCAACACACAACATCCAAAAATCTCTCACACACACACACGCCAGGCAAAATATTGCCTGGCCGCTCCCATTTAGGGAATGGGGGAGGAGGAGGAAGGAGAGCCTATCCCTTCTATTCTTAATTCTTCCTTTCATTATTCCCCATCTCTTTCTCTTATTTTTCCTCTATTTTAATTCTTTTGGTCCCTATACTATTCGTATTCATATTCCTAAATTGTTAACACTTTCTTGCCTGTGCCTATTTATATTATTTTTACTTTTTGGCTTCTTGCTTTGTCTTTGCATCAGACAATTCTGCATCCTTTTCTTCTCTTATTTCCCCTCCACTTCCATAACCCAAAGGTTTCTCCCTTTGTTTCTCCTTTGAATGGTCTCTCCCCTTTGCTTGATACTCCTCTTTCCCCTTTGATCCTTCTGAACCTTCTCCATAGAGATATTTTACCAGTTTTTCCTGGTTTGGGTCTCCCATTTCTATAATTTTTAGAAATTCAAGTTGCCTCATTGCTCCCTTTGGGTCCTCTGCTCTAACTACCTTCCCATCATGAAATATCTTTAAGAAGATAGGGAAACCCCATTGATATCTTATATTGCAATTAAACAAAATTTCAGTTATTGGCTTCATCTGTCTTCTCCATTGAATAGTCTCATTACTTAAATCACGATATGCTTGTACTTTTACTTCTCCTATCTTTAATGCAGAGTCACCATGGTTCTTTAAATAGTCCATTACATGATCTGTTTTATAACCTGATACAAAAGTAATTATCATATCTCTGGGGCATTGACCTCTCTTGAAACGACCTTAAAAATTGCTTCAATCTCTTCTTCTTTAATTGGGCCAGAGTCCAAAGCAAAGGTTTGTAACCATTTAACTACTTCAATTTTTAAATTGTCTTTATCCATGTCGGGGGGAAACTTAATCCTGATGTTTTTCTTTTTTTGATTGATCCTGTAGCTTCACCAGTTGCTTAAATCTTTTGTCCATAGTATTTTCATGCCTTACTGCAATCTCCACAAAGTCCTTAACCTCTGACTCCAAAGTATTGGTTCTAATGTTTAGTCCAGAAATTGATTTTTCCAGAGATTGCACTTCCTCTCTGACCACCTCTTTAACAAACTGTTTAATTTCCTTTTTATCTTCATTAGATTTTGTAGTTATAAAGTCTTTTAATTCCAACAAAGTCAGATCTCCACTCGGTTTTTCCTTAGAGGGTAGTCTTGCATCCATATTTTCAGATTCTTCTTTGTTTATTGGGCTGTCTTTGATCCACCACCGCTGCAGTAACTCTTGTAAAAAAAAGTCTCTTACTGTTGTCTCTCTTCCAGTACCTGATATTGTTTGCTCAGCAACTTGCAGCTATCAATAGTCCATAAATATTTTCCCACCAGCTACTAAGAGACTGCAGTTTTATTTTAATTTACAACCACAAAGCTTTATCTTATCACAAAAAGCACCTGGCTTCCTGCCAGCTCTGTCGGCTCAGCCCAATATGGCGGTTCCTCCCTCTGAAATTAGGACGGCAACAAAAAGAAACAGCTGTAGTGGATAAACTGTAAACTGTAAACTTTTCCAAACTAATCTTGAATGAAGCCTTTTCCTCCAAAAATTGTATCAGAGGCAAAGAGGTGAAAAAGAAATTCCTCACAGCAACAAACGGGAAATGGCAGGTCTATTGCTTTAAAAAGCCTTGCAGCCAAAGGCCTCTGCTTCTTAGCACTTTTCTCTCCAGTATTTTTCAACAGAAGATTTATCAGCAAATAATTTTTCAACAGGACCTTCAACACCTCCCACGGTACCTTATCATCCAAAGGACTGCAGTAGCTATCTTTTGGCAAATTCCATGGTACTTTTAACCCAAATAGGACCTTTTTTCTTTGTCTGGAGAAGGAGACGGCAGAAATCACTCCAACCAGCTACCTTAGGCTCCTCCCTCCTCCACAATTATTTTTTTAACCAAATAATGTTTTACTATGTGATTTTTTTATTAGTTGTACTTTGGATAAAAATTTTAAAAATGTGTAAGTATATGTTTTTCAAATTTAATATTTTTAAAATGTTTTTAGAAATGTGTGGATCATTTCTGTGAATATTTTGACTGTTTTTTCTCCTGTGCCTCTGGGTGGTGCTGTTCAGGTTTTCTTTTGCTTTGACTGTTTTTCTCTACTGGCCTCTCATTGTCGCTTCTTCCAGTAAGTAGTCTCTTTCTTTCCTCATTTCATTGCCGGACGTCGTGGAGGGAGGACGTGGGGGTTTGTTCTCTGGTTTAATTTCTCTGGGGGTTTGTTTTGTTATTTTTTTGGGGGGGTCTGTGTGTTCTGTCTTATTTTTGGGTTTGATTTTGATTATTTTTGAATGTTTTTGATTCTGATTTTTGTGTTTTATTTTTGGGGTAAGTAAAGTCAGCGGGCGGAGCGCAGTCCTCTGGCTTTGCTTACCTGGGAATGGGTTCAATGTGTGTGTGTGGGGGGGGGGGGTTGGGAGGGTTTAATGTGACCTTGCCTTGCTGGCCAGGCCACGTTAAATCCTTGTGTTGGGCTGGTGGTGGGGATTCTTTTATTTATTTATATGTATGTATTTTTTACAGGGGGGCTGGCCAGTGCCTTGCTATAGCCTGGGTTTGGGGGGGAAGAGGGTGGTATCCCCTCCCCCCAAGCTATGGGCTGGCTTGGGCAGGCCTTCGAGGCTGCAGGGGGAAACATAGTTTTTCCCCGTTGCCTCGCCGAAGCATGGGTGGGGGTGGTGGAAGAGTAGGGTATACTCTTTCCCCACCCCCCATGCTACAGAGGAGGAATTGTTTCACTTTCAAGGGGGGGGCAAGGCATCAATATCTCCCCCCCCCCCCTGAACTTTCTCTGTTGTGTTTTTTTTCCAGCCCGGCTCAACTTTTGTTGAGGCCGGTGGTGGTCTTGCCGTATCTTTGGTGGGGTAGGAGGAGAGGGTGGAGGAGAGGGACTCCCTCTCCTCCCCGTTGCTCCATGCAAGAAGGCCGGCGGGTGTTTGCGTCGCTTTGAGGCGCTGCATTCGCCTGCGGCGGACGTGCTCCCGGTGTGTTTTTTATTTTTATTTTTCATGTGCCAGTTTCCTCAGCATTCTGCACGCTCATGGCACACAGGACGCTGGGGCTTGTAGTTTTCGGTTTGTGTTTACCATTGGTGCAGCGGGTTTTTTTCTGCGGCTTCACTTTGATTGGCCATGGCGCGTTTCCGAATGTTCCTTTTGATTGCGCCTCTCAGCCTGATTGGCTGTGGCGCGGCGCGGCCCAAGGAACATTGGGAAATTGAGTCTTTTCTTTTTGTTTGCAGTCAGGGGACTCCTGCCCCACTGGCGCAAAATTCAACCCGACAGTTACCTGCGAACCCCGGTCGGGCAAGTGCACGGAGGCTCAGTCAGGGCTAGTGGGGCCTGGTGCAACATCCTTTGTCACATTCCAATGGTTAACACACAGATTTATAGGTATAGATTATATGTGATCTTCTCATACTGGTTGCTTTTATTTTAAAGAACTATCTGAGCAATTGTTTGTAATAAAGGAGTTGAGCAGCAGCAAATTCTAAAGAAAAAACACCTGGCAGCACTGATCTGGAAGATACTCTCAAAGGACCTTCCCAATGCGACGGTGCACCATCTTCCTATATGTTCTCATCACAAGTGCCATCTGTTCTTTGTGTGTCTGGAATTCAGTCTGTTGATTAAATTGAATCCTGCTCTCTCTCTCTCTCTCTCTCTCTCACACACACACACACACACACACACACACACACACACACACACACACACACACACAGTCTATATGTCTAACTTGTGGCCTTATTGATATTGTTTATATACTTCAAGCTGAAATGCATGGAATTCAGTTTTAATCTCATCCCCATCCAGACGAATAAAACATTGTTCAGCCACATCAACATTTCCTACCAACTTTTTATTTGGACTACAGAACATGCAAGACAATGTGAATGATAATGTTGCTGGAGAAGTTACAGGGAAGTGATCCCTTCCCCATGGATTAACATATTCTGACTTTGCTCTTCACACAAAGGTCACAACTACTGTATTTGTGTTACATGCAAGCTATGCATGATAATGAGCAGAAGGGCACACAGCCTAAATCACTGTACTTGTTAGCATTTCAACGGAGATTTCATTTTTAATCCTTGAATTTTTAATGTCAACAGAAGCTACTTAAAATTGTCATTGAGATCTTTAATTTTCTTTTATCTCTGTGGAAGTATCTCAAAAGTTGATTAGGTCTACAGATTATAGATTTCATTCCCTAGCCACCATCCCCTTCTCCTTTAAATCTGTACTGAAACATCTAAGCCATGCCCATTTCAAGCAACATCTGCAGTTTCAAATGAATCTGTTGTGTCCAGACCTTCAATAAACATTTTATTGTTTCACTGCTGTATTGTAATATTGTATCATTTGTAATTTTGTATATTGTATTTGATTTAACTGTTGTAAGCCGCCCTGAGTCGGCCCTGGTCGAGTAGGGCGGGGTATAAATCGAATAAATGAAAATGAAAAGTTCACTGGACTGACTCGAAGGCTGTCATACTTGACTTTCATCCCAAACCAGACTCAAAACTAAGAAATCAGAAAACTCTTTAGTAGGAAATTATATTTGCCAAATTTAGATAATCGGGTGAGAAGATTTTGTGCTACAGTGCTTTACAGTTTGGTTTTTTATAATAAAAACCATTATTGCTGACATTTTTTTATTATTTCTGGGCAATGTTGGAAGAATTTTGCCACCTAGATGTTTTTTCTGAGGGAATCAAAGCTGTCAACTTTCACATGAATAGACACAGGTACATTTGTGAAAGGGCAACATTTCCATTTGCTAACATATTGTGAGGAGGTTTTCAGTGACATCCTGGATGGGTATTTTGCTCTTGTTCTGCTGCCCTGGGAAAGCCCCGTGGGAGAGAGGGATGAGTGCTGTCTGCAGAGAAGTTGACAGATGAGGACTATCTGCAAAGAAAAGATGGTGGCCAGAATAAAGGAGGAAAAACAGGAATACTCAAGAGGATTGGGGGAGATGTGGTGATGTCATAGGAGGAGGAAAGCTGAGGGGAGGCCATCAAAGCTTTGGACCACCACTTCTGCTCCTGGGAAGAAGTGGGAAACAGGCGGGGAAAGGACTCCAAGCATAGTACCATGAACCCCACCAGTTAGGCAGAGGAAGTGACTACAGAGGAGGGGACCCTGTGCTACTACTGAAGTGCCTTCGGCACTTCCTCTGAGACCTTATCACCCTCACCATCCAACAGGTGCAATAGGTCTTACTCCAACCCATCTGTGGTTCTGACACCAAAGGTTCCAGTGCAAGAGGAGGCTCCAGAGGAAGCAAAGAAGTGGGCCCTGGTTATGCTGGCCATCATTAAAAAGGCTCAGACCAGAGCCAGGACACATCCTCTCCTCCTGTTTTACAAAACCAGGCTCCTCATGGACTGCTTGACATTAACAGGGGCCCCTCTCAAAAGGACATTTCCTTGGATGTTATTGCAGGAAATACAATCATCCAGGGTTCTTACAGAGGGAGTTCAAGCCTCTGTTTCTCTTCTGGTCTACTCATCTGGGGAAATAAAGACTGTTTCTGATTATCCTTACAACATGGAGCCTATGGGGAGACCTTGCAGCTACCAGCACCACTGGGAGTGGGACTAGTGGCACTCACATTTCAACAACAGCAACAACAAATGCCTGATATTATTAATGTAGGCTCCCTATGAATCATTATTTTGAAAACAGGATACAGGATATAGGTAAACTTGGTATCCCCTCTGCAGACATTGACACTGCATGCACAAATGCACTGGGGCATGGCTACACAACATGGCCCCAATCCAGGTACATGAGTTGACATATCATCCTAATGTTAAGATACAGAGAAGTTGACAGATGAGTGCATCTAATCCAGCACATTTAAAGTCCATCTTTGCCCTTTTCTTGCCAAAGCTATACATGTGGGATTCCCTACTGATATTGCCAATGACAAGCCTCTGGCACTTTCAGTGGCCTGCTGAATCTCAGTTAGCTTTTAGGTGGCTCCTAAAAGCACCAATTACTTAACACTTTCACCCAATTATTCTCATAGAGGAGGTGAAGGAACAAAGCCAGCCATTCTCAGCTGCCATTTGCAAAGGCTATTGAGCACATCTCTGCCTCCTTTCCTCATATAAGAACGGTAGCAGAGGAGCGAGGCTTAGTTCCAAGTTGAAACACTAGTTGAAAAAACTCCACCTGGCAGTTCAGTTGGATGCCATTTGACAGGGGTGCCCAAACTACGACCCGGCACCCATATGGGTGCATATTACTCCCACGTACAGGAGTGACAAAGGCAGCTCAGGCTGGATCTGGGTCCCTGGTCATAGTTTGGGCACCCCTGGTTTAAGGAGAGAAAATAGCAGCTTAAAATCTATCTCATCCTGTTGCAAAACAGATTGCAGGGCACATTTTACTTCCACTTCTGGTGGGAGAAACCACGTGACTGGCCCACTGAACCACATGACCAGCCTGCTGAACCATGTGACTGGCCCACAGCCTGAAAAGTTTGGGCACCCCTGTCATATGATATCAAGGGGCATGGCCATGACTGGGGTCATTTTCAATCTTCCAAAGACTTGTGCAGGAAGATTCCCTCCAATTTTGTACCTCCCAAGTATATCTGAGTATACATTTTTCCTGGAAAATATTTACACAAGAAAATGACAAGCAGGGAAAATGCCACTGGCATGAATTTGTTTAATGTGGATCCCAGTTTGCCATGAAGTGACCCACACACTGTGATTATGGAGCCATCTCCTGCAGCACATATGAAGTGAGTCATGCATAATTTGACACCAGGACTGCACTGGACTGCCACAGCATTGAGGATATTAACAAGATGTGCCTTCACAGCTAGCCCATCTGGCATGACTTCTTCTGCCTCCATAACCATTGAGAATCAGAATAGTGAAGTGGTTCCTCCTCTGCTCATTTTGCATTGGGCCCAATTTGATGGTTTTCAGTGGCATTTCCTCCACTGAGGGGACCATCACCCCACCTAAATGGGCTTATCCACCTGTAGCCATTGACCCCTTTAGGGAGTCAAGCTATTTACCACCACCCAACACTTAGCGTTGAGTCACTGGCTGTACAGTCTACTCTATTACCATAGTGGGATGTCCGGCCAGACAGCAGGTTCTATGTATAGCTTATTAAAAGGTGGATTAAAAGGAACTAACAAGAAAAGGGAATCCTGAATGGGACCAAGATGAGGATGGGGAGAGTAAACCTTAGCATTAAAATAAAGATTAACTCAGATCATAAATGGTTTGTAATTCAGCTAGAAAAATACACAAATATATGTCACTGTTCGCTAAACTAGTCGCTTAGGTTATTCAGAAACTGATTGGGTTGTAAAGTTTCAAACATATCATTCTTGGCACTTTTGAGGGGGGAATTATAATGAGAAGCAGAGCACTCATCTTCCACATGCCCTCTCCCTCTCTGCAATCCCAACCTCACTGAAAGAAGTGGGACCAGGGAGAAGAACGTGACCCCAGTTACTTTGGCCTTAGCAAAATATGAAACTTCAGGACACAGCCAAGGTCTCATGGGCATATTCTAAAAACATGTCCAATAATCAATCTGGAACATTTCCTTTGGTCTCTTGCTGAGTTTACTAAGATGTGCAGCTTTTAAAAACAGCATGAATTTAGAACACAGGGAACAGATTATTTGCTCTATCATTTATTCATATGTTTTTGCACAAGGTTAATTCAGTAGTTCTCCCTCCCCTCCTTTCACATTCTGATGCAGAAGCATACAGGCCATGTCAGCAAAATGGAACATATTTTGACTTGTGCATATGAAAATCTTTTAAAGTTCTCTAGTTTGTCTTTATAAAAAGAGAGAATGAGAGAGACTACATTTTACATCTATTAATGTACTTTCTGAGCAAAACCTGATAAAACATTAAACTGATCATAAAAACAAATAAATGCTAGCAGAAACAGAAACCAAATTTCAATGTGGTATGGGACGCCATGAAGTCGGTCTTTAGAGGGGAGAGTATCAAATTGGCTAGTATTAGAAATAAACAATGTAAAGTGGTGCAAGATAAAATTAAGACTGAGATAAAACATTTACAAGAACAGCATGCAAGAACTAAGGATAAGAAGGTATTTGATAATATGCAAAGATTAAAGACTGAATTGATAGGAAAAGATATAGACAAGGTAAAAAGAGATTTGGTATATTTAAAAAGAGAATATTTTGAATATAGCAATAAGAATTCAAAATTATTAGCGAGGGCCACAAAGGAAAAGAGGAAAGAAAAGAGAGATTGGAGTTTTGATTAATAAAGATGGGGTTAGATGCAATAGAACCGGGGATAAATGTAAAATTGTGGAAGAGTTTTATAAGGATTTATATGCAAAAAAGAAGATAGATGAGATGAAATTTAAAAAAACAATTGGAGAAACAAATAATTAATAAGATAGACCAGGAACATCAGAATAGAATGGAAGACCAGATTACGGAAAAAGAAATAAAAGATGTCATTGCTAGATTAAAAACGGATAAAGCACCTGGAGAAGATGGCTTACCGGCCGAGTTTTATAAGGAGTTTAAAGATTTAGTTGTTCCAAAATTGACTAAACTTTATAATTATATAATGGAAGGTGGACAAATCCCGACTTCATGGTATAGGACCATAATAGTGTTGTTGCCAAAACCTGGGACGGATTTGGAAAAAGTCAAATCATATAGACCAATTTCATTGATAAATCAAGATGCTAAGATCTTCACAGCGATATTGGCCAGTAGATTGAATAATTGTATGGGTAATTATATAAATGAGGATCAGGTGGGTTTTTTGAAAGGTAGACATATGTCGGATTTGACAAGAAGAGTTATAGATTTAATAGACGTGGTAGGACAAACAAAAGAAAAAGTAGGCTTATTATCATTAGATATTTTTAAGGCATTTGATTCTTTACAATGAGTAACAATTAACGAGATAATCAAATGCTATGGATTTGGAGATAAATTTAGAAAGACAATTGAACAATTATATCAGCAAGGTACTGCAAAAGTAAGAGTAAATAATGAGGATACAGAAGAAGTGAAATTAGAAGCAGGTACTAGGCAGGGCTTCCCACTTTCCCCAATTTTACTTATTATGGCAATGGAAATGCTGGCAAAAGCTGTAAGGGAAGATAAAGAAATAGATGGGGTCTTAGGCAATAAGATAAATCTTTCTGCGGATGATACTTTGATAATAACTAAACATCCGGTAAAGGCATTGGATAGAATACAAACATTATTAAAGGATTTTGAAGATATTATGGGTTTGAGAATAAATTGGGATAAATCAGAAATGATATTATGTAATATGAGTAAAGAAGATCAACAAAAGATAAAGGGAAAAAGTAATCTACAAATTAAGGATAATTTGAAATATTTAGGGATAAATATTTCAAATAAAATTGAAGACCTTAAGAAATTGAATTACGTAAAATTGAAAAAAAGAATTTAAGATTAGAATACAAGGGTTACAAAGTAATGAGAAGCAGAGCACTCATGGTATTTATCCCAGAAAGATGGGGGATTAGGAATGCCAAATTTAATGACATACTATAGAGCATTTCAAATTAAGAATGTTGTGAAGATTTTAGCAAGGGAAAAGGTAATTTGGGAAGAAATTGAAATGAAAGAACTTAGTTATATGGGAAAAATAGTTTTTTTAGAAAGTGGCATTGGGAAAGTAGATATTAAAAATAAAATGATGAGGACAACATTAGGAATATGGAAAAAAGTGAGGAAGGTGTTGGTACCAGATATTCCCCCCATTATTGAATTGGAGGATATTGCAGATTTTCCAATAAAAATTAATAAAAGGATTAAAGAAGTATTAGATAAAAATGAAGTTTTCCTGATGAAAGACTGGATACGGGCCTGTAGAGATAATGAGAAAAAAACAACTTTGTATTTACAAATGAAATTGAATTGGCTTCAGATAGGGATGGTAAATAAGTGGAATTGTAAATTTTTGAATGAAGCTGGATTAGAAAGAGAGAGGACAGAATTTGAAGAACTAGTTCTAAAAATAAGAAAGGGACAAAGAGGAATAAAGGGGCTGATGAGCAAAATATATATAATGATAAACAAGGAAGGTAATCCACAGGAGGAATTGAAAGTAAGGTGGGAACAGGATCTAGGGATAAAGATAGAGGATCAAAATTGGAAAAATAAATGGAAGAAAAGAATTATGAGAACTCTGTCAGTAAGAGTAAAGGAGCACAATTATAAAATGTTGTGGAGATGGTATTTGACCCCAGTGAGATTACATCAGATAAATAAAAAGAATGATAAAATGTGTTGCCGTTGTAAGACTGCACTGGGTACATACGAGCATATGTGGAGGAATTGTAGAGTGGTAAAGAATTTTTGGGAAGGAATTGAGAATGAAATAAATGAAATTATGGGAACAAAAATGAAACTGGGTTCAAATACCATAATGCTGACAGATATGGAAGATATAAACTTAAGCAAAGATTAAAAAGCGTTATTAGAAATAATGCTGACAACGGGTAGAATATGTATTGCGAGAAAATGGAAAAATGAAGTTAATATAAAAATTGAGGAATGGTGTAAGGAAATGTGGGATTTAGCATTGAATGATAAGTTAACACATGAGATAAATATGAAAAAGGGTATTATTAAAGAAAATAGATTCTGGAAGATTTGGAAAATCTTTGTGGATTACTCATTGAAGGGTGAAGAGTTGAATAGACCTGTACCTGCTCACAAGAGCTTTTGGGAATGATTTTACTGAGAAACTCCGTGCTCTCCAGGGCAATGTAAATAACACATGGTGGTTAGTTTTTTCTTTCTCTTTTTCTTTTTAATATTGGTTAAATTGTTGATTCTTATATTTAGTTTTGTTATGTTTGTACTAAAAGCATGAGCTAGAATTGTGACTTGGTGAATATAAGATATAACAGAGAGTATGTAATGTACACTGAGACGGTGAAAAAACAAAAAATTCAGATTTGGTATTAGATAAAATATAATTATTAGTATTAATAAATAAAATATAGTATTAATAAATATAATTACAAGACTGAAGGGGGAAGCAATATAATACCGAGTCACAACAGAATTATAGACTTATGACTTGTTGTTGCTTTTATTATTGTCTGTGATTTTGAAGTTGGTCTTTATTGTATTTATATTAAAAATTCAATAAAAATTAATAAATAAAAAAACAGAAACCATTGAAGGAATGCAAAGCTCTGAACAAAAGCCAAGCTTAGAAAACCTTGGTAAAGACTGAAGGTTTGAGTATGTCAGTAATGAATACTTTGATACAAACCCCTCTGACAATGGTCTGGGGTTGAGTTATCCCAGGATATCTATGGTACCTGAGTATGCAAAGGAGAGAGGAGACTCCTACAGAATGAGTCTGAACGTCCCTGGATCCAGCTCTGCAATCTGTAAAACAGAGTTTTAAAAGATTCTGATCCTAGTTTCTGGGAACTATCATCTAGAACAGGAGTTATCAACCTTTTTAAACTGGGGGCTGGGTCACGTTCCCTCAGACAGCTTCAGGGGCCGGACGGCCATTTTGCCCTTCCTCCACCACATGGCACTTCCTGGTGTGACGGAAGCAGGGGGGGGCACATGAAATGGGGCTGCGGGCCACAGGTTGAGAATCCCTGATCTAGAAGACTCATGTTTGCAAGTTACTTCTACTCCATCAAATTGAGACTGACCAGAGAATGAACAGCTGCCACGTTGTCACGAAACTGCCGGCAGAAAACCTGGTTGATATCTCCACGACCTTTTTCACCATTTCTGGACTGTGTTAGAATAAAACATGGAAGAGAAGAGGAAACAAGATGGTGTAGGAAGGAATAGAAGAGAAGGCACAACAGTGGCATCCTCTATCATGTTACCATAGTTGTTGGAAATCAGTCTGGCTTCCCTGTCTCATAATCTAGGATCCGTATTTTAAGACTAGGTGGTAAAAATCCATGTATTCCTGGCTTCAGTGATTACCCACTGAAAACATGTTTAGTTTAGGAGTCTGAGGAGGCATGGAAGTGTAAATTTCACCTTTATTACAAAGATTTACATCCCAGATTAATATTAACCCCTGCTTCAGTCCTAGCTTCACACGCTGTGGCCCAGCAGGAAGATTTCAAAGTAGGCAGTGGCCAGTCTGCCGCCCAAGTGGCCCAAAGGGCATCGCCACATGAACGCGCAGCGAGAGCACCTCTTTTCCATTCAGCCACCTTCTTGTAGTCAAATTTCAGTTCTTACCTGTCTCTCCTACACTGCCTGCTGCCTGCTTTTCAAATCAATAGACCAACGGCAAAACACTCTAGGGTGCAGGGCATGATATTCTCGAAGCAAGACTTGGAAAGTGAGACGACACTAAAGAATGGAAAGAAATAGCCTATACGTAACCCTGTAACTCTTACTGTGAAGCTAGAAATAGAAGTTAAACATAGCTCCTGACTGGGAAAGAGGAGTACTGTACTTAATTAATGGAAGTGTCTCCAGTGTCATGACAGGAGCTTCTCCACCCTCTGGGATTATGTAAATTAGCTTGCTTTGTCTGATTAGTCTCCAGGATTTAAACTCAAGGATATTCCTTCACAGCTTGATTTCACAAAAAGGAAGTTACTGCCTCAATCATCTCTCTGCAATATTAATGTGCTTCTTGTTCTATCTAAAGGCTACAGGTAATGTCTGCTTCTGGGTTAGGTAAAGGTAAAGGTTGCCCTTGCTTGAAAGTCAGTCATATCCAACTCTAGGGTTCAGTGCTCATCTCCATTTGTAGCCAAAGAGCCAGCGCTGTCTGCATTTGCAGACATTTCTGTGGACATGTGGCAGACATGACTTGACACCAGAGTGCACAGAACGCTGTTTACTTTTTCCCCCTGAAGTGAAACCTTTTTATCTACTTGCATTTTTTTTGCTTGCTAGGTTGGCAGGAGCTGGGACGGAGACAGAAGATCCCTCCATCGTGCAGCACTCGGGTTTTGAACTGCTGACCTGCCAACCTTCCAGTCATCAAGTTCAGCGTCTTGTCCACTAAGCCTCCACAGTCCCTTCTTCTGGGTTAGGGGACTGCAAAATCTTTGTTGTTCTGTTTTTCTGTTCTAGCCCCAAAATGCAGAGTTGTAGACTCATATCAGTGAATCACTGGGAGTGGTTATAGATATAACACAGGGGTTCCCAACACTTTCCTGTCAGGGACCAGACCCACCCCGACACTTCCCACCAGGGGCCGGAGGCGTGGCTGCGCACAATACTTACGTTTTTGTCGTCATCGGCAGTGGCGGAGGCGGCGGTGATGGTGGGAATCACATGTTTTTTCTGGGTTGCTGCACAGCCTCCGCCACTTCCCAGGGTGGAGGGAAGCTTTTTGGAGCAATTTTGCTCCAGTTTGGGAATTTTCTGCTCCTTCCCCACTGTGCTTTGGCAGCTAGAAAGTGACGGTCCATCTGCATTGTTGACTTCCTGGTTCCACACTGGGATCCCAGGTGCTGACATAAGCTCCACCCAGCACCGGAAGTCACCCATGGTCATGAGTCAGCTGCCTAAGTGCAGCAGGGAAGGGGTGGAAAAATCCCAAACTGGAGCAAAATTGCTCTGAAAAGCCTCCCGCCACCCTGGGAAGTGGCAGAGCCTGTCCAAAAACCTGGGGGAAAGTCGTGATTTACCCCCCTCCCCACCACTGCTGCCACTGCAGTAAGTGATGTATTATGACTTCTGGTGGGGTTGGTGGTAGGGTGGGTCTAGAGGTGGCCGGGTGGCCACCACAGACCAGATTAATGATATCCATGGGCCGGATTAGGTCCACGGGCTGGGGATTGGGTTTTTATTACCTCTTCAGGATCACATTATCCAAAAATACTGTGCAGTACAACAACGACTGATTGAAATGCATTACTACTGAGGAAAATTCATCCCCTGCCCTTACCCCCAGTTGTTAGCAAGTTTTCCCCTTAACTCATAAACCAAAGGATAGAGTGAGAGAGAGTAGCAAATGATGATATCCTTACTGATGAGAAATTCCTTGCACTTGTACCCTGTGAGCCTTGCTCTACTTGAGTCCCTTACAAAGACAACATAAGGTTTTGGCTCCAGTTATCCTTGGACTGAATTACTCTTCCTTGATGCTTTTGCCAAAAAAGAGAGAGAGAGGTTTTGTCCTTTATCCTTAATCATGCAGCTTCACTCAGATTTATCTTTGAGAAGAATGATAATTCCCACCAATAACACAATAATCATCGTAAAAATGTTTGAAATAAGATAAACTTCTGTGCCGAAGGAAGTCAAAACATTCTCAGATTCATCAAAAAGGCATCTGAAGCCAAATTTCTTTTCAAAGCCTTCAAACTTCTCTGGCAGAGATTAGACTAAAAGATGTTACAGAAACAAATTAAATAGATCTCAGACTAGAGTTGTAATAAAAGAGGATGATGGGGGAAAATAGTACCAAAAAAAGCATTTTCTGAGCAGCTGCATGCTGACGGATTAAAATGAGAATGATAAACAGTACAAGATGTACTCTCCTGTAAAGCTTTCTTCTTTATTTCTTTAAACTAATATCATTTTTTTCTTCAGATACCATACCTAGATTTCCTTCTGGAACTGAGAAGTGGTATTTGATGTTTCTTTACAACCCTTTCTTTCAACAAGCCTTAATTATATTATTTATTTTGGCGATGCACCCACAGCTTCCATTCTTTAAGAACTAGCTTTCATTTCCAACAAAATGTTAAAGGAAAACTGTGGAGTCCTGCCAAAATGTTGTTTCACATTTATAAAGCTACCTTGCAATAAGATGGAAGTAGAAATGGTGAAGGATGGAGCTGCCTTCTCATACCTCAATGGGGTACAGCAACAGCCTGTCCTAACCAACCCCATATGCTGGCAATGGGATTGCACAGCAACAGAAGGCAGTACCCCCAGATCAGTAGTAACCACTATCATAAACTCCCCCTTCATCCTTCTCCTGTTGTGAGAATCAAGGGGATGTATGAGGGGGAGGGGATGAAAATATGGCAGAAGATCTTATTTCATGTCCCGATCAAACCCTGAGCTGCCAAAATGAAACCACTTTCTTGGATTTGTCATTGGCCAAACCTAAGTCCTCAACAGTGCATATTTCTGGCAGTAATCGGAAGACCAGTAAATGAGCCAGATTCTGTATCTCTCCACATTCACACCACGTGTCGTTGTCTGCCAGCAGCCACCACTTGAGCATGTTGGTCTTGCATTTAGGGACACTGACCCTCAGCTTATTCAAGGTACTCCAAGTGACATAGGAGAGGTTGGGTTCTTTATCTATATCATCCATTAATGTTGTTCTTTGTCCAGTGAGTTCCTTCCTCCATCTTCCAATTTGATTTTGCTCTTGCATACCCTCAAGAATGTTTGTTTTTGCCATAAAGCTGTTGCTGGATCTGAGCCGGCAGACTTGAGGCACATATCCAAGCAGAAGATGTTGAGGGTCATTCTCTTGCTTAGTTCTGTCAGCATCCATTGCTACTTCTCTCCTTATCTTAGGTGGAGCGATACCAACAAGAGGGTATATTTTCCAACTGGTGTAAGTTTGAGGCATCCTGACACTATATGCATGACTTCATTAACAGCAATGTCAACTTGTTTTGCATGTGTGGATGCACTCCATACTGGAGCAGCATACTCTGCTGTTGAGATGCTCAGGGCCAAAGTGGACATGTGCAGTGTTGATGGTTGAGTTTCACATTTATCATTTGTGACTTTTCTGATAACGTTGTTCCTGGCAGGAGAAATATATAGCAGGAGATGTGCATGTGAGAAAGATGGTGTAGGAGAAGGAGAAATGCTGTCTGTTACAACTCCCTAGTAATTTAAAGTAGCAATATAGTGTGTCTTCTTGGAACAGAAGTATCAGCCACATTGGATCTCCCAGTTGCAAAGTGCTGGCTCAAGATGCCATGATGTGCTGGGCTTTTCTTGATCTCTAGCCATGTACATAATTCTCAGGATGAGCAAAACGAGAGGATGAGAAAGTGATCTTGTTATTTGTGAAGCATCACAGCCCATGAATTTTCTTGTTACTTAAGTCCTATCAAAGGTCTGAAAGTAAATCTCTCTCCTCCCAACCCATGCCTGCCCAGTCTCTTTTTTCAAGTCCACCTTGTCATCTCAAGTTTTGATGAAGAAATGTTACTGAACTGCTACCCTACAAGGACGCTGAAGTTGGAGAAATTTGGAGTCTTCCAGATTTAAATCAACTCAGCAAAGGACCATAAAGCTTGATAATATGTGGAGGGATGGTTAACTACAAATTCACTGCTCCCCACCCCGCCACACTGCTAGATCCTACTTATGATCTATGCAGGAGGGATCAGTGGAAATACATTGGTCTCCCTAAAAAACCTTGGAGGTGCTTGGGGACAAAACAGGACACTTGTGCTATATCCCTAATGTGTTTTCATAAGGAAAGATGGAGACTCTCTCTCCTTCCTACACAATAAAATTACATTTCAGTCCTGTGGTTGCCTCTAGTGCATGTGAGTGATATCTATTTGGGGAGATGTCTGTCTTTGTCCAGGTTTCCTGCACTAGGATGATGTCAAATTGAGAGAGGAGATTTAGGGTGTATGCTTCCAAGTGGCAGTGCCATCCTGAAACATTGTGACAAAGATGGCTCCTGGCCTTAGGTCCATAGAATTGGCTACCACCTCCTTTGGATAAAGGGAATGAGGATGTCTGGTGATGGGTTGATGTGTTTTGTTGGTTTCTTCTTTCTCCTTTGAGTAAGGGTTTTCCCTAGTCTCCAGGTCCACATCCATTTCAGGTTTCATGTCAGAATCAGAGTCACTGTCAGGATCTGTGCAGAAGGCTGCTGGGTTAACTTTTTAGGAGGCTTTTGGGTGATGATTTATTTGGGGGGAAGGGATCCTCCAAACGAGGATCCTCCCAGATCCTCACTTGTTGCTAGCTGACTCATGGGGGACAGATTGTCCAAACGTTGGGTGACTTTCCCTTTAAGTACTTTGAAGTCATCGGGTTGTTGATTGCAAGGAGACCTTGTAGAGGAATGTGGGTTATCTATAATGTTTTGGTACATAGTTCTTGTGACATTCTGCAAAAATCCACCCCGGCACTTGCAGACGTGTCACTAATTTGCAGCTTTGCAATTTCTGGATCTCTGAAGACCATACCTGTCAACCATCCCGGATTGGCTGGGATTTCCTGATTTTTTGTGCCGATTTGCGCCATTTCCCGCCCACAGCTGCCAAAACCACAGAATTGGCAGCAGGGGGAAAAGAGGTACTGTGCATCCCTTCTGCGCAGATCGCCTTCTACGCATGTGTAGAAGGCTTTTACGCATGTGTAGAAGGCTTTTACGCTTGCGTTGAACCTTTCTACGCATGCATAGAAGGCGATCTGCGCAGAAAAGGATCGTAGAAGCCTTCTACGCATGCATAGAAGGGTTCTACGCAAGCGTAAAAGCCTTCTATGCATGCGTAGAAGGCGCCCTGCGCAGAACCGTTCTGTGCAGGTCCCGTATTTTCCAGAGCTGTGGTTGACAGGTATGCTGAAGACCCGTTGTATGGCCAGGTTGTAGAATAGCAGGTGTGCAGACCTGTGGGGAAGCCTGGAAGGGATCTCTTTCAATTTGAAGGTCAAGAAGATCCTTTTGTGATTTTGCAGTGATGAAAGAAAATGAAATTGTTTGATCTCAGCCAGCTAGATTATTGATCCTAGGAGTTGGGTAAGGGAGAAAGTAATTTTCCTTTCATTTGCCCATAAGTAGTCATCTTTGCTGGGAAGGTTTGTTACAATTTGGTCATGTTGTAAGATTCTCAGCAATTTGGACTTGTTATGAGATGGCTCCTAATGTATGCTTTTGGGGGCTTCTGGAGTTGAAGTAGAGGGAAGGGTGTGGTGGCCTTCCCTGCACCATTAAACCTTTGCTGCAACTTGGCTGGGATCTGAGCACAGTCTATAGATAGGGTTTGTGTCTGTTATTGAATTTTGTTCAGCTTCTCAAATATTGCTATGCGGGACTGGGCAGTGATCAGGCATGCATCTTGCATCCATTTTGTGATAATTTCCAGCTGTGGCTGTTGTTCAGATTTCCCTGTGATGATGGATAAAAATTCCCCTGGAGAGATTACTTTCTCATTTGGGACTGTTTCTGATGGAGGGGCAGAGAAAAAAGAGCAGAAGATTTATTGCTCACATCTCCAAACAGCTACAGCTTGGCTTCTTGGAGAAAGGCTTCCATTTCGAGTTGCTTTGTCTCCTTTTTCTTCTTTCTTGCTACTCCTGCACTTTCTGTTGAGGGGGACATGTCAGGGGAGCTTTTTCTCTGTCTTTTCTTGCCCCGGGGTGGAGGTCAGCTCTTGCGTGCCATGTCTGGGGTTTGAAAATGCTCATGCGGTGTAGGAGGAGCTGGTGGATTAAGCTGTTAGCTTAAGGCCACGGTTGGCTCCTCCTCTCAGTTTACATGGCAGCCATTTATACATGGATTAAAAATAAAAAGACAGTGATTGGTGGAGTCAATAGGGAATTGCCCACTTTGTGATCACATAAGACCTCTGTTTGGTATTTAGTTCTCTTTCATTAGAGATTAGTTCAGTAGCAATGGTAGGTGGATGCAAGAATCTTAGGCTATAGATAAGAACACAGACACAAATTGTGTGAGTCATTGTGACAACTCCCATCTAATAGTAGTTTTGTTTTTTCTAAACCATTGAGCTATGCATAGTATGTGGAATGTATGGCATGAACCCATGAAACAGTTCTGGGATACAAAGCCTGAATCAAAAAGCAAGAAGCAGCAACACTAAAGCATAATCTTGGCAAACAAACTTTCTGCTGAAAACAGTTTTTTTCTCTTTAGCCATGCAAGATAGCATCATTATGATTAATAGCCATACCTAAAGTTAATGGTCTGCATTGCTCATAATAAGACACTACATAGTTAGTATGGCTTTTTTGACATCTTGTTTCTGCAAATCCATTGCTTCAGAATTTAAACTTTGCCAGAGAATGCAGCCGCTATTTTGCGGAGGAAGATTTTTAGCAGTCTTTGTTTGCCTTGAGATTGCAACTCCCTTTAGCAATCAAGACATTCTTTTAACAAACCTTGCTTAGATAAACCAGATGAAGAACTTACTATCTGTATTAGTAGGTCTTGTGCTGAGGTTTTCGTGTGAATATAGGCACCTCATTTATTTGTGCATATTTAACTCTCTCTTGCAATGTAGAATAGTTTCCCTGGCGTGTAAAATGCCCTAACATCTAATATCAGAATGAGCAGATGGATAGATAAGAGCTCCCCCAACAATTATGCTTTCTCTTTGTGCTTTAACATGTGAAGACATGTTTGCATAGACAGAGCCAATCCACTGCCACCATCCCCTGTAAGAATATTGTCTAAACAACAGGCTGGAAATCTGGAAGTGTCCCCAGACTGCAAAAGCATGTAGAGCTGATTGTTCTCACACAGCTATGAATCTGAATGAAGTATACCTGCTGTTTTGAGTTACACAAAGAAAGGCATTCTTGAGGTTCCATATAAAGAAGCAGGAAGCACAGGCTGAAAAGAAAACCTTCCTTAATGGAAAATACTATTTGATGGGAAAGGCAAATAATATTGCACTAATAAAGAAACTAAATATAAAGGCCTAAATCCAATTAGTAGTCCTAGCCAAAGTACAGCCCTTGAAACAATTGATGAATGGAATGGTATGTTAACATTTCTATAAATCTCATTCATTCAGTGAGTCTATTCCAGTGAAAATTGCCAACAATACTCAACAATCTAAACTTTAAAAAAACCTACCTCACTCATTAAAACATGACTCATTTTTTGATATTGGGACTAGGAATGGCTACTCATCTCTGATGGCTACAAAGTAGTACAGTATTTGGAAAATACAGTGATACCTCATACTACGTATAAACTTGGTTCCACAAGTTTGGACTTTATACGGATTTGGACTTTGTATGAGGCATGCAAAATCCTAGCCACGATGCCTCATACAACGTCGTTTCCATAGAGATACATTGTACTGTAACAGCACAGACTTCAGGGCAAAGTCAAGGAAACAGACAGGAAACTGACAGAACTTTAAGAAATCATTGTCTAAAGGCTACAAACATTACAAAAACTTGTCAAACAACCCTGATTGTCCAAGAACCTGAAGAATGCTGCAAAAATCCCAGGAATGCTTCTAAAAATTCTGACGAAAAAATCCAAAAAAATCCAAAATCGCGCTCAAAACCACTCCTAAACACTCTTTGCCTCATGCAAAACCCACAAGAGCAATGCACACATGTGTCCTGCCTTTTATACTGCCCAGGCACAATGCAACCTGGGAAAACCCCAATGCCTCATACAACGTCACACAACTCTGTATGAGGCAACTTTTTTCAAGGAATTAGGCGATGTTGTATGAATCTGATGTTGTATGAAGCGGACTTTGTATGAGGTATTACTGTATCATTTTTATCACAATGCCTTCTTCCAAGCCAAAAGTGGATCTAATTTCTTTTTCCCTTCCACTTCTCTAACTGAGTTTCCAGTGGCCATCAGAACCTGGAAAGTTGCTTTGGACCTTTGTTACCCCTTATAGTGCTTAAAAATAATTTGTTGTTGTTAAAAAGCAAGTCATGAAAATCCTTATTTTTTAATGGGGTTGGGGAGAGCTTAGGATAAATATGTGAATGGCATCAACTTGAAAAATTATTGTCAAAGTGCCCCTTTAAATTCCCCAAAATGTTTTTTACCAGTAACTATTGCTAGAAACTATCGATTGTTACACCAACAAGGTGTGTTTATTTGTACTTCATGTTACTTTTGCAATGTAGCTTCATTGCACTCTCATTGCTACCCCCAAGAAGGAAGCTCATTACTCTTAATTTTTTTACTTTTGAGGTCTGGCCAAAATACTATGAAGTCAGAAGGGCTAGTAAATAGGTAAACCAAATAAAATATACATCTGATAGAAACTCCTCTTGTACATCAGTCTTGTATATTTTAGGACATTACAGTTATATGTCAACTGGTTTAGCTCAGCAAGGAAGTGTTGTTTTTTTACTGTTTCTTAACTCTGCAAACATAAATGTTCTCAAAACTCTATTCAATTGCTATTGTAATTAAAGCATACAATTTATTTATTGCAAATAGGAAATCATGTCGGCAAGCCACCTATTCTAGTGTGGGAGGTAAGAGTTTGTCATGGCCATTTAGAGCAGGTAAAGAAAAGGGCAACAAGGATGATCAGAGGAATGGAAATCAAGCCATACTTGTATAAGGAAAGACTGAAGGAACTCCGCATGTTTAGACTTGAGAAAAGGAGACTGAGAGGGGGCGGGGGAATATGATAGCACTCTTCAAATACCTGAAAGATAATCATAAAGAGGAAGGGAAGGATATGTTATCCATCATCCCAGAGTACAGGACACATAATAATGGGATGATACTACAGGAATGCAGATATAGGCCATACCTGTCAAGCCACGATTTTCAAAATCCGGGAGCCGGGCACGCATCTGCAGTAAGTTTCCAGGCACCAGGCAGGAAAGGGGTTATTGCGCATGCACGGCCATCAGAGGCAGTGGCGCACATATGCAGTAACCCCTGTGCACATGCACAGTAACCCCTCCAGCCAGGAAGGGGTACCTGCACATGCGCAGTAGCCCAGTAACCTCTGCGCACGTGCGCAGTTGCCCCTTTCCTGGCCAGTCAAATTACGGGATGGTCGTGGGAAGGAGCGTGACAGAGCGGTGAAATATGGGATTTCCCGACCAATCCGGGATACTTGACTGGTATGATATAGGCTAAACATCAGGACACACTTCTTGATGATTAGAGTGGAACCAAATGTCTCGAGAGGTGGTGACCACTCCAACACTGGAAGCATTCAAGAGAGAATTGGACAACCATCTGTCATATCTGTTTTGATTCAGATTCCTGCATTGAGCAGGGATTTGGACTCGATAGCCTAAAAGGCCTCTTCCAACTCATTGATTCTGTGCTTTTATTTGGATTTTTAAATTAGCTTTTGAATTGCTTTTTTAATGTGCTAAAAGATGGGCTTTTAAGTCTGATTCCTAGAAGATTGGAACCAAATAGTTCTCAAAATCAGCATTCCTGCCAATTAAAACATGTCACAATAAGTTGACAGTTGATTCTCCACTGCAAAAAAAGCATTTATTTATTTTACTAATTAACAGTGCATTTCCATGCATGCTTCTCTGAAGCTTGTGAAAAAGAAAAAGAAGTAAATCTCTCTCCCAGATAAACTGGTACAGAATTTCAGCCTGAAGCTTTTAACCTAAACATTATATAATTCAATAACATCAGAAAATATCACCTCTACCCTTTCTGAAAACCACTATCTCCAACAAGGAGAAATTGCCTCAGGGTTACACAAGTTCTAACAGCAACAACATCCTAAAGATATTTTACAATATAAGTGCCATGTTGCTGGCCAAGTTAACACAAATGCTTAATGCTCTGTTGAGCAATGCCCTTTGAGGTTTTTGTTTGTTTGTTTGTTTGTTTGTTTGTTTTACAATACAGATCCCAGGCTGGGTATCTAATAGAAGGGATTGAACAAACAGAAATAATTATTTAAACAGAATAATTTTTGTAAGTAATGGACTGTCTTTAATTAAATAATTAGCAATATTACAGTCATATGGTTGGGAAATTGGAAAGCATGGATTAAACTCAATGTTTGTACTGAATGGGAATGAAGTTATTTCTGACTAGAAAATTTCACTCATTTTACTGGGTCTCCTCTCAATTGAACTAATACTGGATTTAACCTTGTACAAATGAATCCACATAGCAGTGCTGTGTTCATTCAACTGACTGTTAACATCCACTACCCATTTATTTAGGAAGATATGACAGCATAACAATATAATCTGTTTAGAACAAATATGTAATTTTTACTTGTCTGTCCAGTTTCAGGAGGTAGTTTCTAAGAAGAAAGAAACAGAAACTGACTCTGAGTTCCTACTAAATACATGTTTAATTGCTTAATGTATATTTGATGTTTTGTTTTGTACAAGGCTGTTTACCTACTTCAGGAAGCAGTGTCACTTCCACACAGCACATGCTTTTTTAAAAATTTGTCTTGCAGCGCCCCCAACTGTTCTTAAAAAGATATTGTTGCTACTACACAATTACCATCTTTAGCAAAGCATGGAGGAAGAAAAATGCAAGACTGTGATGGTAGCTGACGTAAAATGCTGCCAGGAAAAAAACAGGCTAAAAATCTTTCTTTTCCCCCTATAATGACTCAAAGTCTAATTAACACCTTTAAAATGCAAATGCACTTGAAACAAACCTGTTGTGCTAAGTAAGAACTAGCTAGGTTAGTATAAGCATGTTTGCATAAAAGCTTTCAATTTCATCTGCTTTAGCATCTGTAGGTGGAGCGTAGACTTGAAGGATGGTTATGTTGATCAGTTATCCCAGGAGTCTGGTGGTATTATTTTGTCAGGCCTTGCATTATAGATATGCTATGTACTTGACTCAATATTACAGCCACTCCATTTCTTCTGAGCCTGTCAAGTCCAGAGTAGAACACTTTTTACTTGTCTGACTGAAAATATCCTGTTTTAGTCCACTTTAGTTCACTGATGCAAAGTACTGCAATGTTTATGCAAGCATCCAGAAGGAAATTGATCATGTTGCTAAATAAAATTAAGTATCAGAGCAGAGTTCAATCTGTTCACAGAACATATCATACAGAAAGCCAGGCTAGATTCAGATGTAGATAAAGGTAAATGTCGCCCTTGCTCAAAAGCCAGTTGTATCCGGCTCTAGGGTTCAGTGCTCATCTCAGTTTCTAGCCAAAGAGCCAGTGCTGTCTGCATCTGCAGATGTTTCTGTGGACATGTGCCAGGCATGACTAAACACCAGAGTGCACAGAACGCTGTTTGCCTTCCCACCAAAGTGGTACCTATTTATCTACTTGCAATTCTTTGCTTTCAAACTGCTAGGTTGGCATGAGGTGGGACAGAGATGGGAACTCACTCCATCATGCAGCACTCAGGTCTCAAACAGCTGACCTGCTGACCTTCTGTTCATCAAGTTCAGTGTCTTAACCACTAAGCTACTGCAGTCCCAGATTCAGATGTAGAAAGTGCCAAAGGAGGGCTGCAGTTGAGCATTAAGAAGATAAAAACTATTACTACAGAAGAGCTACAAAACTTTGATACTGAAATAGTGAAATAAATTGTATGCTTTAGTTCAATCATCAATTAAAATAGACTGCTGACAGGAAATCAGAAGAAGACTGTGGCTTGGAAAGACAGCAATGAAGGGATTAGAAAATATGATTAAGTGTAGGAATGTGTCACTTGAGACTAAGACAAAGATTGCCCGCACATCACTATGTACGGGTCATTGTTTTGCTTGACAGAAAGTTATGAACATGTGTTCTCCTATTTTACCATCATACTAAGATATAATTCAGTACCACCGACATGTAAACAGTTCATTGTGTCTTTTGGTTGAGTTGGAGGCGTGGTTTGACCACCAATGTAGATATGCTAAAATAATTTCTGACATAATCTCTGCAAATCTATAGAGATATGACTACTAATCCCATCAAACATCACATTCTATGTATTTCATAAGGCCCTTATAATAAGGAAGAAAAAGGCAGTGAGATAGAATCAATTGGGACAAGCAGCTCAGTGATGAGAAATGTGAGAGCCTTGAGATGTTGCCTCAAAAGGAACTCTCCCTCAAAACCTTTCTCAGATGACTTACAGAAATATGTTGAATATGACAGGTCAGCATCAGTATCTTGTTATAAAACGCTGCATACATAACATCCATCATGCAAATGTTTTTGCAGTTTCCCAGTTGGTTGCCAATGGCCAGTTGTACAATTTAGTTGTGCGTTTGAAGACAACAGCCTGGCAAATAGCACAACTGTGTTTGTGCAATTGTCCATTACCACAGCAGAAATACAACAAGAGTCTGGTTGGCAGGAGCTGGGACAGAGACTGGAACTCACTTCATCGTGCAGCACTCAGGTAGATTCACAGAAAATTAGAAAAAGGTAGCATTGTCTTTCTTCTGGTAGTAGGATTTTTTCAAGCACTGGGCATTAGATTTCTTTGATATTAACATTCATTCCTGAACACAGGAAGCATCGAGAACTTACAAGTATTCACAGTTCTGAATAGCTCACTTTTTAACAGATAATTAATAACAAGGCAAATGTGAATGCTCTTTCAAGATCAGCACACAGCTTTGACAGCTTTCAAATCTGGATGAAGGCTGCACTAGTTACATACTGAATGACATAGATCTGCTAAAGTTTAAATCAGATGCATTCTCCTAAATCACTTTACTCATTGGAAAGACATTTCCAAAATGTTTGAGATCACCTTATTGTTGAATCTGCCCTCCATTTCATAAACCAATCATGGTAATTATTAGAAACAGCAGGCTGCCTGACTTTAGAGGACACAAATTACTTGAAATATTATTTTTTCAGTACTGTAATGTCAAAGGATAGTTAGCCTATATGTCATAGAATCCCGTCTAGTATTAATGAAACTGTCATCTATTTCACGACAAAAAAGTTCAGATTTATAGTGAAATGTCTCACACTGCTTCATAAAAACTGAACAGATGAGATTATGGGAATTAAACTAACTGCAGTTTTACAAATGTTAGCTTTCCATTGTTTTTGAGCATGGCAACTCATCCAGAAACATAACCTCATGCATGCATTCATGCACATGCATGCACATATGCACGTACGTATGTACGCATGCATGCATGCATGCACACGCAAGCACGCACGCAAGCACGCACGCACGCACGCACGCACGCACGCACGCACGCATACATACATACATACATACATACATACATACATACATACATACATACATACATACATACATATGAATGTAAAATTTCCTGTGTTCAGTAATGGCTAATCCCAAGTAAAAGTATGTTACAATTGCATTTTAATGATACAATTCCTCTGCATCTTTACTGGAAAGTAAACTTCCTTGAACTCATGTTTAAGTGGCATAGGGTTCTGTTAGACGTTTTGTAGAGCATGTCTTTTCATATCAAGATATTTGCAGCAACACTTACCAGTGGCTAAAAATCATTTGAAAACTGAGTACATGGCATATGACATGGGCTGGGCTCTCTGCCCATCAGGACAGAGGACGAAGATCGGTGAGAGTATTGGAACAATGGAGGAAATTGACAAAATGACATGCCACGGCCAAACTGTGGCATTCAATGGGCATACTGTCACATTTCTGTTACTCTGAAATTAATTTTTCAATGGACAACAAAACAAAGATATTCTATAGAAATACAGAAGACACAAGGAAACAACTGAAAATAAGAAATAGCATGATTTAAAGGACACAATATTAGTGCTGAATTACTGCATAATCATCTTTTCAACGCAATTCTTAATAAAGAAACATTGCCAATGATGTGGCAGCTACTGCAGCAATTAAAACTGATGTAGCAAGAAAGTTGGGAACGAGAAACAATACAGAGACATCCATATGAGAATCTTCATACAAGAGAAAATATTGAACTGTACAGCTGACAAGTAAACAAACACCATATGGTGAATACTGTAAGTCTGGATCCATTTATTCTGTTCTAAAGTTTTATAGACATAGCTTGAAGATTAGAATCTCTGATTCTTTTCCCTTTTGCTTTTCTTTAACTTTGATGCTTAGAATCTGAGACTCATCAGATAATGCAGCTTGAATAGTGTAAATCAGTCAGTACTGTCAAAACTGCTGTCCCAAAAGGTAACAAAGATGGCCACCAAAATGAAAGCGCGGCGCCAAAATGGCCGCCGCGCTCTTTGCGGCCCCACCCCCACCCGGACTCAGACATCCGGGTGAGTTAGGGGGCGTGGCCACCCCTCTATAAAAGGGGTGGCCACGAGGCAGCCGAGCTGCCATTTTAAAAGAGCGACGGAGAGGAGAAGTTTTCTCCGTCGCTGTTTGTTCTTTCCCCCTTGGTCCTTCCTGGCTGGGAAGGAAGGTTTTGCACGGAGCCTTTGGCTTGCTGGCTCCTCTGTGCCTTTTTGCGCTCTTCGATCCCTGGAAAGGGATCCTGCTCCTTCCGATATGCCTCTCAAATGGAGGGCCTCGGCGATGAAGCCGCGGCCCGCGGGGAGGACTTTTGGCCCTGCGCAACGTGGGGGCCAGCCCTCAGGTCGGAGGACCAGGGCTGCGCCCACGCTCCAGGGCTCTACCCCCACCGATACCGGTGGGGTGATGCAGGCTGCTTGGCCCTCGGCCGGTCAGCCTTCGTCTGGCCCTTCTGGGGCTTCGGCCCTTGGCCCGCAGCTACCGGCCATGGGCCCGAGCAGCGGGGGTGGGCCCGGTGCTGGTGCACAGCGCGTTCCACCTCCGGCCCCTCATGGGCCGGAGTTTTGGGCATGGCCCTATTCAGGCCCAGGCTCTCATACCTGGGTTCCTGGTCCAATGCCTGGTGGGCCATCCGGCCCACCTGGCCCACTTTATACTGGGGGATCTGTGGCAGTTGATGCATTGCTAACGCGTTTAGCTGTGATTGAGGCATCCTTAGGGATGGCACACAACCCCGTGCCTGGTGGCCCTTCATTTGCTGCGGGGGGCCCTTTGGGTCCTCCGGCTACTTCAATGGCCGTCACACTGCAGCAAGCGGCCAGCCGGGTTGAGCTGCTGGAGATGCTCCGGCCTACCCCGGCCGGTGTCTCGCAGCTCCCTGTTCGGCCAGAGCTACAGCAGGAGAGTGGTCAGGTGCGGCCCCAGAGCTCGATTCCGGTCGCAAGCTCCGACGCCCGCCATGGGCCAGAACCCCCAGTGGGGGCGGCTCACGGGGGTGCAACTAGTGAGTATCAGGTTCAAGTAAATGCACCCACATCACAGTCCACTTCCAATGGTGGGGTTCAGTGGCCATGGCCTCATCATGTCGAGGCGAGTGGGCATCAGTTGCCACCCTATCCCAGTGCCCCTTGGTTCCATACTGGTCCAACATTGGGGGTGGGGGTTTCCGCCCCCGGGCCAGTGCCGGGCATCGCAGGGACTGTCCAGGTTCCGCTGCGTATGCCCCAGGTACCTAATGTGCCGGTGACGGCTTTGCCGACGGCTGGTTATTCGTTGCCCCTTGGTGATCATTTGTCCCAGGTCACAAGGGAAAAGATTTGGCGGGGGGAGTATGTGGATATATTCTCCCTATTGAACCGTGAGCCCAATAAGGAGGAGAGAGAGGGACAGGATGACAAAGACAAAGAGCAGTCCCGCCGTCGTAAGCCACCACGCACCTGGGCCAACTGGTTGCCCGCATATCTTATTTATATGGCGGTGTATCTCAGGGCCCAGCCAGACCTGGCCATTCCTATGGTCCAATATTTGGACAATATTTACAGGGCAATGGTGGATTTTCCTGGCCCATCGTGGTTGGCTTACGATGAGGAATTCAGAATGAGGGTGCCCTTGCACCCGGAGATGAGATGAGATGAGCCCTGTCAGAAATTGTGGCTATTGTACATGAACCCCACGCGTCCGGCGCCTGGGGATAGGTACCATTGTGGCCATGCCATTCAGTGAGCTGCTCCAACGCAGGCTTCCCGCCAGCTGGCGGGGCAGGGGGTTCCAGCCCGCTTGCTGTGTTGGAGCTTCTCGGCCAGCGGTGTGTGCAATAAGCGGCAGTGCCGATACAAACATGAGTGTCCCTCTTGCGCTGGCCCCCACGCTGCCGCCGCGTGTCTGCGGGCCGGCGGGTCACGGGGCAGAGGTAGAGGTGGACAGGGAGCGGGCAGAGCTGCTGCTGAGGGAGCTAGCCAGGCAAAAGGCCCCCTCCCCAGTTAATGTGTATATGTTGAAGCGATGGCTCTCAACTTATCCACGGAAAGAGGATGCAAAGTACCTCCTTGAGGGTTTCCAGTGGGGCTTCCGAATCCCATTCAAAGGAGTGCGGGGACCCCAAGATGCACCCAATTTACTGTCCCTGAAGGGTAGAGAGGAGGTGGCTGCCCTGAGTATCGCTAAGGAGGTTGGGGCCAAGAGGGTGGCAGGCCCCTTTTCTGTGCCACCCTTTCCCAACCTGAAGGTCTCCCCTCTGGGGTTGGTACCCAAGAAGGCCCCGGGGGAATTTCGTTTAATCCACCATTTATCGTACCCGGCAGGTTATTCTGTCAATGATGCTATCCCTGATGACCTTTGTTCGGTCAGGTATACGTCCTTTGACCAAGCCCTGTGAATGGTGCGCTCTTGTGGTCCTGGTGCCCTCTTGGCGAAATGCGACATCAAATCAGCATTCCGATTGTTGCCAGTGCACCCTGAGGACTTTGAGCTATTGGGTTTTAGATTCCAAGGGAAGTTCTATGTAGATAAGGCCATGCCTTTTGGCTGCTCTATATCCTGTTCAGCATTTGAACGTTTTAGCACCTTCCTTCAGTGGGCTTTGTTCGCAGGTCCGGGTCTCGGTCTGTAGCCCATTACCTCGATGACTTTTTGTTCGGGGGTGAACGGGGCTTGGACACGTGCACGTGTCTCCTCACCACATTTCAGACGCTAATGTAGGAACTGGGTGTCCCTTTAGCGCCTGAAAAGACCGAGGGCCCATCCACTACCCTCACATTTCTGGGTATTGAAATTGACACGGTCGCACAGGCATCCCGGTTACCCATTGACAAGGTCACCTGGATCTCTGCGATGATTTTGGCCTTGCTGGCCAAACGTAAGGTGTCACTTAGGAAGCTTCAGGTACTGCATGGCTATCTTAACTTTGCCTGCAGGGTGGTTACGCCTGGCAGGGCATTTGCTCGGCGCCTGTGCGATGCCATGTCTGGCCTGACAAGGCGCCATTATAGGGTACAACTAACCAAGGGCATGCGGGCTGACCTTTTGGTTTGGCTCTCATTCCTGTGGGACTTCAACGGGGTATCCTTTTTGGAGGTCCGACCTTCCAGTTTCACCTAGGTTTCAAGTCCAGTCGGATGCCTCCGGCTCCCTGGGATATGGGATTTACTTCCAGGGGAGGTGGGCTTATGGAAAATGGCCTCCAGCATGACGGGGCACGGATCGCCTCCGCGATCTTACATTCCTTGAGTTTTTTCCAATCCTGGGAGCTTTGATGCTAGGGGGCAAGGAGTGGGCCGACTCTGTGGTCCATTTTTGGTGTAACAATGCTGCAGTAGTGCACATTGTCAATGCTCAGACATCTAAATCACCCAGGGTGATGGCTTTAGTTCGCCAATTCGTGTTACGTAGCCTACGCCTCAACGTGCTTTTCAGGGCCAGACATGTACCAGGCATTGATAATGATATTGCTGATGCTTTATCCCGCCTGCAGATCCCCCGGTTCCGCGCCTTGGCTCCGGACGCAGAGGAATTCCCCTCGCCACTTCCGGCCGAGATTTGGACATTTGGCAAGGAGAGGTGAACCGGGCGATTGGCATGTCCTTGGCGCCCCGCACGCATAAGGCGTATCATCATGCTTTTGTTCAATTTAATAGCTTTCGTGTGCAACTTCAGTTGCCAGAGGTGTGGCCCATTCCAGTGGAACAGGTTTTACAATTCATGGTTTATTTACACAGTCAGGGCCTCGCTCCCCACACTATAGCATCAAGGCTGTCAGCATTGGCATTTATTGGCAAGGTGGGGGTTTTGCTGACAGCATGAACGATTTTCGCATACGGCATATTTTGGAGGGGTGGACACGGGAACGTGGCCGCCGCCCGGACACTCGGCACCCAATTTCCCCAGGGGTGCTCACACACCTTGCACGAGGCTGGCCTAACCTATGTTTTGACAGGTATGAGGCAGCACTTTTTCATGCGGCTACCACGGTGGCCTTCTTTGGAGCGCTCCGCATCAGTGAGTTGGTACTACTGTCTAAGGCGGATGCGACTCGTAGGGCACTGGAACTCGACGATGTCTATGTTTCTAATGAGTGGGCTCAGTTGAGGATACGGTCCTCAAAAGTTGATCAGCACGGCGTAGGCAGTGGAGTTAGACTGCTACGATGTTCCATTGCAGACATCTGTCCGGTTGGTGCCCTACAGGAGTTCTTGGCAGTGCGTGGCACGCACCCTGGCCCGTTTTTCTGCCACCAGGATGGGTCTCCCCTTACTAAATTTCAATTTTGGAAGGTGACCGGTATGGCACTTTCCAGTGTTGGCCTCCCAGGGGCTCGTAACGGCACCCACTCATTTAGAATAGGTGCTGCTTCAACTGCAGCTGCATTTTGGTACTCTGATGCTGATATACGCCATATGGGAAGATGGGGATCTATGCGTTTTGCATTATATGTTCGTCCTCTTCAGACATGAGTACCATTTAAGTCACTGTTCTCTTTTTTTTCTCTTACAGACCCTGTGTGTCCCCGCACACCGGTGGCAGTATGGCTGGTGGGCCACAGTTACGTGCACTGGGCAGCTCAGTATGCTGCGGCAACAGAGTGGGGACCCCAGCTTGGACTGCGTGCGGCCGCATGCATACGTTGGTACGGTAAGCGTGGAATGAGATGGCGGGAACTGTTGCCATTCCGTTTCTCCATTAGGGATGCTGAACCGCCTGATGTCCTTGTACTGCACCTCGGGGGCAATGACCTCGGCCAGGTCACTGGCCTTTCTTTAAAATTCGCGATTTGCAGAGACCTGGCTTATTTGCACTATGTGTGGCCGTTCATCAGGCTGCTATGGTCGGACATCATACCACGTCACGCTTACAGGGGAGGTATTGACCTCCGTGCCCTTGACCGTGCTCTTCGCTCGGTGAACAGGGCAGTTGCCCGGTTCGTGGCAGACAAGGGTTTGGGGATGGTCGTCCGACACCCCACCATTAGTTTACAAAATTACGATCTGTATGCAGGGGATGGGGTCCACCTGTCGGATAGAGGTATGAACCTCTTTTTGGAAGATTTGCAAGCAGGCCTGTTGACCAAGCTGACGGTCGGGGGGGGGGCGTGAGTCTTCATTGAAGCCTCCCCGTGTGGCGGGTAGCACTGGTAAGGTAAAGATTTATGACCCATAGGTATCCGGCAGGTTCGCAATTGACTGCCAACACTTAGACAGGTACAGGTGTAATAACGTTGACCGGTCAACGACGAACCAGGCAAGGGGTGATGGCAGGAGCTTTTCAGCATGCATCACCCCGTGATTTGACGGATACATGTCAGAGGGTGGGGTCAGTAGATAGTTTATTGACTACTGTCAACAATTTGTTTGTGTCAACAAACAAATTGATACAAAATGGATACATTGTTGGCAATTTTGGGAGGAACCTTACCAGTGTTACTGCGGCCTGCTTGCCTTAAAGAATTATAATTGGATGAGTACCAATTGAAAGTTATAATTCGGACTAGGGCATTATTCAATAAAAGTGGCCCAATGCCTTTATCCATATACCGGTGTCTGAGTCTTTCTTTGGGGGGTGCGCCTGCAAAGCTAAAATTGAAAGGTTAATTAAATATGTTTCAGAGCAAGGTACTCTTTTACATTGATTTTCAGGAATTAAAATGAGAACCTAAATAATCAATGACCGTTCTCACCCCCAAAGGTCCCTTATACTTTTGTTCAATGCTCTGTTCAATGCTGTGACTGTGAAGAGTGGTCCTTCGGTCATGAGGTATGACAAATATGTAACAAAATCAAATGGCAGAATACAAAGTTTTACTGTTCCTTGACAACATAGCAGGCCTTGGAATAGTAACTAATACACAGTGAATCAGCATATTACTTGTTCATCTCTTTTCTTCAGAAATTAAATACTGTATTTCTCATTTATTCCTACCTAAATAACAAGTGATGTAGCATGTTGCTCATGCATTACTCTTTTCCCACTTGCAAATCATTTAAAATGGCCCAAAATGGCTAACCTTCCAAAAGTGATGCTTCCACAATGATCAGCAAAGGTATCAACCATGTAAAAAATATAAAATGAATGCAAAGATTAAAAGGGGCAGTAAAGTCCCTATTACTCAAAAAAATAAAGACAATTGTTTCCTTTTCTTTCTTTCTTTCTTTTTTTTCTTTTCACATTTGGAATGAGTTTAGAAAAATATTTTTCCGTGAATTTCCACCTTATACCTATCTGTAGAATTAGAAAAATTTCAAGGAGGTTTGAAAGAAAGTTTGGAGAAATCTTAACCTATAAATCCAAGGGTTAACCGTTGGAACTGGCTATAGGTTGCTATGCCTCGCCCTACTTGCCTGCACTCACCCTTCGTGCACACGGCCGATCTGGGTATGCAGGTCAACGAAGGATTGAAAAAACCGGCAGTGGGGCAACAGTCCCACAAACGCGAAGAAAGGGAAACAACTTCACTTCCCAACATTCCTTGCGCCGCGCCGCGCCAGAGCCAATCAGGCTGAGAGGCTCTCGCACGGCGCAGCGTTCGGAAACGCGCCGCAGCCAATCGAAAGAAAAGCAGCACAAACACAAAACAGCAACCCATAACTACAAGCCCCAGCGTCCTGCGTGCCATGAGCGCGCAGAGCGCTGAGGAAACCGGCGCCCGAAAAATGAAAAAGAAAAACAACTCACAGCCAAGCACACACCAGCCGGCTTTCTTTCCCTCACCAACAGCGCCTGAAGCTCCCGACTGGAGTTTCCCCTTTAATATCAGTGGGTGGGGGGTTGCAATCCCCCTCTCCGCTGGCTACCCTAGGGTTGGGAGGTTTGTGGGGAGAAAAGGAGTATATTGCCCCAACCCTTCTGGAAACAAAAGATCAGGCAGAGAGGATCGATCCCCCACCCCACCCCCCTCCTTAAAACAACTCCGTCTTTTCTTCTCTTTAAAAACGGAGTTGTTTTAAGGAGGGGGGTGGGAGATTGATCCACCCTGCCTGTTCCTCTGTGTCCAGAAGTGTTGGGGCAATATACACCTTTTCTCCCCACAAACCTCCCAACCCTAGGGTAGCCAGCGGAGAGGGGGGTCACAACCCCCACCCACTGATATTAAAGGGGAAACCCGATCTACTTTCACGACTTCACACAATCAAAGCACCATAACACACTAAAGCCCCCCTCCCCACCACCGAGCCCACCCTTCCTAACCCCCAATGACCATGCCCCTCTCCCCACCACCTAGCCCACCCTTCCTAACCCCCAATGACCACGTCCCTTCCCCACCACCAAATAAATAAATAATTTTTTAAAAAATTACTAAAAACAGTCAAACACATCCAAAAATACACAAAAACAAAAACACCAAAAACAATACAAAGTAAACAAAGACACAATCAAAAACAAAACAAACAGACAAAAAATACAAATTCCAAACCAACCCCCCCCCCGCCCACACACACACACACACACACACACACACACACACACACACACAAAACAAAGAAAACAAGCAAACTTACCAAAAGATGTGCTACCTCCACCAGGACTGAAAAAGAAATGAATAAAGAAAGAGACTACTTACCAGAAGAAGCTCCACCCAGAGGCCAGGAGAGAAAAAAAAGTCAAAATACAATAACCCCTACCAGCACCACCTGCTGGCCACAATAGTAAAAACAATTCAAAAACACACAAACATTGAATGTAAAAAACATTTACTTTTACATTATTAAAATTATGACCTATGGTACAACTAATTAAAAAAATTCAAAAAAATAAAACATTATTCACTTACATAAAACAATTTGAAAAAATTATATCATACTTTCTTCTTTTATTAATCCTAAAAAAAAACCAAAAAAAGCAGATCCCAGTTAATAACAGTCAAGCCAAAAAATTTTTACATAAATAAACATTTAAAAAATTAAAATTACAGACAAAACAATTTTTAAAAAACATTAACACAATTTAACCTTCCAACACAATTTAAAACTATTGCAAAAATAAAATTGGTTCATTTTTTATTAAAACACACGGAGAACAAAGCCCGGCAACGCCGGGCAACCCTTGCTAGTTATATATAAAGAAACAAATTAATAGATTAAAGGATTGGTTGAAGAAGACGAATTTGTCATGAAACTTGGAATGTAATGAATACAGTAATGCCTACAGAGATTTCTTAACTTATGGCAATGTGCATCTGAAAGTTATGCCATTTGTATAACTGTGTAACAGGATTTCAGCCAATATTTCTAAACCACACTGGCTGTACACCTTCTTCAAGGAGAATGCAGATCTGCAGGTTGCAGGCAACACCAATATAAAATATTTCAGACTACAGTTGAACTGTCAAGTGTTCTAATACAATTATTGCAGCAAGTGAAATGGATTACTGTTGAGTCCGTGTATTAATCAACAACACGACAGCAGATCGGGAGTTAACCAACAAGTCATTTATTGCAGATCAACTCAGACCTGCCTGATACAGTCTAGTTTCATACTAGTTTTCTGACTGGGGAAAACAGGGATGAGGTAGCAACTTATATACAGACAGAACAGCAGTTACAGTGATACATTTGCCCGGGTTTTTCTCAATGTGGGAAACCTGTGTAAACCAATCAGGTACATTGAAAACATATGAATAAGGTGCCTTACAGAAAAGGCCATGATTACAGCAAAGACTTAATGGCGAATGCAATTTAAAGCAATATACGTTAATAAATGTTTGGACACAACAATTACCTAGGGCTGTTTTGCTATTTTTCTATTCTGATGAAAAAGATCACATCTCAGCCATGTGACATTTGAAGCCTTTTTAAAAAAAACTATGTCAAAACATAAGCCTGTTAGATTTTGGCATGTACTAGCTAGCTATGCTTCTGCTCCAGAATATATGCCAAAACAAATGCAAACTCATAAAATCTGAAGTGCAGTTGAAGAAGTAATTAACTGGTTTAAAGGTAAGGTTTCCCTTGCTCGAAAGCCAGTCGTATACGACTCTAGAGTCTTAAAATGTTTCCATGATGGAAGCAATGTAGACACACAGTAAAGAAGATACTCAGAACACAGATATTAGGATGGATTTCTTTTTAGGTACTGACTAAGAGTATTTCCCTGTGAGATGGGGGTGTAGCAGGGCCGTAGCCAGGGGTGCCAGGGGGTCAAAAACCCTCCTGAGCTTACAGTCCACCCACCCAACCCCAACACCTGATGCCAATGTTACATATGTGAGTATGACATTGTATCCCCTCCTGAAAAATTTTTGCCCCTCCTGGAAAAAATTTCACCGCCCCCCCCCCCCCCCCATCTAGAATCCTAGCTGTGGCCCTGGGGTGTAGTTACAATTGGAAGAGAGAATGCACTTACCATAAGGCAAAGATAAACAGTGTGTGTGTGATTTGGGGTGTTCCAGAAACAAAGTGAGTTCTTGATGAGCATGTGGTTCTTATGTGAATTTTATGGAGTGATTTTATACCCTCAGTTTTAGATCCCATTTCTGACTTGAACTCACTGCTTGTATTCTTGCACACTTGTTGCTAAGCAAATTGCCTTTACAGCTTCATCAGTTTGCCCTTTTAGAAAATGGGTTCTTCATTACTAGCCAATGTCAACTATGACAGCTATTTCATGAATGGAAAGTTGCCTCTCTCCGTTGCAGCCATTTTGGTGAGAGCACCTATGATAATGCCTCGATATTCTGAACGCTGGTATCCATATGACCAACTGTAGCTACTCTGAGAGCCATTTCATTAATGGATGATCCCCTTTCTCTTGTAGGTCTCCTAGTGCAAAAGGTAGAGCAATGTTTCTGGATGGTAGTCAGGTCAACAACATCCCATGCTATCCTACTACAATGCAGGCAAGGGTTGTTGTTATTTTTGGGTTGTTGTTGGTTAGTTGCTGTTGTTGTTGTTGGCGGCAGAGTGTGGCACAGGTAATGATAAACCATAGTCAGGAAGTCCATAGTAGGGACCAGGACACAAGGAAATCAAAAGCTAGAACCAGAAGATACCATCTCCAGCAAAAACACAGTCCCAATCTGAGATTCATATAGCTGGGCTTCTGGAACACCACCCTCAGCTCGGCTTCAAGTATTTGTCCAGCTGCCAGGGGAACTCAGCTACAGAATTAGCACTCTGTCAGAAGTCACAATGTAATGATAGCCCCTGTTCCCTGAAAAGGAGGAAAAAATTTGCCCCAGTAGGGAAATGCAATACAGTATATTAACTGCCAAAATAAACACTTTTTATTTAGGAGGCCATAGATTCTTCAGTAGCATGAGTGCAAGCACTAAATTTGTATTTGGCTTGCTCAAGAATTATTCTCTGCATTCAAACTGTAGCTCACTGAAGGCAGTTCTATTCTTCTCAGTGACCTGATTCTGTAATCCCATTATTAATATCATGAGAATGGGTGTCCTTGCTGTGGCTTTGTGCTATCAATGGAAAGCCAGAGCACTAAGAAAAAATGTGTCCCTTTTCACAGGTCTTCAGCACAGTTATTTGCATGAACACAAAACAGCATTAATCACAGTCCCATTTGAATTATTGTCCACGGCAAGTTCCCAGAGAAGCTATCTTGGTGGCTACAGCTAACATCTGACTGAAAATGCTGAGCTCCGTTGCACTGTTATCAAAGCTCTTTAGACCTATACCGCCATTGAAAATGTCAACAGTACCTGCAATTGTTTGAATAATGTCTGAGGCACCGGAGAGTTCAAATCATGGACTCCAGCAGTAAGATTAAACTGACTTACTTTGTGTCCTATGTGGCAATTTGCTCCAAGGAAAGTCTGCCTCGCTATTCCTTGTACAGTATAGGGTTATCAGAACATCAGTATCCCATCTCATTCCCGAGACTTGAGATCTGGGGTGGTCCATTTTGATGTAATGGCATAGGGTGGCCATGACATAGATTACCCACCACCCCCAATATGTTGGGAAAGATTGAAAGGTATTGACTAGGGAAAATAGTGGTTTCACTAATTGGGTGAGGAAGAAAGAAAGAAAGAAAAAGGGAGGGAGGGAGAGAGACGGGAGAGGAAGAGAGAGGAGAGATGGGAGAAATCCAGGTAAATCAGCCTAAAACCTGGGTGAAACCTGCCTGCCCAACCAGCTAATATGGCAAGCTAGAGTCAGCAGGAATTTGCAGTCATTCCCACAAGGGTTTGTTGGATTTTATTACAACTTTGCATTCTGCCTGAAATTAGAGTAACTGGCAAGGACTTTTCTGTGCTGTGGTGATTCTCTATTTATCCAGTTCCTTCCTACCTCTGAATTCAAAGAAAACCCCACCGCCTTCTGCTCAATGTTCTTTTCCTTCTCTTTCATCAGTTGGTAAAAGTGACATGTTGCTGTTGATCTGTTCAGTTAGTTGCTTATATGCATGTAGCAAAGAAAGTGGCATACACAAACAGTAATACCTCAGACCTGAGCACCAAATAACGCTAAAACCACATAATGTTAAGCAATCTGGAAAATAAAATTGCATCGCATAACATTGAAATCCTATGGAATGTATCGCATAACGTTCGCTGAAGCCTTACAATGTATCTCTATGGAGTTTTAACGTTATGTGATTCATTCCATAGGATTTTAACATTATGTGATGCATGTATCACATAATGTTAAAAATTGCATAACACTAAGACTCGTGGAACCAAGTTTTAGCATTATTTGGAGTTCTACTGTATCTGTAAATTCAAGTAACTGTAAGTAAAGAAATGTTTTTCATTCTTTCTCCTACAAATCTCTCAGAATGAGTTTTTGAACCTTTGAATGTCAATGCAAAGGGGAGGACTTTGGAAAACATTTAGCTATTCACCTCTGTGGCCAACTCTACATCTAAAGGGAATTTTACCAGATATTCAAAACTCTGCAGCAGGGTTCATATCCCATATGCCCTTACTCATCTCACACATGTAATTTTTCAAGACCACGTTCTTCTGCATGGTCTTGTTGGAGGCATACCACCAACACACTGGGAGCTTTTTCCTCCCAGGGCCAGCTAGATCTTATATTTTTTGACTAGGGGAATAAGTGGTTTCACTAATTGGGTGAAACCGACCTCCAGGCTCCACCATCCATGCCTGGTGGAGGATAAAGTGCCGCCATGGCTGCAGGTGGTCGAGGACACTCCAGTTCATTGATCTCTGGGTGATTCTATATCTTGTATTTCTCTGGTCATTTTTGTGAACTTTTTCTGTTGTTGTTTGTAGCAGACCTTCATGTTGTGATACTTTGTTAGCCGCCCTGAGTTGTGTCACAAGTGGGTGGCATACAAGTGTAAATATAAATAAATAAATATTGCTGTCTTGCTCCAAGTGGTGGGTTGGGGCCAAATGTAAGTACTCCTCCTCAGCCTACTCCTGGTTTTTTTGGTGCATCAGAGTAGGACAAACACAAATCATATAAAAATATCTTTGTGCTGCGACAGTGAGACCCGTTGTGAACACATGGAGCAGAATGCCTAGACTTTAAAGGTGTCTTGCACACAAAATTAAAAATTACTTCACCCCCAGTGTAGAACACCATGAGATTTCTCTGTCTCTTGGTGATCCACAGAATGACATCAGTGACTCAGATTTCACCTTGGACCCTGATATCTAGCCATCCTGGCCTGATATCAGGGTAATCCCTAGTCATATGGCTTTTACTGAGCAATTACACTTCTATACTGCCCCATAGCACTTAGTGCACTCTCTGGGCAGTTCACAAGTTAATTAGTATCTTGCCCCCCCCCCCCCAAGCACACTGGGTACTCATTTTACTAACCTCGAAAGGATGGAAGGCTGAGTCAACTTTGATCCCTGGCCAGGATAGAACTCACAACCTTTTGGTTGCAGTACAGCAGTTTAACCACTGCTAGCCACACCAGTCATACCGGTAGACCACTCTCTACTAGATATTGAGGAACAAGCAGCAGAGGGCAAACTATCTGCTCCATGACCTGCTTCTAAGGTCTGCTAATTGCATGGATGGTTGACTGATCACTGTTGGATACAGAATGCTATTGGAAACAGAATGCTTTGCATTGAGAGTATTCTGTACCTCTGGTGTGAAGGACATGGATGGTTTTGTTTGTTTGCTGTGTGGGTTATTGGGGGGGGGGGGGTTTCCTGTCTCAGTTCTAGCCAATATAGACTGAATTTTGTTCAAAACCAAATGCTGCTCTTGGATTATAGTCCAGAATACTTGAAACTACATTATTTTGTTTCTTTCAAAATTGAAATACAGTATGTATTTTGGCCCTGAGTCACATCATTTTAATTTGCATTTTTTGTGTGAAGAATTGGTTGAGCAAGATAGCTCCTAATATAGCCAAAACAGCTCCACTTGCAAATTAATTTATGAACCAGAGTGTGAATATTTCAGACTTGTCATAGATCTGATTATATGAAGTGACGGTTATTAGAACCAAATATAGGATTTTCTCAGTTTGCTGGAGTCGTTATTTCTGCTTCTACAACACTAGGAAAGTTGCTAATGGGACTTTTGCAATGCTGGGAAAAGAAAGAAATTGACTTTCCTCTGCATTTTTAAACAAAAAAGAAAGAAACAAAAAAAACCTTAAAAGCAGTTATTGCTTTGGACAGTGTCTGCTTGGATTCCATGTATATAGAAATAACAGAAACAAAATAATGTGTTGACCACTTAATGATTTAGACCACCCTTTCCCAGCCTGGTGGTCTCCTGCTATTTGGGGATTTATTTATTTAGATTTTTATCCCGCCCTCTTGCCCTAGGGCAACTCAGGGTGACACACTTACACATAAATATTATCACAATCCCCTTTAACAATTCAATAAAAACTATTTAAAACCAACCCGAATTAAAAAGCCCTCCCTTCCCTCCCAACAATAAAAAGAATATATAATTCTAACAGGGACATATAGTTCTAACAGAGCTGATGTACTCCAGATGCATTGCACTATAAACCCCATTGTTCTTGGCAAGCCACATAACACTTGAAGATGATGTGAGATCTAATCCCACACTCCAAGTGTTTGCAGTTTAGGGAAAGGAGATACAACCAACGATTTATAAACAGTAAAGAAAGAACCGTGATAATTTCATTCCAGCTGCTGCCCAAAATTATGTTGCTTAGTGTTGTGAATTGCACGGTTGCTTAGTGTTGTGAATCTGTGACAATTTAGTGAGTTAGGACCAACAAGATCTCCCTTGTTTCAGGTGGTCCTACTCTAACTGTGATTTACTATGCTAAAGCAAGTCACAAAGTAGGCCCATTAGGATCAGTGGAATTTACAAAGGGGTTGGCTCACCAAATCCCCTTTCACCAATATGTAATATGAGTTCTAGGTACCTTGTCTCACATCTGTTGCTGCTTGTTCTCATGAGTGGCAAGGAAGGTAACACTCCCAGTCTGTGGGTGGTAATTTGTTAGAACGAGTTTCCAAAAGGTGGGCAATGAGGGTACGAGCTTCATTTAGTGGAATGTTGGTGTACAGAGAAGCAATATCTAATGTGACGAGTACTGCATCCGGTGGCACTGTGAAGTTTTCCAGCATTTGAATAAAGTGAGCAGAATCTTTAACGTAAGAAGAAGAACGTGTCGCAAATGTATGAATATGATGATCGATATATTGAGCTATTGGTTCCAATAAAGAATCATTTGCGGATATGATTGGTCTGCACGGGATGACGTCATCGGTAGGCCGGATTTTGTGCACTTTGGGTAATAGATAGAAGATTGGGACCCTCGGAAATTTATTCAATAGAAAACGAAAAGTACTGTCAGTGATATAATCCTTTGCCAGTCCTTCTTGTAGAATGATCGACAGTATATTTGTAATATGGGAAGTGGGGTTTCAGCAACACTTGGTATGCTAACACTACACCAACACAAGGCAAATATCTTTTTAAAAGAATGTTTTATTTCCCTGCTGCTATTTTTAATTAGAGCACTATGAAGAAAATTGATGTGACATCATTTTTCTTTAGCAATCATAATATATGAGTACTATATATGAGTATACTTTGCACACTTTAGGAAATCAAGCCATAATTCTGTTTTCCCTTATAATGTTCTTATAATGTTCAGTCTCCCTGTGTTATACCAGAAACATATTTCCATGTCAACGAGCAATTTGCTGACAGAGCACTGGGTTCCAGCACAACATTATTTTGCTATCAATTTTTTAAAACCAGGTTTTACAAATCTACTGGATGTCAGAGTGGCAAAAGATTTCCTAGGCTTTGCTTCTGTGAAAAGGGTTTTACAAAATAACTTTCCCAATGAAACAGAAGGCCTCAACTCTTAGGCTTCATCATTTATAATTAGTGCAATTAAAAAGTGAGAGAGTACATGTTGTTGAGATGCCAAAATTATGCCTTGGAGAAGCCACATGAAAAAGCCAGAACTGATTGCAAGACACAATAATTTCAGGATGATAATTTTTCATTGTGTATTCTCAGAACTGACTTAGGGAGTGAGTGTGTTCGAGCTCTGAGTATGGTTTGAGGCATGCTTTTCTGAATGTCTGCTCTGTTGCATGTTTGGAGAGTTGTCAGTGAACAATATTATGTTTGATAGAAAAGCTACATACATACTCGCACATCTGAACACGCAAGCACAAATATAAACTAATACTGTATGCTAATGCACAAAATCACATGGATTTTAAAAATAATAATCCTCTTCTTTTAAACCAGTTCATAGGACCTGAAGCCTATAAATTACAATCAGAGATCCATGTCTTTCCAAATATTTTGATGTCTGTTGGATACCTTTGGTGGGGGGAGTCAAAACTTCAAATATGTATGTGGGGAGAGGTTCAAAATATGTTTGAAACTTTACACACACATATACACACATTGCAGGAGATGTAAAATACAGCAGGAAGCATGGGGATTCTATTTTTGTGGGGGGGGAGCATACCATAGTCTGGGTGCAGCATAAAAGTAAATATTCTCTGCTATTCCCATGAATTTGGCATCTGCAAGTATTGGTATTCTCAAGAAGGCATATCCTGAATATCTTAACTTCAAGCCCCTTAGACGGCCAGGCCTAAATACAATCAATTCTTCAAAGACTACGAGTTAGAACAAACGGCACAATGCATTTTTATCCAAAATTTCAAATATTCCAGCATAAATATTCTTGCTACTAGTGTGCTGGCTACCTTTGCTAGATCACAGGTTCTATAATATCTGTAAGTATTTCAAACTTTAGAGTGGTAACTCATCGTCTCTCAAGATTTTAGGGTAAAAGCAAGATGTCTCAGCTAAAAGGGGCTTACCTTATTACCTTTCAGCATATCATCTAGGTTTATAAGCTTAGCTGTTTAATTGCACCTTCTGTGTCAACATCTGCTATTCTCATTCTACTCTATTTGAACCAAATGAAGAATTTGCACATTGGTACGGTAGTACACAGTTGGGGTGTTAATCTAGCAAAACGTTGTTGCACACAGAGCCAATTAGTTCATCATCCTCAGTGAAGTGGACCCAAACTACAAGCACCTTCATCTACCCATCAAAGCCCTTTGTACAGCAATCTGAAAAGTACCAGCTGCCTCATACAGTTCTGCTGCAGGAGGTCAGAACTTGTCCATGGTATCAGCCATTAGTCTTCGTTTGCTTGGACAGGAAAGTCAACATTGGAAACTGTCCAAAAAGCAGAGCAACAAATATGCTTTGGAGTCTGGTTTTCACTGCAGAGCTTTCAGTACTTAATGTGGCTTTTGAGAAGCATAGTTCATTGATCAAACTGTACTAGAACCTCTTTATGAAAACAGCTCATTGCCTGGAACACTCTTGGAGGATTTCAGACTTCCATGACAAATTGGATGATTAAATACTACTCTGTGAAAAGAATAAATACCAATGTACAGAAAACTAGTGTAAACAGGAAGAAGAGAACAGAGATCTTCTTTTTATTTACAACTTTGTGTTGTAGGAAATGTTTTATGTAAAGGAACAACCAATCATAAAATACCTTACCTGAGAACTCTAGCAGCCTGTTGTAGATACAGTTTCAACATGTCACCACAAAGTTGTTTTTTTTTAAAAAAAAAAAAAAGAAGAAGAAGAAGCATTAGCCAAAACCACAATAACAGACATTGGTCTCATTTTACCTCTGGTCAAGGTTTGTTTTGCAGTAGTGGCCTCAAATTCATAGGAGCAAAGTAAGAGCCTGTATAAAATATAAGGAGAACATGGAGCTGGAAGACTGTGATAAAATCACTCAAATTCGCTCGGGACTGAACCTCGGCGTGGATGGGGAGAGTCAGGAGGGGACCAGACCACAGTCTTGCCATGTCATCTGGGAACGGTTTGATCCAGTTGTCCCTGGTGAAGTGGACAGGCTCCTTGCAGCTGTCCGTGCTACTACCTGCCCTTTAGATCCCTGTCCTGCCAGCTTGGTGAAAGCATCTAAGGCAGTGACAGGCAGCTGGGTCGGGGCGATAATTAATTCATCTTTACGGGAGGGGGTATTTCCTGCACCTTTAAAACATGCTTTGATGCGGCCCCTCCTTAAAAAACCTGCTCTCGACCCAGCAATTCCAGTTAATTATAGGCCGGTCTCCAACCTTCCCTTATTGGGGAAGGTATTGGAGAAGGAGGTGGTGCGGCAGTTGGGGGGGGTCCTGGATGAAGTGGATTATCTGGACCCCTTTCAGTCAGGGTTCAGGCCCGGACATGGTATGGAGATGGCATTGGTTGCACTGATGGATGATCTCTGGCGAGAAAGGGATGGAGGCAATCCGACCATCCTTGCTCTCCTTGACCTCTCAGAGGCTTTTGATACCATCGACCATGGTATCCTTCTGGAACGGCTCCGAGGATTGGGGATCCAGGGCACTGTGTTGTCCTGGTTTTCCTCATCCCTGAAGGGCCGTACCCAGTTGGTGTGGTTGGAGAGTGAGACGTCCAAGCCCTAGGCCACTCCAATATGGGGTGCCTCAGGGCTTGGTGCTGTCTCCTCTCCTATTTAATATCTACATGAAACCACTGGGTGAGATCATCCATTGCCATGGGGCACAGTATCATCAGTACGCGGATGACACCCAAGTGTACATCTCATCTCGTGGTGATCCCAGTGATGCTGTCAAAGTCCTGTCCAAGTGCCTGGTGGCTGTTGGGGTCTGGATGGGGGACAATGGATTACAACTGAACCCTGGCAAGACTGAGTGGCTATGGATTAGGGGCCCGGAGTTATCTTGGGAGCTACCATCATTGGTTTTGGATGTGGCTAGTCTGCCCCTGACAGATCCAGTGCACAACTTGGGGTTCCTCCTGGACTCACGACTGCTACTTGAAGATCAGGTGGCGGCCATGGCCAGGAGGGCTTTTGCCCAACTCCGGGTGATTCGCCAGTTGCGCCCGCTCCTAGACCAGGACTCCTTACTCATGGTCACTCATGCTCTGGTCACCTCTAGACTAGATTATTGCAATGCGGTCTACATGGGGCTGCCCTTGACGACCATCCGGAGGTTGCAGTTGGTCCAGAATGTGGCTGCTTGGGTGGTGATGGGGTGTGGGCATTATGCTTGTGCCTCACCACTGCTTCGGGAGCTGCACTGGCTTCCAATATGCCTCTGGGTGCAATTCAAGGTGCTGGTCAGTACCTTTAAAGCCCTACATGGTAGTAGGCCAGGATACCTAAGAGACCGCATTGCCCCAAGAATGTCTGTCCGTCCAACCAGAGTGGACCGGAGGGGCTCTCTGCTTGTACCATCTGCTAGATGGGCCCGTCTCTCTAGCATACGAAGGAGGGCCTTCTCTGTGTCCGCTCCGGCCTTGTGGAACCTCCTACCAGTGGAACTAAGGCTGCAGATGGAATTGCTGCCCTTCAGGAAAGATCTGAAAACATGGCTGGCAGGGCAGGTGTGGGGTCCTGAAGATGTTGTGACCCCCACCTTCTGGTTGGTTTAATATCAAAGTAATCTTCCACTTTTTAATGTGTGGGGGTTTTAGCGGGGTAATTTGTTTTAATGGGGTTGTTCTTGTTTTAAGGGTTTTAAGATTGTATACCGCCCAGAGTCATATTTCACTGCATTTCCCCCGTGTTTCTGTGCATTTTGGCCAGATTTCACGACTTCCAGTTACAGCTGGTCACTTCCAGTATTAGTGGCAATTCGGCCCACAGGCCAGATGACCCCGGCCCATGGGCCATACCTGGCCCTTGGGCCCTAGTATGGGCACCCCTGCTTTAAGGAAATACCACTGGAGGAGGAGAAAGTGGTTAATCAGAGTACATGTTCTGCTTAACGTCTAATTTGACCTTCAGTTTCCTGTGGAATGAACTGGTTGTGCCCAGTGATGCACTGCAGCAGGTTCTGTCAGGTTCTGCAGAACCAGTAGCGGAAATTCCCCAGGCCATGCCCACTTGGTTAGCCACTGCCACCTCCATAGACCATAATGCAGGATGTTTGGCCATGCCCACAGATTTGGCCCCACCCACAGATTTGGCCAGCCCACAGAGTAGATAGTAAAAAAAAATTGCAATGCATCACTGGTTGTGCCTTGCTTCTTGGTACTAGAGCAGGTAAATTCTTGGAGTTGCTACAAGTAGCCTCTCCCCTTGTGATGCAAAGTGAATAAGTTTAGGCTTGCTTTGTTTAGTTTGGGGGGAGGGAATGATAACTTAAGGAAGATGTTTATAAAATTGTCAACAATGTGGGGAAGATATGAGGCGTGCCTAAAGAATTCTTATCTTAAGTCCAAACCCAGCTTTGTCCTATACAGTAGCTTAGAACATTTCAGGCACACCTTGTAGATAACTCTCTCTTTTTTGTTCCTAATACACTACCAGAGCTCAAGGCCTTCTAATGAAATTGATTGGCAGTACCATCAGGAAGGACAACCTGTTTAATTCTTCACATTAAATATCATAAATACAACATATTTCTGATGAGTAGAGCAGGTGGGTTTCTTCTTGAAAGGAATCAGAGAAGCTCATGGAACATGCAAGTTTAATACAGCTTGGAAAAGTGACTTTTCAGACTACAGTTCCCAGAAATCCCAGCCATCATGTCCAGGAGGTAAGAGAATTCTGGAAGTTGGGGTGCAAACAAAGTTACTTTTTCAAGCTCTAAATACAAAGAGCCAATGAAAAGTAGTAGGAAATGGGGATTCATCTCCATGTGTGTTTATGAATTCCCATAAGCCTCTAGAGAGTCATTTCTAAAGTGAGAATACTAAGTGGATATTAGTTGGCTCAAGTTAGACCATTCTTATGTTTATAATAAATAAAATAAAAATGGCAATGCACCACCTACAATTAAACATGTTACAGAACTATGCTTGAAAACTCCACAGACATTTCTACTTTCCCGCTTCAGCATGGGATAAGAACCTTGTTCCGCCATGATAGGTTCCTGAGCTCTGTCATCAGTCCTCTTCACTGGCAACATCTTGTAAGAGAAACTTGCAGTCAAGGAATGAACAATTCAGTCAACATCAAGTTGCTCCTATTTTTAATTCATCCACTTACTAAGGAGCCTTGCTCCATGTTTATCTCAGAAAGATATTCTGCCATTATCTCAGAAAGATATTCTGCCATTATCTCAGAAAGATATTCTGTCATGCTTTTTAGCTCTCCTTTTGTTTTCCTCTGAAGTACCACCATTAGCTAACATAATATTTCTTATTTTCTGTCTACTGTACCCTTACCTTAGATGTTTAAATAGTCTTTTAATCTTAGTTTCTCAATTTAAAAAACACAAGTCTTGCTTCTGTTCATTTCTTACTACCGGTAGTTCCCTTGTGAGGTCATGTCCACTATCTCTGTACATTCTTCTCTGTATTTTTGTGCAAATTCCACCAGACAGATGTCATGTCAACCTGTCTTCCAGGTGTATATGCTGCCCTCGCGCCTGCAGCCATGGGAAGTGGCAGAGGCAGCAAAAATGCCCAAAGTGCTAGAAGAATTTGTCTCTCCTACAAAGTCATTCATATTCCACCTTTGTTCCCTGAATAAGGAAAAATAGCTTCCAAACATGCATATCACTTGACACTTTCCTTAAGAATCTGTTAAAACAACTTAATTCCTCATTATAGATATGCCCTGAATTAGAAATAATATCACCCTATTTAAAATGACAAGCCATTCATCCTTTTAATAGTTGCAAATAGGCAGATGTTCTACAAGTTCACTTTCTTTCCTCCACCAGAATAGAGTTGCCATAATTTTCTCCCACAAAACCAGGACAGAAATATACTTGACAAAAATGGGCAGGTTATCTACAAAATAGCCTTTTTAAAAAACAAACATAATATAATGACAGCTATAAAATATAAAACACTTTCATATTAAATATATCAATATATAAATGAATTTATTTACAACAGTTAATTCTTACTGTAAGATGATCTGTTATACTTCTGATAAGTCGTGTTGCGGTCAACTCTTAACATCCTCAGTTCCAGGAAACACACTGCTCACACTTATCGGGTGGTGGTGTGGGGCAAGGATGTTAAGATTTGTCTCCAGTATACTCCAACTCCAATGTGGCAGAAAATCGCTCATTTGATGGCAAGAGTTCAAATTTATTTTAATGGTGTGTTATAATATACAATCAGTAAGTTTTAAAAATCCAGGACTTTAACATGATTTTTATTGAACTCATCAGGACAATTTTTCCGACCTTGAATCTGGGACAATCCTGGTTTTCCGGGATGTATGGCAATCCTACACCAGAAGTATATCCCCCCCCCCCCCCCATACATACCTGTCAACCCGCGGCTCCCGAAAAACGGGACCTGTGTACATCAGGTCGCTTTCCGCGCATGCGTGGAAGGGTTTTACTCCTTCCGCGCATGCATGGAAGGGGTAAAATCCTTCCACGCATGCGCGGAAAGCATTTCCCCCGCTGCCAAATTATGGGGTTTTAGCAGCGGGGGCCAGGTTATGACGTCAATCGACGTCGAATTATGGGGTTTTCCCGGCCAAATCAGGGTGGTTGACAGGTATGCCCCCATACCTGAAATAAAGAGGCAGTTCACAGTCAAACATGGTGTAAACATGGGCCACAACTTTATTGAAATTGAAACCTTTGGCTTGTGGAGGGGCCAGTAGTGCACAAGCTGGTACTAGAGCAGGTAAATTCATCTTCACCTCTCTAGTCCAGACTGGCGAATCCTCTGCCCATCACAGTGCTAATCCTTGCCAGCTACTGTGCATGTCCTGCAGAATTGGGGAGACATAATTGTGATTGTTTCCAACTTGGCTCTCAAGAGCGTTCATTGGGGGGGGCGTGTCAAGATGGAGGGCTGAGAGGGGCAAACTTTTTTCTGCTCGGAATGGAGAGAAATGAAAGTGACTTTTAAAAGTGAAAATAGCTCCTGAAATTGGCAAAAAAATGGATTAGAAAAAATAGAAGGAAAAATAGATACGGAAAATACTTTGGAGGCTCCAAAGCAGCGCTGGGAAAGGGAGATAAATTAGAGTTTCGATCTTGGAGAGAGCGGGGGGAGGGGCGACCTATAATGGCGACGAGTCCCCGGAGCTCTTAAAAGAAAAACGGATAGATTGGAAACAAGAGGAGATCGTCGTCCCGGTGAAATTGATTAAAAGTCCGGGCAAAGAGGATAAGCGGACGATTGGATCGAAAAGGGCAATCTCGGCGGGGTGTGAAAGAGGTAAGCTGAAGCGGACCTCGCCCGCCCCCGCCACCTCCTCAATCAGAGACGGCCGGAGCTTTGCAGAGCTGGATAAGAATAAAGGGGAGAAGTGGAGAAAGCAAGACGGTGAGCATTTTTGCAAAGACTTTCAAAGAGGTTAAGGGGAAGAAAAGAGACTGAGACTTTCCGTATTGAGTTTTGCCGGTGGGAGCTGATAAAGCAGCGGCTAAGTAAAGAGAACAATAGAGCTACTTCCTGCTTTTCTTTTTTCTTATTCCCTTTTTTCTTTTTGCTCCCCTCTCTTTGTCGTTATGTATGCTGTGGACTTGGAGTATTGGCTTTTAAAGAAAAAGGAGCGGGTTTAAGTGTGCCCCTGCATATTTTTTTTTGGAGATATAAAGTGAGGCAAGATGGTGCTGTGGCCTAGAGCCTAAGGAAATAAACTGCCGTTAATCTGAAACTTTGGAGAGCAGGAACCTGAATCCGTCAGTGTTTTTTACTTTTGTACTTATTCCATAACAGCAAGATAAAGTGGGTTCTCCTTCCAATTATTTTTTGAGTTAAAGTCTGAAGACACTTTCTAACTGCTTTTGTTTCAACTCCCCTCTTTTATGCTTGTGGGAAATTTTTATATTTTTCATTATTAAAAAATTTTACTTTTTTTTCTTTCTCTTTTAAATATAAATATAATTTTTCTTTTTGGTCTTTTTTGTTTTACCATCCCCCTTTTTATTTTTATCTCCCCCCCTTTTTTTTTCTTTTCTGTTTTAAATATTAAAATATTTAAAATATCTAAAATTTAAGAGGGAAATTAATGAGGCCTAAATTGGGATACTGACCTTTTTCCCGCCATCACCCTCATATAGAGTGAGATCTGGGTGATTACCTGTGTGTGCATGTGTGTGTATATGTGTGTGTAAATACACACACATATATATCACAGGGAGGGAGGGGGAGGAGAGGATAAGGGTTAAGTATTATACTTTGAAATAAATATATTGAAATTGGTTAGATTTAAAATATAGGGTGAATTTTGAATGACAAATTGTTTATGTAAACTGATAAAAGCGAAGCAGTTAGAAATACATTTGGATGAAACGGCAGGGGAGAGGGAAAGAGAAGGAGAAGAAATTGGCTTGGACAAGAGGGCAAAGACCAACGTCCTCAGATAGGAGCTTCAGAAGGCTTACAAGGTTGGACGAGGAGGAAGAGGAGATGAAGAAAACAATGCAACAGGAAATAAAGGACTTGGAGGAACAGGAGACAGTGAAGAAGATGGCACAGCAATTACAACAACAACAGCAACAGAAGACAATAACATCGCCAACTACTGTTGCTCCATCTGCGGTAAAATCAATTGTGATAACAACAGCAAAAGTTACAACAACAACAATAGCTACAACAACTGTAACAACTACAGCGGCAACAGCAGGGATAGCACCAACAACGATAGTAACCACAGCCACAGCAACAACACCAACAACATCGGCAGTGGGGGGGGCAAGGATTTAAATCTGAATTTGAAAGCTTAAATGAGAAATTTGATAACCTGGGGAACAATATTGGAAAAATGATTGCTCAAATTAAATTAGATCTGAAACAAGAATTGCAAGATATGTTAGGAAATATGGCGAAGGGAATTGACGACATGAAGGAGGATATAAATAACCTCAAGAAAGAACAAGAAGGTATCAAAAAAGAACAGACAACGATTAATGTAGAGGTTATGGATTTGAGAAAGAGAGAAAAGGAGAGAGAAAATAAGGTTGGAGACCATGAAAAGAGATTAGAAAATGTGGAAGAACAATTAAGACGAGCAAACGTCATAATTCGAAAATTCCCAGAGAATTCCCCAGATAAATTAAAAGAAAGAATAGTGAAATGGCTTGATGAGATTATGGAAGATGGTTTCACGCCGCAGGAGGTTGTAAATGTATTCAGATTGGGATCAAGAAGAGGTAAAACTGGATCAAGGAATGTCATGTTAAAATTTGCTAATGTGTCTGATAAATTGCGATTAATGGCGCTTATACGGGAAAAAGGAACAGAGGTTCTAAAAGTGGAAGGTCATGAAATTGAAGTGTATAATGACATTCCAATTGAGGATCGATTTTGGAGACAATCGATGAAGCCAATTACAAAACGATTTCAGGAAAAGGGAATAAGGTATAATTGGAAATTTCCACGACAATTAAGTTTTTTTCATTTGGGAAGACGATATTTAATTAGTGAGGGTCCTAATGTCTTGGATGCAATGACAGATGCTAAGTTAGTGGAAGCAGGAACCAAAGAATGGTTTGATTTGAAGGAAGAATTGATTATATCTGGTGGTTATAGAAGACGAGATAGTAATGGAAATGAGAACATGCCTAAAGGGGCGGAAGGAGGAATTGATCCGGGTGGGGAGTAGTTTCTGATCTCTCCCAAGCTCCTATGATTGATCGCAACCCCCCCCTCCCCTCTCTGAACCCCAGAGGCCATTTGTTAAAAGAAAATGGGGAGGGATAGTAGTAGATTGTTCAATGTAATTTTTTTAGATGTTTTCTTTTTTCTTTTCTTTTTTACCTATTTGTATAAGGTGAAGGAAATGTTATATGTTAATCACAGGTCCGTAGGAGGAAGTGGGAAGTGTAAAAAATGGTGGGAGAAGCATAATAAATGAGGAATGTAAAAGTAATGACATGGAATGTGAAAGGTACTGGCTGTCAAGTGAAGAGAAGGAGGTTGGAAGCGGTGCTTAGGAAAGATAGACCGGATATAATCTTTCTTCAGGAGACCCATCAGAATTCGGAAAAATCTAATAAGCTATTTCTAGGATGGACTCAAGTTTATGAAAAAGCATACGGTTCTTCAAAGGCCAGGGGGGTCGCAACTTTGATATCAAATAGATTGGGATTTGAGATGATAAAAAGTATATCAGACCCAGAAGGTAGATATCTAATAATAAAGGGAAAAATAGAGGAAGAAGAAATAACGTTGGTGAACCTGTATGTACCAAATGAACACCAAAATAGTTTCTTAAATAAGGTATACCGAATATTAGAGAAGGAAAAAACAATAAAAATGATTGTCGCGGGAGATTTTAATTTAATAGGATCAAATATAGATAGTACAAATACAACGAGATGCGTGGGTGGAAATAAAATGCATGTGTTAAACAATTGGTTGAAATCCCTGGGGTTGAAAGATACATGGAGGGTACTTAAAGGATTGGAAAGAGCCTATACATACTTTTCACAAGTGTATAATACATATTCCAGAATAGACTATATATTTGTTACGGATAATTTGATAAGTAATTTAGATGGTATAGAAATAGGAATTTTCAAAGAATCGGATCATGCAAAAGTTTTGTTGGAAATGAAGATAGATGCTATAAAGCGCATGAAAAATTGGAGATACGATGTTAGATTGTTTAGAGATAAAAAGTACAAAGATCAAATGGTAGAAAAATGGGAAGAAAACTGGAAATGGAACGATACAGGGGAAGTAGGAATAGGCATAGTATGGGATACAATGAAAGCAATATTTAGGGGTGAAAGTATTAAGATGGCAAGCATTAAAAATAAACAATTAAAAATTAAACAAGAAGAAACTGAAAAAGAGATTAAAAGGCTACAGGAGGAACATGCAAGAACTAAGGATAGAAAGGCTTACGAAAGGATGCAGGGACTAAGGAAGGAACTAATAGGAAATGACATGGAAAAGGTGAAAAGAGATTTAATATATTTAAAAAGAGAATATTTTGAATATAGTAATAAAAATTCAAAATTATTGGCAAGAGCGGCTAAAGAAAAAAGAAGTAGAAGGGAAATAGGGATTTTGGTAGATAAGGAAGGTATAAGATATAATAAGACTAAAGACAAATGTAAACTGATTAGAGAATTTTATCAAGATTTATACTCAAAAAAGAAGATAAATATAGATAAATTAAAGGATAGATTGGAAATGCAAATCAAGAATAAAATTAGTCAGGAGCATAAACAAAGAATGGAAGAATTAATAACTGAAAAAGAGATAAAAAAGGTAATAAACAAATTGAAATCAGATAAATCACCCGGAGAAGATGGATTACCCGCTGAATTTTATAAAGAGTTTAAGGATATAGTAATCCCGAAATTGTTAAACTTGTATAATGGTATTCTTAATGGGGAACAGTTACCTGTATCATGGTATAGAACAATAATTGTCTTATTACCAAAACCGGGAAAGGATCTAGAAAAAGTAGAATCATATAGACCCATCTCCCTGATAAACCAAGATGCTAAGATTTTTACTGCAATATTGGCAAACAGATTAAATAGTTTTATGGATAAATATATAAATAAAGACCAGGCCGGATTCGTGAAAGGGAGACATATGGCGGATTTAGTAAGGCGAGTATTAGATTTAATAGACGTGGCAAGACAAAATAAAGAGAAAGTAGGTTTATTATCGCTAGATATCTTTAAAGCTTTTGATTCTTTACAATGGGTAACAATTAACGAGATAATTAAGAGTTATGGATTTGGTAACAGGTTTGTAAAAACAATAGAACAATTATACCAACAAGGATACGCTAAAATTAGGGTCAATGATGGCCTTACAGAGGAATTGAGACTAGAGGCAGGAACAAGGCAAGGGTGTCCCCTATCTCCAATACTATTTATTATGGCAATGGAAATATTAGCTAATACAATAAGGGAAGATAAAAATATAGAAGGAATAATGGAAAATAAAATTAGTCTATACGCAGATGATACTTTATTAATTATGAAACAACCTAGAAGAACCATGGAAAGGATTCAAAAGCATTTAAAGAATTTTGAACAAATTACAGGTCTGAAGGTAAATTGGGAAAAATCTGAATTGATTCTAAGTAATATTGAAAGGGAAGAACAAAAGAAAATTAGAGATGAATTTAAATTGCAGATTAAAGCGAACTTGAAATATCTAGGGATAATTATTTCCAATAAGTTAGAGGATTTGAAAAGATTAAATTATGATAAACAAAAGAAGGAACTTAAGGTTAAAATTTTACAGTATCAAAAACTGAAGTTGTCTTGGTTCGGCAGAATAGCATTGACTAAAATGATGTTATTACCAAAACTAAATTTTTTATTTGATGCCTTACCAATTCAACTGACGGATAAAGATATTGAGGAATTCCAAAAATTATTTAATAATTATTGTAATGGGGGACGTAGAGTTAGAATTTTAAAGAAAATGTGGTATTTATCTCAAAAAGAAGGGGGCTTAGGAATACCTAGCCTAAAGAATTATTACAAAGCATTCCAGATAAAGAACGTAGTTAATATTTTGATGAAGGAGTCGGTTATTTGGGAAGAAATTGAAATGAAGGAAATAAAAGAAGAGGGTAAGAGCCTCTTTTTAGATAAGAAAACAGGGAAAATATTGGTTAAAAATAGAATGATGAAATCAATGTTGGGAGTATGGAAGAAAACTAAAATGAAACTGGCCCCAAATATTTCACCGATTATTGAATTAGAAGATTTGAAAAAGTTCCCAATAAGAATGGATAATGAGATGAAAGAAATACTGTGGACAAATAAGGTTCTCCTGTTGAAAGATTGGATACGAGTCTGCAAGGATGATGAGAAGAAAAGAGAGCTATATACCCGGATGAAGTTGAACTGGTTTCAGATAGCAATGTTGAATAAGTGGAATAATAAATATTGGAGGAAACGGAGTTTGGAAAGAGATAGGACGGAATTTGAGGAACTAGTATGGAAAATAAGGAAGGAGGAAATCGGAATTAAAGGGTTGGTTAGTAAAATTTATAAAATAATAAATGTAGAAGGTAAACCACAAGAAATATTAAGAAACACATGGGAACAGGATCTGAATTTGAAGATAACGGAAAAGGAGTGGCAAAACAAATGGAGAAAAAGAATTATGAGATCCCTGTCGGTTAGAATAAAGGAGCATAATTTTAAAATGTTATGGAGGTGGTACCTGACCCCTATGAAATTACATCAGATAGATAAGAAGAATAATAAAATGTGTTGGAGGTGTAAAAACACCGTGGGTACATATGTTCATATGTGGTATGATTGTAAAGTGGTAGAAAACTTTTGGCTAAAAATTGAGATCAAGATTGGAAAAATCTTGGAACTGTGTCTTAAATTGGGGCCAGGCACCACCCTATTGACCGATGTTGATAATGTCAATATAGACAAAGATAAGAAAGAGTTGTTGTCAATGATGCTTGTAATGGCAAGAATGTGTATTGCAAAAAATTGGAAAAGTGAAGTAACGTTAAAAGTGGAAGATTGGTACGGGCAGATGTGGGATCTCGCACTGAATGAAAAACTAACATGGGAGTTAAACTTTAAGAAAGGTATACTAAAAGAAAATAGATTCTGGAATATATGGCGAAAATTTGTTGAATATTCATTGACGAGAGAAGGAACACATAAATTGACACCAGACCAAATGAAATTTTGGGAACAATAGAAATGAATGAGGGATCCCACAACCTCCTAGGACAATGTATATAGCACTGGGTGATTAAGTATGTAATTGTATGCAATATATAGTCTGTATTTTTTTTTCTTTTTTATGAACGTAATGCTGTTTTTCTCTTCTGGGTGAAGTATTCAATGTATATTTGCTCATTTGTGTTTTTTTAATGTATTGTAATGTATTGTATTGTAATGTATGAATGTTTTAATTTTGTAACTTGTTTCAAAAATTAATAAAAATTATATATATATATATATATATAAAAAAAGAGAGCGTTCATTGGTTGTATCGCAGCGCTGTCCCATAGTGCCCACTGCATGCCCCATTGATTTGCCCAAATTGTGTTGAGCATACAGTCCCACCTTGTCCAAAAATGCCCTCAGGGATTCATGTCTACCACCCTAACCCCACACTACCTACCATACTGATGTTGTGATATATTTAGAGAGAGTGCCCCTAAGGACAGCCTCTAATGTCCCATGGACCAGAGTGGGATAGGTGAAAAATGGCCTGACTTCTTTTTTCAATTTTGTCAATCAGGGGCCGGAGATGCCCAAAAATTCCTCCCTGGACCCCAAGAGTGGCCCCTAAGCACTCAAGCCTACAGGATGGGCAGGTTGTCTGATCTGGCACAAAGAGATTGGCATGAGGGCAGGCTAGGCAATAAATACTCTGTCTGCCCCCACCCTTGTGCCAACAAGCAGCAACAAAAAACATTGCACTTACGCCTGCCTCAATATTCAGACAGGGACAGAAAAGGCCTCCCTTTCCCCACATTTGGTTTTTGACAAGGGTTGAAAAGGCGCATTCTCTTATATATATTTTACATAGATATCCTTTCCCCTCACCAAAACAGATTGGAAGTTGGAGTAATTAGTATTTCCAATGTAATCCCTTATCTTGCCAGTTATAGAACCCCGACTGACCTGTGTAACTTTAGCAAAAGGAATCTCTCCCTTTGGACTGTTCTCTGAAAGTTTCTTGTTCAGTGCAAGGTCCTAAATTAAATGCCACCAGGAAAGCCAAGAGGGTAACTTAAATTTGAGCTAAGCAAACAAACAATGGGACTATGTATTAGGCAGGCATGCCAAAATAATTGCATAATGATGCACAATTAAAAGAAAAGTTTAAAGTGAAGTGTGCAAAACTTATTAGAAGGTCAGACAAGTTTCTGTTTCAATCCTGATTATTCTTTTTGGCTAATTGTTCTGTCAGCTTCTTTTCCGACAAAGGACTACAAAGGGCTTCTTTTCTTGCAAGCTGTGTGGAAGCTGACAAACAGGCTACTGATGTTTTCATCTATGTAAATCTATAATTCAAAAAGTGACGGGGAAACGGTAGATAATTAAGGCAACATGGTGCATTAAATTAATCTGACAATGTCTAAACTGCTCAAAATGAGGGAAGCAAGCCAGCCTGTCAAAACAAACTGTAATCACCAGAGGTAAACCAGCTTGGATAGTTCAGAGCAGATTCCTGACTCAGCACTTGCTTCATGGTGAGGCTGACAGGAAAGTTGAGCTGTTGCTTCCAATCCTTTCAGAGGCTTAAACACTCAGCTGATTTTTCATAGACATTTGGGATTGGAAGATTCCAATAGCTTAATTTTGGTAAGAACATGACTGTCTTCATAATTTCCTGAAAACTTTAAAAGTATACAGTAGTGACATAATGTTGACAAATTAATTTTAAAAACCTCTGGTTTGTTAAATGTGAAATATTGTGCTTCTGCATTCATATTCAAAATGTTAAGAAATGGCCCAATATTAGCTGCACAACCTCATGCCTGTATTGCCAGCAGGAAAAAGGGTGTCAAGCTTTGGCTATAATGGCTATAATTATGGCTACCTAAGGACAACCTCCGGGTTGGAGAGATAGGCAGGATATCTCTCAATGCCATTTCCAGGGAATCCTAAACAGGTGAAGGCATCTCCTTGGGAATACCCTGAAGGAAATGGTGAGCCACTGTGTGAGACAGAATGCTGGACTGGATGGGCTGTGGCCTGTTCCAGCAAGGCTGTTCTTATGTTCTTAAGCTTCATATAAAAAATGGCAGACTGAATGTTGACAACGCCAATGACAGCAGTCAAAATGGTCTATATCCATATATAGTACCATTCACATAGAGAAATTGAGCAAGGAGAAAATCCCAGAAGCTGACTCCTCACCCAAACCCAGAGCAATAGTCACAACTGTTTTTCAAGAAGTATGAATAGTAGTGACTACAAGAGGGTATCCTGTAGACATTTATACAGATATTTTAACCATCCTATAGACATTTCTCCATCTACACTATGTTCTATTTTGACCAGTAGTAGCTTTCAAAAATATGAAAAGCAGATATCTTCCATACCAGCTGCCATCTAGAGAGGTCAATTAAACCCAGGACTTTGCTTTCATAATGATAAGATGATAATAGAGAATAACAATTTCAAAATTGGCTTACTAAACATCTGGTGAAATCCTGTTGCTTGAGTTACTATTGTCCCTATTTCCCTTTCTTCTCCTTCACAGCCCTTGCTAGCATTTTTGAACTCTTATCACTAAATTCAAAGTACCTGTATTCCCTTTTCAAGTAAATTAAATCTCTCTTATTTTTTTCTATATCTCTTCCAATTAACTCCTTTAACATTTGTATTCTTTCAAAAATATTCTTTTACTTTGAATTAGCATGTTTAATTTGAAGGATTTTAATTTCTTTTTCCACCTCATATTGTCTATCTCTATATTGTTTATTATTTACACTCCTAAACTTAATACATTCTCATCTAAATACTGCTTTCATAGTATCCCAAATTATGTTAAAGCTTATTTCCTCCCTATCATTCATTTTCCATATTTCTTCCCTATTTTTAAGTATTTGATCTTTTACCAATTTATCTTTAAATAAATTGAGATCATACCTTCAGCTTCTACTACCTTGTATATTTTTAAAGCTGTAATTCTACTATTACCTTTGCGTTATCCAGTTTTTTAAAAATTCCTACTTCTATATCATTTAAATCTTTCAATAAATTTTGTATTTCAGCCACTTTTGTGTGTTTCAGCCATTTTGTAATTCAATAAAGTTACACACACATGACATGAAACCAACTGTTGGAATACAAATATGGTCATGGGAGGGGCAAGATATGTAATGTGCCTATGGAGTGTACAAATAATGGCTGACATTTATGTTCGGGGCTTCTCCCCCTGACGTTTGGGTGAGAGAAGTCCAGCTGCCTTTTTAAATTCAATAAAGTTTCTGGAAGAATCCTGCTGGCCTGATTATTTAATTGGGATCCAACACGTGGTCACAACATTTTGCAAGAAAGATCGCCCACCCAACTGCCCTGACTCCAACTGCCAGGGGTTTTTTTAATTAAAAAAAAAGCCATTTCATAAGGAATTGGTAATTCAAAGTCATCCAGATTGAAAAGAGGTTCCAAGAAACACAGGGGAAAGAAGGGAGAGGGATGAAGGCTCCAATTTCATTTTTAGACATGAAGGGTGGAGGTCACTTCTAGTATTGCTTTCTTATGCCTTTTTTATGTCGTGCTGCCGATCAGTCCCCTTTGAAGACTTGCAGGCAGTGCTGCAATCAAGGGGTGAACAAGTAGGACTCCCATTCCAGGCCCAGAGATAACGGGGGCCCGTCGGCGCTGGGAAACAAACAGACCTCGCATGTGCAGAAAACCACGGGGGCGTGGCGCCACCGAGAAACCACCAATGTATGCATGCACAAACAGACCACGCATGCGCAGAAACCATGGGGGTGTGGCCAAAATGTGGGAGGGCATACTGGGCCCGGAAATTTCTGATGTCGGCCCTGCTTGCAGGGGCCAGGGACAGCTGTCCTTCTTGGGCAAGGCGGTGGTGGCTGCATAGCTCCAATGTGCTCCAGGTTTTTTTGTAGTCCAAGGTCGGACACTAGAAAAACTAAAAGACCTATTGAAGAAGTTAACCTTTGGGACTTCATTTATCTTCCTTTCTGGCTTCATTGCCCTCCTTTCTCAGAAGTATGTGTGCACCTGGCATTCAGCAATCACTGCAAAATAAACGAATCCTGACAGGCGGTTCAAAATAACCCATATTTCGGCAAGATAATGCAAACTTCAGTTGTGTGTCATATATTCTTCAGTCTTCGAATTGATTTGGAACCTGGCAAAACTGTCACAAATGTAGGACAGTCTACTAATCAAGATATACCCTAAGTTAGAAAGGAATATTTCTATTCCCAGGGCAGATAACTGAGTCAATTGCAGAGGGGCAGAAGACAATTCTATGGTTCAAATCAAACCCTAATTCAGCACTCAAACTAATTTTGGGACAGCCAGAAATAAAGCCTCTTAAAAGAACAGTAGCAGTAGCATTCTGAAGTTGGAAACACTAGAGCCGTTTGGCCTGAGAAATTCTGAGAGCTACAATCCTAAAATATAGTATTTTTGAATTACATTAATAATTATCCTTATATCAGAGTGTAAACAAAACAAAACCATTGTGGCATTTTAAAGACTAACTGCTGTATTTTAATGTTAGCTTTCATGGATCAGGTCCACTTTGTCAGAAATGAGAGTGAGACTTCACAGCATAAATTTATACGCATCAGGTACAGAGATTCAGAATTATTATTCCAAAAAATAATAATAATTGTGTGCCATCATGTCAATGCCAACTTATGGTCTTTCCATGGTTTTCTAGATAGAGAGGACACAGAAGACATTTTCCATTCCCTTCTTCAGGAAACATTTATGGGCTAGAACAGCTTGTAGAAGGCCACACAGGCTGGCCCTTCTGGGAAGCACAATGGGGAGCTGGAGAACTCCCAATCTCTAGCACCACAGTCAGATACAACTCGCTGAATAATTATCCACTGATGAACCCACAAGCAGTGTGGAGAGGAATGAGTATGCATCTCAAGAAATGTGGCAGCATCAAAAGGGACAGCAGACGTGACCTTCTCCAGGACAGCTGTTTAGCCGATCCTTTTGAGGAGGAGCTGCTGCTGCTTCTGCTTCCATATCTAGGCCAGATGTGAAACTGACAAAATGCAGGCACCTTTTGGTGAGTTCATTCTTCAGCTCCTTTCACCTGACCTAGTGTGAGAAAGATTAGCTGGGAACACAAGGTGGCCATTACCAAGGTACGCCCGATTCTGGTTGAAAAATACCACAGTCTTTAAGAAGGCTCTCTCTTAGTTGCATACTAACATGGAGATGGGAAGAGCTAGCATTTAACAAACATAGTCATTGCCTATTTAGAATCTAAACAGCCAGTCAGCAGGCTAAATATTTCTTTCCTCCAGCAATAACTGCTTTCTTCTCTTTACATGTGCTGAGCTCTATGTGTGAGTAGTGTATTAAAGAAATAGCTCACTGACTTCTCACTTCAGGTCAGCGAACACAATTATAATAACAAATGTGGTGCTGCAGTTCTTATTTGCTATCTGCTGTCAGCAGTGGAAAGCAGGAAATTCTCTTTCTATTGATGGCCTCGTATGAAATAAATAAATTAATCTTAAAAGTGTCTAATATTGATATTCACCCCTGGAATAATGAGATCCAATGTTCCACAGTGGGAATATTCCAATTACATGTTCTCAGAGGGAATTGTTCCCAAAGTGTTATCTAATTAACACACCTTTAGCAATTTTCACAGTAGCATAATATTTTACAGGCTTTATACAATGCCACTGAGAGAGAGACCTTACATTTGCCTGAGTTTTTATTGCCTCTAATCATCACAGGATTTGTTTGCCTTTATATAATGTTCTATGCCTCTCATTTCTTCTTCTCATACTCTCTGTTACCGGGTAGGAATTTTTAAGCAATGTTGTAATATAGGAGGAAGTAACTAGCATTCTAACTTGCAGTGAGGGCTTAGAAGAGTTCACAGCTTCAGGCAAATAAAAATATAATGAGAAGCCACATCATCTCCCTTCAAGTATTTTGCGTCTTTTCTCCCAGCTACAAGTTCAGATGAAGAAAAATTAGGTTATGTGAATCACAGTAGAGGGAGAAGGATTGGAACATGAAAAGTAATCAGTTCCAATGATAACAAATCCAGTTGGTTATGGATATAGTTGCAGTATTAAAAAGGTAACTCCTTACTTTCCCATCTCCAGTTAATATAATTACTTCTTAAAACATCTGAATGCTAGCAGCCACTTGCCTGTACTGTACTGTGAAACACATTTTTCTCTCAACCACTTTGTCATTGCTTCAATATCCAAATCAGACCCCAACCCAACCCTTGAATCATCTGTCATTTTTCCTGTATCATTTATTCAGGTATCACATTCTTAATTATAAAAGTAACTGAAACACTTTACAGATACGTGACAAAAGATACCTTATTCCTTACTGGCTGAAATCCTGTGATTAGCATAACAAAAGTCCATTCCTAGGTGGCAATTAAGATTAACTATTGTGATTCTTATAGAGAACCATAGAATCATAGAATAACTGAGATGGAAGGGGCCTTTTAGGCCACCGAGTCCAACCCCTTGCTCAATGCAGGATTCCAAATCAAAGCAGATTTGACATATGGCTGTCCAATTCTCTCTTAAATACAGTAAAACCCCTATTTACGAATAAAGTCAATTCCATAGGCTTTTGCTTAAATCGTTTTTTTATGTAACTCAAAGTAAACCCATAGGAAAAATTATTTTTTACGTAACTCGAAGCAAACCCATAGGAAAAAAGATGTTTTCATGTAAATTGAAGGCAAATCCATAGGAAAAAGAATTTTTACAACTCAAAGCAAACCCATAGGAAAAAGAATCTTTATGTAACTCGAAACAAACCCATAGGAAATCGTGTAAATCGGGACATGGTTTTAGCACAAAATCATTATGTGAGTCAAATTTTATGCAACTCAAGGCATATGTAAGTCGGGTTTTTTATTGTACTTCCAATGTTGGTGCGCTCGCCACCACTCAAGGCAGCTGGTTCCACTGTTGTACTGCTCTAACCGTTAAGAAGTTAAGAAGGCTTGATCCCTGCTGGAGTTCCTAGAAGTAAAAGCAATACAGTTCTAAAAGCTACTGCTTGCCATGCCTTGACACATAATGGTTGCTCCTTTGGGTGGTTGAGGATTAAATAGAGTCCAGTGAGATCAATCTGAGTCATCCCCAATACTCAGCAATTGGAATTTCCAGAAGACATTTTGCCTTTCATGGGAGCTTCAGCTATCAAGCTCCTTCTGCCCTGGTGCTTCCATCTTTTGCTACATTAACAGGCACCAAGCAATTTTGTTCAATGTCAGCATTTTTAACCTGCAAACCTCTGGAGTAAACTACAGCAATTAGTGGAAGTGTGTTAACCAATCTGAGCACAACCGGGACTTCTGACCTGTACCTACTATGATAAGATACAAATATCCCTGCTTTGCCCGATTTTGACTCTTCTTCTTGCAGCCTGAGCACATCCCTAATTGCAATATATTTTAAATTTCCTGTGCTGCCCATACCATATCCATTCTGAAAAGCAGGTGTAGAGTCATACTAGAATTGGAACCTAAAACATGGAATCGAGTCCTGAACAAGCATCTACATTGCCTGGAAATGCTCAGGGCCATAGCCAGGATTCTAGATATTTTTTTTTTGGGGGGGGGGGGGCGGTCAGAAGGGGCAACAACATCACACACATATATATAACATTGGCATATTGGGGTGGGATGGCTATTAGCTCAGGAGGGCTTTTGCCCCTCTGGTCCCCCTCTAGCTACGGCCCTGGAAATGTTATACAGTAATGGAGTTGAGGTGTGTTAGGTGGGGTTCAGTGCCACAATTACCAGAATCCCCCAAGTAGTCATGCTGGCTAGAAGATTCTAAGAATTCTATTTCAAAAACTAAACCCCAAAAATCTTTCCCAAATCTTTATGAGCACAGCCATTTTTATGCTGCTATACCCTGGCTCTTCGGCTATAAACAGAGATGAGCACTGAACCCTAGAGTTGGATATGACTGGCTTTCGAGTAAAGGTGACCTTTACCTTTTGCGGATTCCCCGTGCCCTCTTGGGCATGGATCGGCCCGGCAGAGGCCACTTTCGGGAGAAAGGCTCCCTGGTCCGTGGGCTCTGCGAGCAGCTAAATTAAGGGGGGTGAATAAATGATAGGGTTTGATTCACCCAATTACATGACCTGACCAGCGGTTCTACCAGGTAAGCAGATCGCAATATCCTGTGCATAATTAGACAAACACTCATCTCCCCGGCTTGGCGTAAATCCCTGGTGCAAATAGTGGCCATATTTACCCAGCCTCTAAGCCCAAAACAATAGGGCTTCCTCTGTCAATGTTTGCCCGCACTAATTAACTTCCCCTGGAGAGTTTTCCCAATTAACCTGAGTAAATAGGTGATGTGATTGACTTTTTGGTGGTGGTTTTTTCTACCTGCCTTCTGATCTATAAAAGGTGTATGTATTTCCCCAATAAAGCACTGATCTGATCTCGCTCCTGTTGCCTCATGTTGTCATTGATCAGTCTCCTCCGGGACCTAGCGCCGCCCTAGCGGTCATTCATCGCTACAACCTTTACCACTGCTCTTGCTGCAAACTCTGTGAAGCCCAAACTGGATAGTTGAAGAAAAGCCCTCATTTTTCACAGCTGATAAGCAAATAATTTGACAGGTTCCTTCCCTTAAATCAGGACTTCTCAACCTTTTAAAGCCGGGTCCAGGTCACACTCCCTCATACAGTTTTGGGGGCCGAATGGCCATTTTGCCCTTCCTCTTCTACATGGCACTTCCAGGTGTGGTGGAGGTGGGGGTGGGCCAGATTAAATGGCACCGCGGGCCACATCCAGCCTATGGGCCGCAGGTTGAGAATTCCTGCCTTAAATGGTTATCTTGACTTTATGGCAGGCTGATATTGCCAAATTGTCTTGATGATTTTTGTTTTCACAGCTCTTCAAGCACCTGGACAACTACATAGGGCACACACCCCTCAGGGGAGCAATTTTTATTTTATTTTATTTTTATTTTTTTTGGGGGGGGTGCAATTCAGGAATGAGTTATGGCCTTTTAGTCTTCCTCCACATGAATAGTTCACATTTTTTTAATAAGAATTGTATGTCACCAGGGGCGGGGAGGAATCAGGATTTTAGAGATCCTTAGTAGGGGCATGGCCAAAAAAAGGTTGGGACCCACTGATTTAGGGCATACACCCATTAAGAGGGGACAGGGACACACTAAATCCATCCTTTCTTCAATTGCTTGCAGATGCTAATACAGTCAGCAGCTCCTATAACAGCTATCTGTTATCTATCCCACTTTCTATTTATACCCCTTAACTGATAAATGTGACACTTGTGGGAAAGGTGGCAAAGAAAGTTTTAAGCAAAAATATTGGTGAGTGAAGAGCTGCTCCTGAATTTCTCAGGGATTGCAGAGAGAGAAGAAAAAGAAAAAAAGGAAAAGCAGAGTGGCACTTTTCTGCAGTGCATTCCTGCCACCTAGTGGTCAAATACAAAAAAAACAACCCAAGCAAGCCTTTTTCTAAGCCACTTCCCTTCCTAAAATTCAGGAAAAGTGTCAGGGTATGGAATGTCAGACAATTAAAGCAAATCACATTATGGCTTTATTAATATTTCAGTCACCCTGCACAGTAATAAAGACAGCACTGTACATTAGCCAAGCCACATTATACAATTGTCAGGCATTCTTGAATACAGGAGACAGTTAAATTTGCCTCTATGCCAAACTGAAAAGTCTCCCATTTAGTCAAACAGAAGTGGAGGAGCTCAAACTGGAGTGTTTATAGGGAAACATCCAGTAGAGGGATTCAGCAGGTTCGCACCAGTTCGCCAGAACTGGTAGCAGAAATTCTGGCTGGCCCTGCCCATCCAGGTTTTGAAATAAAGTAGCCCTAATTCGAGTAAAGTAGCTGGCCACGCCCACCATACCACGGCCACAGAGTAGGTAGTAAACAAAAATGAATCCCACCACTGGCAACATCTTCTTCTTTCATGTCCCGATCAATACCTGGACTGCCAAAATGAAGCCAATTTCTTGGCTTTGCTGTTGGCCAAACTTAAGTCCTTGTCAATGCATATTTCTGGCAGTAATCCACAGATCAGTAAATGAGCCAGATTCTGTATCTCTCCACATTCACACAGCATGTTGTTGTTTGCCATCAGCCCCCACTTGAGCATGTTGGTCTTGCACTTAGGGACTCTGACCCTCAGCCTATTCAGGGTCCTCCAAGTGACATAGGGGAGGTTGGGTTCCTCAGCTATATCCTCCTTTTATGTTGTTCCTTGTCCAGTGGGCTCCTTCCTCCATCTTCTAATTTGCTTTTGATCTTGCATGCCCTCAAGAATGTTGTCAACTGTGCTCATGTGTATGTGCATAGGGGAGTGGGAAGATAAGGCAGTTAATTTCAGAAGCAGGACATAATGACGAGAGATGTGTGCTGTTGTCATATCTAATGTTTCCATATTTAATGGGGATACATTAAACCAATTGGAGTATTTCTGCATTTCTGAATTGACCACAGGTTTCCTGGTCATCCTGGGGCAGGGCATCACTCAACATAGAGCTTCCCTGTTGGATCCAGGAAAGAGGAAGAAATGGGAGAGAGAGAGAGAGTGGAAAGTATAGAGATAGGCTTGCAAGATTATTTGCACCTTTCTTTCTAAATAGTCCACCCACCCCTCAGATTAACCTACTTGTTTTGATGGATAGGAGAAGAGAGAGCTGCTCTTGTCAGAAAGAACCAAAGACTTATGTGCCCGTTGCTCTTTCAAAGTCGCTCACTCATTCCTTTCTCTGTGGCTTCCTTAGAAAGTTATGAGATCAGGGTTAGTGAATAGAGCACTTGGCTCTTCAGAGCTCCCCATGAATCGTAAAATCTGTTACAGTTCAATCCATGGCCTGGCTTTGCCATTTATATTTATACATCCACATTATTTTTTGCAATGGTTTTTTTTTCTGGAGGTCTGGAAATACAAATGCCATATGGGCAGGGATAAAAATCTCATCATTATTCTTTCAAAGGGCACAGGCAAAGGTAGGCACCCTTCTGTGCAACCATATTCAGACATGGGCTAGGGCTGGTGGATGAGTGTTTTCCTATTAGTCCTGCCTACTGTTGACCAAGGAACTGCGGTGGCTTGGTGGTTAAGATGCTGAACTTGACAATTTGAAGGCCGGCAGGTCAGCAGTTTGAGACCCAAGTTCTGCACAACGAAGTGAGCTCCCATCTCTGTCCAAGCTCCTGCCATCCTAGCAATTCGAAAACAAGAAATTGCACATAGATAAATAGGTGCCACTTTGGTGGGAAGGTAAACAGTGTTCCATGTACTCCAGTGTCTAGTCATGCCTGCCATATGTCCACAGAAACATCTGCAGGTGCAGACAGTGCTGGCTCTTTGACTATCATTGGAGATGAACACCAAACCCTAGAGTTGGGTACAACTGGCTTTTGAGCAAGGGTGAACCATTGACCAAGCATTCACCCACTTGTCTTCTTCATGATTTTGTTTAATCCTTTTATTTATTTTTTACTGTCATCCTACTAGGATTTTTTTTAAAACCAAAAATTTGGACTGAGGTTTTTCAATAACTTACTAGGATTTTTAATGACCCCATTGGAATTAGATTAGATTAGATTTTCATTTGTATGCCGCTCTTCTCAGCACATGCCAACCCAGAGCGGCTCACAACAAATCAATACCAAAATAAATACAGCAATACAATATATTCAATATGTCTAACAATAGTAATAATAAAAAATACAATACAGTACAATACAATATCCCCTCCTCGGCCCTGTGGCACCCCAATAACCCCAACGTCCCCTCAACCCTCCAAGTGGGTGGGGCTTGGAGGGCAACGGCACACCTGCCTCCCATCCCCGAGCCGATGGTGTGGGCTCGGGGAAAGGCAGTGAGTCCTTGAGCGGCAGCAGCAGCAGCATCCTTTCAAGCCCTCCAAGCAGGCAAGGCAGTACCATCCCCCGTCGCAGAAACAAGCAACAGCTGCCGGGCCAGGGAAGGAGCTGGAGTGTTGTTGGCGGGGCAGCAGAGTGTTGTCGGCAGGGCAGAATTACAGTACAATATACTCAAAGGTTAGCAGAAAAGCAAAGAGAACCCTGTAGTCTTTACACAATACAAATGCAAATACTGTACAAGCAATACCTTCACCAATTATGGATTGAGCAGAATAATTATCATAAATGAGAGTGTAAAAGCCATGGTAGATGTTTATGTCAGGTTTGCTTCGTAAAGGTGAATAAACAGGCTGCCTTACTTGGTAGCTGTTGCGTGGATATCTCCTCCCAACTACTGAGACAAAGACCTGGCCCAAAAAAATCTCCATTTACCTTCCCCTCGCTATTCCCATGCTTTGAAACTCAAAGTTCTTATTCTGCTGGGGAGAAGGTAATACTGTACAGGAATGTAGCAAGTTGCCATCAAATAAAATGAGTAGAATTTAGTTTACTTGGTAGGTCTAGCCAATTGAAGCCAATTTAATAGCATTACCTAGTGGTTGGAAGCAGTTTGCAGTACTGCTGGGTTGATGTTAAGGTTCCATGCTGTATCCTTGAGTGGGTGGCGGCGGCAGCGTTTTATAGGTATCCTTGATATTTCAGAAAGACAGAGAGACCAAGTCTGGTCTTTACACACAAGATTAGCATTAGCATTAGTGATACAGTTGGTCTAAGAGAAATATTTCCCAACCTTTGGTGTTTTGTTTTGTTTTTTTGTTTTTTTTTTTTTGGTCTTCAATTCCCAAAAGCCTAAGTCAATTCCCCAAAGCACTGATCAGCCAAAGTACTGACTTATTTGTTGACTTAGGCTTCTGGGAACTGAATGTTTTATGATGACAGTGTTTTAATGTTTTATAATGGCTTTGTATGTGTTTTTATATTTTATCTGTTAGATTGTTGAGTTATGCTGTGATTATTATGAGCCGCCCTGAGTCAGCGCAAGCTGAGTAGGCAGCATATAAATTGAATGAATTGAATTGAATTGAAGTCCACGTGGATCTGATGAAAAGGAAAAACAGAAATGAGTGCCATCTGTGTACTGATATGCTCTTATCCTCAGTCAACATCTCCTTATATTCTGAATCAGTGGATCTGAGTAGCTATTGGGATAAAATAGAACTACTGTATATGTACCTCCACATCATAATTGTAAAAGGGACTGAGCAATAACCCAACCAAGACTGTTTTACGATGTTAGTGATCTATATTACAGTAAACCTATCATTGAGCCATACATACCTTAAACACCCCACCCAGACAGTCTATTCAGAAGGATTCCAAACACAATAGTATCAAAAGCCATTGGTAGGACCAAGAGAACCTTATCAGTGGAAGGTATTCTCTTGGCTAGGAGTTACCAATTTGTTTCCATTTCTAGGCCATGCCTAATTGATATGGCTCTAAATAATCAGCTAAACAAAGGAGTTATCTTTAAAAGTTTAAAGCTTCATCACCAATCTGCCCAGGAAATGCTGACAGTCTGCCTGTACTGTATGTAGGTGGTATCTTGTAGATCCAGACTTGGCTTCCTCAGGAACTGCATAACCGTCATCTCATTTGAAGAAGATATTGACTCCTTTCCCTCTAGGAGATATTGATACCCTGCTAGACATTGCCTCCCTATTAGATGCATTAAGCCACAGTCAAGTACCTAAGTGGTCAATTGAACTTGACCAAACATCTTGTTTGTGTCTTCAGTCTTCATCAATTGACAGCTACCCAATGCTACTAGACAGTGCTCTGTGTACTTCTGGTAAGCTTATGTTAATTATAGAGCTGTGTGGTGGTGGTGGTGGTGGTTGTTTATCATGTCAGAAGCACACAAAGGTGCTTTCTGGGTTGAAAGGATTTTTGGTGGAGGAACTCCACTCGGTGGAAGCTCGTATAAGGCTCCTTTCATGTCCCCAAGATCTTTTTCCACTGAAGTTGTCCATATTTATCTATTTGCAATTTCTTGCTTTTTAACAGATAGGTTGGCATGAGCTGGGACAAAGATGGGCACTCATTCCATCATGCATTACTCGGGTCTTGAACTGTTAACTTGCCGACCCGCTAGCTAACAAGGCGAGCTTCTTAGCCACTGAGCCACCGCAGTCCTGAATGACACAGGTGAAAAACATTGTCTTTTAAATGTGTGAGAATTTTATATTAGTGCGTTACTGAGACAGTTTACCCAGTGGCATAAATTATGGAAGGCTGTGGACTACTCAGAAAGGCTCCACTAGATGACACTGAGAAGACATGATGATGATTGATAAGAACTTTCTCTTTGCCATTGTCATTGCCATAGATTGACCATGAGCATGGTAACAGAGATATGCTTGGTCATTTCTGTTGGTTTAAGGTTTGAGGCATAAGTCTTCCTCTATCTATTTGCTCTTAATCTTCCCTCTTACTTTATTGTCCTTGGCCCAGATTTATATCAAGATAATGCCTGGGCTCTGCTCAAAGGGAGGAGGATGTCTACCCCAGCCCTCTGGAACCTCCTTCCATCAGAATTGCTCCTCCAGTTGGAGCTACTCCCCTTCAGGAAGATGTTAAAAACCTGGCTCTGCCAATAGGTGTGGGCCACATTTGGCTCCACATCTCAAGCCCGTTGGCTTTTTTAGCCTGCCTGTTGTGGGATTGAGCCCCCCCTCTTTCGTTCTTTTGTTCTCTGATAAGCCTGTTTTACTGTGGGTGGAGGGAGGGTTAGGGTAGCTTTTAATGATGATGATGTTGGTTTTTTTATGTGTTTTAATTTTGCTTTTAGATGAGGTTTTTATGTAATTGTTTTATTGGTAATGGTTTTATCTTTTTTGTATTGTACATATATGTATATTTTTCTGTTGTTGCTGCCCTGAGTGGTGCATTGCACTAGGAGGGCTGGGTAGAAATCTAGAAAATAAATAAATAAATAAGTCAGCTACACAATTTATTCCATAGACTGCCCAGGCCTTGAGACAAGTGACAGTCATTTAGTTAGAAAAATTCTGCAGGACTCTGGAATCTCTCAAAATTCACTAGCCTCAAATGGTAGGCTTTTTAAATAGGCCAGTTTTGTAGATGGAAAAACCCAGCAAGACTCACAACAGGACATGACCCAGCCATGATACTTTCCCATTATCCTCTTGTCTACCTGAGGATGTCAAACAAAGCATGTGCTCTGTTAATTCCACCATTGGTATTGGTTTTCATGGTGGCCATGAAACTATCTGCCACAACAGATACTTCTAGATGACACCAGCTTGGGGAAAACTGTATTAGAGTACTTCCATTCTTTAAGAAGCAAATTTATATATGTAAATTTGTCCTTGGTGTTTTTAAAGCAGCATCTTACTGACAGATGCACGTTAGAAAGCATGCATGTGGTTCTACACATTATGTCCCACACTGATTGCCCATTTATTTCCAGGCTTGATTCAAAATGGCAATTATTGCTTATAATTATCACCTTGCTTGGTATCTGGGCCCTTGAAGACTATAATCTCCCATCAGCCCCACTCCAACCTGGCCATTGAAGGTCTCATTCCCATATTTACCATCATCAATTCTAAAGTCTTGCTTCAGGTGCCCCTGGTGACAAGCTTAGCTGGAGGCTATCAGAAGCACGGCTATCTTGCTGGTAGCACGGACTTTGTACAGGGTGGCCCATAAGTCCCTACCCAGCCACAGAGAAAGTAGGGCTCTGCTGAGGGAGGGAGGAAGTGCTCCAATTGGGCTGCCGGGCAGAGGGGCAGAGTGAACTCTATGCTGGGAGGAGGGAAGAAACACTTCCATTGGACTGCTGGGCAGAGGGGCGGCGGAGAGGATGGGTAGGGACTTATGGGCCACCCTGTATAATACTTTTCATATAACTTACCTAACTCTTGCAAAATTTACCAAGTCGCAGAAATCTTCAGAAATCTTTTGGGACTAGCACAGAGTCTACTTCAGGTGAATAATTCTTGGTTTCTACAGGAAGGAAGTTTCTGTTTTTAAGATTGTGGACTGTTTTCAAAAAAGATACAATACACTGGTTTTTAACTGTGTGCACTCCAGTGTGTAGTCATGCCTGCCACATGTCCACGGAAACATTTGCAGATGCAGACAGCGCTGGCTTCTTGGCTATAAGCAGAGATGAGCACTGAACCCTAGAATCAGATACAGCTGGCTTTCGAGCAAGGGCAACCTTTACCATTACTTTAATTTTCCTGAGCATACCTGTCAACCTTCCCAGATTGGCCAGGATTTCCTGATTTTCGGCGCCGATTTGCACCATTTCCCGCCCGTAGCTGCCAATACCCCGGAATTGGCAGCGGGGGAAAAGAGGTACTGCACATCCCTTCTGTGCAAGTCACATTCTACGCATGCGTAGAAGGCTTTTACGCTTGTGTATAACTCTTTTACGCTTGTGTAGAACCCTTCTATGCTTGCGTAGAAGGCTACACAAGTGTAAAAGGGTTCTACGCAAGCATAAAAGCCTTCTACGCATGTGTAGAACGCGACTTGTGCAGAACCGTTGTGCGCAGGTCCCGGATTGTCCAGAGCTGCGGTTGACAGGTATGGTCCTGAGTTTGCTACTGGCTCTTGGTAAAATAAATGATGACAGCACCTCCTTGTGGGCAGTTGCATCAAATAGAAAAGGACATGAATAACTGATCTGGCTTATTTGGCCCCACAGGGGCAGATCCTGTCATCATATGGTATTTTGTTGAATTTCCCAAATAGGAGTTCAGGTTGCAACACGTTAAACCTTGCCAAAGAGAAAGCCCTACACTGCTGATAAGAGGTCAGATTGCATAGATAGGAGGCCATATGGGTATGTTGTGGTAGGATGCCTAGCCTCAGAGGGGAGGTTTTGTTGGCTGCACCACAGAGAATCTGAATCTATATCCAAAAGTATTTGCTTAATTAGTCTGAAGACCTCTGGGGCTGCAAGTAGTGCCATAGACTCCACCGCTAGGCCTAGGGATTTGAGTTTTGTCTCATTTGAGGCAAGCCAGCTGGATGATTGAGACTCCATAAGGAAGTGACAAATGAGCTGGGGGGTCAGTATTGAATAGTTGGTGTAACCAACATTTGAAGGTAATTAGCCAAGCTTTAGTTTCCAGGAGGTACTGTCCTATTTCTAGGCATAGTGCAGCATAGGGGACCAATCAGGTACACCAAAGATTTTCTGCAGGAACCTAGATTGGGGTAGTTCCAAGGAGTGATCCATCAAGGTGTGCCAGATTGGGACCCCATATAACCATTGGGAACAGACTTTGGCATTAAATACCCTAAGCGCAGATGGGATGTATTGGTGTCTCTGTTGTAGAAGAACCAGGTTATAGCCAAGGCAGAATTTGATGAATTTATTACAAAGCCTCAGTGGATGGCCCAGCTAACATTATGATGGAAATGAATGCTGAGATATTTAAAACTTTTTGCCTGTTCTACATTATTGCTATTGATGTTCCGGCTCGTAGTTCTCCCAAGATTTGGAAAAAACAAAGAACTTGGATTTTTCATAATTTAAAATGAGTCTATTCAACAAAAATAGTCAAGGCACAGGTTCAAGAGGCTTTTAAGGCCAACGTGAGAGCAAACCAGGATGACTGCATCATTGGCTAATAAGAGCAAGAGAACATGGTGGGAGCCCAGTCTAGGACTATGGCAATCTATGGTTGATAAGCAAGTCATTGAGGAATATTTTAAGTAAAAAGGGAGCCCAAATGCAGCCCTGTTTGACCCCTTTATTCATTGAAATTTTAGGGTTTAGGTCCCCAGTGGGGGTAGATTTGACCTGGGAAGCAGAGCTTCATAATTAGAAATAGCAGTCTCTTGTCAATGTTTAGCTTGGCCAATTTGTCCCAAAGGAGCACACCAAGAATAAAAACTAAGGCCTCCTTTAGGTCTAGAAAAGCGGAAAAAAGCTTGACATTTGCCTTCACACTGTACTTGACGGCCAGATGGTTAAGAATGACACCATGGTCCAGAGTGGATTTCCCCTGGCAAAAACTAATTTGTTCAGGGCCAGGGATTCCATTGAATAGATGAGCTTGTTCACTAGATGTTTGTCATAAAGCTTGCCAATAACTGAGAAAAGACTTATTGGTCTATATTTGGCAGAGGATAAGCAGTCTCCCTTTTTGAATATGGGGACTAAAATTGAATTCAACGAGGCTGCTGGCATACAACCAGTTTGGTCGGCCATGGTGGAAAAGGCAACCAGCAAGGTAGCCCACCAATCTAGAAATGTTTGCAGAAGCTGGGGGGGGGACTGCACTGGGGCCAGAAGCTTTACCCTGCTTGAGTTGGGCAATCAGTGCTAAAACTTCATCAGTAGTCACTGGTGGCCAAGGCAGAAGATTTGCTAGTAGAGTTTCCACAGGAGACAAGTCCTTAGTCCCATCCTCATAAAATATTAATTTAATTTAATAGATTTATATACCGCCCCATCCAATGGACTCTGAGAGGTGTATATATACTTAAGTAATGATCAATAGCCATGGTAAGTTGGGAATTTAATAGTGGAAATCTGCTTTAAAATGTAGATCATTTCTACATTTTAAAGCAGGTTTTAAACAGCTATTGAATCTCAGGAACTCAAATGGCACACCTGGCCCCGCTGGGGGCGAAGAGGCTTCCCAGCCACACCACCGGCCGGAGCCCTGGGCCCCACCCCCCTCGCCCTAGGACTTAAAAGGCGAGGGGGATGCCGGGCGGAACACCCCGCCGCACACCTGGCTCCGCTGGGGGTGAAGAGGCTTCCCAGCCACGCCACCGGCCGGAGCCCTGGGCCCCGTCCCCCTCGCCCTAGGACTTAAAAGGCAAGGGAGACGCCGGGCGGAACACCTCGCTGCACACCTGGCACCACTGGGGGCGAAGAGGCTTCCCGGCCACGCCACCGGCCTTAGCCCTGGGCTCCGCCCTCCCCTCTCGAGGGACTCTGAAGGCATGGGAATTTGTGGGTGGTTTAGCTGATTTGTATTTATTGCATTTTTGTATTGTAGTTGGTGTAATACCATGTACTGTTATGTAATTTTGCATTGTTGTTTTGCTTGTAAAACCGTATTTTGCTTTGTATTGGTGCTATATGGTATTTCTGTATTTCTGTACATTATGCATTGTGAACCGCTTTGGGTTGTCTGCTGGACGAGGAAAGCGGTATATAAGAATAAGAATAAATAAAAATAAATAAATAAAAACTCAAGGGTAAAGAATAACAGCTTGTTTTTCTTGGTTAAAATGATAAAGGCTTTAAGGACTCTTTAAGAGTTGTCTAGTCCAGCATTTTGCTCATACAGTGGCCAACCAGTTGTTTAGGTTGGACACAAGCATGATGTGAGAGCAAGAACGCCCACTCTTTTATATCCCCAGTTTCCACTATTCCGGGACCTACTGGGTGTTCCTGAAGGTATTCAGTTATTATGACAAGTAGCCATTGATAGCCTTTGTCATCCTCCAGTTTCTCTCCTAACAGAAGTTACACATAATTGTGTCTATTTTCACTCTGAACGCATCATCAGCAATAAAGAATGATAGTGTTATTTTCAAACCAGTCTCCAAGGCTCTTCAACCAAGAAGTTATTTTCTTTCCTCTGTTCCTTTTTCAATTATTTAACCTTGAACCTAACTTTTTATATCTTACTGCATGCTTTGTGCATTTTATGAGTTCTTGGTTTTTAGTAAGCATTTATTCATTGTACTAAATCTAAGAAATTCTTAGTATCATGATACACAACCCACTTTTTTTTTAAAAAAAATACTTTCCTGTGTTAAATTCTTGCTAATAACAGTAAAACCTAGAATACATAGCACTGTAGATGTACATTTTAGAAGCTCATTTTGATGCATATTCCTTTCTTCATCTTAAGGAACCTGCTCCAGGCACTCTGTTCTGATTTTTATCACATGGCTATGATCCTATTGTTCATACAATCGAATTCAAAGATACTTATTGTTATCTTTATTCTTCACAGACGTCTATCCCCTTTTACCTGTAGTCATACATATTGGCAACCATCACTTCTTGTGACAAATGAAATCCACAATTTATGTTTCCTATGAAGTATTACCATTTGTCTGCTCTGAATCCCCCCCCCCCCTTTCTTAAAGAATTGTAAAGTTGGGACTCCAGCAGACCAAACCCAGCAGACACAATAAAATAATGCACCTAACACATCTTTAGCAGATAGACATCTGGATTCTAAAAAGCACCACATTCCAAGGCAGTCCAATTCCACTTACCTTCATTAAAGTATTATTCTACTACTGTATAATGAAACTTTTGCCTTAGTCTACTTTCTATTTAAGAAAATGTAAATAGGGGACATGATAGAAGTGTATATAATGTAGTTCACAACCTTTATCATGTCTCCTATTTACATTTTCCTAAGTTGAAAAGTCTCAAATATTAAAACAGGAGTTGTTCCTTTCTTGCCCCTTTCTTCCAGCTGCACAGTATCACTTTTAAGATGTGGTGACCAAACGTTAAACTAGTGTTACCCCAATTCTGAAATTACCCTTATTATTATTATTATTATTATTATTATTATTATTATTATTATTATTATTATTATTATTATTATTATTATTATTATTATTATTATTATTATTATACTTTTATTTCCAATAAAAATACTTCTCTATTTTTATTTGCCATCCACTTCAAGGTTAGACTTCCATACGCACCAAGCACCACACTAACATGCACTCACTCACAACACTTTGCAGGTAAATGACTACAAAGACCCATTTTTAATCATTTTTCAGAGGGTCACAATTGCGATCCCTTGAGCTCCGCAAAATTCTTGAATAGGAGTAGGCCGGGCTCCACTCTGGAAGTGGAGCTCCGATCGAAAAGCATATGCAATTGAATTAGAGGTAGACTAGGCCTCGCTTCTCGAGCGAGGCCGAATCACTCATGCCGGCTTGAGGGGAGCAGACAGCTCCGGTAAAATAAGAGATGGTAGTCTGGGCCTCAGTAGTAAACAGGATTTTTTTAAAAAAAAATCAAAGCTGAGTAGACCGGGGCTGTTCAGAGAACAAAGGTAGAGTGCCCCAACTTTGAGAACGATTTTTTTAAAAATAAGGGACAAGCACAGTAGACCACCCCGCATTTGAGAACATAATTTTTTAAAAGTAAAGGACGGTAGACTGGGAAAGTCCCTCAGACTAGCACAGTGTCCTCAAATAACCTACTAGCTCACATGAATGGGAATCCAAATATGGCACTTCAAAGACATCAAAGGCTGGGTGGTTGTAACAATGTATCCAGTCTGACTGAGTCAATCAAGGCTTCAAATAGCTTGAAAGAAATAGGTACTTTCTAAGGATTCTTCGATAGCACCGTAAACAGAAAAAAAATAGAAAAAATTCAGAGCGATAGGGGAAGACGGCGGGAGAGATTTCACATCAAAAGTTAATACTTTAAATGCTGAATTAAAGTATAAAATAATTATTAAAAATCATGTCTTCACTCCTGGAGCCTGGCTGACCCCCAGGATCGGTTGACTGGTCAAGGGCCAGTGGCAGAACAGATCGGGGAAGGTCTCTTCGGGAATTAAGACAAAAAAGTTTGTTTCTTCTTGATTGGCTGCAGCTTAGAAAGTGTGGGCTTTTTGAAATTGGATTTCTCCCTGTCTCTTCTCTTGCCTAAAAGTAAAGCGTGGCTGCAGCAGCGGCAAATCAAATTTAGGCTTTAAAATACTTTAAAGTAATCATGGTTTGAATAAAAATGCAGTTTTCCCATCTTTGGAGCCATGCTTGACCATAGGCATACCAAAATTAACTCTTTGATCCCTGATTGATCTTTAATTAGTGGTTGCAATTAAATGTTTCAAAAATCATTAGAAATATTGTAAAATGGTACTAAAATGTTCTATTTTTTATTTCCAAAGCAGGAAACTTTCACGTTTCCATTAATTTGATCCTGCCTCAGTAGTAACCCAAAAGATTTACTGCACTCCACAGGAAGCATTCAATTAACACCTGATGCCCAGAGGGATACACACCTATCTCTCCTTCCTAAAAGTCTGCAAAGAAAAGAACTACATTCTTGTTTGTCTGAGGATTATTCTTTTGTGTGTTTCTCTCGCGTCTTTGTTTTACCATATGTACATAATGCTAGTTAGTTTTTGCCTGGAGATAGGATAGGATTATTTGGGTGGGAAATGCAAAGAGATTCACAAAGTGAAGTCCATTGAAATTCATCAAAGTGAAGTCCATCGATGCTGATTGGTCAGTCGGACCTCTCGCTTCAGACGTGCAGCGTTTCTGATTGGTTCATGTCTTCAAGCCAAGCGTGTTCATTGGGGGCAAGCTCAACTTCACTCTGCTATTGGTTAATGTATTGAGACTTGTCTCCACCTAATCCCCAACCTCCTCCCTCTATCTTTTCCTTGAATTTGTAATCTTTTAGCAAATACTATCATTTACATAAAAACGTACTATTGTAATTAAAAATTGACTTATTTACCTATGAAATAACAGCCTACTGCTAGGTTGTTTTCTTTGTAAAAAGCTTTATTATAACTTTAGATAGATGATAGGATTAGTCTGTGTAGAACTGTGTATAAGGACGTCGCGATGTTGGAACCTCAGCTCTCTAGCTCACACTTTCAAAATGTAGTTAGGGAAGCTCACGTTTAGATTTTTGTAGCAGGCAAAAAGTTGTGAACTGTCTTTGACCAGTAGCAGGCCACTGTTGATTAAATGCATATTCAATAAACCATTTTTATTTTTGCCTGAAAGTAAAGTTTCTGTGGTTCTTGAGGGGCTCCACCAGTGGAAGAACTTTTTAAATTCGGAAATGCACCTCCAGAGCTCGCAGGTCTTCCTATGACAAAGAAAAAGGGGATAGCTATTTTCAGGTAACGCAAGAACCCAAAAGTGATCACACCATTGTATAAAGACATTGCAGTATTGGTAGCTTTACTTCCCAGTCCTTTCCATCTGATTCCAAACATGGATTTTGCATTTTTCATACAAACTACCTTTTTCACCAACCTTCCTAAAACTTTGATTAGTCATTACCAGCTTATGAAACTCCAGCCATACACGTAATATATTTTATATTTCTTTGCTCTTTCGTTCATGGCTGAATATTTAACAATATGAAAGCAAGTGATGTTAGTACCAGTTAGGCACTATTTGCATATAAGCTTCTGAAGCAAACATCTATTGATATTCATTAATAGATATTTGCAGATTCACAATTTATGTATTAGAAAACTGTGAAATGTTTGACATTGGATATGCCATCAAGTTAAATGTGGAATAAGTGGCTTTTCTATTATAACTTACATTGCCATTTCCCCAGTCTCAGCAATCATGAGCAGCACTCATTTCTAAAGATCAGCAAAACATGCAAACTATATTCAAATGTTACTGAAACATATTTGATTTATTTTGTGCAATCAAGCACAACTCCTTCCCCTACATAGTACTATGAGCTATCTACGTGTAGCACCCTAGCACGCAATCTGTGTAACCTTGTCACACTTTATTGTATAACCACATCATATGTGTAGGTTCTTCTCTTTATACATTGCTTTTTGTAATAAAATAGGATCTATACAGATTGAGATTTGTGGTATCTCAGCATTTTTCTCAAAACTGTGGTAACAAAGATGCATCACCTGAGACTTCTTGTCTGAGCTGAAATAAAGACAACTTTCTTCCCCACTGAATACACAGCTGCATATTATCTCCTGCTTTTAATATCCTTCCCTTCTTGTCAGCAACACTGACTTCTTCTTGGATTTGTTGGTAAATACCTCTAAGTAACCTTGCCAGAGTTTTCTCAGTCCCATCTGAGTTTGATGTGATTTCAAGTTGTAAGATACAGTATCATCAATTGTTATACTGTAGGGATATGGAACTGTGACACCTAATAGCAAAGAGGAAGGATTCTTCTTGTACATTTACAATTACTTTATTCAGAAACAGTTCAGAGCAGGGAATCAGTTATTCAAAGTGTGCCAAGCCTTTCACTGTTATGCATTAGTCCAATTAACATACCCATATGATATGCAGGAGAACTGAGGGAGATGGGGGAAATGATAGAATGTGAACACAACTTAATTTGTACCAAAGTAAGCCATTGAGCTGTTTGAAGTGGACCTTTTATCTTTTTACCAGTGATACTCACTGATATAAAGCCTCAATCAGCATAGAGGACTGCTCTGACTCATTGAGAGGTAGAAAGGAAAGTGGGCAAGCAGTGCTGGCAGGTAATAAAATGGTGGCTCCTGATTTGGCTGCAGACTCCTTGCTCATGGTCACACATGCTCTGGTCACCTCTAGACTAATTACTGTAATGCGCTCTACATGGGGCTGCCCTTGATGACCATTCGGAGGCTGCAACTGGTCCAGAATGCAGCTGCTTGGGTGGTGCTGGGGTGCGGGCGCTATGCCCGCTCCTCGCCACTGCTCTTGGAGCTGCACTGGTTACTAGTATGCCTCCGGGTGCAATTCAAGGTGCTGGTAATTACCTTTAAAGCCATATATGGTAGTGGGCCAGGATATCTAAGAGACGGCGTCACCCCAAGAACATCTGTCCGTCCAACCAGAGTGGACCGGAGGGGCTCTCTAACTGTACCATCTGCTAGAAGGACTCGTCTCTCTAGCACAAGGAGGAGGGCCTTCTCTGTGTCCGCACTAGCCCTTTGGAACCTCCTGCCAACAGTTACAGCTGCAGACGGAATTGCTGCTCTTTAAGAAAGAACTGAAAACCTGGCTGTCAGGGCAGGTGTAGGGCACCGAGGGAGGGGCTGACCCCCACCTGCTGCTCATATAATCAAGATTCCCTATCTCTTTTAATGGATGGGGTGGGTGCGCAAATTATTTTAAATTATTCTGAATTTTAATGGGGTTTTTAAGGGTTTTTAAAGGGTTTTTAATTGTCTGATGTTGTTGTTGACTGTTGTTAGCCGCCCAGAGTTGTTGCTGAGTTGGGCGGCAATAGAAATTTGAGGAAATAAATAAACAAATAAGATTGCAAGGAGGGGAAGGCTGTCCAGATTAAAACCTGCTGATGTAATAGCAAAAGCAAGGCAAGACAATTAAGAAAATTGGAGAAGAACTAATTTCCAATGTCTATCACCTGCTAAATCTAGGTAAACCTTTCAAAGAAGATAGCCTATCAGCAATCATCCTGTTATGCAATTTATAGGGATGCCCCATAAGCACCATGGTCTGTTAAGTCATTAGGACTGCAATTGTCTATACCAACACAAGCACAGCGTAGATTTCATTAGACATTTCTTTCAAATCTCATTTTCTGTTTCCTAAGCAAACAATATTTTTGTAAAGGTAAGGCTGTTTTCCATGAAATTTTTGTTCATCTTTGAATAGACTTGCTGATCAATGAACACTGCTATTTAAGTAACATAAAATTGTGGTGGCTTTGAACAGCCAAGTACTATTTTTCTAAGAATGTATCTTTTGTTACTGTCTGGTAACGCAAAACATGATGATAAAAGCTGCTGAACATAGGGAAGCTTTCATGTGAAAACCTGACTCTCATTTCTTCGCTAGGTTCTAAGATGACATCTGCCTGTAGCAACTGATACATGTATTTTGTTAACCCACAAAGCTTCATTTCACTCGGATGTCTTAACATCTAATTCAAAAACTACAATACAACTAGCAGCATAAAATCATGCAAAATGTTACACACATAAAAGTAGATCAATCCTGTATACTCATTGCTCAACTATAATATCACATGATGTCTTGGATATCTGAACAATCTATCTCAGTTAATAACAGTATATCTATATAATCAGTGGTGGGATTCAGCATGTTTGCAGCAGTTTGCCAGAACTGGTAGCAGAAATTCTGGCTGGCCTCGCCCATCCAAGTGTTGAAATAACGCAGGGTTTTCCCCCTGGCCACGTCCACCATACTACTCCCACAGAGTAGGTAGTAAAAAACTTCGAATCCCACCACTGTATATAATGCCTGTGATTTCACATCTTTTGTAATACAGTGCATTTCAATGGAGTCCATTAACAAGTACAACTGTCATTCACAATAACGTTGCACGAGCAAACATGAACCTAAGTAAAAGTGAAAATAATATTTACAGTACTATCAAAAATGGTATCAGCATAGATCTGCAGCTCTAGTCCTTTCATTTGGAAGCAAAACTCATTGATTTAGACTGATTCATATTTTATTCGGAATCATCCAGGCACCGTGTGAGCCAGATTACAGCAAATGTATAGATTACTAGCTTGATTTGAAGAAGGGAAGATAAAAACTGGCAGGCTACCTAGTTGCAACAGCAAACTAGCTAAGAAAAGAACTACAGAGTCTGACTGGAGGGAATGGAAGGGGAAGTGTCCAAGTATAACAGTTATCAATGTAGCACAAAACCACATCTTAGAATTACAGCAAAACAGAAGAAAGGAAGTTGTGGACCTTTATCTTTTTACGTAATCACCATTATGATTGTCTATGCTAGCTGGGGCTAGTAGAAATGGAAATTTGACAGCATCTGGAAGGCTATGTATCTCCCCCCCCCCCCCCCCAACCACACACACACACACACACACTATATAGAGGGAAAACCTAAAATATCAAGAAAGCAAAGTTGAGAACATCCATAAAACTTAAAGTACAAGTAACATATACTATTACACCCACCAAAAAGTTTGAGAAATTTGTAATATTTGGGTTGGGGAAAGGAGTGGCCAACATCAGAACAAGTAAGTGCATAATAATATTTTCAGTTTATTATCTTTGCCACAGTACAAATATTCACAAACCAAACAACCGTTATCTGCCAAAGTATGTAAACAAGTGCCCAGTTTTAAGTTTGTGAATGTTTTCAAAAGTCTTTCAAAATCAAGTCTTGACTTTTATAACTTGCATGTAGGAATCAGGAACATCCTTTCTTAGTCTTGTCTTTTTTCTTCTTCTTACCCTATAATCTGTCCAATGCAGAAAAATCACAGTGAAAGCCCTAGATAATATTGATCTTTACAACAGGATCCAATCCATTAGGTTACTAAATGCATTTGAGTAAGCATTCTGTAGAAGAAACGAGGTTCCAGCTCCAGAAATAAATGGTTAGAAATGCTAGACCTAATATAAATGACCTTTAAAAACAACAGTAAACCAACCCATATCTTCCACCATTGTACAAAGTCTAGACTTTCACTTGTGAAGATACTTTCCAGTCAGGAAAACAGTAGTGCAATTTAAGTAGTTTACTTCATTTAAGTTATTAATGTCCAATATGCAAATGCCACCGCTTCTGTGGAAAGATAAGAAGATGCTCTTGGTAAACAAGGAAAAAAAACTTTGGCAAGCCCGCGCAGGCTTACAAGTCCATTAAAGCTTGTGTTAAAGTGTTGTAGGGTTTTTTCTTTTGTTTTTAAAAGGTTTTGTATATAAACTAAAAAAAAAGGGAGAAATAAATAGACCAATGACTGTAAACTGTCTTGAAATTTTAAATTTCTCACCGACAGCTGGCAAGTTGCCTTTAAAGTCATTTAAACAAAAAAAGAAGTAGACTCAAGAGGATTTCCTGCTCTGGCACCGAAATGTGGGAAATGTTGATAACTACATTCTTAATTTTAAAAAAATAATAAAACAACAATGAATGCCACTTTTAAGCACCTTCTCCAGTAGCCTCATTTTGACTTTTTCTTGAAGAGACTTTTTATTTTGGAGGACTTTTTGTATCGTTCCCCATTCTGACAGAAGTCTTGTGAAGTGCTACTTATCCGAGGAGGAGCAGAGGGTTCGTGAACAGCTTTGCTTTCACTGCTGGTGGATGAACATGAGGTGTGGCGAGGCTTGGGGGCTTGAGCCCCACAGGAGAGCTGGTTCATGCTGCAAGACTTCTCGAGAATGCCATTGTACACTTTGCTTGCTGGACTAAAGATCATACTTTTCGTTTCTGTCATGCCAACACAATCAGGGGAACCCCTGGAAATGTCAGCTGTTACCGAGGAAGAGTCTCCCGTAGACGACTCTTCTAATGAGAGTTCCTCCCGTGATATTTTTTGAGGTGACAGGGGCTGATACATTTCAAGGCTTGAAGGAGGCGATTGCTTCCTTCCAACAGAGGGATTGAAGGAGTCACATTCAGAAGCGGTATCTTGTACTTCCCTGAAGCAAAGACAGGAAAAAAACTTAATGAGAAACTGTTTCATTTAAGAATTTTTAAAATCCCCTACACCTTGCAGAGGCTCAAGTGGTTAAGACGCTGACTGGGAGGTGGAAGGTCAGCAGTTCAAAACCCAAGTACTGCATGACGGAATGAGCATCCATCTCCGTCCCAGCTCCTGCCAACGTAGCAGTTCGAAAGCAAGAAATTGCAAATAGATAAATAGGGACCACTTTGGTGGGAAGGTAAACAGCATTCCATGCACTCCAGTGTCTAGGCATGCCTGCCACATGTCCACGGAAACGTCTGCAAATGCAGACAGCGCTGGCTCTTCAGCTATAAACAGAGATGAACACTGAACCCTAGAGTCAGATAGAACTGGCTTTCAAGCAAGGGTGACCTTTACCTTTACCCCTTGAACAGTGAAATGAAATTTCATCCCATCAACACATTTAGAAAAGGATATGATTGAAGAAAAAAATGCATTACGCCTAAAGTGTTCCAATTCAAGAAATCACAAAGACTAAAATGAATAACTAAAAAGTGAGGAGGAATGTGTTTTAAATTAAAAGTGCAGCTGACAAACTTTAAAATAACCCACCTCTCCTCTTCTTTCACTAGAAGGATGGAACGGCTATTATAATGGCTGTTAAAACACATGCATTTTTTTTTTAAAAAAAGGAAATAGAAAGTGTGGGTTCTATTTCAAAACTGATTTTTTTACTCAGGCCAAGTAAACTAAATTACATAATTCATCAACCAAAAATTGTACCATTAAATCAACTAAAACGTTATCAAGGCATTTGGAAAAGGGTTAAAACATGAAGGCAGGGAGCATGCTGGCACTGGCTCTCTTCATACTCATTCTCCTCAACTGGAAAACAATTGTGTGAGGGGAAAGCCTCTGCTCCATGTGAAGTTTCCCCACATAATCCAGTATCATGTAAAACCACATGGAGATTCATCCATACAGTTAGTGCAGCATTTCCCACACTACATTCTGTGGCATTCCCAGAAGCCTATGTCAGTACATTGGCTGATCAGTGTTTTTGCGGAATTGACTTAGGCTTCTGGGAATTGAAGTCCAAAAATGAAAGATTGGGAAACACTGTAAGTAATAGTGTCGTGATGGCAAACCTTGGCACTCCAGGTGTTCTTCAGCTTCAATTCCAAGAAACCCTGATCAGCAGGAGTGCTGACTTGGGCTTCTGGTAGTTGAAGTCCAAGAACACATTAGACGAGTTCATGGAGGACAAGGGCATCAATGGCTATAATTATGGATACCTAAGGACAACCTTCGGGTTGGAGAGATAGGCAGGATATCTCTCAATGCCATTTCCAGGGAATCCTAAGCAGGTGAAGGCATCTGCTTGAGACTCCCCCTGAAGCAAATGGTGAGCCACTGTGTGAGACAGAATGCTGGACTGGATGGGCTGTTGCCTGTTCCAGCAAGGCTGTTCTTATGTTCTTATAACACCTGGAGTGCCATGGCTCGCCATCGCTGTGATAGTGGAAAGACTTCTCTCTACACTCTCCCTCTCAGCATAAGGAAGGAGGAGCATGTGTGGTACAGGGCTAATGTGCTTCTCCTTATCACCAGTTTAGTTTATACCAATATTGAATGCCTGAGTCAGTAATATCTATTTCATCAGACATAATAAATAGGTACAGTACAGTGGAACTCTGGATAACGACAGCACCAGATAAAGACAAATCCGCATAACAATGCGTTCGTTATGCACCACATGATGCTCCGCATAAGGACGAAATAATACCAAAAAAACGTCCTTATGCGGGGCATTTGGTATTGATGCTCCGGATAACGACTTTTTTTGGCGTTTTCCCCCCGCCCTTATGTGGAGCATCTTCCATAGGGATTGCATAGCGTCAAAATCCGGATAACAACACAACTTGTGGAACCAAGTTTTGTCGTTATCCGGAGTTCCACTCTATATGAGAAAATATGTCCCATTCCACAATTTATCAGATTATAAAATGGGCACAAGTGATCTATCCTTTCACCTTTTCACATCAAAATGCATTTTATAGATCGATTGTTCATCCTAGGTAGCTTTGTCTTGTATAGGTAAAGGGTACCCTTGCTCAAAAGCCAATCATAACCGACTTTAGGGTTCAGTGCTCATCTCTGTTTTGTAGCCGAAGAGCCAGCACTGTCTACTTCTGCAGATATGTCCATGAACATGTGGCAAGCATGCCTAGACACCGAAGTGCACAGAATGCTGTTTACCTTCCCACTGAAGTGGTCCCTATTTATCTACTTGCAATTTCTTGTATACTGGGTCGCGAAATTCTAAAGCTGGGTGAATGTCTCAAATATTTCTGCATTTCACTCATGCCAAGGTTCTGGCCACTGTAATATTTATTGCTCACAAACTGGACTAAGCTAAGCTACCTCATGCAATTACATAGATGACCAGCCCCAAACAGCCTCCTCCATTAGTTTCACAGCAAGTTATCAATTTATTAACTCAGCATTCATGGCTTCTACCCTGGGTATCCTTGTAGTTTGTACTAATTACAGCCATCTGTTTGTAATAATACATGAGTTCCTCTGGGAAAGGCTAACAAACCTATTAAGAACAGTCTCTTCATTATTTGGTCTGCGTACCAACAGCTGTAAGGCCACACATACATGCCATGGACATGGTGGAGGGCGGCACAGCGTTCAAAATCATTTCTAACCCAAAGGAATATACTCATTTGCATACCATTGCTTGTCAGCAGTGAAGTAGATGGCCTCTTCCTCCTCCTCTGTGCGATAAGCAGCAGGGCAGCTTGACACTGAAAGTATGTCTGGATCTGCAGACTGCAAAGCAACTTGCATAGGTGGAGGGTGTTGTATTTGTGCTGTGTGTTGCGACTGAGGAGATGATGGCACTACATTTCTCCGGGAACGACACATGCTACTGCTCCTGGCTAAGGTGCTAGTTTTTACAATGGACCCTGAGAACAACAGCAGAGAAACACGTTATTCAAAATCAAGCAACATCTCTTTATTATCAACCGCATCATTCCTCTATTCCAGGGATTTTCAGCCTGCGGCCTGTGGCACCATTTCATGTGGGCCCCCCACCCCCTCCACTACACCAGGAAATGATGTGGTGGAGGAAGGGCAAAATGGCCATCCGGCCCCCCAAACTGTCTAAGGGAGCGTGACCCAGCCCCGGCTTTAAAAGGTTGAGAACTCCTGCTCTGTTCCATATGAACAATTGAATGATACCATACTAATGGTTCTGAGAAGTCTATCTGAATAGGCTGTCACATAAATCATGAGAAGCAACAGAGATACAATTCATTTTAATCGTATATAATCTGTTTTTCCTTCTCATGTATTAATCTATATTTAAAATCTACCAGCAAATGAGACATGCAAGGGCACGGCAGGTGTGAAACTGACCTTCCTTTGATAGAATCTGACAGGTTTGGTTACCATTTTAAAGTCTTAGTAGAGAAGGTCAGATGGGAAAGCGCAAACTTACATTGCTGGTAGCAACACCTGACTCAATTATTTAGCAGGAATCTGTACTGTCTCGTTGAACCGGAATTCAATTGCGAAACTGAACTTTGGTTTAAATAGACTATACATTTGAGGGTTAAAAGTATTTAATGAGTTCAAAACATAAAAAATGACAAAAGGCATCTTAGTATATAATAAGGTAGGCATATGTGACAAACTGAAACCAGATCCATAAAATCTTCCACTTGTAAATATAGAATACAGTGGAACCACGGTTAACGTAATTAATGAGTTCTCAAGGATGTTTCTTACAGAGAAAATTACTTTAACTGAATTTCCCAAAGGAATGCATTGGATGCAATTTCCCATAGGAATGCATTAAAAACCAAAATACAGTACTGTACATTAACTGAAATGCAGTTTTCCATAGGAATGCATTGAAAACCAATCAATCCATTCCAAAAAAAGTCTGTAAACCGAGCCACTATTTTCTATGGATTTTGTTTTGTTATGCGATTTTTATGTTAACCGAGCAGTTTGTTAACCAAGATTCCATTGTATATTGCTTCTGCATTCATGATTCAAAACACTAGGAAATGGCACAATATTGCAGTATTATAGCTTGCAAGCTTCACATAGTAAAGGAAAGCTTGAGTGTTGATGAGACCAATGTCAATAGTCAGGATAGTAATACAGGATACCCTCCTTAGGCTCACTACCATGCACAAAGAGACACCAAGCAAGGGGAAATCCCAGAAGCTGAATCCTTTTTTCATCAACCACATCTTAGACAAACATAAAGCAGCTATCATAGTTGTTTTTCTTGATAAAAATTATATTTTCTAATTTTTATTTATTTATTTAGTGTACAGCATCTACAGAGGTTATGCAAATAATACATTTTAATAAAAACAACAAGTTTTTATAAGTAAATAATATAAATAGTACAACGAATAAGATAAACTATTACATTTCCTCTCTAAATCAGAATTGTAAATTGTCCCAAACTGGTTTCCTAGACTAAGCCTGGCACGGTAGAGAATCTAATATGTTATGTATTGACTGGTCTCTAGGAGTCGACATCCTATTTTTCTTATTATCTTTTCTAATAATACTGGCATAATGCAAATACTGTACATGAAACCATCTCAAGTTAAGAAATCACTGTAGACATTACCTGTTGCACGACAAGTTCTTTAGTTCATGCACAACAAATAACGTAATTTCTTAACTGGAATTACACTGTTTGCTCTATGCTGGCATAATTTACACAAGAGGCTTTTGGCCTATGTGTGCAATTTACTCTACAAAAGCTACAATAACCAGAATAGCCCTAATCAAGTTGTCATTTATCAGTTCTCAACGACATGCTTAGAGAGAAGTGACTTGCCCCTCTCCTCTTCATCATCACTTTTTCTAGGTAGAGAGTGACACATCTACAGAGGAAGAACATGGACAAGAAGCTTGTTAAAACTGGGTTCTTGCCTACATGAAGAGTCTATATGAGCAAGAGCTTCTCCTCTTCAGGTAAATCTCTGACAAAAGATGCATGTATGACAAAATTGATGACGGAACTAGTTGCACCTTTCTCACCATTTTGGTAACAACTAGTTAGGTAACAAATGAACCAGGCTAACACCTAAGGCAAGGCTGGGGAATTCTTGACCTGTAATCCAAATATGGTTGGATTACAGCTCTCATAATCCTAGTCAGTACAACCAAATGACAGTGATAGTGGGAACTGTGGTTCAACAACATCCTCTATAGCTGGGATGGCGAACCTTGGCACTCCAGATGTTCTTGGACTTCAATTCCCAGAAGCCCCCGTGAATCCACACAAATGGGTTTACTGCAATTCATCAGGCCCACGCCGCCCTCGTTGCTCCTGGAAGCAGAAGTAAAATGCGCCTGTATGGACGTGTTTTACTTCCGCTTCCAGGAGTGACGAGGGCGGCATGGGCTGGATGAATCGCAGTAAACCCATTCGTGTGGATTCACGGGGGCTTCTGGGAATTGAAGTCCAAGAACATCTAGAGTGCCAAGGTTCGCCATCACTGCTCTATAGGTCCCCCTCTTTAACTTAACGAATAGTAGAAAATCAGCTCAGTGTCTTTGTACACTTTTCAGTACCTCTGCTTTGCTAGCCTTCTACAAATCACTCTCAACTCAAGTGGTTTTTTTTTCCTGTTTTAGTTTGCCAAATTTTGAAATATTTCCAAAGTCTTGTGTTTCTCCCCTTAGCAAATATCTGATTACATATGCTATAACATACCATGAAACTGAGAAACTATTGGTGGGGTGTCTTCGTCGAGGTCATCTACTCCCCCTGCTATTGGGTATGGTGGAATGGAGACTCGTGGCATTACCACCCAACTATGGTCAGAGTAGAGTGATGAAGTCAGACTTGGTAATCCTGAATTATGAGCTATCTGGAAACCACAGATCTTCTCAATCTGTTGCCATCGGTACAGACGCTCTCTCAAACAAGTGGTTAATTCAGAAAGGGCTTTCCTGAGATGCAACAGAAGATGCAATTATTACTTCATTTAAAAATTATGGTAGTCTACATCTGCTGCCACGTATAATTAGTATAGTATGCAAAACACTATATGTTATAGGAGCTAAATTTTCCAGATGGAGTAAAAAAATCCATATGATATGAACAATATTTATTTTGTTAAAATTAATTTTATTTATATTAAAAAAATAGAAAAAGAAAATAGACCTTATATAAAAATATCTTAATACTGCCAGGATCATCTGTGAATAGCAGCCAGTTACCCTTGTGGAGTCCTATCTCCCATCCCGACCTGTACTGATTCTTGCAATGGGCTTTGCCACTTCCCCTTTATTAAAAACAAAATCAATGAATTCTTCCCGTACATTTGAGCACTTTTAAAACATAAGCCCACGTTAAATTTTTAATTCTATCAATATACACAAGGCCATTTACAAAGCTACACAAAATCAACCCTCTTACTTGGCTTCCAGAATCTTGTGGTCCACTTCATCAAGAGAAGAGCTGTGTGCTACATGTAATGTCCCAAACACAGTATTTCTCTTTTTCTTAATCTTTTCTGCCTAAAATTAAGGGAAAATACAAAGTCAGAGGTGGAGGGATTCTTTCTACTGTCAGCAAGTAAATAATATATGAACTATATTATCAGCTTAAATTGATAGGGACCTGGACATAGCATCTCTAAAGAGTCACACTCTCATATCAGAACTTTCAAGACATCTTCCTCAAAATTCCTCCAGCTTTGCCCAAATGTGAAAAGCTATTTATTTATTTATTTATTTATTTATTTATTTATTTATTCATTCATTCATTCATTAAACTTCTATGCTGCCCACTCAGGCAAGCTTGACTCAGGGCAGCTAACATCATAATTAAAAAACAATTAAAAACAATCAAAGGTATATACAAGTATAAAACAGAATAAAACCAGATTAAAAGCTACCCACATTAAAAACTACTCGCATTAAAAGGGAAGCTTTATTTCATAAGCCAACAGGCAGGGGCCACCTTTCCATCTGGACCCTACACCTGCCCCGCCAGCCAGGTTTTTAGACCTTTTCTTAAAGGCAGCAGCTCTGTCTGTACCCGTAGCTCTACTGGCAGGAGGTTCCACAGGGCCGGTGCGGACACGGAAAAGGCCCTCCTTCATGTGCCATAGAGGTGAGCCCCTCTGACTGATGGAACAATTAAGAGAGCCCCTCCAGTCCGCTCTGGTTGGACAGTCCGCCATTCTTGGGACAATGTGGTCTCTTAGGTATCCTGGCCCACTACCATGTAGGGCTTAAAAGGTCAAAACCAGCACCTTGAATTGCACCCCGAGGCAAACTGGTAACTAGTGCAGCTCCCGGAGCAATGGTGAGACACTATGGTATAACTAGAGGTATTCTCAATAGCTACTATTCCCAAAGGAACTCACTGTGCATAGGTGGATGAGTGGGTGTTGCCATTTACTAATATTTAATTGATTATTTAAAATTATTTACAAACTGCCTTCTAAAACTAGTAATCGCAGCATACTGTACAAACATTTTAAAAATAATATTAAGATGTATTATATTTAATAGGTAACATATGATTTTCATCTGAAAAGGTGGCCATTGTCAGCCTCAAGGCATAAAAACAAAAAAGTTTAAAATATTAAAGAAATCCTATTTGTTCCAAGGAGTCTACTTTAGTAAAGGTCTCCCTTGCTCAAAAGCCAGTTGCATCCATCTCTAGGAGGTGGTGCTCATCTCTGAGCAAGCACTGTATGCATCTGCAAATGTTTCCATGGTCATGTCTCGAACTGCTAACCTGCCGACCCTCCAGTCATCAAGTTCAGCGTCTTAACCACTAAGCCACCACAGCCCAATTCTGGTCTATTTAGATGGGACTAAAACTGGATTAGCCTAGTAATTAACCATTGGACTACACTTAGAAAATAGTCTTGTGTAGCAGGAGGCCACCATTGTGATAAAAGCAGCTCCCCACAGTAAAGAGTGTTGCAGGTTGAGATGGAAGAAGAACATTCTGAGATTATAATGGCCATTTTTGCACAAGATTCATAACTAGCCCATCTATGAATGTGCTGTTTCTATGAGCGAGCACAAACTGCCCAGAATATGCAAACATTCAGCAACAAATGCATATCCCAGAACTATATCATCAGAGTAACAAATCAATAGGGCATAGGATATTGATGTTTTTCACATGATGAAATTACAAATGCAGTTACCTCTTCCTTGGCAATTGCTAACTGCATTTCTGCATTCTGTCGCTTAATATTGTAATATTGGACCTCAACTTCATGTGTCAGCTGCAGCCATTTTTGCAGTGCATCAGGAACAGACCAGTTGCTTCTCAGTTCAAATTCCTTCTCAGCTTTTTTTAAAGCCATGCGGACCTAGGAGTAAGGAAAATATGCAAAATGACATTGAGGCTGATATATATATATATACTATTGCACATTAACACATTTGTGACTGCATCAATTTATTTATTTTATAATAAATGCATAGCTGCACCTAAAACTAAAGACTCACTGAAAACTATTACATAATGAAGGTAGAATGTGTAAATGTAAATTCACTAATATATCACAATAGATTTGGAACACACACACAATTAACCAAAAAGACTTTTTACAGTTATTGTAATTACTTAAAAATACTACTGCATTCACAAATACAGTGGATGAATCCCAACATACAAACGGTTCGACTTACAAAAAATTCGACATACAAATAGAAATCCTGGCTAAAAAAAATTCGACATACAAATTTATTATAGGAAAAAATTCGACATACAAAAAATATACAGTGACATCTAGTGGCTTCTTCTGATAATCCAATGTGTTCTCGACATACAATTTTTTTTCGACATACAAATAACTTTGTGAAACAAAAAAATCATATGTAGAGGTTTTCCTGTATACAGAATGCTTGGCCCTCTAGATTTATTTATTTATTTTTATATTGCATGTGTGTGCATATGTATGTACATACAAAAGCATGCATCTCACTCTTGTATCTTCATGCACTACTCAAGAGTTCCTAACAGCAGTTAAAATCAATGAAACAGGAAAGTACAATTGCATAATAGTAAGCATGAATAATTCAAACAGAAGAATAGCAAACATGAATATTGTTTGATGACAGATGTTGTTGGACTGCCACTCTTATCAGCGCTAACTAGCATAACCATTGTTTAGGGGAATTGAAGCCTAACATCTGAAAGACCACTTGGTCCACTTCCTGACACACAGGAACTGTAGAAAGGCACAAACTATCTTGCAAGGCTCATCCATTCTTCCTCATAGGGAAAGACTCCCTCTCTCTTCAAGCCCCATGTCTACTATGAAACAATGTGCATTCTCTGAATCACCTCTGGCTCAAAACCCATACCTTAAAGGAAAATACCACTTTGGCAGTTTCCGCTTTGGTTCCTCTCGCCAGGCTCCGCTCTGTGGGAGAAAGTCAGAAGCACTTCGGCAGCTTCGGGAGAATCTGCCGAAGTGCTTCGGACTTTCTCCCACAGAGCGGAGCGGAGCCTGGTGGCGTTTCCCTTTAAGGTATGGGTTTTGAGCAGAGGTACGTGGCTGCCTGTTCTGTTAATTCGCTCCCCAGCACGGGCCTGCTTTGAATATGTGGTGTGCGCTCTACCCTTCAGAACTATAGTTCTTATTCATAAGCAGATTTATACAAATTAAATTGTTTAATCATTCAATTAAAACTCAGTGTTAACCAGACACAATCTGCTTTCCAAAACTCCTCTTTGTTGGCCATGTTGGCTGGGGCTGACTTGAGTTGAAGTTTACAACACATTGAGCACACCAGACTAAAGAGGGCTGTCTTAGGCAGAAACATGAAATTTTTCTTTTTTGCTGTTGTCTTCCTAACAAGCATCACTGGTAGTAATGTTTTTGAACAACAAAGTATTTTTGAACACTTACATATCAGACAATTGCTATTCTGTTTCATATGGAAATTTCAAAACTGGCTGTCCCAACTTTGTCTTTCTCATTAACTGGGGTTTGGAATAAATCCTGTAAAGTATACAATAAACTCTTTCAAGGCTTTTGTATCATCGTGGATGTCAGTGGGTAGACTCAATAACAGAACTCTAGAAAATGGTTCTGTTGGTCTGGCTATCACTATATATGTTGGAATCTGTCGGCCTCCTAGAGCTCAGTTTCTTGGCTTCTTTTTCATTATGATTTCTCTCTGCTCTTATCTGTCCCTATATAAGCACTTAGTTTCAATTAGTAAAACTTATTGAGTGGGACAATCTACCATATGCAGCCTACAGGCTCCAGTTCTTGTTTTGTCCTTACTGCTTGTCCTGTGGTTTGCAGATCAATTCAAGCCATTCTGTTGCTGTTTTTTTTTAAAAAAAATCCACTGATCATGTTACCCACCTCTTTCTTGGTTTCAGCTACATATATATCAGGGTCATACCCAGGGCCCCCAAGGGAAATCCTCCTGAGCTAACAGCCCGCCCACCCCCAACCTACCCAGTGATGACAATGTTATATATGTGAGTGTGACACTGTTGCCCCTCCTGAAAAAATGTTTGCCCCTCCTGAATTTTTTTTGCAACTCCCCCCCTCCCAAAAAAAAATTTTTTTTTTAAGTAAATAAAAATAAATCTAGAATCCTGGCTATGGCCCTGATATATCTGAATTACTTTTCTGAAACATTTTCCTGCCCAAACAACTGAAAATTATGATCTTGCTAAAGAAAACCTAGCTGTGTAAAAGACACTGATCTTCCTATTCTCAACAGAGACATTATCTCTCTTTAATGGGAGCCACTGATTTAATGGCTTGCATACAGTATGTGAAAGGATTAAAAATGAACATATTCCTCATACTGTGTTTTTATGCTGGGAGACAGCAGGAGAGTCCAACTTGGATTTTACTAATGATAGTCATTGCACTTTGGATTGAGCTCTATGTGATTCCTACCTCTATTTGTTTGTGAGATTTGCAAGGTTTGGGAATTCTTTGGCAGGAGCAACCTAGCATGATGTTTGCCCAAACCAAGGAATTCTTGCATGAATTAGAGACATTTTAAAAAAATATTATGTAGGGGTTTCTTGCTGTGACTGGAGTGTGCATCTTCAGCTGACAAAGGTGAAAAAATGCAGTTAATATAAATAAATAAAAATATTAATCTAGCATTGTGTGCTTATTCCCAATACCATGAGAATTATTCTCAACTAGCAAATATTGCACAAGCATATGTACCCCAGTATGATGAGATTGCTAATATGTATTGTTAATACAGTGTCTCTATTGGAGCTGAGGAGGATGGTGGAGGATAGGGGTGCCTGGCATGTGGTGGTCCATGGGGTCACGAAGGGTCGGAATCGACTGTGCGACTGAACAACAACAAAAATTGGAGCTTTATAGACGTATAAAATAACTGGAACAAAGAGTCTTCCCAAGTACGGTGTGCAGAAGTATACAAGTACTTTATGTAAAAATGAACCACTACTGTGTCACTAAAATGTAGAGGGAAACTGAAAACAAACATGTAAATGAAGATTTACAAATACCTGCACCAGCTCCTCTTCTGCGTACTTAAGTCTGCTGAGTTCACATTCAGCTCCTTCCCTCAGCTCTTTCAGGCGGCATGCTTCCCGTTTGGCATCATTGATTTCATCCATCATTTTGCGCTCTAAGTTTTGCTTCTCTACAGCGACAGTCCGATTCTCTTCCTGTGCTTTCTCAAGCCTTTAAAAGCAGAAATGTTCCCACACATAGGTTAAGAATATTTAGTTCTCCCCATGGTTATGCTAACTGCACAACAATTTTAAGCTACTCTTTTGTATCAAGAAACACCTCTCAGCATGATATACATGGAAAGGTGGAACATTGGAAGATTTACCAATTTTTTTGAAAATCAGCTGAATTTTGCATTTTGATTACGGAGGTGCTAATATTTTCTAAGAACACCCGAATTCCTTAATTTGACTAATTCAAGAAATTCTGCATTATCTTAGCAACTAGAAATTTAATCTAGAAATTCAATATTAATCACATAACATTTTAATCATTGACTCTCTAGATGACCCAAACAAATCTGTAATCTCAGCTTTAGCCATCTGAAATATAACTTCACCCAGCTAAGGACACTGAAAAGTCTATATAAAGTCTATTTCCCTTCACATACCTTTCTTGTAAATCACACAGGCTCTGTTCTGCTGTCTGAAGGCTTTCCAGGTCTTTCATCATTTTTGTGATATGCTCTTTTGATGATTTGTTCTGAGTATATGCAAACCAGCAGCCTCCAACACCAATCACAATAGAAATTGTAAGTATAAAATCTTTCATCCAATTATGTGGTGGTCCTGAAAAATGTAGTTACATACAAGTTAAACTCATAGAGGAATGTAGATATTGAGCACATTGTGTGGGTTGGAAACACCCTAATGCTGCACATTTTCATCATGCTACTGGTTCTGCAGACATTAAATTAAGGTCTTCTCTTCTATTCTCAGGAGGAAAAGGGATGTTTGGTGGAGATTTTAGGTCTTCCCCACTGTCTTGTATTTAGGAAGAGAATCTATCATAATGACAGGCAATAAATAATACCAGAATACCATGCCAAACTAGCATCTTCTCAATGGAATGTGCTGGCTTAAATAAAAAGTGAATACAGTTCAGCAAAACAATGCCTTCTGGAAGTGGCTAAAAGATGTGTTGGAGAGTGGAAAAATATAAAAAAATTACTAACGTGTAATAGGTCCAAACAAAACAACATCCAAAGCTTTAAGCTGAAGTTTCTGCCTGTGGCTTCGATCAATGATTTTCAGCTGAGAGATCATAAATGCTGGTTCATTGACTGCTATCCTGCACACAGTGAAGTAGAAATTTTAAAGAAAAAAGGTTACACCTGGGGGAAAAAACATTTTGCTTAATGCAGTAAGGGGCCATTCAACAATTACGTGATCCTTTTTTGGGGGGGTTGACCCCCTCCCCCCATGTAATCAAATCATAGTTTTCGCTTCGAACCCCCCTCCCTTTAAAATTACATAATCCAGAGTTTTTGTATCAAAACTCTAATTTTTAGAGCTTTTCACTATTGGTGCCTAATGCAGAATGTATTGGTGAGGATTCAATAATCTCAAATTGGATCAAAATTTCCAGAGATAATTTTTAAACCTAAAAAAGTGCCATGTTTCAAAACCACAACAGCTCCAAATGGATTACGTAACCTTTGACGTGACCCCCCCCTCCCCCACATAATTTTCCGTAATTCAGATGGCAGACCCCCTCCCCCCCTGAGGAGCACATAATTGTTGAATGGCCCCAAATTCCAAAATAATATACTTCCCACTTACCAATGATACAGATTATACTGCATATGTTAAAATAGAAATGGTAGAATAAAAGGTACCAGTCTAATGCCAAATTAGGTTAAACAAAGATGTTCTTCTATGCCAAATAGAACATGAATTTTACAAGTTTTATATTTTACTATTTCTTTTGATTTGTGTCTGCAAAAAATTCTTCCATAACAAATATATTGCTGCAGTGATTTATTTTTGAGCCCAATAGTAACATCTAAGATACAATCAAGTGTTTCTATTCAATAGAAGGAATAGTTTTTCTATTATAGTGCAGAAATAATGTAATTATCTTAAAGTACAAATTGTTAACAGTTTCAAATGAATTCATTGTTGAACTATCATTTAATTATTGAAGTACTAATGCACTATATATGCGGACAAGATGTTTAGCAAAAGAAATGCTTATTTTACAATGGATTTATATATTTCACAACATGATTGGCAAAGGCTATAAACATGGTAATGCATGTTTTTATACAAAAGAAAAATAGGACATCTAAGTATGTTACAAAGTCCACATTTTCCTTCTCTCAGAAATTAAATGTTTCAAAACTTGTCATAAAAAGTTAGAACATGGATTGAAATTCTTTAGGGTTGAAAAAACCACCTTGGCAATGTTGTTCCTTTGATACTATTTTCTCTGAAATTCTTCTCATACTGAGGAAGTTCAACAAATTCTATCAACCACTGAAGAGTTTCCGCTTGTGTCCAGTTGTGAACTGCAACAGAAATAAAGTTTAACATACAGGATTATCAAGCATTAAATCAATAACAGAAACAGTCAGTTACTGGCAAGTTCTACATCTTCATCATGTGCTCATCAAAGTGAAGATTATAGAAAGATTATAAACTAGTAATTCTTTAAAATATTCCTTTATTAAAAAATTCCATGGCATAATTGAAAAAAATATCTTGTGACTGAATGAGTGTACACAGAGTTCTTGATCCTGTTATCCCTCATCCCTTAGTACTGAACTTAGCATAAGTAAACAAGAGCAGTGCCCATCTAAACTAATAACAGAGGAGAGGCCATGATTCTTATTTGATAAAGTCAATGCATTTACTGTATGAGTTTCTGCTATTTATATCTTAAGAGGAAGCATAAAGGGAAAATTAGTTGGGTAAGGTAAAAAGAAAGGAGGTAACATACTTATTCTGAAATATATATTGATTACAAATGTGATACATCTAGCAATAACCTAAAACAAAATACTGTAACCTAAATTATCCTTCTTGAGGAAGCTAGAGTTAATTATATTCACTAGTAGTGAAGATTTTGAAACACTGTCCTACCCCGTCACCAAAGGATTTGATCATCCCGACTTCCAAAAAACATTGTCTAAAACCAGAAACTTGCCATCAGAAATAACATACTGTACATGGGAAACTGGCTGGGCCAGACTGGGGTGCACATCCACAAACAATAAGTACAGTTCTCCAAACCAGAATATGCTTATGTCATATGTTATAAATCAACACATGCCAAACAAGAGGATGTAGCTCTTAAAAAATAATGCAGAATGATTGTTTGGTGGCCTGAAACCTACCTCCACTGAAAAAGAATCTTATTTGGCTGGCACTGCCTCTCTAGAAGTACATTAAAAAGTGTTAGCAAGTGACAAACTAAATAAGGTAATACAGCATCAAACACATCCACTTCATGGACATCAACCCTTAAGAATAGGGTCCTCAACCTGTAGCCCCTGAGCTATTTCTGTGTGACCCTCCAAGCATTTTTGCCTTTTCGCTTAGACCCAGTTATTCCTGTTTCAAGTGGCACTATATACTACTGTTTTTGGATAAAATTCAAACAAATTAAAATGTTAAAATGATTGCATGATTTTTGACTAGAAATGTGTTGCTCCAATATCATAATCTCAGCCATTTGCTAGATCATTTGTATACATATTAGGGCATAAACTGCATATCGTCCCTATGGAAAAATCCGTACAATGATTTTTAATGGGAAAAAATGCTTAGCGCCAAAAAATTGTACGTTTTTTCCCATAGGGAAAATTGTACGTATTTTTCCATAGGGATGATCATACAATGACAAAAATCACATAGCGATGAGCTCCATGGCATGGATTAAAATCTACTATATTAAGTTCTACTATATTAAGTTTCCATATTTAGTCATTGATGACTTTTTGTAAACCAAAAACAGTTCTATCAGATCTGTTAATCTATTATTTGGATAACACTTGCATCTTTATTATCTGAAAAGCTGTTGTGAGAATAAAAGGGAAGTAATGAGGATCACACGCTAACTTGAGGTTCTAAGAAAAAAAGCAGACTATAGATACAATAAACTGGAAAATTTGATAGATTGGTTCAATACAATTAAATCATCACCAACAGAAATTACTCAAGCGGAGTTGAGCCATAACATTTTGGAGTTCAGGGTTTTGGCTATTGTGAAACAGAAACCCTGAAATGCTGTTCTTGGTAAGTTTCTGGATGGCAGGAAAACCCACGGAGTGAGTGAGTGAGTGAGAGATATGGCAGTGGTTCCCAACTTGGATCCCTAGATTTTCTTGGACTAAAAACTCCCTGAAACCTTTACTATTGGCTGTGCTGGCCAATATTTCTGGGAGACATAATCCAAGAATATTTGGAGATCCAAGGTTGGAAACCACTGTGTTAGGGCATTATTCTTTTTGACCTTATTCTCACTTCCAGTTAAGTGTAAATGAATAAGAGAACAAGAAACAATCCCTACTTTTCTCCACACTTCAACTAACACTATCAATTTTCCAAAGACCCCCAAAAGTCACTGAGTACAGGTACTTGTTAGGACATTTCTGCCCCTTTTTAAAAAGACAGATTGATATTGCCACTGATGTGAACACATGGAGGAAGCTATCAGTCATCAAATAATTCACATGCATGTGTAAACAACCCTGTCGCTACTGCTATATCCTTACATAGCTAGAATTGCTGTGTAGTCATATCCTTACATAGCTACAATTGCTTCACAATCTTCATCCTTACTCTTACTTTGCTACATTGCTGCAAGTAGCCATACCCTGGATGACAGCCTACTAAAAAAACTTCATAATACACATTTGCTGTTGCTAAAATCTGATAAACTATTGTGAATATAAAATACTCATTAAATAAAAGTGAAAACTTTTATTCCAGAGGTGTTTAATCTCTGGCACTTCAAATATCTTGGACTACAACTCCCAGAAAACCGTGTCTTGTATTGCCAATGATAAAGAAAGTGGAAGAAGTCCAAACACCTGGAGTGCCAAAGGTTCACTTTCCCTGTTATATTCCAGTTTTCACATTGGCTGGCATCATCTAAAGGAAATATAATTAGATCATCTAAACAAATTTTGACCCGAGATAGATAATATGGTAATTAATGGAGAAAAGCCACTAAAAATATCAGGGTTAAAATAAAACAAATGTAAACAAGACTGTTTCCAGCAGCAGCAGAAGAAAATAAAAAGAATGGGGAGCAAGCTATTTACAGATGTGAATTTCACAACCTGAGCATGAGTTGGAGAACAACCATAGAACAGTCTGCTCAGATATCAGATAAGCAAACATCAATCCACCTGTCAGGATCAAGAAGGCCTTTCTACTATTTGTTATAGTGAAGCTACGCTAATAAAAGAACATGGTGTAGCTCTAAAAGACCCTTCAAAAGCTACTGTGTACAGCAGCTTCAGGAGTCCTACTATAACCCACAGCCCATTATTTAGTGCTACATATAAAACTTCACACCATTCTTCATTCTTTGAATTCCCTCTCACTTCCCACATTACTACTTGCGCTCATGTTTCACCACCAGTGACTTGTCTATCACTTCTCTCCTTATTTAAATCTTTCCTAACCTGTAGTTTTTGCCCAGTACATCTAATAACCACTTGGCACTAAACTGTTCTTTACCGTTCTAAGTGTGTGGGCAGGTTTATTTTTTTAAATTCAAGTACAGTTTCATTCCTAATTCTAAAACTGCTTTAGTTAATAATTATTACTGTTAATTACTGTGTCTACTCCTCTTTCTTTTACTTGCAGAGTTGCCTCTCCCACAAGAAGAAAGCAATTATTTCATCTATTTCATTCTGCCTATTTCATCTATTTCTTTCTGCTTAGGACATTCAGACAACATTGCTCCATGAAAGAACTAGTGGCAGGGGGAAGATTAAATAAGCAACGCATGCACGCACACACACACACACACACCAGGACTTTAGCCATTCTTTTCATAAGCTTGGCATAGTACTTATTAAAATAACTAACGCTTTCAACAGATATAGAGAACTTCAGGGGCATTTTCAATCTGACATTGCTCATGCCTGATGTAGAAATTCTACCAATAAGTTTTTTGTTACATACAGTAAAACCCCGGATAAGGCTAAAACTTGGTTCCACGAGTCTTATCGTTATCTGATTTTTAAAGTTATGCGATACATTTATCACACACCGTTAAAAAAAGCCGGCTTCCTTTGGGAGAAGCCGGGGATGAGTGCGCCCGCCCGCTTTTCCCCAAACCAAGCCGGGGATCACAGCGTCTGATTCCCTGCATGGTTTGGGGAAAGCGGGTGCGCGCACCTGTGTGGAAAAGCAGCGGATAGGCATGTGGGCTCTCTGTTTTGGGATCAGGATGGGTGGGGGTGGAAGGACCCTCCACTCTCCCTGATCACAAAGCAAAGAGCCTGCCCAGACTCTCCGTTTTGGGATCAGGGGTAGGGTGGAGGTGGAAGGACCCTCCAGTCTCCCTGATCCCAAAGCGAAGAGTGCACCCGGGCTGTCCGTTTTGGGATCAGGGTGGGTGGGGTGGAAAGACCCTCCAACCTCCCTGATCCCAAAGCAAAGAACCTGCCAGGGCTCTCCATTTTAGGATCAGGGGTGGGGGTGGAAGGGATCCTCCACCCACCCTGATCCCCAAACGGGCAGCCCGGGCGGGCTCTTCGCTTTGGGATCAGGGAGGCTAGAGGGTCCTTACACCCCCACCCACCCTGATCCCAAAATGGAGATTCTGCCACTCATCCTAGAAGGGAACGGGCCACACGCTTGGTCGCTTCCCTTCCAGGAGGGGCAGCGGGTGCGTCTGCCTCTTCGGAAAGGGAACTGGGGATCGAGTGTCCGATCCCCTGTTCCCTTTCTGAGGAGGCAGGCGAGAGGAGATCCAAGCCCCAAAGCCGGCACGGCAAGCCTCGAAACAGCGAGGGCACCTCACAGGTGCGTCTGCACTCACCCGCTGCCCCACCTGGAAGAGAATGGGCCACATGCTTGGCCACTTCCCTTCCAGGAGGTGTGGTGGGTGCGTCTGCACTCACCCGCCGCCATTCCTGGAAGGGAATGGGCCACCCGCTTGGCCACTGCCCTTCCAGGAGGGGCAGCGGGTGCGTCTGCCTCTTCAGAAAGGGAACCGGGGATCAAACTCTGATCCCCAGTTCCCTTTCCGAGGAGGGAGGCGAGAGGAGATCTAAGCCCCAAAGCCAACAGGGCTGCTCTCCGCCTGGGAAGCGTCTTCCCAGGTGGAGACCAGCCTTGCGGTCTTTGGGGCTTGGATCTCTGATGGTGCCCTCGCTGTTTTGAGTCAAGCCTCAAAACAGCAAGGGCACCTCGGAGGTCTCTGTCGGCTCTGGGAGGAAATGGACGCACCGCACAACGTTAACTTAACGTTGTGTGGTGCAAATTTCCCCCCAGATTTCCCTTCATTATCCGGTTTCAACGTTATGCGGTGCAAACGTTAACCGGGGTATACCTGAATCTGTACCTATAAGGAAGGGATGTGGTTATGTGTGTGCTGAATGTGTGTCTACACACGTGCAGCCCATCCCGTAATGCGCCGTTCACACTTACCTTACTTCACGGACATCATTGCTGCAAGGGTCTGGGAGCCAACAGTGGGGACAACGGCCCACAAATGCGAAAAAACAAAAAAACTACGAGTCCCAGCATCCTCCGCACCACGGCACGCCTCACCCAATCAGGCGGGACGGCCCAAGCATGGAGGAGGCAAGACAGCCGGCGTGCATGAAGAAAAATGGCCGACACATGCGTAATTGTGCCAGGGGCACGCACAGGCCAAACTGAGAGAAAGCTCATTGGCGCTCCGTTTGGCCACCCCAGGAGGCGAGGGCCGAAAGCATCACTCTGTTCAGCCCTTGCCTCCCGGGGGAAGTAAACGCCTACCCTGGGGGAGCCCCCGAAAACACGGCTGCCTTTGGCCCCCGCCTCCTGGGGGAAGCAAGACACTTCCCTGGGAGGCGAGGGCAGAGAAAGGTGCTCCGTTCTGTCCTTGCCTCCTGGAGGGAAGTGAACGCCTACCCTGGGGGGTGGGGGGGAAATGCACGGCTGCCGTTAGCCCCCACCTAGCGAGCCACTTCCCCATGAGGCGAGGGCAGAGAACGGCGCTCCGTTCCATCCTCACCTCCCAGAGGGAAGCGAGCGCCTACCCTGGGGTTGGGGGCCGAAAGCACGGCTGCCTTCGGCCCCCACCTAGCAAGCCAGTTCCCCGGGAGGCGAGGGCAGAGAACGACGCTCCATTCTGCCCTCGCCTCCTGAAGGGAAGCGAGCGCCTACCCCGGGGGTGGGGGCCGAAAGCACGGCTGCCTTTGGCCGCTGCCTAGCAAGCCAATTCCCTGGGAGGCGAGGGCAGAGAATGGTGCTCCGTTCCATCCTCGCCTTCCAGAGGGAAGCGAACGTCTATCCCGGGGGTAAGAAGAGGGCCCAGGTGTTGCGAATTATGTTGCTCAAACTGGTTACAGGCACCCATCAACACATGTGATGTTTATACATCTTTAGAATTCTAACATGCAAGATTTTTCCACTAAGTCTAAAATTAAAATTTTATTTTGATATACTGTTTAATGTTTTGGGAGTCATTAGGCCAAAACAAAGCATATAAAAAAAGAGAAAATCATCCAATACGAAAAAGAAGGCCACTGAAAAGTATTACCTTAATATCAACTATTCTAATACAAAACAAGAATAGTGCTATGCCCTTCAACTGGTAGAATTCTGGAGCAAATAAAAGTGCATCGAGTTCAAAAACATCAGTTGCAGTAGCCAATTTGAAGAAAGCCATAAAATGTCGCAAACAGGAGCTCATTATTTAGTTAAACAGTGAAAGTTCTATTCATCAAAAAATTAATTTCCTGTGGAATCTGATGGAAGATTTTGTAAGGATTAATATTTTGGTGTTGCTGAGACACTAATCCTCCTACTGCACATTTCCAGACATTGCCCAACCATAGGCTGTCAGTGCGAACACACATACAAAAAGTTTCTATGAAACCCAAAGAGTATTCCTCAGTGACTTGGGCAATGTGGGTCACCCATACCAGAGGTCAATATTAAGCATGGTGCATTGTCATAGCTAAAAAGGTACAACATCCACCAAACCAAAGCCAACTAGGGAAACAATTCACAGCAGTCTATAATATCGGGTTCTCAACCTTTTAAAGTTGCAGGCTGTTTCACATTCCCTCAGACAGTTGAGAGGGCCGGACTGGTGGTTCTCCTCACTGTAAACGCTGCCATAAAAGACGTCTGCGGCTGTCGTAAATGTTTACGACAGCTGCGGAAGTGTTTATAGTTGTTTCTGCCTCTTGCACCAGTGGCGGTGGGAGCAAGGGCGGCGGGTCACATGAAATGGTGCCACAGGCCGGATCTGGTCCACAGGCCATAGGTTGAGAGCCCCTGGTCTATAAAAAATACTTTTCTGCAAACAATTTTATATCAGTCAAAAATGCAAAACTTACCAAGGCAAAGTGGCCTGATAGGGCACTTGGAAGGTTTCAGACAAAGCTATGCCAAACATAATAAAGCAGTGGCCAAAATCTTGTTTCTTAGTGCACTACATCACACTTGAGTGGGCCTGCTGAATCAATAGGAATTTGGTGAGGCAAATCCTCTGTAAATTCCATTGATTCAAAAGGGCCTATTCTAACTGCATCTTATTTTAACACAATACTGTATATGTTGCTATTACAGTAAAACCATTTTAATCAATGGAATTATAGGAGAATTGACTCACTAAATCCCCACTGACTCAAAAGGCGCATTCTAAAGCAGCGGTGGCCAACCTTGGTGCCTCAAGTGCTCTTGGACTTCAATTACCAGAAGCCCAAGTAAGCACACCAGCTTATCAGGGTTTCTGGGAATTGACATCTAAGAACAGCTGGGGCACCAAGCTTGGCAACCCCTACTCTAATATGATTTACTAAGTTAAGTAACAAAAAAAATGCGACTATTTGGCATGGGGCGGCTTGTGACATTCCCATCAGTATGCCTTCTATTACACCAGATGCTACTGTATTTAGCATTTAGGGCAGTGGTTCCCAACAGGGGGACCATGCCCTACAGGGGGGCTTCAATTCCAGAAGCCTTTTGTTGTTGTTGTTCAGTCACACAGTCAATTCCGACCCCATGTGACCCCATGGACCATTGCATGCCAGGCACCCCATCCTCCACCATCTTCCTCAACCCGCACAACTCTGTGCCCATTGCGTCAACAATCCCATCTAGCCATCTCATTTTCTGCTGCCCCCTTCTTCTTTTGTCCACGACCTTTCCCAGCATCAAGACTTTCTCAAGTGAATCCTCTCTTCTCATTTGATGTCCAAAGTACTTTAGCTTCATCTTCACTATTTGACCTTCCAAAGAGCAGTCAGGGTTGATTTCTTCTAAGATCGACCTTCAGTATTTGTTTTCCTCGCTGTCCAGGGTACTCTCAAAATTCTCCTCCAACACCACATTTCAAAGGCATCTATTCTTCTGTGCTCCACTTTCCTTATGGTCCAGCTCTCACAACTATACATTACCACCAGGAATACCATTGCTTTGACTATGCAGACTTTTGTTTCTAAGGTGATCTACTTACTTTTCACTATGTTCCCCAAATTTCTCATAGCTTGTCTCCCAAGAATCAGTCGCCTTTTCATTTCATGGCTGCAATCACCATCTGCAGTGATCTTGGATCCTAAAAATGTAAAATCTGTCACTGCTTCTACTTCTTCCCCATCTCTTCTCCAGGGAGTGATAGGGCCTGTTGCCATTATCTTGGTTTTCTTAACGTTGAGTCTCAAGCCAGCTTTTGCACTGTCTTCTTTCAACCTAAGCAAGAGTTTCTTTAGGTCTTCCTCACTTTCTGCCATTAGGGTAGTGTCATCTGTGTATCTCAAATTGTTGATGTTTCTCCCAGCAATTTTTAATCCCAACTTGTGATTCATCCAGCCCTGCATTGCACATTATGTGCTCTGTATCTAAGTTAAACGAGCAGAGTGACAAAATGTAGCCTTGTCTTACTCCTTTTCCTATTCCAAACCATTCTGTCATTCTGTCCTAACTGTTGCTCCTTGACTCTTGTACAGATTTCTTATGAGACCTATAAGGTGTTCTGGTAATCCCATCTCTTTAATTACTTGCCCCATTTTGTTGTGGTCCACACAGTCAAAGGCCTTGCTGTAATCAATGAAACAGAAATAGACTTGTTTCTGGTATTCCTTTGTTTTCTCCATGAAAAACAGAAGCCTAAGTCGGTAAGTACACTGACTGATCAGTGTTTTGGGGAACTGTCTTAGGCTTCTAGGAATTGAAGTCCAAAAAGCAAAGTTTGGGAAACAATGATCTAGAATACTTAGGGGTTGGAAGAGACCATAGAGATCACTGAGTCCAAATTCCTGCCAAAGAAAGAAATCCCTTTCTAAAGCATCATCTTGGTTGTTCTTCTCTGGACATGTTCCAGCTTTTCAATATCATTTTTTAAACTGTTGTGGTCAAATGAATCAGAATTCAATGTTGAACGATTAGTATAATTTCTCTTGATTTTGACATTATATTTCTGTTAATGCAGCTGAGTACAGTAAAACCTCGCATAAAGAGCGGCTCGCTTAGAGACCTAACTCGCTTAAAGAGCAGAATTTTCTCTGAATGGTCGCCTCGCTTAACAACTAAAACCAACCAAAAATTTGCTTAACTAAATTGGGGTTCACAATCCCCCCCCCCCCCCAGAAGTCACAATTGGTCACTTACAGTGGTGTTTTGCTTAAAGAGCAATTCCATGGAACATATTATGCTCTTTAAGCGAGGTACCACTGTATCATGTTAGCTTTTTTTATGCCACATCACTCTACTACCTGCTACTGCAGCTCACTCATGCTTAGCTTGTAGCCTGCTAAGTCCCTACAATCATTTCACATGTACCAGTATCAAGCCAACTGTTTCCCACCCTTTATTTGTGAATCTGATTTGTCCTGCCTAAATGAAGAACTCCCCCCGCAAAACAAACACACACACACACACACACACACACACACACACACACACACACACTGAAACACATCTATTGTTTGTTCTCATTCAGTTCTTCAGTCCATTAAGGCCTTTCTGAATCCTGATTAAATTTTCTGAAATATTTGCTAATCCTTCGCAAGTTCAAGGTAACTTGCAAATTGAATGAACATCTCCTTCAGACTGTCATCCAAATTTTTAATGAAAATGTTGAACATTTCTAAGCCTATGTTAGAATTCTAGTGGTTCTCACTATTCACTTCTCTCCACGATGATAATTACTGACAAGCACTATTTGGTATGGCCTGTCAACCAGTTACAAATTCACTTAACAACAATATTACTGAACCCACAATATACTAGATTAGCCATAATAATACTTTGAGGAATCTTGTACAAATCCTTACCAAATCCAAGTAATATTACATCTGCAGCTTTTACTCCATTAACTAGGGTTTTTGACCCTACCAGAATCGGAGGAAAACACAGTCAGCCACAACTTGTTTTTGAAAAACCCATGCTACATCTTAGAAGCTGTGGTGTTATTTTCTAAGCACTTGCAAATTGATCATTTAATTATTTGTTTTAGGACATTTCCTAGTACAGTATCAATATCAAAGTAACAGGTCAGTAGTTGCCCAGATCTTCTTTCTTCCCCTTTCTAAAGATGGTAATGACATCTGCTCTCCTCCAGGTAGAGGGACCTTGTCTGTGCTCCAGAAATTCTCAAGGTTACAGCCGCAGCCTCTACTCTTACTTTCACATGGGTTCCTTTAGTACCTTTGGATACTACTTCTCAAATTATTTTCAACCATGCACAAGAAAGTTGATGTTACTGACATAATCCTTTATTAATATGGTTGAATATATCATAATACAGTAATACCTCATACAACATCCAAACTTGGTTCCACAAGTTTGGACGTTGTACGATTTCCGATGTTGTACAATGCATGGATTGGATAATGCAAAAAAAAAAAAGCCGGCTGCCTCTGGTAGGATTGGGGCCCCCGATCTGCGCTGTTTCCGACGTCTTCCAACCTGCCTGGGTGGAGGGGAAAGGCAAAACCTGTAACCAAAGAAGGAGCCCCGCCCCCGATATTTTGCCATGCCCCATCGTCCGGGCGGGTCGGCAGGCATCGGAAACAGCATGGATAAGCCCCCCCCCCCCCCCCAGAGAGGCAGCACAGGCAGCAGAGCCCAAAATGGGGGGACTCCGTCATGACGGAAGTTTTTTCACCCATTTCAAAAAGGATGATGTTTTCTTCTACCTTCGTGCTGCCTCTGCAAGGTTTGGAGGACCATTTTCGGGTGATTGCTGCTTTCCTCAGATGTCCCTGGTGTGCACAAGAGCTGAATAAAGTTGCGGCCACCATTTTGATTTTTGATAATTTTTTTGGACTTCAATTCCCAGAAGCCCAAGCAAACTGTAACAAAAATGGCCACTGCATGCATTTTTACAGTTTGCTTGGGTTTCTGGGAATTGAAGTCCAAAAAAAAAATCAAAAAGGCGGCCGCAACTTTATTCAGCTCTTATGCACCCCAGGGACGTCCGAGGAAGGTGGAAATAGCTCAAAAAAGGTCCTCCAAACCTTACAGAGGCTGCACGGGCAGCAGAGCCCAAAATGAGGATGAAGTTTTCTCCTACCTTCGTGCAGCCTCTGTAAGGTTTGAACTCCTGTCTCTGTCCCAGCTCCTGCCATCTAGCAGTTCGAAAGCAAAAAATTGCAAGTAGATAAATAGGCACCACTTTGGTGGGAAGGTAAAGTGTTCCGTGTACTGCCTGCCACGTGTCCATAGAAACATCTGCAGACGCAATCTGCGCTGGCTCTTCGGTTGTAAACAGAAATAAGCACTAAACTCTAGATTTGGATACGACTGCCTTTCAACCAAGGGGGACCTTTACTTTTACCTATTTTATTATTTTTTTTGCTTTTATTATTGTTTGTTTTAATATTATAAGTCACCTTGCCTCCTCTTTTTGAGAAAGACTAGGTATAAATGAAATAGAAGCATCATTTTTGTACTTTTAAGTCAAGCCTCTTTCAGTCTTAACTCTTTATTGACATTACACACAGACACAAACACACACTGGCCATCTGGGAGATCATCCCACTCTGGGCAGTTTATCACATTAAGACATGACAATGACCATCATTAAATCAAAAATAAAATAATTTCAAGTGTTTCTAACTCATCTTGGTGGCTAAATCTTAACTCAAGCACTTTGCCCAATCTTAGACAAAAATTAAGATAAGCAAAAGAAACCCTGATGGACGTATCAACATAAATTAACTAGGAGAAAGAACCATCTTAAAAGCTTCAATAAACACTGTTTAAAGCTAGCATATAATAGATCCAGGTACAGGCCTGGAGTAGCTCAACTGGCAAGGTGTTCCACAGAAATGGTGCTGCTACTGAGAAGGCCCTATTTCTTGCTATGGTTTTCCTGGCCATCCTTGGTCCTGGCACCTGGAGCTGCACATTAATGAGGATTGGGTAGTGCAGACATTCTTTGGGAGAGATGTTCAAACAGATAGCAAGGACCTAAACAATATGGTCACACTAGCATTCTTACCTATTAGAACTGTTTTAAGGATTAAAAGAGCATGCTAGAAGAACTGTCAACTTTCTCAAATGTGATATACTGGTTTCACAGTCTCAAATTATTAATTCCCTGTTAGTTCTAGCTTGTTTCTTCAAAAGCAGATCTCATAATAACCTGCTTTGAGTCTATATCCAAGTTGCCTAAAATACTTTATTATGATATGCCTGTGCTGTCAAAGCATGAATTTATCGTGACCTAAACACTGACAGTTCCAACCCAAAGTCAAGGTAATACATATGGTTAGCCTTGTACACCCACAAGACACTCTGTGGTTATTACTCCAAATATTCCCCAGCGTGACAAGTAAAATCTGCAGATTTTCAGTGCCTTACCTTCAGAGGTTTTCCAGCGCTTCCACAGATCTTCAATAGTGATGTGTTTGTCTTCCTTATGTAGGTGGCTGTGTTTGTTGGAAGCATCATTATATTTCATATCTTGTCTGATAAACTAAAAGAGGGAAAATAAAATATAAGGGTGCCTGCAGCTGACACACTAGTAGTGGTGAGTTCTGACCCCTCACAATCAGTCATATTTAAAGAATCACTTCCATATTCATCTGCTTAATTCCTTTTTGCATCCACCTGCCATCTCCTATCTATACCTAGAATTCTGTTGAGTAAAACTATGCATGAATGGATAATCATTCAAGTGGTTCCCCTTCCAAGCACTGTGTGCCTGGTCATTCACTGCTCAAGCATTTGCTTATGTAATTACCCTTCCAACAAGATTTTGGCCTTTGGGATTAATTCAAATACTCCTTACAATTCAGAGAACACAATATTAAATCCAATAGTTTCAGTAAAAGGTGGATTACACAGTCATATCGTTTTAAATTCTATTATTCTCATTTCAGCATTCTGCTCAACAGGATGTGTATGTAAAGACACAACAGAGCCATTGTAAGTATGGATCTAAAACTGAAGGGGATTTAAAGAGGAGAAAGCAAGATCAGAATGTGGACTAAGGCAATCAAAGGGCAACTCCTATTAAACATTCAAACTGAAAAACCTTAGTGAGAAGAAAAGAAACAAGAAGAGACTAATTAATGCAATCCTCCCTACCTACCAATTAATCCCACTGGACAAGAATACGATACTGAATTTAGCTCTATGAGCACAATTAATTCTGTGTCTCCAATTACAGTAGTTCTTGTACATCAGGGGTTCCCAACCTAAGGTGCACTGGCTGCATCCAGCCTGCAGCACCATTTCATGTGGCCCGCCACCCCTCCAAGGGCATTTGAGAAACAAAATGGCTACCCCTTTGAAACTTTTGGGATAAAATGGCCATCCCCATCATGCAGGCAGGGCAAAATGGCCATCCAGCCTTCGAACTTGACTGAGAGAGTGTGACCCGGCACCCGGGTTGAAAATGTTGGGAACCCGTTTTACATAGTAAACCAGTAACATTAAACAATCGGATGATAAAATATAACCCATCATTTTTTTTATTTTTTTCCAAAACAGAAATTCAAAATGTTCACAGTAATAGTAAAGAACTGAATGTATGGTAAATACCTATGTTAGTATCCTACAAACAGTTACAAGCATCTTTTATATAAACAGATAAGACAAATATATATTAAATATCTGAATCTGGTGCTGTGCATAGCCAGTAATTATAAGTAACTCTTATGTTGATTTTACTCAACCATAACAAAATCAAGTACCACGTATAAACCAGCTTTATTTAAAAAGTTCCAACACAATGTAAATAAAGGTGTGGTGTACTGTATGTTTCTAGACCTACTTGCAACCTGACTAAAAAGTACCGCATTTTCCGGCGTATAAGACGACTGAGCGTATAAGATGACTGGGCGTATAAGATGACCCCCAACTTTTCCAGTTAAAATATAGAGTTTGGAATATACTTGCCGTATAAGACTACCTCTCTTCCAATGCACACCAAATAAAAATTAACCCACACTCAACCCGAAGACGCGCAGCCCTCCGAGTCGAATGGGCAGGTTCTGGTGGAGAGCCAATCCACGCTCACGTTCTCCTTCTCAAGGTACAGGAAGATGTGTGCAGCTTGCTCCCCCTTGCTTCATACTCCCCGCACAGAGCAGGGACTCGGCCGCGGCACCCCCCACCATATGCGCCGGACATATGAAGCAAGGGGAAACAAGCTGCAGTTAAGTACCTGTCCTATAAGACGACCCCCAACTTTGGCACAGATTTTTCGGGGTTAAAAAGTAGTCTTATACGCCAGAAAATACAGTACATTTCCCCATGTAATCTGACAATAACTGTCATTCAAATTTCCCTAATGACTTACATGTTACCCATTATACCTAATTTGGGTCACTCTTAGAAATCTTTTCTCAAAAGCTGTACAAAATCTTAACGAACCACAAACTCTAAGCAGTTGGTTAGCCATATGTTGTATCTGTAAATAATGTAGCAACAGGTATTTATACATCATGAATTTAGATTTGATATTGTATCTTAGAAGAATAAGGTTTTGCCATTCCATTCTATAATGGGTCTTTTAAAGTTTCCCCAGATAATGTTACCTAACTGTTCTTCATGTACTTCTGCATTATAACCTACTTCTATGTGGTTGGGGTTCTGAGATTTTTTGTGTAACTCTTCTTCAGCATGCTTCATGCCCAAAGCTTCTGATATGCTATTACCAGGCATTTCTTTTCTTTTTTTTTAAAAAATTAATCATTATTTTAAGAGTAGCACATTACTTTTTGTCATTACATCATCTTAAAGAAATAACATTATTAAGCCCTCAGAAGATCCAGAAATGATATTACAGATAGTTCACATGAGAAAAACAATGCTGTCAGTATTTAGATCATATGTAGAGGGACTTCAGAGGAATATGAGCACTTCTGTCTCTTCTCCAAAATCAGATGGAAGACAAAACAATAATTTACGAACTGTCAAGACACAGTATCAACAACATTGCAGATGAAGTTTGAACAAATTACAGCTTATATGAAGTCTTCAAAGGCAACCTTGGATATAGCTGAATATTAGGCCCCAGAGATGCGGGGCAGCTGCGTCGCCCTCGCCCCTCCCGTGCCTATTTGCCGGAGGGGTCAAAAGGAGCCAACGCTGGAGCTGCCGCTGCCGTGTTGCCTGCCCTGGGACCCACTCCATTGGCCCTGGAGATGCGAGGCAGGTGTTTGCGCTGAGGGCTCCCCCAAAAGAGGGCAATGTTGTTTCCTTCTGAGTACTTTTTTGGACATGGAGCCCTGGTTGTGTTTGGGGCTGTGAGTTTAATTTTTAATTTTGTTATGAACTTTAATTGTATACTGTAAATTTTTTTATATTTTGTAACTGTATCATATTTTTGTTGGAAACCACCTTGAGTCGCACTTGTGCTGAGTAAGGCGGTATACAAATTTAATAAATAAAATAAATAATAATAGCAGACATCTCATTGGAACCACAGAATCAAAGGACACTGTATCCAACACCTTGCAATGCAGGATTATACCGCTAAAGCATCCTTGACAGTGAGCCGACATGTTTAACAACCTTCAAAAAAGACAGCCAGTCTTCCAATCAGTCTAAGCAACTCATATTGACAGGAAATTCACAATATTACCAACAAAAGTAATGTTTACTCCTTCCTTGTAAATGGAATACATTACTTTGGGTCCTGCTCAAATTAAGCTTTGTGATCATTCCAAAAAGATAATACATCTTGTTCTGGCTTTAATCGTTTCTCTTTCATCAATACATAATCTAAAAATCCTCCCCATCTCTCTTTAAAATCATTTTTTGCTAATCCCCTTTTTACCCTTAACTCACATGTTATTTTGTCATTTATAGCTATATTCCAAATATCTTTATCCCAACCATCAAATTCAAATTTCTAATCTAATTTCTATTTGTTAACAATATTCAATCTCAGTACTGTTACAAATATAACAACCATCTCTTTCTATTTCTATTCTGTATATTTCCAAAATCCATTAATAATGCTATTTTAGGACAATTCTCTACTAACAGATTAACATGGCTACCACTTCAAAAATCTCAACTGTACAATACAGTATACTTTGTTATTTGACAGAAAAATTTAGTATGTGAAAGTTTTGTTCTATGTTAAAAAAAGTATAAAAATAGTTGAGAAATCATTTGAGGATATACTGCCTTGAGTTTGATATTTGGCTTTTTATTAGTGGACTGACTACACCACAATAGTTTTCTTAGTGTTTGATACAACATGGACACTCAAACACAGCTAAAAACACAGACTATGAACCTGTACCTTTATGGAGACAGCAACCACAAGAGGTTTAACATCATCTCCTAGGGAGCCAATTTTGAATTTGTTTGGATTATGAATCATTTTCCTGGTCCTCTCATCAAGTCAACATTGATCCCATGTTTATTTAGCATGCCCACAACCTCACATAAATAACAAAAGAATTTTCACAGTAAGGATTCTTATTTGGAGATCCATTTCACACCAGGACTTACAGAACTATTAGTTCTGGTTCTAATTCTCAAATGACTCTTGTCAAACCCCTTGCATTAAAGCCGACAGTACTGACTTCGCTCACATCTTGAGTGTTTCCTTTCATCTTCACTGTGGGTGCATGCAGAGACCTCATGAGAAAAAAGTTATCATTGTTCCAAAATTTTGAGACGTAACTGACCATAGGACAATGCTCACTCAAGCTTGCTCATACATCTTGGGGCCGGGATATTCACTTTCCTGCCTGCCCCTGCCCAAATACACATATCACAGCTAGCACAATCTAACCAAGTGATAAGGCTAGAAGCTTGGTCATTTGATGTCAGTGAAATAGTGTAAAACAGACATTCTGAAAACATTTGCCTAGGATCTCCATAGGTAAAGGTCACCCTTGCTCAAAAGCCAGTCGTATCCAACTCTAAGGTTCAGTGCTCATCTGTTTATACAAAGACTTCTTTAAGTACATTAGAAGTAAGAACCCAACTAGGAAGGCCATTGGACCATTAGATGACAATGGAAGGCAAGGGGTTATTAAAGAGGAAACAGAGATTGCAGAGAGACTCAATGAATTCTTTGCTTCAGTATTCACTGAAGAAGACAGAGACCACATGCCCAAAACAGAGCCTATCTTCGTAGGGAGGGAAACCGAAGAATTAAGCCAGATAGAAATAACCAGGGAGGAGGTCCTTGCATGTCTTGTTAAACTAAACACTAACAAATCACCAGGACCAGATGACATCCATCCACGAGTTCTCAGGGAACTTAAAGATGAAATTGCTGATCTCCTAGCCAAAATATATAATATTTCCCTCAAATCAGGCTTTGTGCCTGATGACTGGAAGGTAGCGAATGTAACACCAATTTTCAAAAAAGGATCCAGGGGTGATCCAGGAAATTACCAACCTGTCAGTTTGACATGTGTCCCAGGTAAAGTGATGGAAACCATCCTAAAAGATAGAATTAATAGGTACATAGAAGAGAAGGCGCTGCTAAAGGAGAGCCAACATGGCTTTTGCAAGGGCAAATCATGCCTCACTAATCTGTTGGAATTTTTTGAGTGTCAACAAGCATGTGGATAAGGGGGGTCCAGTTGACATTGTTTATCTGGACTTTCAGAAGGCTTTTGACAAGGTCCCACACCAAAGGCTCTTGAATAAACTTACCAGTCATGGAATAAAGGGACAGGTCTTGTCCTGGATCAGCAAATGGCTAAGGGACAGGAAACAGAGGGTAGCACTAAATGGACACTTCTCCAAGTGGAGGGAAGTAAAGAGTGGGGTCCCCCAAGGTTCAGTACTGGGACCCCTGCTTTTCAACCTCTTCATAAATGATCTAGAAGTAGGAGTAAAAAGCAAGGTAGCCAAATTTGCTGACGACACTAAATTATACAGGGTAGTGAAAACTGTGAGAGATTGTGAGGAGCTCCAGAGGGATCTCTTGACACTGGGGGAGTGGGCAAAGCAGTGGCAAATGAGCTTCAACATTAGTAAGTGCAGAGTGATGCATGTTGGGGCAAAAAACCCCAATTACATTTATAAACTAATAGGTTCTGAACTCTCTGCGACAAACCAGGAAAGGGACCTTGGTGTTCTGGTGGACAGCTCAATGAAGGTGTCAACCCAGTGTGCCTCAGCAGTGAAAAAAGCAAACTCAATGCTAGGGATCATTAGGAAGGGTATAGAAAATAAGTCAGCAAGTGTCATTTCGCCTCTTTACAAATCTATGGTGAGGCCCCATCTGGAATACTGTGTACAGTTCTGGTCGCCATACCTCCAGAAGGATATTATGGAGTTGGAAAAAGTGTAGAGGAGGGCAACCAAAATGATTAGAGGACTGGAACACCTTCCTTACCATCTGAGGCTGCAACGGTTGGGTCTTTTCACTCTTGAACGACTGCGTCTAAGAGGTGACCTGATTGAAGTTTATAAAATCATGCACAGTGTGGACAAAGTAGATAAGGAAAAACTGTTTTCCCTATCGCATAACACTAGAACTAGGGGACACTCCATGGGTACTAGTTCTCAAACAAATAAGAGAAAGTACTTTTTCACCAAGATGATTACTGGTCTGTGGAACTCCCTGCCAGAAGAAGTGGTGACAGCTGTCAGTCTTGACAGCTTTAAGAAAGGATTAGACAAGTTCATGGAGGACAAGGGTATCAATGGCTATAATTATGGATACTTAAGGACAACCTCCGGGTTGGAGAGATAGGCAGGATATCTCTCAATGCCATTTCTAGGGAATCCTAAGCAGGTGAAGGCATCTCCTTGGGAATACCCTGAAGGAAATGGTGAGCCACTGTGTGAGACAGAATGCTGGACTGGTTGGGCTGTGGCCTGTTCCAGCAAGGCTGTTCTTATGTTCTATAGCCAATTAGCTGATTACCCGGCTTTGCTCAGGCTTTTCATTTCTTTAACATAGGCTAGTCTTTCCCTCTTGGAAACCTCATGAGGTGTATGTGGATCAACCCTGCCTCCCCTCCTCCGTCTCTCTCTTCCCTCACCCATCCCGCTTCTCCATCAACGGTCACTTACCGCCCTTATCCTTCCCATACATGTATCTGGCCACCTGGTGAGAGAGTGGCACGCAGTCATTGAGGATCCCTCGGACCTTCCCTCCCTCCTCGGCTTCACCCACCGTGGCCGCTGCCTCCCAGGGTGGCCATTTCTGGAGGGGGACAGCATCCTCCATGGCTCCTGTGCCCTCCTGGCCCTCTCAAGGGCCTCTGCCATCACCACTGTGCCGGCCTGACCAGGCCCCCCATTTGCCTTCCACGTACTGTGAAAACTACAGCTGAGCTCAGAGGGCTACAGCTGAGCTAGTCAGATGATGTCACAATCTCAACCTACCTGGGTCTATGACATCAGCTCCAGCCCAAGGTACGTATGTGCCAAATTTCAGTGGGATCGGTCCAGGGGTGTGGGAGCATTTAGAGCACATACAAGACCACACCTCTGTTTTATAGATACAGATAGAAGAGCCAGCGCTGTCTGCATCTGCAGACATTTCCATGGACATGTGGTAGGCATGCCTAGACAACAGAGCGCACAGAACGCTGTTTACCTTCCCACCGAAGTGGTCCCTATTTATCTACTTGCAATTTCTTGCTTTCGAACTGCTAGGTTGGCAGGAATCTCCACAGCCAACATAAAACTATGGCCAAGCAGATTAATTAAAGCCTAGACTGATTGCTACATAAACATCTCTTTGTACAACCAGTTAAGCTTAAAAAGAAACTCTAAAAATCTCAAACAAGTGTTAAGTATTGATGTTGTCAACAATTCACAGAAGTTCCTACTGTGCATATATTAATTCTATTACTCTTTATTAAAGTTCTGCTTATAGAAATGGTGCATTTATTATTGTCTTCTGAAGCTGTTTTTCACTTTCATTCCTTTAAATAAATTTCAAGAAGCTGACTAGTGCCTGAGGAACTTTCTTAAATCCCTTTGCAAGCAACACAATTGTAGCAGCTGCAGCCTTCCCCAGCTTCATCTGCAATTAATTTCTTCTACTTGCAGCCCTACTTCCGGTGGATCAATTAATCCCAAAGGCTACAAGGAAGACGAAAGGGTTAGATGAGAATGCTGAAATGTCTGGCACTGTTCGTTTTTTTAAAGTAAAGCAGCGCTTCTTTTGGAATAGAAAAGCAGCTGAAAATGTGTGGTGCAGGAGGGTTGCTGTGGACAGAAAATCCATGATTTACAAGCACTTTTGCTTTTAATTTGCACAAACAGTGGAACCAGTTAAACTTTCACAATACATCATTATTTAACTGGAATATTTTTTTTCTTAAACAAGTCTTTGAAACAGTCAACTGTCTTTCAGGGCCTTCTCTTTTAGCATAATAACCATCAAGCACATTTCCTCTTATTTGAAATGTCCTTGTTTTCATTTGGCAAGCTTGCTCTTGTTTTGGCAAGCACTCCTGAGAGAAGAAAAGAAACAGTATCCTCGAAATCCCCTGGTTTCAAAATGCAATTCTTTTGTAAATGCTGAGGAGAGTTGAAGCACACTCCAAGAATTAAAAAATCCAGATATAAAATGTATACCTCTTTCAACTCTAGTCAACCTCTTCAGTCCATAAAAAACTACCTTTTTGGACCATAACCTTAATCCTCCTCCCTCCCTACACACACTAAACGATCACCTATATGGCACTTCAGTGACAAATGAGACAAAAGAAACAAAAGAATGATTTGTATTATTAAACTCACCAGGCTGAAACTTCCTGTTTAAAACAAATGAATTTTTGCCTAATTTATCTTTAAGATCTGTGATAATATACCACTAGAATAGTGATGGCGAACCTATGGCACACATGCCAGAGGGGGTACTCGGAGCCCTCTCTGTGAGCACCCATGCAGTCACCCCAGCACAGAGTTCACCCTGCCCCTCCTCCCAGCAGCCCAATGGGAGTGCTTCCTCCCTTCCCCCAGCACAGAGTTCACCCCTCCCCTCTGCCCAGCAGCCCAATGGGAGTGTTTCCTTCCTCCCCTGTTGCTATGTTGGCACTTTGTAATAAATAAGTGGGTTTTGGCTTGCAGTTTGGGCACTTGGGTCTCTAAAAGGTTCGCCATCACTGCACTAGAACATTAAATTATAATGACAATAAAAATAGGTGCAGCCGCAGCAGCTTCCCTCCAATTATCTAGGAAACGTTTAGTTCAACAATGCTCTGCTATAACACACAAACATTTTTAATTTTAATGTTTAAAAGGTTTAATACTGATTTATATCATCAAACAAGTTAACTGGCATTAGGGATGTACCACTTGTTATTCTGTTTTAACAAATAGCTGAACTCTCCACTCTGGACATCCCACCTAACAAACACCTTGAAGAAAAGCCTAAGCTGGAAGGCTTCATGATCTAGCACAGTGATGGTGAACCTTGGCATTCCAGCTGTTCTAGAACTTCAATTCCCAGAAGCCCTGATCAGCAGGAGGTGCTGACTTGGGCTTCTAGTAATTGCAGTCCAAGAACAACTAGAGTGACAAGGTTCGCCATCACGGATCTAGCATAAGTCTAGCTTCTTGTTCAAAAATGAAACTGCCCCAATGCTTGTTAAGAGTTTCCTTTTTGAACAGAAAGCTAGGTGAGCCCTCCAGTTTATGGTTTACTTCCATGTGAGGCACATTTAGGTGTCTGTCAGCCAGGTCAGACTCCCAGAGTGGAGAATTCTGTTGTTTGTAGCACAAAAAAACCAAATGGTAAATCCCTAACTGGCATACCCCCGCTCACCCACCCCTGTACAAAATAACATTGCATTTTAATTTGATGTGGTTCACAATAAAATAAAACAAATTTCTATGCCGCCCAATCAGGCGAACCCGACTCAGGGCGGCTCACAACAAAATTAAAACATACATATTAAAAACAATTAAAACCCCAACATACCCACCCACCTATTAAAACTAACCACATTAAAACTGCCCGCATTAAAAAGATGGGGGCTTCATTTTATAAGCCAGCAGGCGGGGTCACTCTTCCATCTGAGCCCCACACCTGCCCTGCCAACCAGGTTTTTAATTCTCTTCTGAAAGGCAGCAGCTCCATCTGCTCTCGCAACTCTACTGGCAGGAGGTTCCACAAGGCTGGTGCGGACACAGAAAAAGCCCTCCTTCGTCTGCCAGAGTGGCGAGCCCCTCTGGCAGATGTAACAATTAGAGAGCCCCTTCGGTCCGCTCTGGTTGGACGGACAGACACTCTTGGGACAATGCGGTCTCTTAGGTATCCTGGCCCACTACCATGTAGAGCTTTAAAGGTCAAAACCAGCACCTTGAATTGCACCCAGAGACAAACTGGTAACCAGTGCAGCTCCCGAAGCAATGGTGAGGCGCAAGCATAACGCCCGCACCCCATCACCACCTGGGCTGCTGCATTCTGCACCAGCTGTAGCCTCCGAACAGTCGTCAAGGGCAGCCCCATGTAGAGCGACTTGCAATAATCTAGCCTGGAGGTCACCAGAGCATGTGTGACCATGAGCAGGGAGTCCCGGTCCAGGAGCGAACGCAACTGCCGGATGATGCGAAGCTGTGTGAAAGCCATCCTGGCCACGGCTGCCACCTGATCTACAAGTAGCAGTCCCGAATCCAGGAGGACCCCTAAGTTGCGTACCGGGTCTGTCTGGGGCAAAGCAGCCCCATTCAAGACCAAAGTTGGCAGCTCCCTGGATAACGCGGGGGCCCCCCATCCATAGCCACTCAGTCTTGGAGGGATTCAATTGTAGCCCGTTGTCCCCCATCCAGACCCCGACAGCTTCCAGACATCTGGATAGGACATTGACCGCAAACCACAAATAAACACATTAAAACATAATGAAATCATGTTGCACAGCTCTGCATGTGCAATGATAGTGACATCATCAGCAGTGGCAAATCACTTGATTTGGGGGCCCAGGTTGAGTGCAACTGCACTACATTGTGTGCAAATCATGTGTACCCCAAAATTACATTTAACAATTTGTAAGCTGCTGATGATTATGATCTTTATTGGGGCAATTTCTGGATCCATTTAAATATTAGCAGGGGGGAAAGCAACCCACACAACAAAACAGGAATCATACCTTCCAGGAAGTAAGTTTCACGACTATAGTCCTATTAATGAAAAACCTATCTCTCATCCTACCAAGATACACAATCTAGAGTCAGCTCCCAACCAAGGACTCTGTTATCAATCTAAAGATGCAGGCCATGTTTTTGGCAGTTTTCAGGAGACAAAGTGCCTAACATAGAGACCTCTGAACCCACTCCACTTTCCCAACTCTTACCCCATGGATATTTGTTATATAACATGCCTTATGAAGAAGTGTCCTGCTCTCCAGTGCCATTTCCCCCCCTTAAAACGTTTTAGAGTTGGGACAGAGATTGGCAAAACATGTGGGAAATCACACCCATGTCCTCCTGAAGGTATATAATGGGCGCGTTTTACTTCCACATCCATGAGCGACGAGGGCAGAGTGGGCCGGATGAATCACAGTAAACCCATTTGTTTGGATTCACGGGGGCTTCTGGGAATTGAAGTCCAAGAATATCTGAGGTGCCAAGGTTAACCATCACAGTCTTTACAGATTCCAATATGATATTTCAATACATTGCTGCAAATCTTTGCAAATTACTTTACTGATAAAATCAACTTCATCTAAAAAAACCTTTAACTCCATTTTGTTGTAGTGCAAATTACAGGATGGTATCAAAACAACTCCGTTGCCTTTGCATCTTTCTATAAGCACTAAAGGAACTTACAATAGTAAATGAAAACAGAAATACAATTTAAATTTTAAAATGATTAAAACACAATTAAAACTAGATCACTAAAAAGAAATGCCACGGTTCTGTCTTAATAAAAATGTTGTTGCTTATTAATGGAAGGACAAAAGAGATAATCCCAGTTTAACTCCACCCCACTTTTGGCTGAGATTTCCAGAACCTAGGAGTAGCCTCATGAAAGTCCTCTCTCATATCTTCACCAAACATGCATCCAGAGTCAATGGATAAAGAAAAAGATGAGTGTTTTCCCCAAATAATCCCACCTTCCATCTGCCCTAGTCAACAAAGCCAATGAAGAAAGCTGAAATATGCAGTCCCAACAATATCTGGAAGGAAACACTTTACTCAACCCATGGGAATTTGTGACAGAATGTTATCCCCCCACCATTGTTATTTATGTCAGAAAAGTCCATTTAATGTTCTAGAGGCCCAGTTATGGTAACATAGTGACTCATACTTAAATCTAAACTAGTAGTATGAGATTATTTCAAACTTAATGAGCTGATAAAATCATACAGAATTTAAATTCATCTCACTGCTTCAAGCTCCACTTTAGCATTTAGCCTTCTCTTAGTGGGGGGTGGGGGATGGAGTAAAGATGCCTCTGACTTATACCTCCTTGTTATCAAAGCTGTCCCAAGTCAAGAGGTGTACAAACAGCTAAAAAATTCACACATCTATTGCCTTTCACAGGAACTGCAGCATTCAATTAAATCAGGGAATGCTCTGTCCCAAGAAGTGAAGGTCAAGTTTCTACCATCTGCAGCCCCTCTGTATAATAGATTGCATTCTGTACTCTTAAATGTAGAGGCTGAAACCCTGTTGCTTAGTGAAGTAAATAACTAGAGAAGACCCAGGAAAAAAAACAATTGTTTTTGGAAAGAAACCATTTTTTCTGGTTTTTCCCTAAAGCCTTTTTTGGTTTGGTTTTTTCTGGGAAAAAATTAAAAAGGGAAAAAATTGATTATGGTATGCTTTATTTTAGCATGATGGATAAAATATTAGGACAATGTGTTCATATATCCTCCAAATCATTTCTAAAAAAACTATGCTGTGGTTCCCAACATGGGACCCACGCCCCACAAGGGGGAAATTTAATTTTTAAGGGAGGCAATTTGAGAATGAGTTCAGACCCAAGTTCATAGCCTTTTACGCTTCCTCCAGTGAATAGTTCACTTTTTGAATAATAATGATTATTATATTTCACCGGGGGGAGGGAGCAATCAGGATTTTAGAGATGCTTAGGTGAGGCACTGCCAAAAAAAGGTTGGGAACCACTGATGTACAGTATAGCTCAGAAAACGAGTCTGGGAAGGAGGGAGGAGCCTAAGATAGCTGGTTGGAGTGATTTCTGTCGTCTCCTTCTCCAGACAAAGAAAAAAGGTCCTATTTGGGTTAAAAGTACCATGGAACTTGCCAAAAGATAGCTACTGCAGTCCTTTGGATGATACGGTACCGTGGGAGGTGTTGAAGGTCCTGTTGAAAAACTATTTGCTGATAAATCTTCTGTTGAAAAATACCGGAGAAAAGTGCTAAGAAGCAGAGGCCTTTGGCTGCAAGGCTTTTAAAGCAATAGACCTGCCATCTTCCTTTTGTTGCTGTGAGGACTTTCTTTTTCACCTCTTTACCTCTGATACAATTTTGGAGGAAAGGCTTCATACAAGATTGGTTTGGAAAAGTTTACAGTTTATCCACTAAATCTGTTTCTTTTTGTTGCCGTCCTAATTTCAGAGGGAGGAACCGCCATATTGGGCTGAGCTGACAGAGCTGGCACGAAGCCAGGTGCTTTTGTGATAAGATAAAGCTTTGTGGTTGTAAATTAAAATAAAACTGCAGTCTCTTAGTAGCTGGTGGAAAAATATTTGTGGATTATTGATAGCCGCAAGTTGCTGAGCAAATAATATCAGGTACTGGAAGAGAGACAACAGTAAGAGACTTTTTTTTACAAGGGTTACTGGAGAGTGGTGGATCAAAATAAATGAAGAGGAGAGTCTGGAAAAAAGAGACTGCATCTGATAAAGCATACAGACGTCTTGTCAGTGCAGATGACAGCCCAATAAACAAAAAAGAATCTGAAAATACCCTCTAAGGAAAAACCGAGTGGAGATCTGACTCTGTTGGAATTAAAAGACTTTATAACTACAAAATCTAATGAAGATAAAAAAGAAATTAAACAGTTTGTTAAAAATGTGATCAGAGAGAAAGTGCAATCTCTGGAAAAATCAATTTCTGGATTAAACATGAGAACCAATACTTTGGAGACAGAGGTTAAGGACTTGGTGGAGATTGCAGTAAGGCATGAAAATACTATGGACAAAAGATTTAAGCAATTGGTGAAGCTACAGGATCAATTGAAAAAGAAAAACATCAGGATTAAGTCCCCCCCCCCCGACATGGATAAAGACAATTTAAAAATTGAAGTGGTTAAATGGTTACAAACCTTTGCTTTGGACTCTGGCCCAATTAAAGAAGAAGAGATCGAAGCAATTTTTAAGGTCGTTTTCAAGAGAGGTCGATGCCCCAGAGATATGATAATTACTTTTGTATCAGGTTATAAAAAAGATCAAGTAATGGACTATTTAAGGAAGCATGGTGACTCTGCATTAAAGATAGGAGAAGTAAAAGTACAAGTATATCATGATTTAAGTAATGAGACTATTCAATGAAGAAGACAGATGAAGCCGATAACTGAAATTTTGTTTAATTGTAATATAAAATATCAATGGGGTTTCCCTATCTTCTTAAAGATATTTCATGATGGGAAGGTGGTTAGAGCAGAGGACCCAAAGGGAGCAATGAGACAACTTGAATTACTAAAAATTATAGAGATGGGAGATCCAAACTGGGAAAAACTGGTAAAAAAATCTCTATGGAGAAGGTTCAGAAGGATCAAAGGGGAAAGAGGAGTATCAAGCAAAGGGGAGAGACCATTCAAGGGAGAAACAAAGGGAGAAACCTTTGGGTTATGGAAGTGGATGGGAAATAAGAGAAGAAAAGAATGCAGAATTGTCTGGTGCAAAGATAAAGCCAAAAGCCAAAAAGTAAAAATAATATATAAATATAAATAGGCACAGGCAAGAAAGTGTTAACAATTTAGGAATATGAATAGAATAGGGACCAAAAGAATTAAAATAGAGGAAAAATAAGAGAAGGAGAGGGGGAATGGTGAAAGAAGGAATTAAGAATAGAAGGGATAGGCTCTCCCTCCTCCTCCTCCCCATTCCCTAAATGGGAGCGGCCAAGCAATATTTAACCTGGCGGCGGGGTGTGTGTGTGTGTGTGTGAGAGAGATTTTTGAGTGTTGCATGTTGGTGGGTGGGGGTTATATGTTACATGTTGCATGTTATATGTTATTGAAAAATTAAAAAAATATTAAAAGATAAAAATAAAACGAGTCTGGTTAAATTTCATGACTATCCAATTAATCTTAGTCCCTTCCACACACTTCCTCACCCTAGTCCCTTCCACACACTTTCCCACCTCCCTTCGAATCTTTTTATGGGAATTGGTGCTTTATGTCTATTTGATACTAGCAAAGGTTGCCCGGCGTTGCCGGGCTGTTTTAAATGGTGTTGGAAAGTTTTTGTTGTTGTTGTTGTTAATGTTTGTAAAGAAGAGGTTAGTCTATAATTAAAAATTTTTAAATTTTTATTTATACAAAATTTTTTTGATGGCCTGTTATAAACTGTGATGAGTTTTGTTTGGTGTTTTGGTTTTGTGGATGAAAAAAAGAATAAAGGATGATATACTTTTTCAAAAAACTCTTGGGGCCTTTTGTGTGGGGCTATTGTGTCTTTTTGAATTTTTTTTATTATTGTGGGCAGCAAGTGCTGCTGGTAGGGGTTATCTTGTATTTTGACTGTTTTTTCTCTCCTGGCCTCTGGGTGGAGCTTCTTCCAGTAAGTAGTCTCTTTCTTTATTCATTTATTTTCCAGTCGTTGTGGTATGAGGTCGTGTGGTGATGAGTTGGCTGTTTTTCTTTATTTGGGGTGGTGGTGGTGTTTGGATTTTGTGGTGTTTGGCTGTGCTGGGTGTGTTTGGAAATGTTTGTTGTTGTTTACTTTTTTGGTGTTATTGTGTATTTTTGAATGTTTTTGATTGTTTTTGTGTTTTTTGGTGTCCTACGGGGGGGATCCCCTCTCTGCCATCTCCCATGGCTCTGGAAGGCTTGGGGGGACAGACCCCTTTTGTCTCCCCAAACCTTCTAGACTCATGGGACCCAGGAGAGGGGATCGAACCCAGGCTACCCTCTGATATTAAAAGGGAAATCTCAATTGGGGATTCCCCTTTAATATCAGTGGTGGGGGGGGGTTGTGATCCCCCTCTCCGCTGGCTTCCTTGGGTTTGGGAGAGTTGGGTTGAGAAAATGGGGTCTCCCCAACCCTTCCGGACCCAGGAGAGCCATCGAGAGGGGGATTCCCCCCCCAACCTCTGTTTTTAAAGAGAAGTAACCGCTTGGTTTCTTCTCTTTAATATGGGGCGTGTGTGTGTGTGGGGAGGTGAATTCCCTCTCTGCCAGGTCCCCTGGGGTCAAGAGGGTTGGGGAGACAGGCTCCTTTTGTCCCCCCAAACCTTCCAGACTCATGGGACCCAGGAGAGGGGATCGAATCCAGGCTACCCTCTGATATTAAAAGGGAAATCTCAATTGGGGATTCCCCTTTAATATCAGTGGGCGGGGGGTTGTGATCCCCTTCTCCGCTGGCTTCCTTGGGTTTGGGAGAGTTGGGTGGACAAAAGGTGTCTGTCTCCCCCACCCTTCCGGACCCAGGAGAGCCATCGGAGAGGGGTATTCCCCCCCCCACTCCGTTTTTAAAGAGAAGTAACCGCTTGGTTTCTTCTCTTTAAAATGGGGTGTGTGTGTGTGTGTGTGTGTGTGTAAGGGGAATCCCCTCTCTGCCAGGTCCCCTGGGGTCAGGAGGGTTGGGGAGACAGGCTCCTTTGGTCCCCCCAACCCTCTCAACCCCAGGGGAGCCAGTAGAGAGGGCGAGCACAACACCCCCGCCCCCACCCAGTGATATTAAAGGGGAAACTCCGATTAGGAACTTCAGGCGCCGATGGGGAGGGGGGCTTTGGTTCCCGCGGCTTGTCGGACTTGCTCTCCCGGTGTTTTTGTTTTATTTTTTGGGCGCCGGCTTCCTCAGCGTTCTGCGCGCTCATGGCGCGCAGGACGCTGGGGCTTGTAGTTATGGGTTTGTGCTTTGTGTTTGTGCTGCATTTTTTTAAAAACGGTTTTCTTTTGATTGGCTGCGGCGCGTTTCTGAACGTTCCTTGTGCCGCGCCGTGCGAGAGCCTCTCAGCCTGATTGGCTCTGGCGCAGCACAGCGCAAGGAATGTTGGGAAAGGAAGTTGTTTCCCTTTTTTCACGTTTGTGGGGCTGTTGCCCCACTGCCTGTTTTCTCAATCCTTTGTTGACCTGCGGACCCAGATCGGCCGTGTGCATGAAGGGTGAGTGCAGGCAAGTAGGGAGAGGCATAGCAACCTATAGCAAGTTCCAACAGCTAACCCTTGGTTTTATAGGTTAAGATTGTGGAGAGGAAATATAATTTTCTTTGTTATCAATGATGATGGTTTCTTCAGTTATTTTAATAATAGTTTTTCTCCCTGCTCCATGTAAACTAACAAAACCAAAGAGGTTCCATTAGTACAGTTCAGGAGATTGTTGCTCCACTTGTTACAATTACAAATTCTAAAAAAATTAAAGTAAATTTCACTTATAACAACTATTTGGATACACTGTATTTTTAATACTGTATACCAATTGTGATTATTTTATGCTAAATCAAATTATATATGGACAGGTTGCTTACCTGGAGTTGTAGTTCTTCCTGAGGTCACCTGCTAATTCATACAAATGGGTTATCTTTCGCACATGCACAAGCAACTCAGAATGTTCCAGAGCATGCATGAAAGATAACCCATGTGCTTGAATCACAGGGACAATGAAGAAAGTCATATTTTATACTCCAAAAGTTCAATCTGTAAAAAAAAGTGCTAGTGTTGCATTTTTTAAAATTTTCCAACAATTTTCTTTTTCTTTCTTTTTTTCTTTCTTTTTGAAAAAAAAACACACGCAGAAAAAACATTTTGTTTTTATGGCTTCAAAATTTCTGGAAATTTCTATACCTTCCCTCCAAGAATTTCGGAGAGCCAGCAAAACTGAACTTTATAGAAAAGCTTTTGTGTACATTCTCCCACTCCCTACCTTATTCTCGTTATTTTTCTGACTTGTCACACCTCAATTTTTTACTGAAGTTGTCTTGCTGTTTTGCCATATTTTGTGATGTTTGCATTCATTGTTGGTATTTTTTTTTCACCATCCTGTGTGGCCTTTTGGCCAGAAGGGCAGTATATAAATTGAATGAAATGAAAAATTATGTTCTCAGATGGTTACAATAATTTGAGTGATTCTTACAGATAATGAAGAATTTTCCACAGACTAAAGGGATGGGAGTGGGGATCTGTACAGGAAAGTAAAATAGCCGCTGTGGGGTACAAAAAACAGCATATGACTATCTATATCTGTTGTTGTTATTGTTGTTCAGTCGCACAGTCGACTCCGACTGAAATTTGGCACATACGTACCTTGGGCCGGTGAGATCAGCACTGTGGGGGCCACAATCCCCATGGGGGGCATATGCCCTCCAAGTTGTGTCCCAATTGATCTATACAATTGGTAGGTTGTGATTTTGACATCATCTGACTAGCTCAGCTGTAGCCCTTTGAGCTCAGATGTAGTTTTCACAGTAGGTGAAAGGTAAATGGGCATGCAAGATCAGCACTATGGGGGTCACAAGCCCCATGTATACCGTTGGGCACAGCTGTTGGAGACTTCTGGTCCGTCAGGTGGCTGGACACATGTATGGGAAGGTAAGTGACCATTGACAGAGAAGCGGAACGGGTGAGGGAAGAGAGAGATGGAGGAAGGGAGGCAGGAGTGACCCACATACACTCCATGAGGTTTCCAAGAGGGAAAGGCTGGTCTACATTAAAGAAAAGAAAAACCTGAGCGAAGCCGGGTAATCAGCTAGTAAATAATAAGAGTCACATACCTAGCTAGGGCAAAGAACTACAACTATTATTTGAAACTTCTCAAAAATGCTCTGGCAAAGTAGACATGGGAAAAGAAATCACATATTCATCTTCCCTGATTCACTGATAGTCTTTATGTAGCTTACTAAACACAATTTCAGTAGCATTGTCTTATTACAAGTTAAATCAGAGTACCTTAGCTAAAATACAGTCTATGATTTATGTTAAAACTGCACTTATACTGATAAAGAACACATCATCATGCCTGTGTAAACAGTATTTAGTTATTTATTTATGGAAGAATGGTAATTACATTTTTGCAAGGTTCTCTGTGCAAAACTGAACTTTTCAATGTTCTTCTCAAAAATATTTCTTTCATACGCAGATTACTCTTCAATATATTGGCTCATGAAAAGAAATTATAAAGGGGAAGTTTTTGAAATGTGTCTATGCAGCAGAGAGACTACAGTACACAAAATATAGGCAAAAAATGTAAAATAGTAGAAAATGAAAATTGATTATATGATTCAATTCGTCAAAGTAATAATGCATATGTTAAAATCAAATCACTAAAATCTAATGTAACCCCAGCTAGAACAGAGCTACTGAAATAAAAATGAACTTATTAGTCACAAATAATGTAAATTCCATAGATTTCAGTGGGTAAAAGCCTATTAGCAATCATCGGGCTTACTTGTTCTATGAGCAAAGCAGTCTATAGCTGCTCCCATGATCTTTGCTTGTAGTTATGAAAAGTTAAGTTGCACTTACCAGTGATAACCTTCGTTCTTCAAGTATGTAGTCCATGAATTCACACTTATGGGATCTGCGCTTGCGTGGAGCAGTTATCACAGCCTCAAAGCTAATTGGATTAAAAGATTTGATGATAGGATCGCCCACCGTACCACCCACCCTTAGGTGCCATTTTGCGCTCTTTCCTCAGTTAATACTTAAGCTGTACACAGAATAAAACAAAATATCTCATCCGTGCAGCTCAAGTGGGGAGGAAGGGTGGGAAAGTGTGAATTTAGAAACTACATACTTGAAGAACGAAAGTTATCACTGGTAAGTGCAACTAAACTTTCTCCTTTGGGTAGTCCATGAATTCCCACTTGTGGGAGACTGGCAAGCTCACACTTACTTGGTAGGCGGGTAGACGGGTGAGATGAATCCATGGTCACATACTCGGTCACATCAGGAAAGCAGAATGGACATCATGGGCGAGAAGCCCAGAGCCCTCTAGCAAGGATGACATGACCCAGTTTAGCATCTGCTGTGGCTCTAGTGTCCATTCGGTAATGTTTGACAAATGTAGAAGTTCTGGACCAAGTGGCAGCCTTACAGATGTCCTCAAGTGGTGTGCCCTCTAAGAAGGCAGTAGAAGTAGCCATGGCTCTTGTAGAATGCACCCTGACATGCGGAGGAGGAGGCAGGGACAAGATCTCGTACGCATAATGAATCACCAAGGAAACACATTTCGAGAACCTTTGTGCTGTAATGGGTTTTCCTTTGGACTTTCATCCATAAGCCACAAAAAGTCAATGTGTTTTTCTGAACTCCCTCGTTCTGCTGATGTAAAACAATAAAGTCCTTTTTACATTCAGCGTGTCATGTTCTTTCTTGATCTGTGGTTGGGTTGGAAAAGTTAGCTGGGAGATGGATTGCCCTAGGTGAAAGTTGGAAATTACCTTGGGCAGAAAAGTGATATCTGGATGGAGGACCACCCTGTCGGGGAAAAACTTTGTGAAGGGCGGATCAGAACGGAGAGCTATGATCTTGCTGGCCCTTCTGGCAGATGTGATTGCCACAAGAAAGGCTGCTTTCCAAGTCAGAAGACGAATATCAGTGGTAGCCAATGGTTCATACGGGTGTTTGGTGAGCATGGTGGATAAAGACCATTGCGGAACTGGAGTCTTAATGGGTGAAAACGTGTTGCGGAGGCCCTTCAGGAATCTCTTTACAGTCTGGTCTCTGAATGCAGCAGATTCCACTGAATCCATTGGGGAATGCGCCATGATAGCCGCTAAATGGACCCTTATGGACGTGAGGCCCAATCCTGTCTCCGCAAGACATAATAAGTATTCCAGGATGTCCTGGATGTTGCACCAGTACAGTGTCGAGCGCCTAGAGTCAAGGAAGGCGCGGAACTGTTTGTATTTAGAGGTGTTGGACTTTCAAGTGGAAGGTTTCCTGCTCATGCCCAGTATTCTTGACAATCTGGGGTTATCCTCCACACCATGAGGTGTAGGCTCGGTAGATCTGAGTGGAGTAGCTGACCCTTCTCCATTTGGAGCAGTGATGGAGAATCTGGAAGAGTGAGCAACTGCGATGACAGCTGTAGAACTGGGTACCACAGCTGCCTCAGCCATGCTGGCCGTAGGAAAGGTGGCAAGAAAAATTGAGGAAGGTTGCCACTTCTCCCGTAAGGGAAAAATGGTGAAAAAATTGAGACTGAGGGCTGCTCCCACAAGGGAGAGCAGGTCAGCAAAGGGAAATCCTACACAAGAAAGATCACCCGAAAATAGAACGAGAAGGCTTGAAAAAGCTAATTTTCTAAAGAGAGCTCTCTAACGGACTCTTGCTTCTGTGGTACGGTGGGCAGTCCTAACATCAAATCTTTTAATCCACTTATTTATTATTATTATTATTATTATTATTATTATTATTATTTTATTTTTTCAACTTATATGCTGCCCCACTTGTGAAATGCGACTCTGAGCGGCTCACAGACACATCAATACACATTAACACAACATCATACACAATAAGACACAGCCCAGCACTAAAATATCAAGGAGCTTTGAGGCTCCAATAACAGGAATTCACAGACTACCCAAAAGAGAACGTAGAGATCAGCCCATTGAAAACAATGGGTCTACATTTGCACAAGAGGCAATGATTATACCTTACACAACTGGTGATATAAACCCATCCACACATGTAAAGTGCCATGTTAGGACTAAATGGATTTAGCCCACAGATTCTAATCACTGCAGTGCACAACAGTTTCAATAGAGTAAGCTATGCACTATTAAACATTAAGATATGTCTTGATCAGAAGACAGGATACAGAAGGTCATTAATTCATAATGTTGCTATAAGTTGGGAGCACGACAGCACATATAAACATGTAAAATTTCTGAAGTTATTACTTCCTTTAGGTTGTGACTGCAATGTCATTCTTACACTGGTTGTCTAGGTTCGTGTGAGGGAGAGATAATGACAACAACTTTTCTGGTGTGAAGTTAAACAATCTTAAGTAAAATGAAATCAAAATACAGAAAAATTCTTGCTGTAATAAAACTAATGATAAATATAGGTTAAAAAGTGGTCTCTTATTTATTTTCCCCTGGGCTACTCTTCTATAGTTTTGTAGTATCAACCCATTTGAAAAAAGTAATAAATCTCTTAAATTATTTTGGCCCAGAGGAAACAGGTTAGTGCCCCAGGTGTTCAGGAACTTCAATTCTCAGAAGCCCAGGCTCCCCTCAAGGCCTCAAGGTCCCCACTCTTGGTAAACAGAAGATGACTTTATATTGAACAACTGTACATTTTCTGCTGATGGAAAAATATAATGACCAAACTAAAATGGAGCAGGCATTACTGGACATGTGATCCACATAAAGATGGCTTCATTTGAGATTAAAGTGAACATGCCCATGAGACAACTACAGTAGTTCTCTTTTTCACAGCTCTCTCTTCCTTCAAACACTGTGGTTCCCCAAGTCAAACTATCCTTTTCACATGGAAATACAGTAGGTGTAGAGAAAGTGCAGGTATCACAGCACATTAAGAAACAGCAGAAATGATATACAGTATTTAGCTATGGGAGATAAAGGTTCATCTGCTCTGATAAGAGAACCCCTACTGTATCCATGTACTGTACAAGACAAGCACATGCATATCATATTTTTCCTGTTTTTTACTATTTTATTCTGGGTTGGGGGAGGGCGAGGGTGTTTTTTAATGATAAAATGATTAGTTTTATGTGTTTTTAATGCTGTTTTTAGTGGGTTTGGGGCTAGGTATTTTTTAGCGGTTGTTGTTTTATCTGTTATTGTACTGTACTTTTTATGTATGTTGTTATGTTAGCCGCCCTGAGTGATGTTCATCATCAGGAGGGCGGGATACAAATTCATTAAATAAATAAATAAATAAATAAATAAATAATACACTCATATTGTTCAATTTAAATAAAGGTGGGAAAGGAAATCTGGTCCCCTTTCCTAGCATCCTGCAAATATTCCATATATTCTGCCTTTATTAAACATAATTTTATTAAATTATATTATGTCTTTAATAAACTTAATTTTATTAAACTTAACAGAAGTCATTTGTTAATTTATTTCTGTTCATAAAATATCTATACCCCATTCTGTGCCTTGATTATCTCTTTTGATCTTTAATCTGCTTTAAGAAGGAGCCTACATACTAGGCAGTTCTACAAACACTAAATGTACACTAAGTGTTCACAACGTGAAGGTGTTTTTCCGGCTCCAAGATTGAACCAGTAAGACTCAGGAAATCTTCCCCTCACTCATACACTGGATGACTTACTGTGAGCAAAAAAATTATATGGGTTTGTGAACTACTTAAAGGTCTGTATGTTATGTTTGTTATTGTTCCATTTCAGTATATTTGACAGAAAAAGAACTCATTTTAGTTCTAATCAATGCCTCCCTATAATAGCTTTGTTTTTAAATGAAAGACATTGAACCTCAAGCGCCTGTATTCAAATCAGTTTCAAAACATATCTAAAACTTTGCATCTCCACAAATGCATTAAATTTCCTTAAACTTATATACCTCTCTTCTTTTTTCAAGTACTCAGTTATATATTTGCTAAACCTACCTCATCACTTTCATCTACTTCAATACCACCATCCTTGTCATCATCCATTTGTTTATGAATCGTGCGGAGGGCTTCCAGGCTATATTTATCTTCTTCAGTAAAACATGATGGGCTCAATAAATGGCAGGCCTCTGAAGAATAAGAAACAAACCAAAAAATAATGTTACCATTTTCAGATTTCAAGGGTCAAATGGAGAAAAGAAAAACATTATTGCAAGAAAGCTATAAAGTAAGAGTTTCTGATTTCTAGGCTCTGAGTACCCATAAACCATTTTAACCTGCACACTGGTGATATAATTTATGTTTCTCACAATGACAAGCAATGATTATGTTACACTATATGAAAAGACTCACAGAATCCAGTATCTCAATTTTTCAACTATTAAAGTAAGCAACACTGACATGATGCCAGGTTTTAGTCTTCTTCAGCCAAAGGTATTGTTACTGTTTGCTGTTTACTATCATAACAATGGTAATTCCCAACATTAGTAATTAAACTCATACATGAAATAAAAGTACAATGACAAAAGGCAAGCCATCCATTATACTGATTCTTGTTTTCCTTGTTTCATTTTCTGTTTATTTTGCTTTTACACTACCCATGGAATACAGCATCATGAGCTTATTTCAGCTATACAGCCATTAACATTCTCCTTTTCAGTTGTCTTCCAATTCACAATACCATTAACTTTCATCATTTACTGTGTCCTGGCTGAAACCTTTGTCCAGACTTGCTCTTGATAAACTTTCTGCAGACCAATTTACTGACTCCCATCATCAATACAATGAAAGATAGTTTTTGTCTAAAGTTGCTGGCACAAAGCTTTTCCAATGTAACCGCTAAAAAGCAACTGTGACTCTTTTAGGCCCAAAACACAATAGCAATATCTGACCTATTTTCAGTTACAGTGAACCCCCGCCTAACGATGCGTTCGAATAGCATCATTTTCGATTAAAGACGCTACTGACGGACCCCACATGATCATTCGAATAACAAAAAACATCGTTATTCGAATAACGCTGGTATTTTTACCATCGTTATTCGAATGATGGTATTTTTACCGTCGTTATTCGAATAATGACTTTTTTGTTGTTATTCAAATAACGACGTTGTCTGCATAACGACGCTACTTGGGGAACCAAGTAACGTCGTTATGCAAGGGTCTACTGTACGTTATTAACCAGGGATTCGTAACTTACGGCCCATGGGCTGAACCCAGTCCGTGGCACCATTTCATGTGTCCCGCCGCCCTTGTTCCTGCTGCTGCTGCCGCAACAGGCAAAAGCACCGAAAGGACGAGAAATCTCTTGAAAACATGCAAACTCATGAAATCTTGCGAGAATACACGAAATCTCAGAAGAATACGTGAGAACTCATGAAATCTCATGAGAATATGTGCGAGAAATGAAATCTCATGAGAATGCACATGAGAACTCACAAAAACATGCGAGAATACATGCAGAACCATGTGACTAGCAGTCTGAGGGAAAGTGGTCCAACCTGCAACCTGAAAACGTTGAGAAACCCTGTTATAACCTCATTCAGAAATCACTCTGACAACATAAATATTCAACATATAATTAACCAGGTTAAATCACTTCACACCATGACTTTCTCCTAAATGCATTCTCTACCTACAAATTCCTTCCCTTTTCACTTCAGCCTGTAATCTTTGCATCCCAAAACCCATCTTTAGCTATACTCTGCACTATCAATCTAGAGCTCATTTATTAGACATGGACTGATTTGAGGAATTTGTATATAGCTTTAGAAATGGTCAAATAAAAATTAAAGGTTTAGTAAGCAAAATATATAAAATTTTAAATGATTCGAACAAACATCAGGCAGTATTAAAAGCAAAGTGGGAACAGGATTTAGGTATTAAAATTACAGATGAATGTTGGAATGGTAAATGGAAAAAGAGGATAATGAGGACCTTGTCCATAAGAATAAAAGACCATAATTATAAGCTATTGTGGAAATGGTATCTGACCCATGTGGTTGTCTCAAATCGATAGTACAAAGTCAAAAGCCTGTTGGAGATTGATAAATTGATAAATCTTTATTATCATTGTCCCCTTGCGGGAACAACGAAATTTCTCAGTTGCTATATATCAACTCGAATAAGGCATACCCCATAATTTAAAACAGCTACAGAAGCACCAATTAAGATAGTACCATACAGTACAATTTCAAAATTTCAAAACTTTAAAAATCTAAAATAAGATAATATGTCTTATTTTCCATTTCCAGAGTTTCCATTTAAGACCAAAATTGCTCTGGAGAAGAAACTGTTCTTGAGACAGCTCGTTTTTACCTTCATTGTTCTATATCTCCATCCTGATGACAGAAGCTCAAAGAAGCAGTGGCCAGGATGCAATGGGTCTCCTACTATATCTAATGCTTTTCTGTGGCACCTGATGTTGTAAATTTGTTCTAAAGTAGTGGACAGCCGATGATACTCTCCGCTGTTTTAATAATTATGTGCAACATTATCCTATCCCGATGAGTACTACTCCCATACCACACACATAAGCCATAAGTGAGCACGCTCTCAATAGCGCAGCGATAGAAGGCAAGCAGCAGCTTTTGCGGAAGATGGTTTTTCCTTAGAGTTCTCAAAAAATACAGTATCTGCTGTGCCTTCTTTGCAAGCCCCCTTGTGTTGGCACTCCAGGACAGATCCTCCTGTATCTCAATGCCCAGAAATCGGAACATGGCTACCCTCTTTACACAGGTTCCGTCAATCAAAAGTGGCTGGACATCGGTTCTCTGCCTCCTAAAATCCACCACAAGCTCCTTTGCTTTCTTTATGTTGAGGAGCAGATTATTGGTTCTACACCACTTTGTCAACCGCTCCACCTCGTCTCTATAGGATGATACCGGAACATATGAACGTATGTGGTGGGGGTGTAAAAAGATGAAACCATTCTGGGTGAAAGTAGAATATGAAATTGGGAGAATACTGAACGTAGAAACGAAATTGGACGTAGCTTCAGTACTGTTAACAGATGTGGACAAAGTAGATTGTCAAAAAAGGGAACTGTTAGCAATTATGTTGTCAAGTGCTAGACAATGTATAGCGCGATAGTGGAAATGTGAAGCAACCCCCAAAATTGAAGAATGGTATAAGGAGTTGTGGAATACCGCGTTAAATGATAAGCTCACATGGGACTTAAACTTAAGAAAAGGGATAATAAAAGAAAATAAATTTCAGAAGCTTTGGAAATATTTACGGCCTATACCTTGATTAATGGGCAAGGACAGATGCCAGTGCCTGACCATTTAGCATTCTGGAAACGATAATAGATGAAGAGAGTAATTTTGTCTCCATGGCATTGTATATAGCACGTGGTGAACTGTCGTACTGATTTGTTATTGTATTGATTTCAATATTTTTTTGTAATTGTATTGTAGTGTAAAATAGTTATAATGCATTGCTTTGTGTATAAATGTAATATTTTTTAAAATAATAATAAAATAAAGTAAACAAGAACAATGAGGATGGGGGGGAGACATAGACTGATGAGGACTTGGGTTTGGGCAACGACAAAGTGAAGAAAGTGGCTTCATTTTGACAGTCCAGGGTTTGATCAGGATACAAAAGAGAAAGATTTGCAATAAATATAATTTCACCACAATCTACAACACTGGATCTCTCTCTCCCTCCTTATTTTTCTCCTTTATACCAAATAGAACCTGTACCTGTCTTCCTTGTTATTTTGACATACACAAACACACGCAGTAATATGGTCCACAGATAAATATGGGTCAAAAAGTATTATAAATAAAGTCTAAGTTCTAAAAGAAACCAATCCCAACCCATCCCACACTTAAACAATTTTTGGAACTCAGAGAATTTGCCCTGCAGCAGAAAGGTGTGCCTCTCCTGCCTGAATACAGAGGGCCATGAATCAAAGTCCACATCAATCCACTGACTAACCGTACCTGCACACATGAAGCATCCAATAGAAAGCATCCACCACTTTGCTAAGAAATGTGTATTTAAAGCAAACTGAATCTTCTTTTTATAAAGATTGTCTTTGCTACAAGTTTAATATGTAATACTGTACTAGGAAGATACTGTTTACTTATAAAATAAGTTTTGCCTAGTTAAAAGAACACTTAATACACCTTGCAGATCAAGTTCTAGAAGGCTTTCAAAAGTAAAGAACGTGAAGAGAGGTCACCGATCTGATTGAAAATTATGAGTCAGCCGATAAAAAAGGGGGAAGAGAAAGAAAAAGAAATAGACTAGTCAGTTCACTTTGCTTCTTTTGGCAAAGTTAGAAATAGGATATTTAGGCTCACACCCAAACCTTTTCTTTAGTTAAGAATAAAACAATATCTTAGATTATTATTATAATTAAATATTTTAACCCCTGTGTCTGCTCAGAAAACATCCAGGTGGATCATACGAAGACATTGCTTGCTTAACTCCAATACAAATAGAACTGCATATAACATCTTTATACATAGTTGCCCAAAAGAATCATATATCCATTTATTTAACATAATTGTTCCATAAAAATACATAGAGCAATGGTATGTATCTGACCAATTGAAATTATTTGAGAGTATGATAAGGGAAATGAATCTTTATCTTCTTGACAGCAAGCAGCATATTACATTTACTATCTTCAGGGGGGGGGGGAGCAGGAAGAAATGGGAAAATACAACAAGATAATAAATTAAAGGAAAGTGGCATGACTGCAAGAAAATCAGCAGACTTTAGTCTGATCTCATCTAACTACAGTGGTACCTTGCTTAAAGAGCATAATGTGTTCCACAGGACTGCACTATAAACGAGTTTGCTCTTTAAGCAAAACACCATTGTAAATGACCAATTGTGACTTCTGGTGGCGGCAGGGGGGGGATTGTGAACCCCAATTTAGTTGTTAAGCGAGTTTTTGGTTGATTTTAGTTAAGAGAGGCAACCATTCAGGAAAAATTCTGCTCTTTAAGCGAGTTAGTCTCTAAGCGAGGTGCTCTTTATGCGAGGTTTTATTGTACAGTCAACTTTATAAACTCCCACTGAAACATAGTCAAATCGAATGACTAATTCCATTGTTTTTTTCTTAACACAGCTGTTCAAGGAGGCTGTGTTCACATAGGATAGTTTGTTCTTACATGTAACCAGAGCCAGTTCCCTTAATGGCTTTCAAGAAGCTGACTGATACCCTGGATTTCCTTGTTATTTAACAATAAATCAATGCACTAATGTGTTATTCAGCTGCAGCTGAATAATTTTACTCCAAATCAACTTCATCTGTAAAGTTAATTAGTATGATCTGTAAAACACAATGGAAGGATGTTTGACCTGGCCATTAATACCAAACCTGGAAGCTGGAATAGTTTCCATTATCGTCTTTTCCTAGTGTCAGACTCATTGAGCTTAGTGAGGCTTACTTCTGAGTAGATGTTAAGTCACACTTCAGTACAAGAATGAAGAAGGCCCTTGCTTTCTGTTAAACTCTGTGGGTGAAATGGTTAGGCAAACAGACAGTCTTTCAATGTAAGAGACTTGTTTTATATATAAAACTAGCAGAGGTTGCCCGGCGTTGCTGGGTTGTTTTAAATTGTGTTGGAAGGTTAAATTGTGTTAATGTTTTTAAAAAATTGCTTAGTCTGTAATTTTAATTTTTAAAATGTTTATGTAAAAAAAATTGGCTTGGCTGTTATTAACTGTGATCTCCTTTTCTGGTTTTTTTTTGAGGATTAATAAAAGAACAAAGTATGATATAATTTTTTCAAATTGTTTTATGTAAGCGAATAATGTTTTAGTTTTTTGAATTTTTTTAATTAGTTGTACCGTAGGTAATAATTTTAATAATGTAAAAGTAAATGTTTTTACATTCAATGTTTTTAAAATGTGTTTAGATGTTTTGGGTTAAAACTCAGCACAGGATTTTTAAAAGTTTCTATTGTATTTTATTGACATATGTTTGTGATTTGTGTTAAAGTGTGTTTTAGTGTAATTTTTTTGACTTGTTTTTATTGGTGTGACCTTTTGTGTAAAATTGTGAATTTGTGTTATGTTTTTGATTTGTTTTTACTCTTGTGGCCTTTTGTTTTGGGCTGTTGTGTGTTTTTGAATTGTTTTACTATTGTGGCCAGCAGGTGGTGCTGGTAGCGGTTATTGTATTTTGACTATTTTTTCTCTCCTGCCATCTGGGTGGAGCTTCTTCTGGTAAGTAGTCTCTTTCTTTATTCATTTCTTTTCCGGTCCTTGTGGAGGTAGGACATCTATTGGTAAGTTTGTTTGTTTTCTTTCTTTTGTGTGTGTGTGTGTGGGGGGGGGGGGTTGGGGGGTTGCAATTTGTATTTTTTGTCTGTTTGTTTTTTATTGTGTTTTTGTTTACTTTGTATTGATTTTTGGTGTTGTTTTTGTTTGTTTTTGTGTATTTTTGGATGTTTTGACTGTGTTTTTATTAATTTTTTAAAAATTATTTATTTATTTGGTGGTGGGGAGGGAGACGTGGTTGTTGGGGGTTAGGAAGGGTGGGCTAGCTGGTGGGGAGGGGGGCTTTATTGTGTTATTGTGCTTTGATTGTGTGGAGTCATGAAAGTAGATCAGGGTTTCCCCTTTAATATCAGTGGGTGGGGGTTGCAACCCCCCTTTTCGCTAGCTCCCCTGGGGTTGGGAGGTTTTGGGTGACAAAAGGGGTATGTCCCCCCAACCCTTCTGGACCCAGGAGACCATGGAGAGTGGACCGATTCCCCCCCCCCTCCTTAAAACAACTCTGTTTTTAAAGAGAAGAAACCGCATGGTTTCTTCTCTTTAAAGACGGAGGTTATTTTTAGGAGGGGGGAATCGATCCACCCTCCCTGGTCTCCTGGGTCCAGAAGGGTTGGGGGGACATACCCCTTTTGTCCCCACAAACCTCCCAACCCTAGGGGAGCCAGCGGAGAGAGGGATGGACACCCCCTTACCCTCTGATATTCAAGAGGAAACTCCAGTCGGGACCTCCAGGCGCCGTTGGTGAGGGAAAGAAGGGCGGTTGGTGTTTGAATGGCTGTGAGGTGGTGAGTTGTTATTTTTAATTTTTTGGGCGACTCTGGGGCTTGTAGTTATGGGTTTGTGATTTGTGGTGTATTTTTTTTTCTGCGGCTCGATTTTGATTGGCCGCGGCGCGTTTCACAATGTTCTTTGTGGTCACGCCTCTCAGCCTGATTGGCTGTGGCGTGGCGCAAAGAACGTTGGGAAATGAAGTTGTTTCCCTTTTTTTGCATTTGTGGGGCTCTTGCCCCACTGGCGCATTTCTCAATCTTGCGTTTACCTGCGTACCCAGTTCGGGCGTGTGCACGAATGGTGAGTGTGGGCTAGTAGGGCCTGGCTAAGGAGCCTATGCAAAGTTCCAACAGTTAACCCTCCATTTTATAGGTTAAGATGGGACAGAAATTAGCATGTACATTGTCTTGATTTCTCTAGAGGAAAGAGTAAAATGTCATTTCTTATACATGGGTGGTATAGAAATTCAATAAATAAATACATATATTTAGTTTCCATTTTGTTCAGACACATGCATTTCTTATAAAACTGAGGTATGTTTTATTCCATTGTTACCTGTGATCAAATAAATATTTGAAACAGTATTGATACCTGACAAGTTAATGAACTAGACCAGGGATTCTCAACCTGAGTCCTGTGGGCCAGATGCAGCCCATGGCACCATTTTATGTGGCCCCCACCGCCTCCAACACACCAAGAAGTGCCATGTGGGGGAAAGACAAAATGGTCATCCGGCCCCCAAAGATGTCTGAGGGAGCATGACCTGGGCCTTGGCTTTAGAAGGTTGAGAACTCATTAACTAGACCAGTGATGGCAAACCTTGACACACCAGCTGCTCTTGGACTTCAATTTCCAGAAGCCCAAGTCCCTGTGATTCCACACAAATGGGTTTACTCCTGTGCGTACACATATGTGCAGTAAACCCATTTGTGTGGATTCACAGGGACTTGGGCTTTTAGGAATTGAAGTGCCAAGGTACATCATCACAGAACTAGGCTCTAGAGAAGAGATGGGCAGTCTTGGCCCTCCAGCTGTTCTTGGACTTCAATTCCCTGAAGCCCAAGTCAACACACCAACTGGTCAGGGTTTCTGGGAATTGAAGTTCAAGAACAGCTGGATGGCCAAGACTGCCAATCACTGCTCTAGAGGCATAGAGGAATGAGAGTTTTATTGTACAAGCAATTATACACAGGTTAAAGAGATATCTTCCCTTAGCTCAAGATTGTTTGCTCTGACAAAATCTACAAATAATTGAGTTATTCATTTTCAGTAAGAAACAGTTTATCTCAGCTGTTTCTACTCAAGCAGACTATAAAGATGCTCTGCAGACTACTTCACATCAAATCACTTTATCACATTCATTAGTAAACAAATGTACAAAAAGGGAGGGTGAATTGTGATATAAGTAGTCAGCTGTTATTTGTGTGTGGTTGCTTAAGAGGAAGAAAAAGATGAAGCCAGGCTTACCAGTCCAACTCACAAAGGGACACAAACACTCCAATAGCAGGATATGAGACTAGCAGTGTGTTTGCCTTCATAATATAGTCGATAAAAATCCATAAATGCCACTCTGAAAGGGCAAGCAAGTTGTAAACAAGGAAGAGACTTTATGTTCTGTCCTCACATCCAGAAAATGCTTACTAAACTAGGGAATACAATCCAACAAGAATTTGCAAACCACTGGAAGAACTAAATGAACAGCTTAATAGTGGAAATGTGGATATTTGCATAATGACTTTTACAGAAAGAAAAACAGCATCAGCAACTTTAATGAAATAGGAAAATCAAAGCCACTTCAATTCACCGGCTTTGTAAGGAGGAACACTTCAGTTATGACCTCTCTCATTCTTCCCAAAAGTGGTATCATTTGCCCCAGACAGTAAAGTAGATGTAAGGCACTCATCCACAGAGAATTATCCAGAGAGAATGGAATAACTGGGTGAAAAGAAATCCCAAATAGAAATGTTGAATTCTGGGCATGTGCTTCCATCTGAGTCCTAATCCCTAAGGGGAAGAGAGCTATTGGAAATAGAGGGACCGTGCCATCAGTTGCAGAAGCACTCTTGCCTCAAATGCTAATCTCACCTCTTCAAAGATCCTGAAAGCAGCTAGGAAGCTATCCTTCAGAGCATCTATTGTCCATTGAGGATCAGAATAAAAAGCACTTTCTCCAATTCAAATTAACTAACATGGTATGCCAAAGGGACAGATTGTGTTCTAGTTAAAAGGAACCCAAAGGACAGAGAAAGTGAAGCTGGTGGACATCATGTCATGAAGTTCAGATCTCCTGATGCTATGTCCTCTCAAAGGATACAAAGCAAGGAAGGATCAACACATTCCTACATATGCTACAACAGCTCAGGAATCTCTGCCAATCACAAATCCTGTACTAATCGTTCTTTAGCACTGATTGTTCTTCCTCTGCCCCTAAAGTGCAAAGTTTCCAATCATTTTAGAAAACAGTAGAACTCCATGTGTTAAATGACTCCAGGTGACAGATGAATAAAGTTTCCATTTGCTGGTAATGCTATAAAGTAGCAAGCATTTCATTGTCATTTGATTCATTCTGACACCTATCAAGTCTTTACACTCACATGTGCGATAATTTTGAACCACTGACATATTTAGACGAGGACATTCAAAATAAGAGTCGAAATTTTCCAATGCATTAAACTAAGTTAATCCTCCTTATAGTTTGCCTATATTTATCTAAAATTTCTGTTCCTGAGAGCAAATGCAACTGGTGTGGCTAAGAGAGCTTCTTCTATAAACCATTCATCGTAGTGAGTAGAAATGGTTGTGATACCAAGTACAGAAAATGTAAACAAGACAATCTCTCTTCAACTTCATAGTTCTTCCTCAATACAGTTCCTCAATACTTTATTTCTTTATTCCTATCAGATTGTTCCACGATTTAAAATTATGGACATATCTATAAAACAGAGATCTCTGTTTGTATATGCTCGAAAGGCTCTCATATCCCTGGAACAATCCTGCTGAAATTTGGCACACACGTACTTTGGCCTTGCGAGATCAGGACTGGGGGGGCGGGGGTGTCTCGAAACCCATTGTGGGGTGTAAGCCCCCCCAAATTGGAAAAACATACTGCGCATGGGCACAGTTCTAGGGTCATGCGCAGAGTTGTTGAACTGCGGCTCGAGCCTGGCGATGTTGTCAAGCGCACATGCACCTGCCTCACTCAGCCTAATTGTTGTCTGAGGTGCCGGCAGAGGTGAAGGGCGAGGAGGAGGCAGGCGAGGTGGAGAGGAGGCGCCAGAGGCGACGATGCCACAGCGGCCCCAGAGGCAATGGACGAGGTGGCAGTGGGCAGTGGGGGAGGCAGAGGCGTGTGAGCAGGAAGCAGGCGACCCCTCAGCGGGGCCGAGCAAGGCACCGCCCCAACGGGATCACTCCACAACATCCCCAGACAGATGACAAGGTTAGAGCAGCAAGGAGCAGCAGCTGTGCGGCAGGCCCAGACAGAAAACCGCCGCCATCACTAACGGATGCCCAGTCACCAACGGACACCCTTGGCTGGCCCCAGCCTGGAGGGAGTAATGGTGAGGATCAGCGGCTGCAAAGTGGGTCTGACCATAAAACCTCCGCCGTCACCAGACACCCAACCACCATGGACGCCCTTTGCCGACCTTGGCCGGAAGGGAGAAGCGGCGAGCAGCAGCAGCTGTGTGCCAGGCCCAGCCGTGAAGCCGCCACCGCCACTGCCAGACACGCCTTCACAGGAAAAAAAATCCCGAGCGAAGCTGGGTAAGAGGCTAATATAAAATATAGGTAACATTCAAAACAAAGTAAAATGTTAAAATAATTAGATTGTTTCTGACAAAAGTGGAATACTTCAATAGCATTATCTTGGTTACTTACTAGATCTTCTTTTGCAAACGAGGTGGGGCATAAATTGCACGCATACAAATATTGTTGATTGAATTTTTCCACATTCAGATACTTCTCCTGAATCTGAGTAACCCGATTTTACTTAATTATTCTCTGATCTTCCTACTTTACTTTGAAATGAATCTAAACATCAGATCACAAGTGCTGGCCATGATTCATGCAGCCAGACCTCTGCATGACTCATTACAAATACACTCACTTTATTTGTAACTAAGTGGCTAAGACGCTGATTGAAAGGCAGAAGGTCAACAGTTTGAATCCTGAGTACTGCAGGACGGAATGAGCACCCGTCTTTGTCTC